>LR738712.1:344933445-345170129 GCA_902687465.1 Secale cereale
CCCGGCTTGGCCTTGCGCTAACGCGGCAATGCACACATTTGACAGGCTCGGTGCGGTTATTTTATCCCCCCACCCACTTGCACCCACACGCCCTAAAAGATAGATAATGGGGCAAGTCATGTTACGGACTCGCCTCCGCATGCGACGCCATGGCGCGCCGCCTTGTCGCCTACTACGTCTCATTCTTGGCTCGGCCTCTCCTGGATGGGGGAGGGGGTCCCTCCCCACTACCCCCTAGCTCGGCCTCGCGCTAACACAGCAGTGCACTCGTTAGTAACAGGACTAACAAACAATATGTGTCAGTACAACTATGCCACTTGGTGCGGTGGCGCTTTTTTTACTAAGGATGTTATTCATCAGTCCATACAAAATAGAAAGAAAAATAAAAATATGTCAGTCAGTACGACTACGACCCTTGGTGCAGTCCTGTTTATTCCCTAAAGATAGATCATGGGGCAAGTCCATACAAGGAAGATGTGTCAGTACAATAATGTGTCACATCCCTAGTTAGCACTTGCTTTAGTATCTAGCTAGAGTGTGCATCATGTCTACTTTCAAAGAAACTAGAAATGGGATTAACAGAAACCCCAGCACCCCTCTCCTAACTACTAGGGTTTGTTAAAATATTTTCCAATGTACCCAAAATGCCCTTCAAAAATGTTCATCATTTCTGCCTTGGTCTTAAACCTCTGCCAAAAATGGTGCACATTTTTCTAGGACACTCTAGGGCTTTGGATTAAATCAGATGGTATTTGTATTTGGGCATTTAAATACTTTTAAATATTTTAAATGCTCAAATAATCATGAACTATAATGTTTCCTACTGTTCATATTATATACAGTGGGTATGACAAGTTTCATGAGTTATAAAAATGCTCTAGCATTTTTACTAATTAAACAAAGATGCAAAACAAATGAAACAGAAAAGATAATACGAAAAGGAAAATAGGAAGAAGCACTTACCTCGGGCCCAGCCCTGTAGCAGGCCGGCCCAGCCCACCAGCCCTCCTCTGTCGTCTTCCTCCTCGCGCCAGAAGGACGCGCGCGTGGCCGCCGCGCGCCGGCACGCGCCCGGCCACCTCTAGGCTGCTTGCCTGCCTCCCCGATGGCCTGGATGACTCCACGAGTCGACACGCAGCTGCCCCGACTGCTCTCACTTCTCCCCCTCGGCTCCTTCGCCCTCCCCTGGCTCTCTCCTCCTCCATCACCGAGCCGCCGTCGTCGTCGCTCGCCGTAGCCGTACTTAGAGCCACCCCCTCGCCCCGTGAGTGTGTCCAGAAGATCCGCCGCGTCGTCCTCTTCCTCCTCGCTGAGCCACGAGCCGCCGGAAGCCCTGCAACGCCTCCACGCCGTCGTCCCCTTCCTCGGATCGCCGGAGCACCTCGCTGCTGTTACGAAGCTACAGCGCATCCCCGACCCCTCCGTCGAGCTCGTTAGCACCGCAGTGAGCTTCTACGTCGAACCCCTCCTTCCTCCGTTCCTTTTGCGCCGTGTAGCCGCCGCTCTGTTGATCACCGAACGCACCGCCGCCGTGCTCGCCGCCGGTGATGCTCCGGTGACCATTTGGTCACTGGCACCCGTCCATCACACTCATCGCAGTGCGTAGATGCGATAGGTGCTACGCACGCATCGCCTAGGCCCCTGCAGCCGCATCTCCACACACGCCCGACGCCGGTCGCCGCCGTCGAGCTTGTTGCCGTCGTCTCCGGCCACCCCAGGTCCGGCGACCACCACCATCCGACGCGCAAGAGCAAGAGCTTTCCAACGCGCCTAGCCGCAGCTCGAGCCGTGCCCCGTAGACGATTTCCGAAGCACGCCACCGTACTTGGCCTCGCCGGCGTCACATCGCCGGCGGGTTTGACCTGTTTGACCAGGGGGTTGACCACCCCCGGGTCACTTACGTGTGGGCCACCTTTTGCTAATTAGTTAGTTTAATTAAGTTTCTGTTAATTTAATTAGTTAATTAGTTTAGTCACTGACCGTGGGCCTAGGCCCCACTGACAGCTAATTAGTTTTAGTTTAACTCTAATTAACTTAGTTAATTAGCTGTGACACTGACATGCAGGGCCCACATGTCATGTTTGACTTGGACTAGCTCCTGTTGACTGACTGATGTCAGCATGATGTCATGCTGACGCAGTAAAGGTTATTCTGGGATTTTTAGATTAAAAATAATTCAGGAAATTCCAGAAAATACCCAAAACTTCTAAAAATCATATAAAATCAACCATACCTCAGATGGAAAAGATTTATATATGAAAAATGATCAAAAAAATCCAATCTTTCCAATGGAACTGGTTTCATGCATGTTTGAACAAGTTAACTTGCTGTATACATCAAAAACATGATAATGCACTTATTTAAATAATAGTTTGAACTCTGAATCTTGATTCAAATAGGTTCAAACCCTTCTGGTTTTAGTTGCATTAACCAACACAATTGCATCTTGCCATGTCATGAGCATGCATCATATTGTTGCATTTGTTTGTTAATGATTGTATCGCCGGTATTCTCTGTGTTAGGTCCTGCTCCCGAGGATACTGTTGCGTATCCAGTTGAAGAGCAGTACCCGACAACTACTTTGTCAGGCAAGCAATCATTGATCATTCTGATACAAACACAATCTTCTCGCTCCTGCTCTCTTTTACTGCATTAAGGCAACAGCGTGTGAACTGCTACTTGCTGCGGTAGTTGAACCCTATCCCTTGCATGACCTGTCATTGCCACAGTAAATAGTTGAAACCCACTAGCATGTGTAGGAGTTGATTGAGCCATGTGATGTGTGATCCACCATGCTATTTGTTTATGTTGCCTGCTATGCTTAGAGTTGTGTCTGGTCTGGTTCATCTGGGTGATGGATCAGAGTGAAATGATCATACCGATAAAAAGAAGGAAGTGTGGAATACGCTTGGTAAAGGTATCGATGAAAGGCCATGTAGGAGTACATGGTGGGTTGTTTCATTTGAATCGTCCATAGGACCCGAGATCTGTATGTGTGGTTCAAGTTACAGCTACTACCACACATTGGGATCCTTAATTGACCCTCTCGGATTATTAATTACGCTTGATCTCTGTCCAGGAGTTGCAACTAGTTTCTGGTGTTTATAGCTTACTGGAGGTCGTGCGCAACGCTGACCTGCGGGGTGGGTTGTGATGCGAAAGGTACGTGGCACGGTGTATCGGTTGCCCGTTTGGTGACTCGGGAACCCTGTACACATCGTTTGGGGCCGTGAGCGACACCTCGGCCGGATCTCCCCACGGATGGAACCCAAATAGGCGATAAACCTGGACGAGAGACTTGAGTAGTTAGTCAGGTCGTGGCCGACACCCCCGCTGGGCTTCCGCTTGAAGGTTGCCGAGTACACGCCGAGTAAACGGCGATAAGTGGTGAAAGCGTGTGTGAAGAAGTACACCCCTGCAGGGTTATCAAACTATTCGAATAGCCGTTGTTCGCGGTACGGACTACTTGGTTACTCTTACAGTTCATAGACAAGTTGATGGATACTACTAAAAGCCTCAAGATAAGTGTGAGTGCCGTGGATGGCCCTTCCATAGGATGACGGAAGAGGATCCTCGGTAGTGTATTGATTGTGGTTTGTAGAGGACTCGTGTTCGTAATAACATCTTGCAATCTGTTGAGAGTTGTAGTATAGGTTAGCCAAGGTCAAAGCTGGCATTCTGCTATGAACTCCACTACCCCCTTTGATAATGTTGCATGTATGATAGGTTCTATGGTAAGACTTGCTGAGTACCTTTGTACTCATGTTTGCTTAATAACTGTTGCAAAGGAGAACCATGCCCCTGCTGATGGGTTCTACATAGACGTTGACGTCGACGAGTAGCTTGACACCCAGACGGAGATCTGGAGCTTGTGAAGGGCCTTGTAGATAGTCAGGCTACATCAAGCCTGTTTTATTTTCTAAGTTGTCTGTACTCAGACATGTAGCTTCCGCTTGTGCTTGTATGACTGTATGACTTGAGTGTTGGGTCATGTGACCCCTACCTGTATGGATATGTTATGTATGGCTCTTGGAGCCTTTTAAAGAAAGTACTTGAGTCATAGAGTTCTGTTGTGATGCAATGTTGTATTTGCACATATTGAGCATATTGCGTGTATGATTGAAATACTTGGTATGTGTGGGATCCGACACCTAGTTGTTTTCCTTTGGTAGCCTATCTTACAGGGAAATGCCTCCTAGTGTCTCCAATGAGCCTTGGTAGCTTGCTACTGCTCGAAACACGTAGGCTGGCCGGCATGTGTCCTTCTTCGTTCCTGTGTCTGTCCCTTAGGGGAAATGTCACGCGTTGTTCCTTTAAGTCCATGTAGCTTGCTACGACTTGGGTTCATACGTTGATGACCGACACGTTCGTTGCTGGGTCATGGATGCCT
The DNA here is from genome assembly GCA_902687465.1 of Secale cereale. NCBI lineage: Eukaryota > Viridiplantae > Streptophyta > Magnoliopsida > Poales > Poaceae > Secale > Secale cereale. Next base: position 344,937,836 of record LR738712.1, read on the forward strand.
GTCTCTGTAATTTAGTGCCACTTTTGGTTTATAACTAGCCATGTCGGCCCGGGTTCTCTGTCATATGGATGCTAGCGACACTGTCATATACGTGTGCCAAAATGTGCAAACGGTCCCGGGCCAGGTAAGGTGGCACCCGTGGGGTTACCGTGCGTGAGGCCGCAAAGTGACATGACGTGTTACAGCTAGATCGGTGTGACTTAGGATCGGGGTCCTGACAGCGTTGGCATCAGAGCTGGACTGCCTGTAGGTTTCTCAAGCCAAACTGGTCGATGTTGAGTCTAGAAAAATTCTTAGTTATATGTAGGGGAATTGATTGTGGAAGGGAATGTAAGGCTCTTTTTACTCCTTTACCTTATGCCTTCTGATCTGAGTCAGTCTATTCTTTCTACGGGGATTTAGGACTAGGCCTCTTATCTTTTCTAGGTTCACGTGTTACTAATCCGTAGACTCTTAGGATTGTTGGTCAAGCCTCAGTTCAGTTTCTATCCTTTTAGTATGATGATTGTTGGACCCAGAACCTTGATATGGAATTGTTGAGTGGCTATGCTATCATTTGTATGATGTCTCAAATTTTGTTTGAGCATTTACAGTTGTTATGCTGCCCGATTTCTTCCAGAAACACTAATGCCTTTGCATTACTTCGTGTTTCAGATGTCTGGCCGCATCCCTCACCAAGTGGTTCGTTTGACTCGGTGCATTAATGTGCCCGGTCACACGACCATGCTAGTCCGTGTGCTGACTGAGACCGGTTATCGCTGGTACCCTGAATACACCGTGGAGGAACAGTACCGGGATTTCAATCAGAGTCAGTATTTCTTCACAGTCCGGATATACCCCTCATATCCTGGAGCTAACGACCCCATCCATTGGTCTTATGGACTCGGGATTACCATCGAGATGGCAGTACAGGATGCCGCTTATTCGATGATGACCATTCTCCGTGCTAGGCATGCCCTGTTGCTGAACACTGAGTTCTGTTACATGCCAGCCTCACTTCCCGGGGAGGAAGGCTACTACACTGGTCTGTATACTGATGCTGCTCATGAAGAGCCACTGCTTCAGACTACTGTTCAGATGTTGGAGGATAGGGACCGTGAGGTCCGTGCCCTCCGAATGGAGCTGTATAACACTCGAGCTGCTCATTGGACTACTTTGACACGGCTTGCACCTGCTGTGCACGCCGGATATCTGGACATGCGGGATTTGTACCCCGTGCGGACTCGTCTGCCTGATCGCATGGATTGGCGTGACGTTGGGGGTATTACACCTCCACGTGGGCGTCGGTTACCACCAGCATCGGGACCAAGACCACACCCATGCCCCTATGGTCCACAGCCTTTGAGTGCTCGCGAGTTCCAAGATCCATCTGTTCCACTTCCAGGCTACGGTGGTAATCTTTACGAGGATTACTACGCGAATGTCTGAGCTAGGCCGTGGTTGTAGTAGTATTGTAGTAGTTGTATTTCCACAGTCCTGCGCGTCTTGTGGAATATGACTTAGTGTGTACTGAGTTCCGGAGGTGTAGTTAAATAATGTATAGGAGCTTGGAATGCCTCTATTGGGATGTATCGTCTTTCACCACAGTTGTACTTTAGCCTTGGCTTGTACTAAACTTTGTATGGTGTGTATGACCACTGGTGTATATATAGCAGTTCCTATATTACCATGTCGTACGGATGAACATCTTTGCATTCCGTGTCATCCATTACATTCTGCACTTCTATGTCAAATTTTTGCCATCCTTGTCTAAACCATTGTTTTGTTTTCCTAGGATGGTCAACACTCGCAACACTCCTGCTGCTCAGGAGCAGGGTGAGGCTAGTGGGGCTAGAGATGGGAATCTACCCCAGCCACCCTCCTTGGCGGAAGTTATGCTTGAAGCAGAACGGAACAAGAGAGAGACAAACCGTCTGCTGGAACGCATAGAGCAGAACACTGGGTTCCGTCAGAGGAATGACGTGGTGTCAATCCACGATTTTATCAAGATGTGTCCACCGAAGTTCCATCACTCCACTGAACCTCTGGATGCTGATGACTGGCTACGTAGTATCACCCACAAGCTACACTCTGCCCGTGTGGCCGAAGCTGACAAGGTTATCTACGCCGCCTATCATCTTGAGGGCCCTGCCAGTCTTTGGTGGGAAAACTTTGAAGCTATGCGTCCTGCTGGCCAAGTCACTACCTGGGTTGAGTTCAGTGAGGCATTCCGTGAACACCACATTCCGGAAGGTCTCATGGATCGCAAGCGGGAGGAATTCTGCAATTTCACCCAGGGCCGTTTAACTGTGGATGGCTATAGCCGCGAGTTTGGCAACTTGGCACGCTATGCACCTGAGGAAGTATCCACCGATGCCAAGAAGCAGGCGAGGTTCCGCAAGGGACTCAGCCCTGAACTCCGCCGAGATCTACGTCTGCATGAGTGCACTTCCTTCCAGAAGTTGGTAAACAAGGCTATCAGTGCTGAAACAGGCCAGACCGACTTCGAGGCCACCCGCAAGCATACTCGAGACTTTGGTTCCTCATCCGGCTCTGGCTCTCACAAGCGCCGTGTGTGGGTTCCTAACACTGCTCTGCCACCCAAATACACACCGAGGCCATCCTATGAGGCGCCTCGCCCAACTCAACGGTTTGCACCTGCCAAGACCTATGGAGGACCACCTTCCAAGTGTGCTCCACGCACTACCACTGTGACATGCTTCAAGTGTGGAGAACCGGGACACTACATGCGTGATTGTCCCCAGAACCAGCCAGGAAAAACCGTTGGCCGTGGCAAGCCAACCGGCAAGGTGAATTATGTCAAGCCAATCCCCACTGCACGTGGTCATGTCAACTATGTCTCTGCTGAGGAAGCTTATGAGGATCCTAACGTCGTCCTTGGTACGCTTCTCGTAAACTGCCATCCGACATCTGTTCTTTTCGATACTGGAGCATCCCATTCGTTCATATCTGAGAGCTATGCACGATTGCACAACATGACTTTTTGTGACATGCCTACTTCCATGGTTATTCAAACTCCTGGTTCAAAGTGGCAAACCTCTAGGGTAAGCTATGGAAATGAAATCCTTGTCGATAGACTTGTTTTCCTTGCATCTCTAATCGCTCTCAAGTCCTCGGACATAAACATCATATTGGGTATGGATTGGATGACAACTCATTACGCCAAGATTGATTGTTATACTAGGACCGTTCAACTTACACACCCATCCGGCAAGATAGTCAATGTCTTGACCCGAATGGCTGAGCGTCAGCTCTACTCTCTTAATGCCAGCCCTCTACCAGAACTCGAAGATATCCCGGTAGTCCGTGACTTCCCGGATGTTTTTCCAGAAGAACTGCCAGGAATTCCACCTGACAGAGATGTCGAGTTCGTGATAGATCTTATCCCTGGAACTGTCCCAATCTCTAGGAGACCTTATAAGATGGCACCACTAGAATTAGCTGAGCTAAAGAAACAACTCGATGAGTCCTTGCAAAAGGGTTTCATCCGTCCTAGTTCTTCCCCTTGGGCTTGCCCCGTCCTCTTCGTCAAGAAGAAGGATGGAACGGAGCGGATGGTTGTAGATTACCGACCTGTCAATCTGGTCACCATAAAGAATAAGTATCCGCTCCCCAGGATAAACGACCTGTATGATCAGCTCGCTGGATCCTCAGTCTTCTCTAAGATGGATTTGAGGTTGGGCTACCATCAAATAAAAATCAAGAATGGGGACATTCCTAAAACGGCTTTTGTTACTCGTTATGGCCAATATGAGTACACTGTTATGTCCTTCGGATTAACCAATGCCCCAGCTACCTTTTCTCGGTTAATGAATTCTATATTCATGGAGTATTTGGATAAATTCGTCGTGGTATACCTCGATGATATACTCATCTATTCCAAGAACAAGGAAGATCATGCCGAGCATTTAAGGCTGGTATTGATGAAACTTCGAGAGCACCGCCTTTATGCCAAATTCTCTAAATGTGAATTTTGGTTGCCAGAAGTAACCTATCTAGGTCATGTGATCTCTGGCAAGGGTATTGCTATCAATCCTGAGCGAGTTCAAGCCGTCCTTGATTGGACTCCCCCTGAATCGGTCAAGCAAGTTAGGAGTTTTCTTGGCTTAGCAAGCTATTGCCGACGCTTCGTCGAGAATTTCTCCAAGGTTCCCAAACCTCTAACCGAACTCCTCAAGAAAGATAAAAATTTTGAGTGGACCCCACAGTGCGAGTCCAGTTTTTAGGAACTGAAAAGACGCCTGACATCTGCACCAGTACTGGTACCACCAGACTTTTCCAAGGATTTTATAATCTACTGCGACGCCTCGCGACAAGGACTAGGTTGCATTCTCATGCAAGATCGTCAAGTGATTGCATACGCATCTCGACAGTTGCGTCCACACGAGGATAACTATCCTACTCATGATCTAGAGCTTGCAGCTGTAGTCCATGCACTCAAAACATGGCGACATTACCTCCTTGGTAATCGCTGTGAAATCTTCACTGATCACCAAAGTTTGAAGTATATCTTCACCCAACCGGATCTAAATCTCAGGCAAAGACGTTGGGTTGAGTTGCTCACAGACTACGACTTAGGAATCACTTACACTCCTGGAAAGGCCAATGTCATGGCTGATGCACTAAGTCGTAAGTCATATTGTAACAACTTAATGTTACAACAAGGTCAACCACTTCTCCACGAGGAATTTCGTAAGCTTAACCTTCACATTGTTCCTCGAGGATTCCTTTCCACCTTGGTGGCGAAACCTACCCTTATGGATCAAATCATAGTTGCCCAGCGGTATGATAAAGGCATATCTCGGATCAAGGAGAACATTGCTAGCGGAGTTGCTAGAAGTTTCTCTATGGATGATCGAGGTGTTGTGTACTTCGAGAACCGCTTGGTGGTACCCAAGAAACCACAACTACGACAAATGATTCTTAAGGAGGCTCATGAATCTCCTCTCACGATTCATCCCGGTAGTACCAAAATGTATCAGGACCTACGTCAGAGATTCTGGTGGACTAGGATGAAGAGAGAAATCGCTCAATTCATTGCTAACTGCGACGTTTGTCGTCGAGTCAAAGCAGAGCATCAACGGCCTGCTGGCACCCTTCAACCTTTAGCTATTCCTGAATGGAAATGGGACAAAGTCGGTATGGACTTCATTACCGGTTTTCCCAGGACCAGGAAAGGGAATAATGCTATCTTCGTCGTTATCGACCGCCTCTCTAAAGTAGCTCATTTCCTGCCTGTTCGAGAGAGTATTACCGCTAGCCAGCTAGCAGATTTGTATGTCTCTCGAATAGTATCACTTCATGGTGTGCCGTTGGAGATTAACTCAGACCGTGGAAGTCTTTTCACTTCACGATTTTGGGAAAGTTTCCAGAATGCTATGGGAACTCATCTCTCCTTCAGTAACGCCTTCCATCCCCAGTCAAGTGGTCAAGTGGAACGAGTCAATCAAATTCTGGAAGACATGCTTCGAGCCTCTGTCATTTCTTTCGGTATGGAATGGGAAAAGTGTCTTCCATTTGCCGAATTCGCTTATAACAATAGTTATCAAGCCAGCTTGGGTAAAGCTCCCTTCGAAGTTCTATATGGACGAAGGTGTCGAACACCTCTTAACTGGTCAGAGACCGGGGAAAGACAATTCTTTGGCCCAGATATGATCCAGGAAGCAGAGGAACAAGTTCGCATCGTTCGTGAGAGATTAAAAACAACCCATTCTCGCCAAAAGAGCCAATATGATAGTCATCATAAGGCTGTGACTTTTGAAGTCGGCGATAAGGCTTACCTTCGGGTTACTCCTCTTAAGGGAACCCATCGCTTCGGTATCAAAGGCAAATTGGCCCCTCGTTTCATCGGTCCTTTTCGCATTCTTGCCAAACGAGGAGAAGTTGCCTACCAATTGGAACTACCTCCGCACCTCTCCAGAGTTCATGATGTTTTCCACGTTTCTCAACTCAGGCGTTGCTTCTCGGATCCTATCCGCGGAGTGGACCGCGAAACGCTTGATCTCCAGGACAATCTCACATATCGAGAATACCCCGTTTGTATTCTTGATCAAACCGAGCGCACCACTCGACGTCACAATATCAAGTTTCTCAAGGTTCAATGGTCACATCATTCCGAGAGTGAAGCTACTTGGGAAAGGGAGGATCGTCTTCGACTTGAGTACCCCACCCTCTTTCCGGAGGAACCCGAATCTCGGGACGCGATTCTTTTAAGTGGGGGTGAGTTGTCACATCCCTAGTTAGCACTTGCTTTAGTATCTAGCTAGAGTGTGCATCATGTCTACTTTCAAAGAAACTGGAAATGGGATTAACAGAAACCCCAGCACCCCTCTCCTAACTACTAGGGTTTGTTAAAATATTTTCCAATGTACCCAAAATGCCCTTCAAAAAATGTTCATCATTTCTGCCTTGGTCTTAAACCTTTGCCAAAAATGGTGCACATTTTTCTAGGACACTCTAGGGCTTTGGATTAAATCATATGGTATTTGTATTTGGGCATTTAAATACTTTTAAATATTTTAAATGCTCAAATAATCATGAACTATAATGTTTCCTACTGTTCATATTATATACAGTGGGTATGACAAGTTTCATGAGTTATAAAAATGCTCTAGCATTTTTATTAATTAAACAAAGATGCAAAACAAATGAAACAGAAAAGAAAATAGGAAAAGGAAAATAGGAAGAAGCACTTACCTCGGGCCCAGCCCTGTAGCAGGCCGGCCCAGCCCACCAGCCCTCCTCTGTCGTCTTCCTCCTCGCGCCAGAAGGACGCGTGCATGGCCGCCGCGCGCCGGCACGCGCCCGGCCACCTCCAGGCTGCTTACCTGCCTCCCCGATGGCCTGGACGACTCCACGAGTCGACACGCAGCTGCCCCGACCGCTCTCACTTCTCCCCCTCATCTCCTTCGCCCTCCCCTGGCTCTCTCCTCCTCCATCACCGAGCCGCCGTCGCCGCCTCTCGCCGCAGCCGTACTTAGAGCCACCCCCTCTCCCCATGAGTGTGTCCAGAAGATCCGCCGCGTCGTCCACTTCCTCCTCGCTGAGCCACGAGCCGCCGGAAGCCCTGCAATGCCTCCACGCCGTCGTCCCCTTCCTCGGATCGCCGGAGCACCTCGTCGCCGTTACGAAGCTACAGCACATCCCCGACCCCTCCGTCGAGCTCGTTAGCACCGCAGTGAGCTTCTACGTCGAACCCCTCCTTCCTCCGTTCCTTTTGCGCCGTGTAGCCGCCGCTCTGTTGATCACCGAACGCACCGCCGCCATGCTCGCCGCTGGTGATGCTCCGGTGACCATTTGGTCACTGGCACCCGTCCATCACACTCACCATAGTGCGTAGATGCGATAGGTGCTACGCACGCATCGCCTTGGCCCCTGCAGCCGCATCTCCACACACGCCCGACGCCGGTCGCCGCCGTCGAGCTTGTTGCCGTCGTCTCCGGCCACCCCAGGTCCGGCGACCACCACCATCCGACGCGCAAGAGCAAGAGCTTTCGAACGCGCCTAGCCGCAGCTCGAGCCGTGCCCCGTAGACGATTTCCGAAGCACGCCACCGTACTTGGCCTCGCCGGCGTCACGTCGCCGGCGGGTTTGACCTGTTTGACCAGGGGGTTCACCACCCCTGGGTCACTGACGTGTGGGCCACCTTTTGCTAATTAGTTAGTTTAATTAAGTTTCTGTTAATTTAATTAGTTAATTAGTTTAGTCACTGACCGTGGGCCCAGGCCCCACTGACAGCTAATTAGTTTTAGTTTAACTCTAATTAACTTAGTTAATTAGCTGTGACACTGACATGCAGGGCCCACGTGTCATGTTTGACTTGGACTAGCTCCTGTTGACTGACTAACGTCAGCATGATGTCATGCGGACGCAGTAAAGGTTTTTCTGGTATTTTTAGATTAAAAATAATTCAGGAAATTCCAGAAAATACCCAAAACTTCTAAAAATCATATAAAATCAACCATAGCTCAGATTGAAAAGATTTATATATGAAAAATGATCAGAAAAATCCAATCTTTCCAATGGCACTCGTTTGATGCATGTTTGAACAAGTTAACTTGCTGTATACATCAAAAACATGATAATGCACTTATTTAAATAATAGTTTGAACTCCAATTTGAATCTTGATTCAAATAGGTTCAAACCCTTCTGGTTTTAGTTGCATTAGCCAACACACATGCATCTTGCCATGTCATGAGCATGCATCATATTGTTGCATTTGTTTGTTAATGATTGTATCGCCGGTATTCTCTGTGTTAGGTCCTGCTCCCGAGGATACTGCTGCGTATCAAGTTGAAGAGCAGTACCCGACAACTACTTTGTCAGGCAAGCAATCATTGATCATTCCGATACAAACCCAATCTTCTCGCTCCTGCTCTCTTTTACTGCATTAAGGCAACAGCGTGTGAACTGCTACTTGTTGTGGTAGTTGAACCCTATCCCTTGCATGACCTGTCATTGCCACAGTAAATAGTTGAAACCCACTAGCATGTGTAGGAGTTGATTGAGCCATGTGATGTGTGATCCACCATGCTATTTGTTTATGTTTCCTGCTATGCTTAGAGTTGTGTCTGGTCTGGTTCATCTGGGTGATGGATCAAAGTGAAATGATCATACCGATAAAGAGAAGGAAGTGTGGAATACGCTTGGTAAAGGTATCGATGAAAGGCCATGTAGGAGTACATGGTGGGTTGTTTCATTGGAATCGTCCATAGGACCCGAGATCTGTATGTGTGGTTCAAGTTACAGCTACTACCACACATTGGGATCCTTAATTGACCCTCTCGGCTTATTAATTACCCTTGATCTCTGTCCAGGAGTTGCAACTAGTTTCTGGTGTTTATAGCTTACTGGAGGTCGTGCGCAACGCTGACCCGCGGGGTGGGTTGTGATGCGAAAGGTACGTGGCATGGTGTACCGGTTGCCCGTTTGGTGACTCGGGAACCCTGTACACATCGTTTGGGGCCGTGAGCGACACCCCGGCCGGATCTCCCCACGAATGGAACCCAAATAGGCGATAAACCTGGACGAGAGACTTGAGTAGTTAGTCAGGTCGTGGCCGACACCCCCGCTGGGCTTCCGCTTGAAGGTTGCCGAGTACACGCCGAGTAAACGACGATAAGTGGTGAAAGCGTGTGTGAAGAAGTACACCCCTGCAGGGTTATCAAACTATTCGAATAGCCGTTGTTCGTGGTACGGACTACTTGGTTACTCTTACAGTTCATAGACAAGTTGATGGATACTACTAAAAGCCTCAAGATAAGTGTGAGTGCCGTGGATGGCCCTTCCGTAGGATGACAGAAGAGGATCCTCGGTAGTGTATTGATTGTGGTGAGTAGAGGACTCGTGTTCGTAATAACATCTTGCAATCTGTTGAGAGTTGTAGTATAGGTTAGCCAAGGTCAAAGCTGGCATTCTGCTATGAACTCCACTACCCCCTTTGATAATGTTGCATGTGTGATAGGTTCTGTGGTAAGACTTGCTGAGTACCTTTGTACTCATGTTTGCTTAATAACTGTTGCAGAGGAGAACCCTGCCCCTGCTGATGGGTTCAACATAGACGTTGACGTCGATGAGTAGCTTGACACCCAGACGGAGATCTGGAGCTTGTGAAGGGCCTTGTAGATAGTCAGGCTACACCAAGCATGTTTTATTTTCTAAGTTGTCTGTACTCAGACATGTAGCTTCCGCTTGTGCTTGTATGACTGTATGACTTGAGTGTTGGGTCATGTGACCCCTACCTGTATGGATATGTTATGTATGGCTCTTGGAGTCTTATAAATAAAGTACTTGAGTCATAGAGTTCTGTTGTGATGCAATGTTGTATTTGCACATATTGAGCATATTGCGTGTATGATTGAAATGCTTGGTATGTGTGGGATCCGACACCTAGTTGTTTTCCTTTGGTAGCCTATCTTACAGGGAAATGCCTCCTAGTGTCTCCAATGAGCCTTGGTAGCTTGCTACTGCTCGGAACACGTAGGCTGGCTGGCATGTGTCCTTCTTCGTTCCTGTGTCTGTCCCTTAGGGGAAATGTCACGCGTTGTTCCTTTAAGTCCATGTAGCTTGCTACGACTTGGGTTCATACGTTGATGACCGACACGTTCGTTGCTGGGTCATGGATGCCTGTCTCTGTAATTTAGTGCCACTTTTGGTTTATAACTAGCCATGTCGGCCCGGGTTCTCTGTCATATGGATGCTAGCGACACTGTCATATACGTGTGCCAAAATGCGCAAACGATCCCGGGCCAGGTAAGGTGGCACCCGTGGGGTTACCGTGCGTGAGGCCGCAAAGTGATATGATGTGTTACAGCTAGATCGGTGTGACTTAGGATCGGGGTCCTGACATAATGCCTCTCGGTGCGGTGCTGGTTGTTCCCCTAAAAGATAGATAATGGTGCAAGTGATGTTAAGGATTCGCCTCCACATGCGACGCCACGCCACGCCGCGTCGTCGCCGGCTAGGGCTCATTCCTGGCTTGGCCTTGCGGGGATGGGGGAGGTTTGTCCCGACCCTCCCCCCTGCACTCGGCCTCGCGCTAAGCGGCAGTGCGCTCATTATACAGGCGCAGTGTGGTTATTCTGTTTCCGCACCCCGACGCACCCACACCCCCTGAAATATAGATAATGGGGCAAGTCATGTTATCGACTCACCTCTGCATGTGACGCGGCGGCACGGCGCGTAGTCGCCGACTGCGGCTCATTCCTGGCTAGGCCTCACCAAGATTGGTAACCCTCCTCCCCGGCTCGGCCTTGCTCTAACGCGACAGTGCGCTCGTTAGTTACATGACTAACAGAAAATATGTGTCAGTACAACTATACCACTCGGTGTGGTGTCACTCTTTTACCGGTGATGTTGTTCATGAGTCCATACCAAAAAACGATGTCAGTCAGTACGACTACGGCCCTCTGTGCAGTCTTGGTTTTTCCTCTTAACATAGATCATCAGGCAAGTCCATACAAGGAAGATGTGTCAGTACAACTATGCCCCTCGGTGCGGTGCTGGGTTTTCCCCTAAAACATAGATAATGGGGCAAGTCATGTTAGAGACTCGCCTCCGCATGCGACGTCGTGGCATGCCGCGTCGTCGCGTGCTACGGCTCGTTTCTGGCTGGGCCTGTCTAGGATGGGGGAGGGGTCTCCCTCCATCCCCCTCCCGCTGGGCTCAGCCTCGCGCTAATGCGACAGTGCGCTCGTTTGACAAGCGCAGTGCAGTTATTATGTGCCCCCCACGCAACCACACCCCCTAAAAGATAGATAATGCGGCAAGTCATGTCACGGACTCGCCTCCGCATGTGACGCCGCGGCACAAGGAAGTAACCGAGAGGAGATGGGGACAAGCACAAGGAGAAGGGATGGATGGCCGCTGGCAAGTGATGGAACTGGGAGCTCGGGAGGCTTTTAATGCATAAAGCGGAGAATCGGTGGGGGGGTTCTTGATGAGGACATCACTAACAAGGTTACACTCACAGCTCCAACTGACACATATACAGGACCAATTACTAGAGCTCGCGCATGCCAGTTAAATTACCAGGTACTTTCGTTTCTTGGTAATGAATCTAATATTCATGAGAATATGATGCTTCCTAAATTGGATACATTTGTTTTGCTTACAAATGAAGGGCCTAGCTTGGACAAGAAGGATGAACATTGGAGCAAGATTAAGCATGGAGATGATGGCATGCGCAAGGGGAACAAGAATGGAGTTACAAGTGATGATTTGAGGACTTTGAAGCCACCATAATGAGTGCGTGAAGCGTTGGACGAAATATACAAGATGCCACTTCATAAATTGCGTCCAGAGGCTATTATAGGTGCTCCGTCACCTTATTATTGGGCCAGGACCATGTAATTTCGAAATACTTGAGTATAGGCTGTTTTTAGAGTCCATATGTGTGGGGAAACAAGAGTTAGGTTTGGTTTCGGACCCCTCCACCAAGGGCCACGAAATTCCCCCCTTTTCCCCCCATATATACAGCCCTTAGGGCGTCATTTAGACTTTGGGTTTTGTTTAGATTAAAAGTTCGCCATAGCTGCAACTTCGCGTACTTCGTTTGTGTTCAACGACCAGACCAAGGCGTCACAGAACCCCACCTTGATCAATAAAGCTTTCCTCTTATATTCGAAATATCCAGATTGCAATCTTAGTTTCTTGCTTGTTCTTCGTTTGCTTGCAGGAGATAGACCCTCGTGGTCAGGTTGATCGTGCTCCGGCATGATCAATAACCTCTCGGAGTTGGTTTAGCGATTGCTAAGGCGCGACGTCCTCGCATATTCGTAGTCGGATCGTCAAAGTCTACTCCACTGAAAATAATAGCCACCATCTCATCGAAAGACGGGACACCTTTGCCTCTATCAAGTGGTATCAGATTTCCAGGTTGCTCGATGAGATTTTACAGTTTTTCGTAGATTAGATCGAGTCTGTTCTTCATACCTACAGTCCACGAAAAAGCCAAAAAAAATATTTAGGGTTAGTTCATTATATCCGAACCAGTCTGAGCCATCGCATAATCTTTTCCGTGTTGCTTACTTGAATTTGCGGTTGCATCGTCGTGTCAAGTTGCTGGTCTTAGCGTCTAGGCTTTTAGAGTTTCGAGTTCTGGTCATAAGTTGTCACGTCGCCGCCGCAACATCTTCATCGCTACTGCCACATACCACCACCGATCCGTATCCATATACCACCACCAATCTGTATCCATATACCACCACCGCTGCCATATTCTACCACCACATATCCACCACCAATCCGAGTTCTTTTCGTTTTAGATTGGTTTTCGAGATCCATCTAGTTTCGGTTTCATGTTTCCTTGCCTGAGTAGGTCTCGGAAAAAAAATCTGGAGACTCCCAGGCAGCTTTTAGACCAAAATTTTGGCAGGTGAAAATATTTTTTCCCTATCCTATTTTTGGGCTTTTCGGAGTCTTTTGAGACACGTGCCACCATACTATTTTTTTATCGCACTTTTTCGTCGTCGCTTCCCTGATTCCGAAAAAAAAAATCGTCAAAAAAATTTCGTGCCTATCAACTTAGTTTGACTTGGGAAGTGTTTTGAGACACTCGCCATTATAGTGGTTTTCGGCATAAAAAAGGAAGCGCAAAAAAAAAGAGGCGAAAAAATTTACAGAGTGTGCTTTCCCCTTGATTACGTGCAGCGCCGTGATTTTGTTAGTGTTCTAGGCTCGCGTCTCTAGTATGGTCTAGCCTAGGACCAGCACAGTACCGTCGTTGAGCGTTTATTCAACTTTGCATCTCTGAATTGATTATTGCTGACCCTTTTTCCTACCATCTTATAAGCCTTCCCAGCTTCACATACATCTACGTCGTGCGTTTTGACTCTCCCTGGTAATCGCTTTATCCAACCTTTGAGAGTTTTGACTACCACGGATGCCGATCACCACCTGCTGCTGGGTAAGAACTGGTAAGATTTTGAGATTTGCTGGACGGATTTGTGACGCCCGACCACCACCATTTTCTAGTAGTCCGTAGGATCATATTCGTGTGTGTTTCTATTCCTGCTAACGATGCCAGGATCACAAGCCGATGAGACTGACTGGGAGAACTTGAGGAACAAGGAGCTTCATGATAAGTTTCAGCAAATGATGAATGAACAGGTGCAAGATGTGCTAAACTGATTTGATGAGGCCATGGAGAAGATAGATGCCATGGAGAAGACGTTTGAAACAAAGTTTGATAACAAGTTTGCTGAATTGCTTTCGCGTTTTCCACCACCACCGGCTGCTGCAGCTGTCCCACCTCTACAACAACAACCACAACAACATCGCCTTCCAAATCAAGTGGGACGAGCACAGCGCGTTCCCCTTGAGCCTGGTCAAAATTATGGTGCCGCTGTTGATGTTTCTGTAGCTCCTGCTGCTACTGCAGAGGTGGAGGACCATTACGAGGATGAGGTTGACCAAAATCAGAACTACGTGCAACCACCAGCACCACCACCACCAGGTCCTCCTCATGCATATCATCGCAACGGTAGGGCTGCACCACCACCTGTGGTACATGACCATCTTCCTAAATTGAAATTGAATATTCCACCATTTGAGGGTAGATATGTTCCTGATATATATCTTACTTGGGAGTTAGAAACTGAACAACGTTTTACATGTTTACCCTATCCCGAGGAGAGACGTGTTCCTGCTGCTGTTTGTGCTTTCACTAGTTTTGCATGTGTTTGGTGGTCTGAATATTGTAGATTATATCCTATTCCAGCTACTTGGGTGTAATGCCCAGGATGGGACTATATCTCCTACGTGTCGAGGCACGACTTAAAGATATAAGCCCATTCTTGAATGATCGCAAGTTTGGTACCTTTGCACATCTCATGTAAAAATAGCGATGAAAGCGGAAAAGATAGTTGGCTTACACTCCCCACGTCACACAATTCATTACATATCCAAACATCATACAAATAAACATCACAACCCGTCTACGGGTGAAGATCCAAATGAAAGGTACCAAGCATAACATTAACCACATGTCTGAATCGCCCCTAGTAGAAACCGCTACTGATCGTCGGGATAGTGCACATAGTAACGGCTACGGTCCTCGTCGTACTCCCAGTACAGCTCGGTGCCGTCACTTGAGTAGATCACCTGAGTACCTGCATCTGGTGTGGTGTAGAAACTGTGAGCCACAGAGGACTCAGCAATCCCGTTCCCGGGTAACACAACTATCCAAGCCTTGGGTGTGGAATAAGGCTGAAGAAAGAACAAGAGGTTGCAGCAGCACTAGCACTAACTTACGTAAAAGAGAGCGAGAAGAGAAGTGCCTCGGACGAGAGATGATCACAAAGTGATCCTAACTAAGCTAGTCAAACATAACCCCACCGTGTTCACTTCCCGAACCCTTTTTCGGAAAATGACCGTCACGGTACTCACGCTGGTAGTGTATTCTGAACATGGTGTCAAGTTTTCTACAACCGGATATTGACAAATTCCCATTTGCCACATAACCGTGGGCACGGCTTTCGAAAGTTCATAACCCTGCAGGGGTGTTCCAACTTGGCCCGTGACAAGCCCACGATCCGCGGAGTCGCAACTCCAAGGTGGGAAGGCCCGAGTATCCTCAGAATCACGTGCTCAAGATACTGCGACTAAGGTAAGGCTAATCCACCAAATCCTCCCGGCGTGCCGACACCCTGACAATAGCCGCGCGTATCTAGTCTCAGGCCACGACCGGATGGGTGATGCTACGGGTTTTTACCAGACCTCGAGTTTCCTTAAGGTGGCCCCGCAGGACCCCCAGTTCGGACCAACACTCATGTGGAGCACTGGCCCGGGGTTGTTGATTAAGAAGAGGGTTAATTACTCCCTATGCAAGTTTTTAGTTATTAGGCAAATAGTACCAATGTTGGGACTTGCTGGAAAAGACTTAGCACTTAGCGATTTATCGAGGGGGTCCCATAACCCCAACCGTGTGAGGAACGCATAATCAAGGAACATAACACCGGTTTATACGGTTCCTAGGGCGGCATGAGTGGAACAAATCACCAAGCAAAAGGCTTAGCCTTCCACCCATTACCAATGTATATAGATGATTTCATTAAGAGTTAAATATAGTGTGATATCCCAACAAGCTTCAACATGAAGCAAGAATCTTCAATCTTCTCCTGCAACTAACAATGCTATAAGAGGGGCTGAGCGAAGCTTACTTAGCCAATCAAAGGTTTGCATAGGTAGGGTGGTTAAACAGGATCATGGTTACAATAGGAGGCTGACATGAAAACATGGGCATCGAGGCAAAACTATAGAACGAGACTTCTAGCAATAGGCAAAGATAGTAATGTTATCGGGGTCAGGTCATCTTGCCTGAAGAGTCGTCGATGGGATCGTAAGGGGGCTCCTCCTTCTCAACCTCGGTAGTAACCTTGTTCTCGTACTCGGTCTCAGCTTCCGGCTCTACGCAACACAAAACACACAAAGCAGAAAATCAACAAGATGCAATGCGCAAAACTACAGGATGCATGACTGATGCACTAAGGAAGCACTACAGATGCACTTAGGAAGCACAGAAAGTCAACATAGGAAGCACAGAGGTACAACACAAAGAGCATGACAATATGCAACAAGCAAGATACTTCAAAACATGATAACAAGAGGATATTATGAATCTACATGCAAAATCTCACAAGTTACATATAGGACTTGCTCAAAACGGAGCAACGGGCTAAAAGATACACCCGAAACACTAAACATGCACAAGCTGAAACTAACAGCCACATAGCAACTTCCGAGCAAGAAATAAATAGTCTACAGCACTCAAACAACATGGCAAGGAGCATGGACATAAAGTAGACATCTCCTACAGCAAACAATTCCATTGGAGCATCTCCAAAGGAGGCATGGATCAATAGCAACAAGCTATGACATTTTGAACTTGACAACAAAATCCTGACAGCAGTAACTTATAGCAACTTGGGAGCAAAAGATAAATAAGCTACAGCCACCCAAATGAGCATGTGAGAACATGAATGGATAGCCAACAACTTATACAACAAGGAATCATCAAGAGTCGCCCCAAAACTAGCATGGATTTGTCTAGAACCACAAGCAAAACATGGCATCTGGAAATTATAGATTCCAGACTTAGTGAAATTTCACTAAGTGTTAAAACAGCAGTAACATCATGGCATCTTTGTGAGCAAGTTTAAGTCACCTCAAAGCATATCATGGCAAGTGGTTAGCACCACAGCAAAGTACACATGATGGGGAGTCCAAAACATCTAAGCATGCAACAAGGGGACAACCACATCAATAGCAACGAGTTCCTCAACTAGGCATCTCGTAACAAGTTTAACAACATAACAACCACTAGCACTTTTGCCAAGGAGATAAACATGGCAAGATGAAATCTATCATGCAAGCTTAAGCAACCAACATGTAGAGCATGACATGATGAACATGTGGACATATCATTTGCTTCATTTGGATAAACATGCACCAAGATATCACATTGCAAACATGGCATGAAAACAACTACTAGCAGCAGTTTATAACAAGTAGCACTCTTCCCATGAAGATTAAGACATCTAGATGACCTCAAACATGCATGGCACAATGGAACAAAACATAGTACAAGTCACCACGATCATTTTGACATATCATTTGCTCAAATCGGACATCCACATCAAAAGTTATCCACAATACAAAACAGCATCAGACATTAAAAATCTACAGACTTAGTAAAAAACCGAGAGACAACCTCAGGTCAGATCTGGGTCAAACGGGCGGCGGCAGTCAAACGGGCCACGGGCACGGGCCGGATCGGGCTAACGGGCCCTGCGGTTCGGGCGGAGGAGGCTGGCCCGTTAGGGTTCGCCCTGGAGATCCGATCGGGGGCGCTGGCTCGGGGCTCGATCCCCTCGAGCCCGATGCTGGCGGCGCTGGGGCCTCGGCGCAGCGAGAGGCGGGAGGCCGGCGGCGGGCCTGGCCGGACTGGTGGCTGGGTGGCGATGGGGAAGCCGGGGCGGAGGCGGCGGCAGGGGCCGACGGGAGGCCCGCGGCGGCGGCAGCGATCGGAGGTCCGGCGGGACGCGGCGGCGGCGAGGCGGCTTGGAGAAGGTGGCGGCACGGCCTTGCTGCTGGTCGGCGGCGAGGAGAGGCGAGGCCGGCGCGGCAGCGAGAGCCTCGGGCGGCGGGGCGAGGTGGCTGGAGGTGGAAGACGACTCGGGCGCGGGCCCACACGGTGGATGGAAGCACGGGCGGCGGGTCGGAAGCGCGGTTGCGGTGAGGTGGAAGCACGCGCAGCGAGTTCGGAAGGACTGCGGCTCAATGGTGGAAGCACCGCGCGTCAATGGTGGAAACACGGCGCGGCAACAGTGGAAACATTAGGGTTTCAGACGCAAAATTTGAGGTGGGTGGACGTTTATATAGGCACAAGGAGCTAGGGTTGTCCAAATGAGAGGAGGTTTTCGGCCACGAGATCACAATTGGATGGCCTAGATGAAGGGAAGGGTTTGAGTTGGGTTGGTGGGCTGTTGGAGGGGTTTCTTGGGCCTCAAAGAGGAGGTACTTTCAGCCCATGAGAATAACTGTTGGAGTATCAAACAAACTCCAAACGCGACGAGATTTGACAGGCGGGTTACACATACCAAAACAACATCGCACGACAAGTCTCACGCCAAACCGGAAACGTTACACGGCCAAACACCAAAGTATGCCTCGGGGATGCCACAGACACATGAGAGAGCTCCGGAACTCGAAACGGAAAACGGGAAGGCACGAGTGGGACCGGATGCAAACGACAACACAAATGCAATGCAATGCACATGACAACATGATATGGATGAATGCCACACACGCACACGACAAAACGACAAAACCCGAAAAGACGAAGAACCCGAAATGGAACTGATGAAGCCAAAGATATATATATTTCCCAAAAGGGAAAGTATTACATCCGGTGCATTACATTGGGCTGCTTTGAAAACTGCTATGCGTACTCGCTGGGTTCCACCATATTATCAACGTGAATTACTTCCAAAATTGCAGCGCTTAAGACAACGAAAAAATTCTGTAGACGAATATTATCAGCAATTACAAACTTGCCTTATTAGATGTGGTATTTTTGAGGACAATGAAGCTATGCTTGCATGTTTTATGGGTGGATTAAATAGAGAGATTCAGACCATTCTAGAGTATAAGGATTATAATAATATCACTCGTTTATTCCATCTTGCTTGTAAAGCTGAACGTGAAGTGCAGGATCGACAGGCATTAGCACGGACTAACTTTTCTGCAGGTCGACCTTCATCATGGACACCGCGTGCATCCTCTACTTCCACACATTCTACTGCACCGACACCTCCATCAGCTGTTACCTCCAGCCGTGATACAAGGAAGCAGGCACAACCACCATTATCTGCCAAGAGCACACCTATTGGGCCTACACAGAGTTCTTCTTCTTCCATGGCATCAACAGGGCACACCAGTGATATTATTTGTCGTCTTTGTAAGGGAAGAGGACATTTTGCGAGAGAATGCAAATCTCAGCGTGTGATGATTGCTATTGAGGATGGTGGATATAAATCCGCTAGTGACTATGATGAGGAGACTTTGGCTCTTATTACACGTGAAGAACACGGTGGAGATGATTCTGATCATGAAACACAATACATGGCTCCTGAAGATGCTGACATGTATGAATGTTTAGTTGCTCAACGTGTTTTGAGTGTGCAGGTTACACAAGCTGAGCAAAATCAGAGGCATAATTTGTTCCATACAAAGGGAGTCATGAAGGAAAGTTATGTTCGCGTGATCATAGACGGAGGGAGTTGCAACAACTTGGCTAGCATGGAGATGGTGGAGAAGCTATCTCTCACCACAAGACCACATCCACATCCTTACTACATCCAATGGTTCAACAGCAGCGGCAAGGTTAAGGTAACACGTACTATTCGTGTGCATTTTAGTATCTCTACATATGCTAATTATGTTGATTGTGATGTGGTACCTATGCAAGCATGTTCCTTATTACTTGGTAGACCATGGCAATTTGATAAAAATTCTGTACACCATGGTAGAAACAATCAGTATACTCTTGTTCATAAGGATAAAAATATTGCTTTGCTTCCTATGACTCCTGATTCCATTTTGAAAGATGATATTAATAGAGCTAATAAAGCAAAACAGGAGAAAAATCAGATTGTGGCAAAAGAATTTGAGCAAAAAATGAAGCCTAATAATAAACCATCTACTATTGCTTCTGAAATTAAATTGAAAAGTGCATGTTTATTTGCCACCAAATCTGATATTGATGAGCTAGATTTTTGCAAATCTGTTTGCTATGCTTTTGTGTGCAAAGAGGCATTATTTTCATTCGAGGACGTGCCTTCCTCTTTGCCTCCTGTTGTCACTAACATTTTGCAGGAGTTTGCTGACATTTTTCCACAAGACCTGCCACCGGGATTACCACCTATTTGAGGGATTGAGCATCAGATTGACTTTATTCCCGGTGCATCTATACCCAACCACGCACCATACCGTACCAATCCAGAAGAGACGAAGGAGATTATGCATCAAGTACAGGAGCTACTCGACAAAGGTTATATACGCGAATCCCTTAGTCCTTGTGTTGTTCCTATTATTCTAGTGTCGAAAAAGGATGGTACATCGCGTATGTGTGTTGATTTTAGATGCATTAATAATATTACTATTCGTTATCGTCATCCTATTACTAGGCTAGATGATATGCTTGATGAGTTGAGTGGCTCTACAATATTCTCCAAAGTTGATTTGCGTAGTGGATACCATCAAATTCGTATGAAATTGGGAGATGAATGGAAAACATCATTTAAAACTAAGTTTGGATTATATGAATGGTTAGTCATGCCTTTTGGTTTAACTAATGCACCTAGTACTTTCATGAGATTAATGAATGAAGTTTTACGTGCTTTCATTGGACGATTTGTGGTAGTATACTTTGATGATATATTGATTTTTGGCAGATCTTTGGAGGAACATTTGGAACATTTACGTGCTGCTTTTATTGCTCTACGTGATGCACGTTTGTTTGGTAACCTTGGAAAGTGCACCTTTTGCACCGACCGAGTCTCTTTTCTTGGCTATGTTGTTACTCCACAGGGAATTGAGGTTGATAAAGCCAAGATTGAAGCTATTGAGAGTTAGCCGCAGCCCAAAACGGTCACACATGTGAGGAGTTTCCTTGGCCTCGCTGGATTCTATCGGCGTTTTGTGAGAGATTTCAGCACCATTGCTGCACCTCTCAATGAGCTTACAAAGAAGGATGTGCCTTTTGTTTGGGGTACTGCACAAGAAGAAGCATTCACGATATTGAAAGATAAGTTGACACATGCTCCTTTACACATGCTCAAAAGTCTTATTAAAATCAGGAAGTTCGAGTAAAGGAGCATGTGTCAACTTATCTTTCAATACCGTGAATGCTTCTTCCTGTGCAGTACCCCAAACAAAAGGCACATCCTTCTTTGTAAGCTCATTGAGAGGTGCAGCAATGGTGCTGAAATCTCTCACAAAACGCCGAAAGAATCCAGCGAGGCCAAGGAATATCCTCACGTGTGTGACCTATGGAGTAACAACATAGCCAAGAAAAGAGACTCTGTCGGTGCAAAAGGTGCACTTCCAAGGTTACCAAACAAACGTGCATCACATAGAGCAATAAAAACAGCACGTAAATGTTCCAAATGTTCCTCCAAAGATCTGCTAAAAATCAATATATCATCAAAGTATACTACCACAAATCGTCCAATGAAAGCACGTAAAACTTCATTCATTAATCTCATGAAAGTACTAGGTGCATTAGTTAACCCAAAAGGCATGACTAACCACTCATATAATCCAAACTTAGTTTTAAATGTTGTTTTCCATTCATCTCCCAATTTCATATGAATTTGATGGTATCCACTACGCAAATCAACTTTGGAGAAAATTGTAGAGCCACTCAATTCATCAAGTATATCATCTAGCCTAGGAATAGGATGACGATAACGAATAGTAATATTATTAATGCCTCTACAATCAACACACATACGCAATGTACCATCCTTTTTTGGCACTAGAATAATAGGAACAACACAAGGACTAAGGGATTCACGTATATAACCTTTGTCGAGTAGCTCCTGTACTTGACGCATAATCTCCTTCGTCTCTTCTGGATTGGTACGGTATGGTGCGCGGTTGTGTAGCGATGCACCAGGAATTAAGTCAATCTGATGCTCAATCCCTCGAATAGGTGGTAATCCCGGTAGCACGTCTTGTGGAAAGACGTCGGCGAACTCCTACAAAATGTTAGTGACAGCAGGAGGCAAAGAGGAAGGCACGTCCTCGAATGAAAATAATGCCTCTTTGCACACAAAAGCATAGCAAACAGATTTGCTAAAATCTAGCTCATCAATATCAGATTTGGTGGCAAATAAACATGCACTTTTCAATTTAATTTCAGAAGCAACAGTAGATGGTTTATTATTAGGCTTCATTTGTTGCTCAAATTCTTTTGCCACAATCTGATTTTCACTCTTATTTTTCTCCTGTTTTGCTTTATTAGCTCTATTAATATCATCTTTCAAAATGGAATGAGGAGTCATAGGAAGCAAAGTAATATTTTTATCCTTATGAACAAGAGTATACTGATTGTTTCTACCATGGTGTACAGAATTTTTATCAAATTTCCATGGTCTACCAAGTAATAAGGAACATGCTTGCATAGGTACTACATCACAATCAACATAATCAGCATATGTAGATATACTAAAATGCACACGAACAGTACGTGTTACCTTAACCTTGCCGCTGTTGTTGAACCATTGGATGTAGTAAGGATGTGGATGTGGTCTTGTGGTGAGAGATAGCTTCTCCACCATCTCCATGCTAGCCAAGTTGTTGCAACTCCCTCCATCTATGATCACGCAAACAGAACGTTCCTTCACAACTCCCTTTGTATGGAACAAATAATGCCTCTGATTTTGCTCAGCTTGTGTAACCTGCACACTCAAAACACGTTGAGCAACTAAACATTCATACCTGTCAGCATCTTCAGGAGCCATGCATTGCGTCTCATGATTAGAATCGTCTCCACCGTGTTCTTCACGTGTAATAAGAGCCAAAGTCTCCTCATCATAGTCACTAGCGGATTCATATCCACCATCCTCATTAGCAATCATCACACGCTGAGATTTGCATTCTCTCGCAAAATGTCCTCTTCCCTTACAACGACGACAAATAATATCACTGCTGTGCCCTGTTGATGCCATGGAAGAAGAAGAACTCTGTGCAGGCCCAATAGGTGTGCTCTTGGCACATAATGGTGGTTGTGCATGCTTCCTTGTATCACAGCTGGAGGTAACAGCTGATGGAGGTGTCGGTGCAGTATAATGTGTGGAAGTAGAGGATGCACGCGGTGTCCATGATGAAGGTCGACCTGCAGAAAAGTTAGTCCGCGCCAATGCCTGTCGATCTTGCACTTCACGTTCAGCTTTACAAGCAAGATGGAATAAACAAGTGATATTATTATAATCCTTATACTCTAGAATGGTCTGAATCTCTCTATTTAATCCACCCATAAAACGTGCAAGCATAGCTTCATTCTCCTCAACAATACCACATCTAATCAGGCCAGTGTGTAATTACTGATAATATTCTTCTACAAAAAAAATTCCTTGCCTTAAGCGCTGCAGTTTTTGAAGTAATTCACGTTGATAATATGGTGGAACCCAATGAGTATGCATAGCAGTTTTCAAAGCAGCCCAAGTAGCTGGAATAGGATATAATCTACAATTTTCAGACCACCAAACACATGCAAAACTAGTGAAAGCACAAACAGCAGCAGGAACACGTCTCTGCTCGGGACAATGTAAACATGTAAAACGTTGTTCAGTTTCTAACTCCCAAGTAAGATATATATTAGGAACATATCTACCCTCAAATGGTGGAATATTCAATTTCAGTTTAGGAAGATGGTCATGTACCTCAGTTGGTGGTGCAGCCCTACCGTTACGATGATATGCATGAGGACGACCTGGTGGTGGTGGTGGTGGTGCTGGTTGTTGCACATAGTTCTGATTTTGGTCAACCTCATCCTCGTAATGGTCCTCCACCTCTGCAGTAGCTGCAAGAGCTACAGAAACATCAACAGCGGCACCAGAAGCTTGACCAGACTCAAGGGGAACGCGCTGTGCTTGTCCCACTTGATTTGGAAGGCGATGTTGTTGTTGTTGTTGTTGTTGTTGTTGTTGTTGTTGTTGTTGTAGAGGTGGGACAGCTGCAGCAGACGGTGGTGGTGGGAAACGCGAAAGCAATTCACCAAACTTGTTATCCAGCTTTGTTTCAAACGTCTTCTCCATGCCATCTATCTTCTCCATGGCCTCGTCCAATGTGTTTAGCACATCTTGCACATGTACACTCATCATTTGCTTAAACTTATTATGAAGCTCCTTGTTCGTCAAGTTCTCCCAGTCAGTCTCGTCGACTTGTGATCCTGGCATGGTTAGCAGCAATAGAAACACACAAGAATATGATCCTACAGACTACTAACAAGTGGTGGTGGTGGCGGGTGTCACAAATCCGTCAAGCAAATCTCAAATTCTTACCAGTTCTTACCCAACAGCAGGCGGTGATCGGCAACCGATGTAGTCAAAACTCTCAAAGCTTGGATAGAGCGATTACCAGGGAGAGTCAAATGCACGATGTAGATGTATGTGGAGCTGGGAAGGCTTATAATATGGTAGCAAAAAGGGTCAGCAATAATCAATTCAGAGATGCAAAGGTGAATAAACGGTCAACGACGGTACTGTGTTGGTCCTAGGCTAAACCGTACTAGAGACGCGAGCCTAGAACACTAACAAAATCACGGCGCTACACGTAATCAAGGGAAAAGCACACTCTGAATTTTTTTCCGCCTCTTTTTTTTGCGCTATTATTTTTTTGCCGAAAATCACTATAATGGCGAGTGTCTCAAAACACTTCCCAAGTCAATCTAAGATGATAGGCACGAAATTTTTTTGACGATTTTTTTTTCGGAATCAGGGCAGCGACGACGAAAAAGTGCGGTAAAAAAAACAGTATGGTGGCACGTGTCTCAAAAGACTCAGAAAAGCCCAAAAATAGGATATGGAAAAAATATTTTCACCTGTCGAAATTTTGGCCTAAAAACTGCCCGGGGGTCTCCAGACTCTTTTTTTTCGAGACCTACTCAGGCAAGGGAACACGAAACCGAAACTAGATGGATCTCGAAAGCCAATCTAGAACGAAAAGAACTCGGATTGGTGGTGGATATGTGGTGGTAGAATATGGCAGCGGTGGTGCTATTTGGCAGCGGTGGTGGTATATGGATACAGATTGGTGGTGGTATATGGATACGGATCGGTGGTGGTATGTGGCAGTAGCGATGAAGATGTTGCGGCGGCGGCGTGACAACTTATGACCAGAACTCGAAACTCTAAAAGACTAGACGCTAAGACCAGCAACTTGACACGGCGATGCAACCGCAAATTCAACTAAGCAAACACAGAAAAGATTATGCAATGGCTCAGACTGGTTCGGATATGCTGAACTAACCTTAATTTTTTTTGGCTTTTTCGTGGACTGTAGGTATGAAGAACAGACTCGACCTAATCTACGAAAAACTATAAAATCTCACCGAGCAACCTGGAAATCTGATACCACTTGATAGAGGCAAAGGTGTCCCGTCTTTCGTTAAGATGGTGGCTATCGTTTTGGACAAAGTCGACTTTGACGATCCGACTACGAACGTGCGAGGACGTCGCGCCTTAGCAATCTCTAAACCAACTCCGAGAGGTTATTGACCACGCCGGAGCACGATCAACCTGACCACAAAGGTCTGTTTCCTGCAGGCAAACGAAGAACAAGCAAGAAACTGAGATTGCAATCGGGATATTGCGAATTCAAGAGAAAAGCTTTATTGATCAAGTGGGGTTCTGTGACGTCTTGGTCTGGTCGTTGAACACAAACGAAGTACGCGAAGTTGCAGCTATGGCAAACTTTAATCTAAACAAAACCCAAAGTCTAAACGGTGCCCTAAGGGTTGTATATATGGGGGGAAAGAGGGGGGAATTTCGTGGCCCTTGGAGGAGGGGTCCGAAACCAACCCTAACTCTTGTTTCCCCACACATACGGACTCTAAAAACAGCCTATACTCAAGTATTTCGAAATTACATAGGCCTGGCCCAATAATAAGGTGACACACCACCTATAATAGCCTCTGGATGAAATTTATGAAGTGGCATCTTGTATATTTCGTCCAAGGCTTCTCGCACTCATTATGGTGGCTTCAAAGTCCTGAAATCATTAATTTAAACTCCATTCTTGTTCCCCATGGGCATGCCATCATCTCCATGCTTGATCTTGCTCCAATGTTCATCCTTCTTGTCCAAGCTAGGCCCTTCATTTGTAAGCAAGACAAATGTATCCAATTTAGGCAGCATCATATTTTCATGAACATTAGATTCATTACCAAGAAACGAAAGTACCTGGTAATTTAATTGGCGTGCGCGAGCTCTAGTAATTGGTCCTGTATATGTGTCAGTTGGAGTTGTGGGTGTAACCTTATTTGTGATGTCCTCATCAAGGCAGATACGACACTTGTGCACAACCTATAAGATGCAAAATGTATGAACTTTCTATCCCAAGTATGCTATGTGTATGATGTTCTAGTACTTTTAGCACAAGATGATCCAAGATGATCAAGTATGATATCATATGATGCGATGCGATGTCTCTTGCTTACAAGCTTCTTTATCTTTCTCTTTTTTCTTAAAAGCTTTATTCTCTTTCTTTCTTTCTTTCTTTTTGTATGGCCACGATGCAAAATGCACAAACCAAGATAGCAATTGTGTATATGCGGGAACAATCTTGTGACACAAGGGATGATATGATGATACCAAGATGATATGGTATGTATACAATGGAAGGGTGGATCGATGATCACTAATGTGCACAAGTAACGTTGCCGGCAATACTCAAAGTCTAGTCACGATAGGCAAGTGACGCAAAATGGGCTGGGGTAACAATGCAATTGCAAGGGAATATACAATGATGTTGTCGCAGTTACCGTCTGAGTCGATGATGAGAGGTGGTGCTCTTAATGTAGACCCGTTCCTAATTAGCCGAAACACCTTAGGAAACGGAAAAACCACAACACAAAATCTCAAGGACAAATGTCAAATGGTGGTAGCGGACAAGCGGTGGTGGTTGCGGAATTGTTGGTGGAAACGCGATCAAAATGGGTTATGGTGGTGGAAGTGTATGATGGGAAATACATGGTGTCGGAGTTGAAGTCACGGTCCTTAAGTAGCCAAAACACCTTAGGAGAAACGAGCCACAACTCAAACAAGCTCACACAAAATTGGGTTAAGTTTGGTTGGCTATGTACAGCTGGCAATGGGTATGCGGAAGTGGTAGTGGTGGTTGATGAAGAAGCAATTGTCCCTAAGTAGCCTAAACACCTTAGGAGACTCAAATTACTACTCAAGCAACCACAAATGGTATGGGAACAAAATTGGTTAGGTTGCGGAAGTCGGTGGTGGTGTAGCGGATGATGTGGTGGAAGACCTAGGCAAAGATGCCAAAATTCCAAACTTTTGATGGAGTCAAATGATTATGTTGGTATTTTTGTGTTATGGGGGATGTCAAGATCTTCAAAACGAGCTCAAGAACGTCGAAATCGGAGTTCGGATGAATTAGTTATGGACAAAACGGTGAAACACGGCTGGCTGAATTCCCAAGGACCGGACATCCGGGGCCGGGTCCGGATTTCCGGGACCTGATGTCCAGAAACTTGCGCGATTTTGCCCTCGAGGAGCCGGATGTCCGGCCGGGGACCCGGATGTCTGGCCCGATGGCCCGGATGTCCGGCCCGACGATTCCAGATCGGGATTGTGACTTCCAAACTCGTTTGGGGGCAGAATTTGATGATTTTGGGGGCAAAATTTGACGGATTTTGTGGAGGAAAGATGGGGAAACTTGGGGAAATGCTAGATCCACTTGAAACCAAGCAAATCCACGGATCAAAATCAACAAAATTTCATCAAACCAACAGATCACAAAAAAATTTGGGGCTATTTTTGGTGGGGAATTTTCCAATTTGGGGAAGAACACAACAAAACAAGGCTAGAAAACGGTGGGGAGGCTCCAAATTCGTGAGAAACCGTGGCTCATGATACCATATGATCACTAAACTAGGTGGGGGGCTCCAATTTCGTGAGAAACCATGGCTCTGATACCATATGATGCGGGGTCAACCCGATTCTAGGCCGATCTTTCATGAAATGGAGTGGATCCCACGAGGAACATGATGACCAAGGGGACAAACAAGGAGAAAACACAAGGGAAAACGCTCAAGAACAAGTCCAATCACACATCCACTAGACAATCAAACACAAAGATCACAAGGTACATGAACAACAAAGGGAAAGATACATGGTAAAGTTCATCTCCGTGAGGAGGTCTTGAATCCGCGAAGGATCTTCCCGTTTAGGGGTCTTGAATCCGTCGTGGATCTTCTCCGTAGAGGGGGCGCAGTCTCTCCTAGGAGTAGAACCACTAAGATGAGCAAAGCTCTAGTCTAAAATGAGCTATCACATTTGCTAACCCTAAAATGGTGGAGGTGGAGGAGTATATATAGTCTAGGGTCATGAAGGGGTAAGTGAGGGGCGAAACGGGTACATGGGCATCGGCCCGGATACATGCACGCAGGCAAGGCCGGATGTCCGGCTGGGTGCCGGATGTCCGGGCTCTCATGGGACGCCGGATGTCCGGGGCGGCTGGCCGGATGTCCGGGCTAGCGGGGCCAAGCCTCGGGTGCGGTTATGTTGCTGGCGCCGGATTTCCGGGCTGAAGGCCGGTTGTCCGGCGGCTGCTGAGGCGCCGGGTGTCCGGGCTGGCGCCGGATGTCCAGCAGCTGTAACTTCAGCCGCTCCGTCTTCTTTCGTCTTCGCTTCCCTGCTTCCCTCATTGATGGCGTAGGTGTTCCTTGGCGCTTTGCACTCCTCCTTAACATCCGTGAAGCTCCGACAATACCTATGCATGCACAAGGGAGAAGTGTCAAGTAGTATACCATCCTCGAAGGGGTCAAGTGAACACATGTAAAGGAGATGATTCACCTTTATGTATGAGAAGTAGAGGTCGCACGTGTCACTTGCCAAACGGACTCTTGACATGGTGATGTCCTTAGGATGCTCCACATCAGTTTACCTCGAACAAAGAAGGGGAGGGATAGCATATTTGTTGTCGTGGATAGGTTCTCGAAGATGGCCCACTTTATACCATGTCATAAAAGCGATGATGCTGCTAATGTTGCTGATTTGTTCTTTCGTGAAATTATTCGCTTGCATGGTGTGCCAAATACTATTGTTTCAGATCGTGATACTACATTTCTTAGCCACTTTTGGAGATGTTTATGGGCTAAGTTGGGGACTAAACTGCTTTTTAGTACTACTTGTCACCCCCAAACTGATGGTCAAACTGAAGTAGTCAACAGAACTTTGTCTACTATGCTTAGGGCTGTTTTGAAGAATAATAAGAAAATGTGGGAAGAATGCTTGCCTCATATTGAATTTGCTTATAATCGTTCGTTGCATTCTACTACTAAGATGTGCCCTTTTAAAATTTTCTATGGTTTCCTACCTCGTGCACCTATTGATTTGTTTTGCTTACAAATGAAGGGCCTAGCTTGGACAAGAAGGATGAACATTGGAGCAAGATCAAGCATGGAGATGATGGCATGCGCAAGGGGAACAAGAATGGAGTTACAAGTGATGATTTCAGGATTTTGAAGCCACCATAATGAGTGCGTGAAGCCTTGGACGAAATATACAAGACGCCAGTTCATAAATTTCGTCCAGAGGCTATTATAGGTGCTGCGTCACCTTATTATTGGGTCAGGCCCATGTAATTTCGAAATACTTGAGTATAGGCTGTTTTTAGAGTCCGTATGTGTGTGGAAACAAGAGTTATGGTTGGTTTCGGACCCGTCCACCAAGGGCCACGAAATTCCCCCCTCTTTCCCCCATATATACAGCCCTTAGGGCGTCGTTTAGACTTTGGGTTTTGTTTAGATTAAAAGTTCGCCATAGCTGCAACTTCGCGTACTTCATTTGTGTTCAACGACCAGAACAAGGCGTCACAGAACCCCACCTTGATCAATAAAGCTTTCCTCTTATATTCGCAATATCCAGATTGCAATCTTAGTTTCTTGCTTGTTCTTCGTTTGCTTGCAGGAGATAGACCGTCGTGGTCAGGTAGATCGTGCTCCGGCGTGATCAATAACCTCTCGGAGTTGGTTTAGCGATTGCTAAGGCGCGACGTCCTCGCACGTTCGTAGTCGGATCGTCAAAGTCTACTCCACTGAAAACGATAGCCACCATCTCATCGAAA
The DNA here is from genome assembly GCA_902687465.1 of Secale cereale. Classification (NCBI taxonomy): domain Eukaryota; kingdom Viridiplantae; phylum Streptophyta; class Magnoliopsida; order Poales; family Poaceae; genus Secale; species Secale cereale. The sequence continues at coordinate 344,967,708 of LR738712.1, forward strand.
GACGGAACATCTTTGCCTCTATCAGTTCTTCTAGAGTAAAAGAGAGAAAACCACGTGGTCATAACACACGTCGTATCTACATGCACCGCTACATGCATGCACAACCATCATACCATGTAGTTAGCAGGTTTGACCTACAATAAAATTAGCTGAAAAATTGCAACATCCACACATCACACATACCCGTTTAGGTCCTAAACTAATCACACATGTCACCGTATGATTTACCGATTAAAGCTGAGAGAAAAGGTTAAAATATCCTAAAAATTTAAATAGGTCTAGATTTAGGATATGTCGTATGCCTTATCTTGACTTTTGTATGGCTTGTGGCAGAGAAAAAGGTTGCTAAACGCTTCTGATCTCCCAATGCCCAGGTTTACTTAGAAGGTCTCTGAAGAAGACGCCTGAGCGAGAGTCTCATTATCCATCACGGATGTAATCTCCCATGTTGTGATTGGTGGGGCTATCTGAGCAGCCATTTGAAGTCCTAGCGTCTCTCCTTGTAAAGGTTGACTGACTTGCATACCTGCCGCTGAGATGCTGATGTTGCTTTGTTGTTGTTCTCCCTCTATCTGAATCTTTCCCTAATAATAAAGCCGCTATTGCTTCTGCCCGCTCATCGTTGCGCTAATTTTGCAAAAAAAGTCCCTACAATCAAGGGTATTTAACCCATATTCCTTTTTAAAGTGGATAATCTGAGAAAACGTTTCATTCGTACACAAAGGACCCTACACTTTTTAGTATTCAACATGTAGTTCTTTTAAATGCACTGGCTCTCTCCCTTTGATGTGTGCTTTGTTCGATCTGTCCTTGGATGGTCCCCCGTCCTTGCACGAGAGCGCCGCCGGACAACGAGGGGAAGAAGCGGCCGAGGTGCGGCGTCGTTGCCTGCTATGGATCGTTCCTGGCTCAGCCTCGATGGCTCGACCTCGCGCTAATGCGGTAGTGCGCTCGTTAGTAACAGGACTAACAAAAAATATGTGTGAGTACAACTATTCCACTTAGTGCGGTGTCGCTTTTTTACTAACGACGTTGTTCATCAGTCCATACAAAAAAAGAAAAAAAGATGTCAATCAGTACGACGATGCCTCTCGGTGCAGTCCTGTTTTTCCCCTAAAGATAGATCATGGGGCAATTCCATACAAGGAAGATGTGTCAGGACAACTATGCCCCTCGGTGCCGTGCTGGATTTTCCCTAAAAGATAGATAATGGGGCCAGTCTTGTAACAGACTCGCCTCTGCATGCGACGCCATGTCGTCGCTTGATACGGCTCGTTCCTGGCTCGGCCTCGCCAGGATGGGGGAAAGGCTCGGCCTCGCGCTAATGCCGCAGTGCGCTCATTTGACACGCGCAGTGCGGTTATTCTATCCCCCCACGCACCCACGCCCCATAAAAAATAGATAATGGGGCAAGTCATGTTACGGACTCGCCTGCTACAGCTTGTTCCTCGCTCGGCTTCGCTGGAACGGGGGAGGGGGGCACGGCAGAGCGATCATTGGTAATAGGACTAACAAAAAATATGTGACAGTACAACTATGGCACTTGGTATGGTGCCGCTTTTTTACTGACCACGTTGTTCATCAGTCCATAAAAGCAAAAAAAGTTGTATGTCGGTACGACTATGCCCTCGATGCGTTCCTGGATGTCTTACCTGGGTGTACATCTAATCCAAAAAGGCTAAAAAATGAGAATAAAAAGAAAATGGAGGAATACTCACTATAAAAAAGATGAGAGTTCAAGCAGAGGAGAACATTCAGTAACAATAAGAAAATAAAAATCTTATATCAGGTAAAAAATAAATTCATAAAAACTAGAGCAAAAAGTGCTAAGAACAATAAAAAAAAATTGGCCACCCAAGCGACAGGCCGGCCCAACGCAGATGGAAACTAGGACTCAGGCCAACAGTGAACCACTAGTGAATCCATCGTAAACCATACTGTGCAGGACAACCGAACAAGGTCCACGGGTCATGATACATAGCGAGCGCCGTGTATAACCGCTCAAGTGAATATTCAGGGGAGTTCGATAGGTATGCCTCTACAGCGCTTATAACAGATCGAGAGTCCCCTCGGCTAGCGAGGTGGGACTAAACGCATAGCGCACACGCACGCGGCATAGCACAACCACGTGGACGGGCTATTTGGGCTAGAACCAATAGCTCCGGGTGCGGCACAATACAATAGAGCGACCCATTACAAAATTCCTTCGGATACCACACGACCAATCGAAAGAACAAAATGCACTTTTTTTTGAAAAATAAACAACATAAAGAAATATGTCCAAAATAAAGAATGTAGAAAAGTTCAAACACATGTTCGTTGTTAAAAAATTAAACAATTTTTTAAAAGGATATTTCAACGTAGAAAGATCATAACAAAAATTTCGTAAACAATTTTTTAAAAAGTTCAACTACTAAAATTCAATAAGTTCAAATAAAATTTGTACTGTGAAGCAAGATTAGATTATTTTTATTTAAAAAATTGCTAGAACTATCAGTAGTCAACTAAAAATAAATTGTGCTCTAAAATACACTCAATAATAAGATAAAATGCTCTGCAACAAATGAATGCGATTGGGCATTGACATTCAAATTACTTCAATCCTTTCGTTACCAGCATCCAAGTTCAACAAACTCAACCCAAGGGGTGCTACATCCATCATCAGCATATATTTTTTGTGTGCGAGCTATCTACATGAAAATATGCTAGTAAAAACAAAGGATGCGTATCAGTTCAACTATAGTTGTTCCAAACCAAATATAAAAATTAAAAATAAAACAATTGCACTTGAGCCAAATAGGAAGGATTACATTAAAAATATAACACATACAATAGCATACGAACAAATTGTTCCAAACCATATGGTAAAACATAGAGTTCACCAATCTCATACACACTGTTTCAAAAAAATACTGCAACATAATGAAACGCACACAAATCTCACAAACATCCTCATTTGCCACATTTAAAACCTATAGCACATAAATTCTGAACATCATAGAGTCATCTTCCCTGGAGAACATAACCATAACCACATCTCCATCCCCAATCCAAACTCTGCCACAAAGTCCTTCCACCCATTCGTTAGGTTGATGCAACCATCAAAATCGACGTGGTAGGGAACTTTCATCAACTTATACATGTTCTTGTCTGTCGTCTCCATCTTCAATATCCCCGAAATAGGAGCAACAATCCTAATTCTCGTTGTCATTTTCTGCAAAATGGGCATGGGAGTAAGAAAAAAAAGTGAACACCTGACATAATTGAATATTTCCACAGATCTAGCAACTGTTACATAACAAAGTGAAAAAAATCTGAACCCAAAACAAAACAGAAATCTAACTAGTGCTATGTCCTGACCAAACTGATGAAATATACATATGAATCCCTACAGTAAACTTCTGACAAAAACAGAACAAGAATTATACAAAGGAATAAAATATTGTTAACTACTGAACAAATACACGTACGAATCCCTACTGTTAACTTCTGACAAAACCTAATAAGAATTATGTCCATGGTATTCAAAATGAGACCCACAAAGCGGAAAAGAAAAAAATACGAGACACATACCCATGATTCCTTCAAGTGCCCAGCCGTAAGGCGACAAACATAGGGAGAATGAAACCTATGGTTGTTGTACAGCAGTGATGAAAGTTGCCCACGATGCTGACTCTGGGTGAGCTCCAAACCAGATTAGTACACACAAGCGTCGGTTATGGGCACCATCCTTACGAGGCATCCGCATGAACAATCGTCCATGGGAACCACATCAAAAGGGAAGAAAGAGAACAGAGAAAAGAGGGAGGAACCTAGATCTGATTTTTGAGAAAGGAAGTAAAAGGAGGAGGAGACTCAGCCACACACCACACATAGTTGGATAGAATTCATAGCAAGGAAGACTCATAGATTATAAAAATAATAAAGTAGGCAGGTGGGCAGCCAGCCGGTAGAAGATAGTCATTATGACGATGTCGTCATACAAGTCATACAACTTTGACCATAAAACAGTTGAAGTACAGATAAAGCAGCAGTTCAAATGATTATGTCAGAGCACATATTGCAGCAGTTCAAAGTGCACATACCAAAACATGTAGACAGAATAACTCATTCAGAGATAGACAGATGCATTCATTTAGTCATTCAACTCTTTGCTCTCTCCCAACATAAGCTTAAAACATATAAAAAAGTAGTACTTCAGTCAGAACGATCAAAGGACCGACGCCACGTGGCCCTGGTGGGTGGGTGTGGAACCGTGACTCCTCTTAACCTAGCCCACCTGATGATCAGTAGAGAGTTCCTTCTCCTGTCGTCTAAGAAAACTAGTTCTAGTTCAATGGAGTTGCAAGTCTCCAACACTTTGTCGGCAAGACGTTAGTTGAACTCTGCCTCCACTTCTTCCTGAGCCGCATGTTGCGCCCTCTGACTGCGCCTGCGCCTCCTCCTCCTCCTCTGCTCTGTTCCTGCATCTCTCACCTCGATGGCATCTCCCTCCTCCTCTGTGACCTCTCCTAGGTCTCGATCCATCTGGCTTTTCTTTGGTGTCAGCTGGTGGAATGAATGTGAGAGAGGGAAGGGGTGGGGAGGGGCTTTATATTGATTGTGCAGATGGTTGGGTAGGCAGCCGGTAGTAACTACTTACTCTGATGTCAACGCACATTAATACAACTTTCACAGGGAGCGGTCCGACTACACATACGACAACCATTCAAGAAGCACAAATGTATGCCAACAAAATACAACAACACAGAAAAACATGAAACTTAATTACATTGTTTGACTAGATTATACGAAATCGTAGGCTACAGTCAACCATGATATACCACCTCCAGCAATGACCAAATCACATGGGAATCCGGGATTGAAACAACTCAAGGATCAAAATTGACAACACAAAACTATTCATACGATCCTCATCACTCTCCCTGCAACGCCAATTCGAAAACAAAACATCAGGAAAATAAGAACACACTTGCATGGCGGCCATGGCCAACAACCAAGAACGGCAAAACTTCACATCAGAAATTATAGTCGAAAAATCTCCAAAAACTCTCACCCACCGATCATTACGACATTGCTATAACACAAAAACAACAAGCGAACGTAAATCGACGGCTATGAACACCATGGCAAACACCGGTGCCCACAACACCTCAGTCACAAAATGCCTACATCATCAACTTCAGTGACTAAACACCTCCAGTGAGTTGAGCTCGAAAAACACGATGATGTGAGCACACGCACGTGTGGAATCCCGAACATGTCTCCTCTAGCAACGAATGGCCTGCAGCAGCGCGCCGGAGAACCCTCGGAAGCCCCTCGTCGAACCCCTTATTTTCGTCTGTTGAAGACACAGGAAGATCAGTTCACGTGGCAAATCGTGCTAGTCTAATGTATCAAGGCCTTCCGTTCAAGTAGAGTAACATAATAATAGTCTGTTACGCGAAACAGAATAGCCCAGATGTGTGTGTCTATATATACACATAAACACTATTCTGATCACGGGATCAGAATATTATTCTGATCACAACATGAACTTCCTGAGTAACACGCCTGAACTTCCCTTTGTAGGAACCCGACCTTCGGGCTATCTTCGCAACCGTGTCTCTCCCTACAAATTTTTCTGGTTAGTCGTGTTCTATGTGATGTAAGTGTAATCTTCAAACAGTTTCTAGCAACTAAAAGCCCGTTTTAAATAGGAATTTTGCTCATAGGTGAATTTTTCTCTCGGGTCATGATGAACTCACGTTTTTGCAATATTACTCCCTGAGTTGTTCGACCTGAACTTCCCTCTGAGCTAGGTCGAACTTCCGCCAACATTGCCCAAACGGGGCTTGCGATATACCGTTGGAAAGCTATGGACACCAATATCATGACCCAAATTAATTTTTTGGCAAAATGTAAGCGGTTTAAGAGAAGTTTTGAAAACCGTTTTTCTCCACACACAAAACATGAATCGTATTTTCGATCGCATTTCTAAACCGTTTATCGGAATGAGGCATATAACCTGGCATTGTAAAGCTTCTGCCAAACCGCTCCTTCCACATGTTGAAAGTTTTCTCTAATTCCCTATGGTTAAAGAGTAATTTGGAAAAACGTAAAATTTTGCAAACTGAAGAGCCGAGTTCGTATTTTCGACTCCATTTCTAAACGGCTAATCCAATTGAGGCATATGATATGGCGTTCGAAAGCTTATGAAAATGCGCTATGTTTTCATGTTGAAAGTTTTTTCTAATTTTGAACGGTTTAAAAGTAATTTAGAAAACGGTACAAGTCCTACCGAGTTCGCATTTTCAAGCTTACGTTTTAACCGTGCGTCCGAACACAGCAAATGATATTGCGTTGGAAAGCTTGAACAAATGCGAAACTTTTTGGTATGTATTGTTTCTCCCAATTCTTTATGGTTTTAAGTCAGTTTCAAAAAGGGAGAAAAATGTATTTTCGCTGTATTTTTTACTAACTTTATCGCAATAGGGCAAATAATATACCGTTGAAAAGGCACGAAAAATGCGAAACTTTTTCATGTTGATGGTTTTCTCTGATTCCTAGCCGTTTTCAAGTAATTGCGAAAATGGCGAGATCATTTGTTCTGCCTTTATCGTGAAGCAGATTCTTCGAAAATGCACCGCGTGAAGAACCTGAACTTCTAGGCACGTGTACTTGAACTTCAATCTGTTTTTCACGGGCTTTTTTTGCTCGAAGCTCTCCATCCACTGCTCGTAGCTCTCCACTCACTCACCGGAATTGAGCAAATGATATACCAATGGAAAGGTGCTGTAAACACGCAACTTTCCCGTGTTGATCAGTTTTTCATACTGGTGACGGTTTTAAAAGTTTTTCATATGAAATTCATTTAGTGCAGTAGTTGAACTTCCTGCTGTTTTCATGTTCAACTTCTGTGAGATATTTTTCGTTTGTAATTTTCTCATCCATTTGTTAGTGTTACACAAATGATATTCCTTTCGTACAAACTTCTCTCACAACAATTTTTGTTAACTTTCTCCGATCGAGGACTTGAACTCACACAAATCATATCTTGTCGTTTTGAAGTAAATTAGAAAATGACGAGATCATGATTTCTGCCTTCATCACGAATGGAAATGCACTGCGTGAAGTAGTTGAACTTCTCGAGCATGTGTGTTTGAACTTCACTCTGTTTTTGACGTGTTGTTTTTTGCCCGTAACTCCTAAACCACTTACCGAAATTAAGCAAATGATATACCGATGGAAAGCTGTTGAAAACACACCACTTTTTTGTGTTGATCAATTTTTCATACTCGCGACGGTTCAACATAGTTTTTTTAATGCGTAAAAATGTGTTTTTAACGGTACGCATAAAAACTTTTACACCATTCATCGGAATATAGCATATAATATACCATTGGAAAGTTTATGAATAGGAGCATCTTTTACATGTAGAGAGACGTTACAATTTTTTGTCATTTGAGAGCAATTTTAAAAATGGCAAAAACAACATCGTTTTTTTACCTGTTTTTACATGTAGTTGAAGGTCGGACATCTTGCACTATAGATCTTGACCTTCATCGGGAGGAGCACATGAACTTCTTGCAACTAACCTTTTAAGCTTTTTGTTTTCTATTCTTATATTCCTATCTGAAAGGCATTTCGTGTAGTAGTTGAACTCTCCGCAGTTTTCATCTTGAACTTATCTCGCATATTTCAGTCCGTAATTTCTCACCAGTTCATCGTAGTTGCACAAATGATATATTCTGCCGATTATCTCTCTCATAAGAAATTCTAAACTTTCACGTGCTGAGCACCTGAACTTCTTGCAACCAAACTTTTAGACTTTAACTTTTTTTATTCTATTTTCTCATGTGAAAACACACACCACTTGCAACTAAAATTTTATACTTTAACTTTTTTTATTCTATTTTCTCATGTGAAAACACACACCATGCAGTACGTGAACTTCTGGCAGTTATGAATTTGAACGTCTATCTGTTTTGCTTTAGTAACGTAAAAATCTGAGTTTTAATAGACTTCGCATTGGTCTGGCTTTTTAATTTGAATTTATTTATGTATTTCATAAATGTGAAAATTGGAGTTTTATTAGAAACATCGAACTTCTTCATTATTTTGAATTAAACTTGAAAGTGCAGTATATCGACTAGAGGGGGGTGAATAGGCGATTTTTAGGAAATGCTTCAAAACATGATAGTTTTGAAGACAAAAGATAAACTCAATTCTATTAGTATGCAGCGGAAAGTAGACTACACTAGACAAGCCATAGTCATGTATTCAATGAAGTGAAAGCACGAAGACTAATAGCAGCTAGGCAGTAGGGATCAAGATGGAAGAAGGAATGAAGCCAATCATAACAAGTAGATACTCAGTGAAGTCAATCAGATAAGGCAAGCAGGCAATGACTTCACAACATAAGACAGTAAGTAAAGGAAAGGAAAGGATAGAACCAGTAGCTCGGGGAGGACAGTGATTTGTTAGACCAGCTCCAGTTGCTGTGACAACTGTACGTCTGGTTAGGGAGGCTGAGATTTAACTCAGAAGACCGCGTCTTCACCTTATTCCCCTTGAGCTAAGGACACCTAGTCCTCGCCCAATCACTCTGGTAAGTCTTCAAGGTAGACTTCCAAACCTTCATAGACTTCGTTCACCGGCGATCCACAATGACTCTTGGATGCTCAGAACGCGATGCCTAACCGGCTGGAGGAAACACAGTCCTCAAGTGTAATAAGTCTTCAGGTCACACAAACAGGAAGACTTCAGTGATGCCTAACACTCTTTGGCTCTGGGTGTTTTGGCTTTATCCTCGCAAGGATTTCTCTCTCAAAAGCTTCGGAGGTGGGTTGCTCTCAAAGGACAAAAGCCGTATAATAACTCTGAGCAGCCACCAATTTATGGTGTAGGGGGTGGGCTATTTATAGCCACTGGGCAACCCGACCTGATTTGTCCGAAGTGACCCTGGGTCACTAAGGAACTGACACGTGTTCCAACGGTCAGATTTCAAACACTCACACGGCAACTTTACTTGGGCTACAAGTAAAGCTGACTCATCCAACTCTGGATAAGATTTGCTCTCATTGTCTTCGCTCGAAGACATAGGATTTGGTTGAGCATCACTTCAGTCACTCTGACTTAGATCACTTGGACCCCACTTAACAGTACGGTGGTTCCTATGACTCAACAAAGAAGAAAAGGAAACAACGAAACGTCTAAGTCTTCGCTCTCCATAGTCTTCACACAATGTCTTCTCTTGTCATAGTCTTCAATAGGATTATCTTCATATACCACCACCGATGTCAATGTCTTCATACATTTTTAGGGTCGTCTCCGGTAGGTAAACCGAATCAATGAGGGACTACTACCTGTGTTATCCTGCAATTCTCACAAACACATTAGTCCCTCAACCAGGTTTGTCGTCAATACTCCAAAACCAACTAGGGGTGGCACTAGATGCACTTACAATCTCCCCCTTTTTGGTGATTGATGACAAACTAGTTGAAGTTTTCAACGGGGATAGAAGGTATGTGAAATTGTAAAGGATAAAAGTATTGTCTTCGTAAGTAGCAAAAAGGCTCCCCCTGAAGATGTGCATATAGTTGATTTGCCTTTGAATGCAAATGCACATGGCAGGTTGTACTTGTGGAGATCCTCTTCGACTTATGAAGACAACTCATCATGCACAATTGATATGTCGAATATAATGACATGCATAATGAAAAATGGACGTCTGCAATAATGACTCAGTGCGGAATATAATGTAGCATATGTGGAATTTATCATCGCATTACAGAATAGCAGAAAACGTAGCAGACGACCATCAGTTTAAGTGTTACAACTCAAAGAACCAACTGTAGCAAAAACGAGAGTTGTAATCACTAGGCAAAAAATATAAAGCACCCGCCCATATGGACCCGCTTGAAGACTATCAACTCATATGCTTCTCCCTCTTTTGTCAGTGAGGACCAAAAAGGTTTCAAGACATAGAGCCTCTACTCGTTCCCAGTTGGAGCAGGGGAGGATGCAGGGTCGACGTTGGTGTTTAGCGGTGCAGAAGTAGTTGCTGCAGTGTCGATACGCGCTGAAGTAGGAGGAGGTGAGGTAGCATCATCTTGATCATCTACCACCCTGGCGTCAATTGTTGCAGCGGAGGAGGAGTATTCAGAATCTTCAAGAGACGGAGTTCGACGCATAACAGCATTCCTTGGAGGAGTGTGGTCAAACTTGAATCTCTCTGTGAAGCCATCGTCTTGAAGATCCGCTTCAGCACTCAGCAAGGTTAAACTCTTCCATGACCTCCGACAGGTTTCATGAGCAACAAAGGCATTCTTGGTGGCAAGATTGCAAATGCGATTGACGTCCACCAAGAGGCTTTGCATCTGACGCTTTAGCCAGTAGTGATGCTTATCCTGTTTCTGATGGAGGGCAACCAGAAGCTCTCGGTTATTGAGAACACGATATCTCTTCTGAGGCCTTTGGGCAATGGTGCTCTCAGTAGCTTCGGTTTCAGCGTGTTGAGGTAGACGAGTACGGACAGCCAGAGGATAAATGTGAGAGACTGCTGGAACTCCTTCAATTTGCTGAGTGAAGCTCTGGTGATCAGCGTTGTGAAGACTAACAGGCTCTTTGGCAGGCTCTTGGTATACTGCTTCAGCTGACATATCAACCTCAGGCAAGAATATATGATAGTTCGAGCAGAGGGATGATAGGTGATAGCTGAATGAAGCTTGATGAGGCGCATAATCCATGGGGCATAGAATTTCAAACCAAACAGATCAGAGCCAGACATAGCCAATTACCTAATGAAGAAATCTTAAGCATTGATGCTGATGCCATTGAAGATATAGAAGACCAATGTCTTCATGGTGCCTTCAAGCTTGGCTGATGAAGAATGTCCTTTGACGGGCCATAGAGTACGCCTGATGATATGATAGATGGTGCATGGCAGGTACTCTAGGTCTTCAACAAAGAATTCCTTAGGATATTCAGCGTCACTTGGCAGAGGCTTCATCATGCTTAGCATTTGGCTCATGTTGGGCTTGCGCTTCTGAAAGATACTCTCCAAGGCTTCATTGTGAAATTGACAGCCAGGTTCATACAGGTCTCCTGGAGTGGGCAGGCCAGTAAGCTCAATGAGATCAAAGGCTTTGGCTTCCTGATGGACATTGCCTGTCATCCACTCAAGGACCCATGTCTTCGGATCCCTGCTGTAGCCTCGAATGTGGAGGGTTGCATAGAATTGCAGAAGCAGCTCTTCATTCCAATGATCCTTGTCAGTCACAAAATTTAGCAGGCCAGCATCACGAAAGCAATCAAGAGCTTCCTACAGACAGGGTAGTCCAGCAGTAGCTTCAGTGTCAAGACGCATATGAGGGAAAATGCGCCCTTGATCATAGAGTACTCTTGGGTAATAACTGCGCTGCTGATGGCTCCAGAACCTATCTGATGATATTCTTGGCTTGGAATATGGGTTCTTGGCGCTGTCAAAGAATGTGTTGTGCGCAGTGAAGCTATTGCCATTGAATGACCCTTGAGAGGTGGCAATACCTGGAAACCTTGGCAGTCTTGGCTTAGGCTTCTGAACTTGAGGTCTGTGCTCAACATGATGATCAAACTGAGGACCAGCAGCATGCGATCCAGGAGCAGGTGGTGGAGTCAGAATAGGCCATCGGATAGTAATGAGATGATCATCTTGGTTGTATGCTTGCTCAATTGTATGAGGCCTTGGAGGTGGAACAGGAGCAGAGGCATTGGCTTCAGGCTGCTGATTTGCTTCAGGTGCAGCACTTGCTTCATGCGCCATCACTTCAGGCACCACTATGACTTCAGGTGCCACATTATCTTCAGCCATGACCACGTCATTGGCTTCAGTGTTGGTGGTGGCATCCTCTGAGTTTGTAACCTCCACTTCAGGAGCTGGAGGGCCGGACACGTTCTCCTCGAGAACAGGGGACGTGGCAGTACGTGCTTCTTCTGCTTGGGGTTGTTCTTCTTCTTGGGGTGGTTCTTCTTCGGCTGATGCAGCCAGAATATCTTCAGCCACTTTGGCTTCAGGTTCTGAGGGGTTCATAATAGGAGCAGCGTCAGGTACAGATTGTTGCTCTTCTCCTTCTGGAACACTTGGGATGATGACTTGAGGCCTTGGTCCTTTGCGAAGCCTGCGAAATGCTGGCGACGCCTGAGGGGATGGAGGTTGTTGGGCCTCAAAGTCTTCATCTTCAAGCACCAAACTGGTGTCTTGAGTTGGTTGAGGTGTGGCTGGTGTATCCTGTGGGTTATCAGCCCACGAGTCATCCTGTGCAATTGGCGTCAATGGACGACCAATGCTGATGCGTTTGCTGTTCGTAAGAACACGCGAAGATTCAACGTTGTACTCGATCTGAGGAAGGACTTCATCATCTTCAACATTGTCATGAGGACCAATGTCTTTAGCTGCGGTGGGGTCAACAGCTAGAATGTCTTCAGCCTCTGTGGGAGCAGGCTCATGGACTGTCATGCGACGTTCTCGGTGTGTAGATGCAGGGCGAGCAACTGATATGGGCTCGACAAAGATAGGCTCTTTGGAAGCAGCCTTATCCTTCTTTGTCTTGCGCTTCTTGGTGGGTGGAGCTTCATCAGTAGTTTGCTTGCGCTTGCGAGCTTTTGCTTCAGCCACCTTTGTCTTCTTGAGCTCGGAAGCAGTTGGGGTGACCTTAGGCTTCGTGCCAGTCATGCTGGCAGGGAAGACTATGCGAGGCATTTCCTGCCTGGATTCTTCAGCTTCGGGCACAGGTTGCTTCTTATTTTTCTTGGCAGCCATCCTTGGGTCAATGTCAGGACGCCCAAGGGCCTTGCGCTTTTCAGTTTCATTGAAAGCTTGAACGCATTTGGCAGCCATGTCCTTGATTTGCTCACGAGAACCTTTAGCTTCATCACGCCTCTGGCGAAAGGCTTCCTTGAGCTCATGCATCATTACCTTGAAGTTCTGAATCTCTTGGACGTTGAGCTTGTCCACATGCTTCTTGAACTGAGCCTTTTCATAATCGATATTTTGCTTCAGCTCAACAATTCTCTGAGGCAGAGCTAGCTCAGAAGCAATGGCGCCATGGAAGGAGATGCTAAGGCCAACTGGAAGTTGCAGATCGTCAAAGCTAAGGTTGGGGGTGTCAAACCATTCATCAATGAAATTGTTGAGCACTTCCACGTTGAAGAGCGGCAAATCATTGAAGATTTTAGCATCTTGCTTGCTCTTGATCAGTTGCTCCAGAGCATCGTCAACAAGATCCTCATTGCTCGAGAGATCAAGGGCTTCATTGGCAGTCTTCAGAACAACGTCAGGAGTGAGAGCTGGACTGGGGTTGTGCGAGGCCTTCTTCCTTACCTGTCTGCTCTTGGAGATGCGAGAGTGCTCCTCAGACTGCACACTTGGTGCTGGTGGAGCAGTGGCCAAAGGCTTCACTCTAGAAGCAATTGGTGGAGTGGTCTTTGAAGCCTTGGATTTCTTCTTCTTGGGCTTCGGGGTTGCAGGTGCTTCTTTAGAATCAGCGTCATCTGCAGGTTGATCCACATCCGCCCCTTGAACCCTGATGTGACTGATGAGGCCTTCTAAGTTGTAGAAGGGCCCAACCAGGTTTGGTTCAGTTTCGCGCGTGCCATCAGCGCGGGGCGCAGAGGGGCCAGGATTGAAGTCCAATCCCCAGTTCTTTTTGTTCTCTTTGGCTGAGTTCTTAGCATATTTAAGATTTCGCTTGAACAAGTTGTCGTCGCGACACCAGAGCAGAGAAGTAGGATCAGCTTCAGCAGGTTGAGGCCCTCTGACCATGCAAGGGTAGAAGCCTTGAGCAATGGCTTCAGCACGAGTCTTGGGTGGAAGATTTTTATAGGTGATATCTCCCCATGGATGCTTGATGGCGTTCTTTTCAGCATACTCTTGGGTCACGAACCTATACTTGAACCACTGTTCAGCCCAATATCTTCGAATCCATTGGATTCGTGTCTTCCTCTGATTGTAATCCTCCTCTGGATCAGTCTTGTACATCTCACTTAGATCAGGAGGCAAATCTTTGGAGGTGTTGCCACAGCGCTGTCTGCCACCCTTTCTAACTGTCTTGTCAGTTGCCATTGGCTTCGATCTGAAGGGCTTCAAACTAAATGGCTTCAACACTGGCAAATGCTTCGGTCTGCTGGTCAGACAGGAACTGTCTTCAGGGGAGTGAATGTGACGCTGCAAGAATTCTGCAAATGAATGCAGACTATGAGAACCAAGGGATTCTCCCACTGACATGTACCTGTGACAGCATTAGAGATGCGAGGTAAGGGGAAGAGGTCATATGCATTCTCAGAAGTTTTTGAAGATAAAACAGTTTTGAAGACTTTGACCTCATAGCGCGAAGACATTCACTCATATGATGAGAGTAGGTTCCAGATTTTTACGAATCCACGAATAGGTACAGGTGAGGAATCTAACTATGTTTGAAGCATATGTGAATGTACTAGGCAAGATATGAGATGCAGACAGGATAGATCTATATATTTGAGTAGGCAGAAACCTCTTGTGGTAAAAGTGATGAATCTTTATGGATCAAGAAGATGGAAAAAGGAAAGTTTTGTTTACCACGCGATGAACTGCTTAGACGGAGAGGAGTTGGATGCCTAGCAGTTCGATCTTCTGTGCCCTAACTTGGCGTCGGAGGACAGCTACGGCGACGGCGGAGTAGACAATGTCCACGGCCGGCGTGAAGACGGCGTCGACGAGGTTGCGGCAGTGAAGCGCTTCGTCGTCGGCGTCGTCGAGAGCTAGCGGAGGCGCTAGGGTTGGTCGAGGTGGAGAGGTGGTAGAAGAACTTTTGACCGTGATGGGACGTGCATTCATAAGCATGGGAGACGGCACAGTGCAATTACTCAGGTGCCCCTGGCGGTTCACATATGAGGGACACGTGGCGGTCATGTAACGCATTGGGAGTTGTCCCACGATCCCACGTAGACCACGACTGTCGGAGTGGTCGTTCCGGCTTCTCCGGATTTCAGGCATAAAGGATGGAGCATTAAAATCAGATTTAAAGTTTATCTCCGTATCTTCTGCTGACAAGGACGCGGAGAAGATATTCGACAGTTCCAACAGAATGCATATGATTTGGACAGACAGAGTGTGAGATGAGAAAGCATAGAGAGGTTAGGGTCCGATCACATTCACTTAGTTCAAAAGATTCAAATAAGAAGACATAGCTATAAGTGAATGTTGTAGAAACACTTCAAACAAAGATTTGGTGGTGGCGTTACCCACCGTATAGGAAGTATTAGACCCAGACACGGTGCACAATTGGCGCTCTGAAGTCAATTTCCATGTTAATGTATTCACACTTAGAATGTAAATCTTCATTGATTGAAGATATACTTTACTTCGTGTGTTGCACATCTAAGTCATCAATTTGCATAAGTGTTAGGATGTGTGCCTAATTACAGGACATTTGATGATTCTAAGATATTTAGCTCACACCGCAACTTGCAAAACTTTTTCTCATCCAAGGGCTTTGTGAAGATATCTGCCAGTTGCTCTTCAGTGTTGACGTGTATGATATCAATATCTTCCTTCATGACATGATCTCTGAGAAAGTGATGACGAATTTCAATATGCTTTGTCTTCGAGTGCTGAACTGGGTTGTTGGCAATCTTGATAGCGCTATCATTATCGCAGTAGAGTGGCACATTCTTCAGATGGACGCCATAGTCCTTGAGCGTTTGCTTCATCCAAAGAAGCTGAGCGCAGCAAGATCCAGCAGCAATGTATTCAGATTCACCAGTGGAGAGTGATACACAGTTATGCTTCTTTGAAGACCAACAGACAAGAGATTGTCCTAGAAAGTGACATGTGCCTGATGTAGACTTGCGATCAAATTTGTCACCAGCATAATCAGCATCTAAGAATCCAACTAGATCAAACTCTGAGCCCTTTGGATACCATAATCCTAGTGTTGGGGTGTAAGCCAAATATCAAAGTACTCGCTTCACAGCTAAGAGATGCGACTCCTTTGGTGCCACTTGATATTGAGCACACATGCAAACACTAAGCATAATATCTGGCCTAGATGCACATAAATAAAGCAAAGAACCAATCATGGAGCGGTATACCTGTTGATCAAACTCTTTACCATTGGCGTCGGGACCCAGATGGTGTTTAGCAGGCATAGGCGTCGAGTACCCTTTGCAGTCTTGCATTCCAAACTTCTTGAGGCAGTCTTTAAGGTACTTCTCTTGAGATATGAAGATGTCGTTGCTTTGTTGACGAATTTGTAGACCAAGGAAGAACTGCAGCTCACCCATCATGGACATCTGATATTGCTCTTGCATCATGTGATCAAACTCATCACTGTATCTTTTGTTAGTGCAGCCGAAGATAATGTTGTCCACATAGAATTGGCAGACAAATAGTTCATCATCATATGTCTTCGTGAAGAGTGTGGGATCTAGGGATCCAGGTTTGAAGCCTTTGCTCTTCAGGAAGTCTTTAAGTGTGTCATACCAAGCACGAGGCGCTTGTTTGAGGCCATACAGTGCCTTGTTGAGTTTGTATACCATATCAGGACGTTTTGGATCTTCAAATCCAGGTGGTTGTGCAACATACACCTCTTCTGCAATCCTTCCATTGAGAAAGGCACTCTTTACATCCAAGTGATACAGAATTATGTTGTGCTGATTTGCATAGGCTAGTAGTATACGAATAGCTTCAAGTCTAGCCATAGGAGAAAATGTTTCATCGAAGTCAATCCCTTCGACTTGAGTGTATCCTTGAGCAACGAGACGAGCTTTGTTTCTGACCACTTGACCATGCTCATCTTGCTTGTTGCGATAGATCCATTTTGTGCCTATTATGTTGTGCTTGCGAGGGTCAGGACGCTTGAAAAGTTCCCACACGTTGTTCAGCTCAAACTGTTGAAGCTCTTCTTGCATTGCTTGAATCCATTCGGGTTCCTTAAAAGCTTCAGCCACTTTCTTGGGTTCAGATATTGATACAAATGCAAAGTGCCCATAGAAATTTGCTAGTTGTGTTGCTCTTGAACGAGTAAGTGGACCAGGAGCATTTATGCTGTCAATTATCTTCTCAACTTGTACTTCATTTGCAACACGAGGATGAGCTGGACGAAGATTTTGCTCTTGCTGTACATTGTCATCGTCAGGAGGGTTGTCTTCGGACTGAGCATTGTCGTCAGGTTGATTTGGAGCAGAGATGATGAGTTCCTCGTCAGGTTGTGCTTCAGCAGGCATGATCTCACCGGTTCCCATTAGCTTGATAGATTCATTTGGTGAAGCCTCATCTAGCACATTTGGTAGGGTCTCTCTTTGTGAACCATTTGTCTCATCAAACCGCACATCCACAGTTTCAACTATTTTATCACTACTAGAAAAAGGGATATAGATGGAATTGATACTAATGGCGCACCAGACAAGCAGTGCGCCATTAGTATATACTAATGGCGCACCACCTTCTGATACGCCATTAGAGTTCAAACTACTAATGGCGCACCTGGCCCAGGGTGCGCCATTAGTATCAAAAAGTTTTTTTTAACTAGTGCGCCTGTCCAAACATACTAATGGCGCATCCAAACACAGTGCGCCATTACTAGTTGTAACTAGTAATGGCGCACCTGTCGGAAAGTGCGCCACTAATGTTGTTTTTTTATTATATTTTTTATTCTCTCCACCTCCTCCTTGTCTCGGGTCCCTCCTCTTTTTCACCTCATTTAAACCATAGATTCATTCAAATTAAATGGTTAAATTACCTTGTTTTGATAGGTAAGTAAGTGGGGAAGCTATATTTATGTTGCTCTCCCTACAACAATGTGCACATGCACTTTTTATGGCCTAGCTAGATCTATGTATGTTCGTGGTGTTGCATATGTTTGTTGTGTTGCATATGTGTTTGTGTTTGGAGGTGTACCGGTATTTGAAATGCGATAGTTGCCAATATTTTCCTGGAATGTTGATTCATTTCCGTTTCGGTGAGAATTTTGGCATTAAGCATTCTTTTTGGTCCTATTTTTAGGGAAAGTCATGGCAAATTTTTTCTTGGTTCTAAAATATCGTTTTGCTCTACCCCGCAGGCGACCATGGTGCGCACGATGACCGAAGGCATCGTGAATAGGTTTTTAAGGTCCGCGAAGGCCGAGATGCTTCAAAAGAACGAGACGGAGATAAGATGTCCGTGTCGAAGATGCAAGCTGAAGAGCCTTATTGCGGACCGGATTCCGGGCAGGTGCCGGACCACCTGCTCTTGCGTGGTTTCATGGATGGCTATCGGTGGCAAGGTGATGAAGATGACTACGAAGTCGTCCATGGGGGCCGGGCAAGAAATGAGGAAGGGCAGCAAGATAACCACCGCGTCTCGGGCGGGCGAGAAGACAAAGAATCCCCAGGAGATGATCACGACGGTGATGCTGTACACAGTCATCATGTAGAAGATGCAGGACATGATGATGAGGAAGATGCCGGAGCAGACGATGGGCATGATCATGAAGATGATGATGCCGGCGGAGCAGACGACGCTGGACCATCGATGGGCTGGGTGCAGGACCCTCATATTCAAGAGCTGCTTCTCAAGCAGACCGATAACGCAAGAGCTGCCGTTCGAGAGAAAGCCAAGATGGATCAACTTGAGTTATACGCGGTTACTCCATTGTATGAAGGATGCAGGACCGAGGATACCCGCCTGAAAGTAACGCTCATGGCTCTGGAGACGAAGGTAAAACACAAAATGACCGACGCATGCTTCGACGAGAACATGTCATTCTGGCACGAACGTCTTCCCAAGGGGAACAAGTGCCCGACCAGTTTGGAGGAGGCGAAGAAAATCGTGTGTCCTCTGGATTTACCACACATGAAATACCATGTGTGCATGAACAATTGCATCATTTATCAGGACGAGAACGCGGAGTCTACCATATGTCCGGTGTGCGGCGTCACTCGATACAAGAAGAGGAAGAAAGCTCCTCGAAAAGTGGTGTGGTACTTTCCGATCACTCCTCGTCTGCAGCGGTATTTCGCAGACCCTAAGGTAGCAAAGCTCCTGCGTTGGCACGCGGATAGGGAGGAGAAGAAGCGAGAAGATGACGCAAATGATCCAGAGATAGATAAAAAAGACAAGATGCTGAGTCACCCTAAGGATGCGAGCCAGTGGCAAGCGTTGAACTTCGAAGACCTAGAATTTGGGAACGATCCAAGGAACATCGTGCTGGGCGCGAGCACCGATGGAGTCAATCCGTTTGGCAGCCAGAGAAGCACACATAGCACCTGGCCTGTGTTTGTGTGGCAACCTTCCCCCCTGGTTGTGCATGAAGAGGAAGTACATTCGCATGAGTATGCTAATTGAAGGACCGAAACAACCAGGGAACGACATCAATCTATATCTGGGGCTGCTGAAAGAGGAGCTTGACACGCTGTGGAAAACGCCAGCCAATACGTGGGACGCCGCAGAGAAAGAATATTTCCCTATGAGATCCGCGCTGCTCACGATGATGCACGACTATCTCGGTTACGGATATGTCGCGGGGCAGGTGGTCCACGGATTTTATGGATGCGTCAGGTGCATGGATGACACAACGTATCGCCAGCTAGATAGAGATCCCGGGTCTTCGAAAACCGTGTTCATGGGACATCGAAGGTGGCTTCGCGACGATGACCTATGGAGAAAACGCAAGGATCTGTTCGATGGTGAAATCGAACCCCGAGGACGCCCGTGTACGAGGAGCGGCGAGGAAATAGACGAGCTGTTGAAAAATTGGAAAGATTGCCCACTGCCAAGAAAGAAGCAAAAGGCGCCAGAGCCGGGAAAGAAGCAAAAGGCGCCAGAGCCGCTGCTGAAGGTATGGAAAACGAGGTCTGTTTTCTGGGACTTGCCGTACTGGAAGATCCACCGTGTGCCTCATAGCCTTGATGTAATGCATATCACGAAGAACGTGTGCGAGAGTCTACTTGGTACCCTGCTCAACATGCCAAAGAGGACCAAACATGGGCCGAAAGCAAGGGCAGACTTGAAATCAATGGGCATCAGGCAGGAGCTTCACGTTATATATGATGATCATGATGATGATGATGATGATGAGGCGAAGCAGGACACGGAAAGTCGTCGCAAAGGCAAAAAGGCCAAGAAGACCGGAAATGACTACCCTCCCGCGTGCTTCACTCTAAGTCAGGAGGAGATCGAGCAGTTTTTCACCTGCCTCGTAGGAGTAAAACTTCCTTACGGTTACGCGGGGAAGATAAGCAGATACCTAGACCCAGCGAAGCTGAAGTTCAGCGGGATGAAGTCTCACGACTGTCACGTGCTGATGATGCAGATACTTCCAGTTGCAATCCGTGGGATCATGGACGCGCACGTCCGTGAAACCCTATTTGGCCTATGCAACTTTTTCGACATCATCTCTCGGAAGTCTGTTGGCGTGAGGCAACTCAGAAGGCTACAGGAAGAGATCGTGGTGATACTATGCGAGCTTGAGATGTACTTCCCGCCTGCATTCTTCGACGTTATGGTGCATCTGCTGGTCCATATCGTGGACGATATCATCCAACTTGGGCTGACGTTCCTGCACAGCATGATGCCGTTCAAAAGGATGAACAGTGTCATCAAAGGATACGTTCGCAACATGTCACGTCCAGAGGGAAGCATAGCCAGGGGCTTTCTGACCGAAGAGTGCATCTCCTACTGCACGAATTATCTAGGCATCGAGAACCCCGTTGGTCTGCCCGTCAACAGGCACCTCGGCAGGCTCGCTGGATGGGGTCACCGTGAGGGTCGCCGCGAAATGCATGTCGACTTCGAGGGTTGACTCGCCGACTTTGAAAGAGCAAACCTAGTTGCGCTACAACACATAGACGTGGTCGATCCTTGGGTGGTAGAGCACAAAACCTTTATTGAGAAGACGTACAATGACCGAGGCCAACAGAGGACGGACGGAGATATAATCAAAGAGCACAACTCATGTTTCATGCGTTGGTTCAAGCAGAAGCTTCTATCGTACCCTTTACATGAGGATTCTTCCGCGAAGAACAACTCATATTCGCCTTGTCACAGGGCGCCGAGCACAACCTGATGACCTATGAGGCGTACGATATCAACGGCTACACATTCTACACCGAGGACAAGGACATGAAGAGCGATGGTTATCAGAACTCCGGGGTAACGATGGAATCCTACACCGGTAATGACAAGAACATATACTACGGAAGGATCGAGGAGATCTGGGAGCTGAGCTACGCTGGAGAGAAGGTCCCGATGTTCCGTGTCAGATGGGCCAAGAGCGTCCTAAAAGAAGACCGGTATTTCACCACCATGGTTATACCCGAAGCCAAATCCAAGACCACGGGCGCAAACGTCACCGCGAAAAATGAGCCATGGGTACTGGCTTCCCAAGTTGACCAATGCTTCTTCATTACCGACCCGTCAAAGCCCAGTCGTGTTGTCGTGAGGAGAGGCAAAAGGAAGATCATCGGAATGGATGGAGTAGCCAATGAGCAAGACTTCGACAAGTACGGCGACCCGAGGATCGAACATGACGACGATGATGAAGTAGCAGCATACACCACAAGAAGAAGCAGGACCACCCTACCTAAAGGACGTCCGTTCCACAGAAGAACTCCATTTGCGAAAAAGAAGGGCAAGAAGATTGTGAACATATAGCTAGCTAAGATCGATTGTATTTAAATCGTAGCCTTCATTTCTCGATTGTATTTCATGGGCACTTTTTGAACTATCATGAATATTATTAAATTTCATGGACACTCGATCTTATCCCCCTCCATCTCGATCGCTATCCCCACCTCGCCAGATCCGGTCCCCCTCGCCGCCGAGCACCCCCCGGTCCACCGGTCGCCGCCGCCGACCCCCCGCACCCTTGATTCCCCTACTCAACCGCCGCCGCCGACCCCCCGCACCCCTCCCCTACTCAACCGCCGCCGCCGACCACCCGCACCCTCCCCCGCTCCACCGGCATTACTGTTTGATGATATTTTTAAAAAAATTATTACTGTCTTATAAAAAATATTACTGTTATGATTTAAACAAGTTTAAACATATTTAAACACAAATAAGTATCAAACAGCATTTTAAATGCATAAAAAATTTGTGGAGCCTGGGAATCGAACCCAGGACCTCCTGGTGTGAGAACTGGCTGCTGACCAGTCGAGCTAGTAGAGGGGACTTGATGTGGATCAGGTCAGGTGGAAGATAACCTGTTGGCCCGAGCAGAAATAAAAAAAATACTAATGGCGCACCAGGGCGAGGTGCGCCACTAGTATGGATGTACTTATGGCGCACCGAGGGGTGGTGCGCCATTAGTATTGTGCCGCCCCCATCCATATTCCTCCCCGGCCCAAACCTATCCCCTCTCTCTGCCCTCGATCCCCTTCCCCTCTACTCTCTCCCGACGCCGCCCTCCCCGCGCAACTCCGGCGCCGACGCCGCCCTCCCCGCGCAACCCCGACGCCGCCCTCCCCGCACAACTCCGAGGTCAGGCGCCCCCCCCGGCCCGCTTCGACGCTGCCTCCCCGTCCCCGACGCGCGCCGCCTTCCCGTGGAGCCCCGGCGCCGCGCCCCCGAGCCCTAGCGCTCGTCGCCGCTCCTCCTCTCCTCCGCTCCCACGGTAGCCGTCGACGAAGGATCCGTCCTCCTCAAGGTTTGGCCTTCTCCCCATCCCCTTCCACTCCCATCTGCTCTCTCTCATTAGCATGGTAGTGCTGTGATTTGGAGTGTGAATCCATGTTTTTTTTGATGGTTTGATCGACTAAGGTTGTGACGAAATAAAATCATCTCCGCCCGTTTTGTGCATTCTCTTTGGATGGCTGATGCATTGCATGTGTGCTCTGTTTTGTTATGTATGCAAAGGAGATGGATGGATGGATGCAGGAGAAAACATTGGTTTGCAAATCCTAGAGAAACAAACATGGGCTTAGAAATAAGATAAAAGAGACTGACCATGCCCATCATCAACATCAAACAAGAGAATGCTTTGAACATTAGAAAGATGACTTTGTTCTAATAAGTAATAGAAAACATGTGTTGTTCTAAGAAGTAATAGAAAGCCTTCACTGAAGAACAATTGAGCACAGTGTAATCCACCTTGGCTATTTTTTGGCATTCCTCAAATGAAAGTTGATTTGATAGAAAATGAGACATTTTTAGGGCCAATGTGAAATGACTAGAAATGGCACTGGAATGACAAGCAAACAGACCATCGCACTAGAATGATAGTTATGGGCGCATGCAAATCAAGGATTGTTTATTAATCTTGAAAGATGGAGCGTCGGTTTTACGTCCATGGTGTAGATGAACAAGTCCACTTATTTTGTGGTCAATTTATTTAGTTAGTTACCAAAGAGAGAGAGAGGGAGGAGCACATACAAATTTTGCAGCCCATACAAATTTTGCAGCTATGACTTCCTCTGGTAGTATTTTATTGCTTATTTAAACCATGTATTGCTAGTATAGATCATGTGAGGACACAGGAGACACTCAGCTTTCGATACATCGCCTTGGATGCAACTTAAGCCATCTAGGTCATTGCTGTTATTGAAGGAGGCGGCACAATAACACTCATTTCTTGCTGCCATGCTTAGTTTTTTTATCCATTCTCAGTATTGGCACAGATTCTGTTATTGAAGTTTCATGCTCCCAACTAACACTCAAAATGCACCCATGGTATTATTTTCCAGCTTCTTACCTAGGTGCTTCTGTATTGTGATTATTTTGTTTCGAGGGACTATAAAAATGCTTCCATTTATCAACAGAATTCCGGTTCTATTTTGAAAGTTGGCGACACAGAAGATGCATCAGCGTCTTGCTGCCATGCTTAGTTTTTTTATCCATTCTCTGTTTTCTATCTGTCATACCAATATTAGTTATGTAGAGTTCTCATCTTTTCATCTTCCCGTAGTCCCCATTTGGTGGCTATTTTTCTTTTTATTTTCTTGTTCAATTTTTCGTATTTCCAAGTAGTGCTACCTGTGAAGCCAGTACAATTTTTTGCTTCTCACCCGGGTGATTCTAGTTTGTAAACATTTAGTTTCATTTGTCTATGAATTTGCTGTGTGCATTTAGTTTTCCCATTATAATTATTGTGTCGATGTTGTGTGCATTATTCTATTTTGACCTTCATTTAGAAGCATGGAAGATTTAGAAGGCATATGTATGATGACTGCTTTACCAATGTACTGAAAGGTTGGAGTCCAGCATCTTTGAATAGCAGAGTTTTGCTATTTGCATGATCTTACTTATGTAAACGTGGAGATAGATAACCTTGGACACAAGCTTGGAGTTTCCTCCACTTAAATATGCATGCATAATTTGTGAGTTCTAGGATCTTACTCTTTATGTGAATTTTAATTGGTGATGTTAGTAGTTGAAGCCAAGCTTCAGCTTACTCAAATGGTAGGGAGGTCATAGTGTTCCTTTACAAGCATAGTAGAGCATAGTATGGATTCTAATTTTCAACACTGAATAAACAGGTTCTGCAAACGGTCTTTTACTGCACTTGACTGAAGAAGTAGGTGTCTGTTATATCCTGCACTTGAGGTGAGTTGTGTTCTCAGGTTTACATTGCAATGGGCACTCTTCTTGTAAACACAAATTCAGATTTATATACTATATGCTGGCATGACTGTTTTTATTAGGCAGGACAGTGCATTAGTTGATGTATCTTGGGTTGATTATAAAGTTGCTTGGGTTTAATATTACCCAGCATGATGATGTATCAATGTAGCATTAGCATATGATCCAAGTGCTAGTACTGCTAGTAAATAGCTAATATAGTTAATGAAGAAGAAAAAAACTGCTAGTACAGTTAATGAAGAAGAAAAACAACTGCTAGTACTACCAGTTCATTTTTCCTTAGGTTAATATAAAAATGTCCAGTGTATATATATTTGAAAATGATTGCTGCTAGATGTTAATTTGCTGGTACTAGCTAGAATTTGGCACTGAAAAGCAAAAGCAAAAGCTAATTAACTGCTGGGTAATAGCACTGGTACTAGGTAGCTAAAATATGTGTTCTGAAACACTGAGAGCAGAAACACTTACTACATACATATGCTCAAGAAACACTTACTAACCAGAAAAGGTTTTGACTTGAAATGTTAATAGCACAGCACCTCAATCTGTTAGTATTTGTCTGCATTTTCTCACATTCTTCTTGTATCTGATCCAGTATTGCTTGTAGTGGTTTGTCAAAAATGTTGAATGATACTGCTTGGAGATGCATATATTGTTTCACCTCTTCACATGCCAATGTATTTTCCATGTTGTGATGGAGGCCTTTTTTTGCCTTGTCCACCCGAGAGGCCCTTGAGTTTGCTGGAATGTCGATTAACTTCCGTTCCGGCAAATTCGGGTACTCCATATGTCCTATTTTCAGCAAAGGTCATGCTGAAATTTTCCGTGAATTTTAGCATGACTTTGCTAAAAATAGGACATATGGGGTACTTGTGACTAATGCATGGGCCGGGGTATCTTAGTAGTTAATTAAGTAGGATCAAGTGCCCCTTTATTCTAGTTGCATTAAACCATAGGCGACAATAGAGCCAAGTGATTAGGCCCAACTTAGAATTCTCCTTCCCAGCTTAGCTTTTAGGATGCCTCGGTGTCGACAAACCATAAATTATAAAACCTTGGCTTTTAGGGTGCCTCGGTGTCGATAAAAACCGAAATGATGAAAGCTTAGGCTTTTAGGGTGCCTCGGCATCGAAAAACCCTCATTGATAAAAGCTTAGCTTTTAGGATGCCTCAGTGTCGACAAACCCTAAATGATGACACCATGATCTTGTTCCTTGACAATAACCAACTTTTTGACCAAACTTTGTTCCTATTTAGAGAGAAACATGGCCAACAACGATGAGGCCGGGGTTTCGGGCGGCAAGGCATTCCGGGAGCTGTCTCAGGAGATGGAGGAACAACCTCACTTGTATGAGGACGCCGCCTTCCCCACCGATCCCGAGACCACTGATGGTACCGCCGAGGATGACCCCACTGATGCCACCACTGATGGTGCCGCCGAGGATGCCACCACTGATGATGGCGGCACACGCATAGATGGCAGCCAATCGAAGAGGCAACGGAAGGAACGGCGCCCGACCGTGCTCCGCACCCTCAAGGAGGAAGTTACTGAAGTGGACTCCGACGGGAATCCAACGGCGCCCGAACGAATAGCCAAGGGGTACTCGCTTCAGCTCGGGTGCATTCTCCGGAGCACCGTCTCGATCAACACCGAGAACCTGAGGCATCCTGACCAAGGGAATTTGCGCAAACTCCTCTTCACGAAGCTACACGAACGATACAAGTTCCCCGCTGAATTTGAAAACACAAGCCTCAAAGGGAATAAAGTGAACAATGTTGCCCTCACGAAGATGAGCTAGGCCCTGTCTACTTGGAAAAGCAATGTGAAGAGAATGATCGAGAAAGGTGAGAGTTATGAGAAGATCAAGGATAAAAATCCTTCAATCACCGAAGATGACTACAACGACTTCAAGATCAATTGCTCGAGCACCGCAAACTCCGAATCAAATCAGTGGGGGAAAGAAATGCGGGAGCTCAACTTAGGGGAACACACACTCGGTCCCGGCGGTTACAGAGTGGTGGAGCCTATATGGGACAAGGAGGAGGCGGACCGTGCCGAGCAAGGCCTACCGCCCCTCTTCGATAAATACGGTGACAAGCAGACCAGGAACTTTGTCAGGGCCCGGTACAAGAAGGACCCGAAAACAAAGGAGCTTACCACGGATCCGAAGACCAGGGCGCTTAAGCTTGTTCTGGTAAGGAATACACCCCCGCGTAATTAGCTCCACATGGTTGCATTCTAATTAATGAAGCCAAATTTCTAAATGGTTCACATTCCTTCCGCAAGCGACTATAAGCAGTAGCGCGGGGTCGACAAAGAGCAACCCTTGGGACACGACTCTAAATAGGGCGTTGAATGTAATGAAGAACAAGGATAAGCTCAGTAAGCCCGACGTCAGCTGGTCGTGTGGCCGGCAAAGGCTTGTCGACAAAATGGTCGTCATACTATAATGCTGGTGGGCGAAAGGAGAAAAAGACCAGCTCGGAAAGCCATGCGCGCGAGGTTCAAGAACTCAAGGCAAAGGTGGCGCGGATTCCGGAGATTGTCCAAGAGCAAGTGCAACAACAGCTCGGAGCGACGATCACCGCCATTGTGCCTACCTCCTACCTTCACGGCCAACAACTCACAGAACGCGATGGCGGGGCCATTGGTGTCTCCGGCGGAGGCGGCATTGGTGTCTCCGACGCCGGCACGGGAGCTTAATGCACCCGGGTGTACGTCGGCCGGCACCTCTCCAGCAAGCGGCCCCTCCGTCAACTGCACGCCCGCCGTTGGCGGTGCCTCGACATTAGCCGAGCTCGACGCCATCATCACGGTAACTAATTAAGCCTCTCTCGCTCGAGGACTTCATCTCCTTGCCTTTGACTGGGCATCCCTGACGCCCTACATGTTTTCGCAGGGCGCCGCCGACATTCCGTGCACTCTCCTGCACTTCGTGAACAACGAGTTGGTCGATGTCGCGAAGGACAAAATCGTTCAACCGGGCAACCCCTTGTTCCACGGTACCCAGATGCCACCCAACTTGTTTAGGGTTCAACTGGTTCGGGTGCTGCCAGGCTGCGACGAGCTGTTACCTCTGATTCGACCCGTCGAGGCCGACGATGATGACTTGATGACCCTCAGCGCCTGCCTGAGCTGGCCCCTGCTTTGGCCGAAAAGCCAGATTCGTTTGGGGGTGGGGGACACCACCCCAAAGACAACACCGCCAGTCGTGCCGGCGCCAAGTCAGTGTAATGCCCAGGATGGGACTATACCTCCTACGTGTCGAGGCACGACTTAAAGGTATAAGCCCATCCTAGAATGATCTCAAGTTTGGTATCTTTGCACGACTCATGTAAAAGATGGATTAAATTGCAAAATGAGATAATTGGCTTACACTCGCCACTTCACACAATTCATTACATGAGCAAAATATCATTCAAAACATCACAACCCGACTACGGGTAAAGATCCAAAAGAAAGATACCAAAACAACACAAAGCCATAGGTCAAGATCGAATCCTAGTAGAAACCACTACTGATCGTCGAAAACGTCACAAGCATACGGCCACTCTCTTCATGGAACTCCTGGTGAAGCTCTGAACCAGCTCCTGCTTCAAACTCGGCTGAACCTGCATCTGGTGTTGTAGTATATGTGAGCCACGAGGACTCAGCAATCCCATAACCATGGGTATCAAGACTAGCAAAGCTTTGTGGGTAGGAAGAGGTAAAGTGGTGAGGTTGCAGCAGCGGCTAAGCATAATATGGTGGCTAACTTACGAGTACCAGAATAAGAAGAGCATCTACGCAAACGGTCGCAAAAGTAGTGATCGCTAAAGATCCTGAACTACATACGATCAACCATAATCCCACCGTGTTCTCTTCTCAAAGTGAAAAGAGACAGTCACGGTTACTCACACAGTTGTGTGTTTTACTTCGGATCATCTGTCAAGTTTTCTACAACCGGACATTAACAAATTCCAATCTGCCACATAACCGCGGGCACGGCTTTCGAAAGATCATAACCCTGCAGGGTTGTCCCAACTTAGCCCATCACAAGCTCTCACGATTAGCTGAAGTGATAAATATAATATCATCACTCCTTATCTTAGGGAAAATCCGATCAGGCTCGGCATCCCGGTAGCACAAGTCATTTCGACAATGGTAAAACAAGTCCAGCAAAACCTCCCGGTGTGTCGACACCCTGATAGTAGCCGCGCGTATCTCGTCTCAGGACACGACCGGATGGGCGATTATACGGGAGCCAATCCTCGAGTTTCCCCATGGTGGCCCCGCATACTCCCCGTTTGGGACCAACACCATCAGCACTGGCCCCCCCTGCTATGTAGAATTAAGAATCCTCGGGTAGCGCTAACTCCCTATGCAAATTTAATTAATTAATTAAGTTGTTATTATGAGCAAATTAAAACCAATGTTGGGCCTTGATGGCGGAGTTTTATTCAAAGTCGAACTGTCAAGGGGTCCCCATCCCCCATCGTGTAAGGAACGCAAAATCAAGGAACATAATGCCGGTTTATCGGCGCCTAAGGTGGCATGAGTGGAACAAAACACCGAGCAAAAGGCCAAGCCTTCCACCCATGCCCAGTATATAGGTGTGTTAATAATATTTATAGATATTGTGATATATCCAACAACAAGTTCCCACCTGGAACGATCTTCATCTTCACCTGCAACTAACAACGCTATAAGAGGGGCTGAGCAAGCGGGTAACATAGCCAAGCAGTGGTTTTGCTAGGAAGGTGTCAAGGTTAGAGGTTTCATGGCAACAAGGAGAGGCTGACATAAAAGATGGGTAGCACGACATGTAACGATAGCATCGAGACAACTAAGCATGGCAATGGTAGTAAAGGTATCCAAGGGTATGATCATCTTGCCTGGGATTCCGCAAGGGAGAAGAACGGATCCATGAAGTAGACGAGAAGAAGCCTCACAACTCCGGAACGAAACCGAAGCTAGCAAGAGACGCAATCGGAAAGAAGCAAACAACACGGTAAACACACAAGCATAAACATGGCATATGATGCACATCCAAGTATGATGCATGTCCGGTTTAAATATGCATGGCATTTCAAAGTGCACAAACAAAACTACAAGTTAAGTGGAGCTCAATATGCAACGAGTTGCATATTGACGAAACACCACATTTAATTATTTAATTGACTCTTGTTTATTTACAAGACAAGATTAAATGTTTTTAACATGGCAAGAGGTGAAGCATAATAAAACTACACTATTTAGGCAATTTTAAATGGGGCCGGAAAATAACAACAATATATCCGGAAAATCCCCATATGCATGTTTAGTAATTTAAAGCAACAACAATTCACACATTTTAATGTTGTTAACATGATGCGGATGACATGATCAAGTTTTCATGCAATTTATATTAAAAGTTAACATGAGGAAGATATGAAGTATTGTCACCGTGGTGGAAGAAAGGGTGCCACGACAACGATCCAAAAATGATGCACGGCAACATATCGGTTCCGGTAACTCGTCGAGAGACCGGTGCAAAAGATGAAGGTGGCGAGCGGAACAAGATGAAAGTGGGTTGATCCCGTCACTGGGTTCCCACGGGTCGGCGACGAGGCAACTGAGGAACACGTCAAAAGATGAAACGGGCACGGAGCACACAAGGGCAAACATTTCATACAACCACAACAAGCATTCCACGAGTCATCCACGGGGTCGTCTCGTTATACCTTCGAAGCGTGCGTTTCGGGGCGGTTCGAGACGTAGAGGAAGAAGGCGTTCACGTTCGGAGAGGAAGTAGCCGTTCACGAGGCGGTAGTTGTACTCGGGCGACGGTAGCGGAAGTAGTGGTACACGTTCCCGAAGAGGAAGTAGTTGCTCCGTAGAGGTACACGTGTAGTCGTTCACATCCCGTTCGGAGAGGTACTTGCGGTCTCGGCGACGGTAGTGGTACTTGTCCATGAAGTCGTTCTCGTTCGTAGTCGTTCATGTCATCGATGTCGGGGCACTTGACGATTCCGATGGCTCCGGGCGTCGAAGTACTTGATCGTGGTACTTGTCGGTCCATGAGGTAGTCGAACTTGACGAATCCGAAAGGGAACTCGGCGACTCGAAGGGGTACACGGGTCGTCGTGGTACTTGTCGCGTCTCCGAAGACCTGGGATAACAACCACAGCAACAAAACACAAACACGACAGCACGACGGGGCGACGAGGCCATCGGGCGTGGAAGGCGCTGGAGGTGAGCTGCGGAAGATGGAGGCCGCTGGGACGGAGGAGCTGCATCCCTGGAGGACGGGGCTCCATGGGGGAAAACAGGGCGTCGGGGTGCTCGGGCCCTGGCCGACGGGCGACTCCTGGACGAGCAGAGGGAACGGCGCGGCAGGGGTGCTGCAAGACGAGGCAGAGGAGGACGCTGCTCGTCCTGGCGAAGAAGAGGCGGAGGACGGTCTTGGCGAAGCGCAGAAGACGGAGTGCGGCGAACGAGGCAGGGCGGAGCCGTCGCTCTGGAGGCGGCCGATGGGGGCGCTATCGACAGGCGGCCATCGCCCTGGCGGATGGAGTGCGGGGCGGCTCGGCGCAGAGGAGGCCCGGAGGGAGGGGCGCGGCAGGGAGGCCGGCGACTGCGGCCTGGCGCCTGGCCTCGCGATGCGGACGGCTCGAAGGCAGAGCCGCGGGGTGCTGGGCATCGAAGGGAGGAGGAGGAGGCTCACGAGCGGGGAGAGCGCGAGGCTGGGGCTCGGGCTCGGGAAGATCCAGAGGGGATCGAGACAGAGGCGAAGGGGTTCGGGCAGTCGAGCGAACGAGGGGGAAGGCTGCGGGGTGAGCGAGGGAAACGGGCAGAGCTGCGAGCGCTCGAGGGGTGGCGGCGCGCTGAGTGAAAGGGAGAGAGGGGTGGAATCGATGGAGTCGGGCTTAGGGTTAGGGATGGATGGGCCTGGAGATGAGCCAAAGGAGGGAGGGATGGGCCGCGAGGGAATTGGCCAGATGGGCCCAAGGAGAGGAGATGGTGCGGTCCAGATGGCTGGGAAGGCTGCTGGGTTTTCTTCTTAATTGATTTTTTCCCAGAAACCAAATAAGAAAAGAAAAGAATGAGGAGGAGGTGGCTAGGGAAGAATTAGGGCATGAGATCAATTTACTGGACTCACAAAAAAAATGTCAGGAATTTAAATAAAATAGTTGGGGGAATTTTGGAGGAACCTCGAAACACGGGAAAAGAAAATATTGGCAAGGGTTTTGAAGGAGAAACTCGAAGTAGGAAAGCATGGGGAAAATTATGCACGTGTGTTGGTTAATTCCAAACAAATGGAATATTTTTAATATAGCTCCCTAAATATTGAGAGGCTTTTATATGTTATAAAGAGAAGACATTCTTCCCTCGATTTAAATGGACCGAAGGTCCACACGATTTATTTAGGTTGAGATGCAAAATTAAATATGACATGATGGCATGATGACATGATGCAATGCAAAATAAAATAACACAAGCACAAAGAACACACGGGAGAACCCGAAACATCTGGAATCTTCCGGAATCTTCTGGAATCTTCTGGGACGTCGATCTCGGGCGTCACAGTCAGCCCCATGGCAAGACCGCCGCAACGGTGCCGGACATCCCTATGGCACTGGATCCAAACATGCATATGGCACAGGATCAGAACAACGACGACGACGATACATTTGCCAACGTCGATCAGTACTTTGCCGATCATGGGTACGGTGGCGACTTCATGGGGCCTCCTTCTCAAGAACCCAACCCAACAAAAGACGTGCGCGATCTAGCTGGTACCGCGGAGAAGCCAAGTTGCAACAGGCGTCGTCTGCCGTTCAGCTCTCAGGAGACGCCTCCAGCTGCCGACCTCACCGAGCCTCAGATAGGCGAGGTGCGAAATATTATCAGCCCCAACACACTCAAGAAGGCGGTCTATGAGCAGAACTCGGTCCCATTATAGGAGAAGAAGAAGGCACGCAAAAGAAAGACTAACAAGGGTGCGAGCCAGCCGGCACCGAGTACGATCCGTGCTCAGGACGGGCCACCTTCACCTGAGGATGTAATGAGGAGGGTGCATGTGGCGGGTAGGCCGATACTACCGAGAAATATGCTCGATGCTGCAAACGGTGCTATGCGGAGTCTGCATGACAGTGTTCTTTCTTTGGAGAAGCGGTGTCTCAGAGAGAAGGATGTGGCATACCCGGTTTTCGCGGCCAAGGTGCCAGAGGGCAAGGGCTTTGTGGATAACTCCATCGGGGGTACGATCGTCCTGTGGTTTGATGACATCCACGCTATGTTGAACCTTCATCCGCTGCACTACACCTTCGTTCGGCTATTTTCGCTGAGTATGGAGATGTGGATCATTCGCGACAAGACCCCGGACATCGTGATAGCCGAACCCTTCTACATGCGTGCCAAGATCTTGGGCAGCGCTGGGGACCGGCAAGTCGCGAGTTCTTACCTCGAAGGCGTCATTCTGGCAAACCGAGATAAGGATAACTTCCTCGTGCCTTACTTTCCCGAGTAATTCCTCCCCTCAACCGCCCCTTAACATACGAATTCTTAGATTTCGATCGTTTTTCTTTTAACATTCCGTGTTTTCTGCAGTGACACACATTGCACGCTCATCCTCCTAAGCCCCAAATATTCCATGGCCACGTATTTCGACCCGGACCGTCAGTCGAACGTAGACTACACAAATGTCAAGAAGGTTCTTGATGATGTTCTCCCCGGCTACGCCAAATCTGGAGGCACCTTCACCAGGCCTATTCGTAAGTACGGCAAGCACGTGTTCTCCCACAATACGATGTTCTGCTGCGTCAAGCAGCCGCCTGGCGGTCAGAAGGGTGCCTACTACGCCATCCATCACATGCGGGCGATCGTACGGGACCATCATCAACTTCTGCTACCGAGTAAACTCAAAGATTGGGCCGCGAGCGTGTCGGCAATCCAGGACGCGGACATCGGACAAGAATTCTTTCGCATCCAGTCGGAGTTTGCGGAAATCATCCATCAAGATTTCCTTCGTACCTCGGGGCAGTTCTACCTCAGAAATCAACCGTCCAACAGTGACATCGACACAATGCTACAAATGCAGGCTGACAACGCCCGTGATTTCATGACTCCCACGATAGACGGCGGCTTCATCCACGCTCCGGTCCCTTGAGTCGAGTCGAAAGCAGTGATGCTGTGTCTAGTTCTAAAACATCGATTGGCTCATGTTGTAATTAAACTTTAATGAACTTGTAGTATGTCTCTTTGGTTTCGAGAGTCGTTCAACTTAGATGTAATCGACGCTATTAATGTCTTGCTTTTCTCTTCCGATCGTTCTGTTGCATACTTATATATTGCTTATGTATTGTCTGTGAATTGGTACTAACGTTTCGTTTGGCTAGTGCATAGCGATGCCGTCGTATGTCGTGTACAAGGGTAAGGTTCCCGGAGTCTACGACGACTGGGAGGAGTGTCGGAGACAGGTTCACCGATTCAGCGGTAACAGTTACAAAGGGTACACCAATAGGGCCGAGGCCGAATCTAGATACGCCCGCTATCTAGCGGGAGAGGGGAGGGAGGGTTGGAGGAACCGGATGAAGACGAGTTTCATCGTGATGATGCTCATCGTGATGACCGCAGCTCTCTTCTATGTGATGGTAGTTTAGATGATCGATATCGACTTGTAATGTGAAGACAAACTCGCTACTCGCGATCTCGAGACTTGTAATATAATTAATGTTCTATCTTTGTTCGGTCTTTTCAATTTGGAGACTAATATGATGAATTGTATTCGGAGACTAATATGATGAATTGTATTCAGAGACTAATCTTCTATTGTATTCGATGAATTTGTTGTTGATGTGTGCTGTCTATATTCTGTCCAATTATACATTTTGTAACCTGTGCAAAAAACAGAAAATAAAAAAACAAAAAAAAACCTAATATTCATAATAATGGCGCATCACATCACAGTGCGCCATTAGTATGCCAAAGGATACTAATGGCGCATCATTAAACATTGCGCTATTATTATGCCGAAGTTACTAATGGCGCATCTTGTTGTTATGCGCCATTAGTATGCCAAAGCACCTGGGTATACATGGCCCCCTGGGAGGCATACTAATGGCGCACTGTTGTACTCCCTCCGTCCAAAAATACTTGTCATCAAAATGGAAAAAAGGGATGTATCTAGAACTAAAATACATCTAGATACATCCTTTTTATTCATTTTGATGACAAGTATTTCCGGACGGAGGGAGTATATACTAATGGCGTATCTGAGGTGCGCCATTAGTATATCAGATACTAATGGCGCACCAGAGGTGCGCCATTAGTAAAGTATACTAATGGCGTGGCACTAATGGCGCACCACTAATGCGCCATTAATGGCCAAATTAGGTGCGCCATTAGTAGGCCTTTTTCTAGTAGTGTATAGAGAAAGATGTTGAAGACTCTGTAGGAGTGTGAGTCCTTTCCATATCCGAGCATGAAGCCTTCGTGTGCTTTTGGTGCAAACTTTGACTTGTGATGTGAATCCTTGATCCAGCACTTAGCTCCAAATACTCTGAAGTAACTTACGTTAGGCTTCTTCCCAGTGAGGAGTTCATAGGACGTTTTCTTCAGAAGCTTGTGAAGATAAACACAGTTGATGATATGGCATGCAGTATCAATAGCTTCGGGCTAGAACCTTCTTGGTGTCTTGTATTCATCGAGCATCGTTCGAGCCATCTCAATTAGAGTTCTGTTCTTGCGCTCAACGATCCCATTTTGCTGAGGTGTATACGGGGCTGAGAATTCATGAGTGATTCCCATTGTATCCAAATAAAGATCAAGGCCAGTGTTCTTGAACTCAGTGCCATTGTCACTTCTGATATGCTTGATCTTGACGCCATAGTTGTTCATGGCACGGTTGGCGAAGCATCTGAAGACATCTTGCACTTCAGTCTTGTAGAGTATTATGTGCACCCATGTGTATCTTGAATAATCATCAACAATGACGAAGCCATAGAGATAGGCTGTGGTAGAGAACATGGAGTAGTGAGTAGGGCCAAATAAGTCCATGTGAAGCAGCTCGAAGGGTTTGGATGTCGTCATGATTGTCTTCGAGGGATGCTTGGCTCTAGTCATCTTCCCAGCTTCACAGGCACCACATAGATGATCTTTCTTAAACTTGACTTCCTCGATGCCTACACATGCTTCTTCTTTGCGAGAGTGTGCAAGTTCCTCATGCTGGCATGTCCTAGCCTCCGATGCCAGAGCCAGCACTCTGAAGCTTTTGCTAGAAGACATACGGTCATCTGCGGTCCAGCTGAGAAATCTACCATATACAGATCACCTTTTCTGTATCCTTAAAATACTAAAGACTTGTCAGGTTCCATTAGTACAAGGCAACGAAATTTACCAAAGATCAGAATCATGGTTAAGTCACAAAGCATTGAGAAAGACATTAAGTTGAAACCAAGAGATTCAACAAGCATGACTTTATCCATGTGCTGATCTCTTGAGATTGCAACTCTACCTAGACCCAACACTTTGCTTTTACCAGTATCAGCA
The DNA here is from genome assembly GCA_902687465.1 of Secale cereale. NCBI lineage: Eukaryota > Viridiplantae > Streptophyta > Magnoliopsida > Poales > Poaceae > Secale > Secale cereale. The sequence continues at coordinate 345,003,776 of LR738712.1, forward strand.
AATGTGATGTGACTCTTGTTAGATGGACGTAAGGTCGAGTCCATGAGAAGATTTCGATCTCCAGTCATATGATTTGTGCATCCGCTGTCCATAATCCATTCTGAAGACTTTGGTGTCACTCCCTACAATGCAGTTAGGAGGATAGGCTTCACCAAAAGCCATTATGAGGCATAAACATTTGACGTATAAGTGGATTATGAAAGCTCAGACCCAAGTTAGGATTGATAAGATGTTTAGCAAGTGATTCATGAGCAGTATGAGCAGTAAGTCATTTTGGGCATTTGATCTTGTGCCCTACAAGTGTTTTAGGTCCCCAGCAATAGCATCAGACGCCTTTGATGTTCGGCTGGAGACCTTTCACTGTAAGAGAAAGTTAGTTCTTCTTAACCACCCACATCTTCAGGGGTGGCTTAGAAGCAATGAGTCTAAGAGCAGCATCTGAGAATTTTGGCTTTGGAGCCCTAGCAAATAATCTTGCAGGAGGACAATAATACTCATAAGAATAGGTAGAAAAATTCTTTGTTTTATGAATATAGCGGTTTGAAGAAACACGCTCATATTCATGGGTCTGAGTATGGTTTCCCTGCAAAACATCCGCGTTAGGGTGACTCAGGTGAGTCCTTTGTCTGTATGAAGCCTTAGGACCATATGAAGCCTTTGGTCTAGGGTTTGTCTTCTTCCCAAGAGGTGTCATGATGACGTTTGCTGGAAGTTTCTCAAGACAACCATTGGGTACCCAGATCTTCTTCATAGGTGGCCCGTTCCTGCAGTTAGTACCAATGTACCTGGCAAACACTTCACCATTTTGATTCTTAAACAGTTTATAGTTTGCATCAAATGATTCATCAATGATAAGAGGATTAGCACAAGTGAAGCCAGATAGGGTAGATGGATCCACTGAAGGTTCCTTTGCAGCAACCCTTGTAGTTTTGGGATACTGCTCAAGCTTCCAGTATGAACCATCAAAATTCATTTTCCTGTCGAACCCAACACCCTCTTTCCTAGGGTTTCGGCTCAGTATCTGCTTTTTGAGAACATCACATAGAGTCTGATGCCCTTTGAGGCTTTTGTACATCCCTGTTTCAAGCAAAGTCTTCAACCTAGCATTTTCATCAGCAATAGTAGTGGTATCCTTAGCAGAGGGGTTAGTTACCACATCAGTAGTTGAAGATATTGCAACGGTGGCAGCAGTAGAACATTCAGCAACAGATGTAGCGTTATCACGCTCAATGCATTTTAGAGATGGTGGTTCAAACTCTTCGTGAGTGGAGCTGATCAGTTGTGCGCAGAGTGACTCATTTTCTTTTTGAAGATCTTCATGAGCCGCTTTCAATTTCTCAAGTTCTCGCTTCCTTTGAATGTAATCGTGGGAAAGTTTTTCATGAGTTTTCGAGAGCGATTCATAAAGACCTTCAAGTTCCTTGTACTTAACATGAAGCCTTTTTATGTCTTCAATTAAGGACTAAGAACGGGTCATTTCTGCGTCCAACAGGTCATCGCTTTTGTCTAACAGTTTTTGAATATGTCCCATGGCTTTCTGCTGTTCAGTAGCAATTTTAGCAAGTGTTTTGTAGCTAGGTTTTGATTCACAATCAGAGTCATCTTCACTAGATGTTTGAAAGTAAGCATCACGTGATTTTACCTTGGCACCGCATGCCATGAAGCAGTAGGTGGGAGCAGAGTCGTCGTCCTCATCAACTGTGTTGGGGACGGGACCATTGTCTTCACTGTTGAAGATGGACTTGGCCACGTAGGCAGTGGATAGAGCCAGACTCGCAGCACCAGAATCAGACTCCTCCTCAGACTCCACCTCCGCCTCTTCAGAAGCAGACTCCTCCTCTGAATCCATCTCCTTGCCAACAAACGCGCGAGCCTTGCCAGATGAATTCTTCTTGTGTGATGAATACTTTGATGAAGACTTGGAAGAAGACTTTGAGTATTTCTTCTTTTTCTTGTCATCAGAATCATATTCCTTGCTCTTCTTCTTATTCTTATCATTGTCCCACTGAGGACACTCAGAGATGCAGTGACCAGGTTTCTTGCACTTATGACATGTTCTCTTCTTGTAGTCATGGGTAGAAGCTTCATCATTTCTTGAGCTGGATCGTGAAGACTTTCTGAAGCCTTTCTTCCTAGTGAATTTCTAGAACTTCTTCACAAGCATGGCAAGCTCCTTTCCAATGTCTTCAGGATCATCAGAACTACACTCAGATTCTTCTTCAGATGAAGAAACAGCCTTTGCCTTTAAGGCGCGCGATCTGCCATAGTTGGGACTGTAGATGTCACGTTTCTCAGATAGCTGGAACTCATGTGTGTTGAGCCTCTCAAGTATGTCAGACGGATCGAGAGTCTTGAAGTCAGGGCGTTCTTGAATCATTTGGGCAAGGATATCAAATGAGCTGTCAAGTGATCTCAGGAGGATCTTGACGATTTCATGCTTGGTGATCTCAGTGGCGCCAAGTGCTTGAAGCTCATTAGTGATGTCAGTAAGACGATCGAATGTGTGCTGGACATTTTCATTGTCATGTCTTTTGAAGCGATTGAAGAGATTGCAAAGGACGCTGATCCTTTGATCTCTCTGGGTTGAGACTCCTTCGTTGACCTTTGAGAGCCAGTCCCAGACTTCTTTTGACGTTTCCAGAGCACTTACACGACCATATTGTCCTTTGGTCAGATGACCGCAGATGATGTTCTTGGCCGTTGAATCCAGTTGAACGAGCCTCTTGACATCAGCAGGGGTGATACCTTCACCAGTCTTGGGAACGCCGTTCTTGACGACAAACCAGAGGTCCACGTCAATGGCTTCAAGGTGCATGCGCATCTTGTTCTTCCAGTAGGGATATTCGGTGCCATCGAAGACGGGGCACGCAGCGGAGACTTTAATTATCCCTGCAGTCGACATAGCTAAAACTCCAGGTGGTTAAACCGAATCACACAGAACAAGGGAGTACCTTGCTCTGATACCAATTGAAAGTGCAGTATATCGACTAGAGGGGGGCGAATAGGCGATTTTTATGAAATGCTTCAAAACATGATAGTTTTGAAGACAAAAGATAAACTCAATCCTATTAGTATGCAGCGGAAAGTAGACTACACTAGACAAGCCATAGTCATGTATTCAATGAAGTGAAAGCACGAAGACTAATAGCAGCTAGGAAGTAGGGATCAAGATGGAAGAAGGAATGAAGCCAATCACAACAAGTAGATACTCAGTGAAGTCAAACAGATAAGGCAAGCAGGCAATGACTTCACAACATAAGACAGTAAGTAAAGGAAAGGAAAGGATAGAACCAGTAGCTCGAGGAGGACAGTGATTTGTTAGACCAGTTCCAGTTGCTATGACAACTGTACGTCTGGTTAGGGAGTCTGAGATTTAACTCAGAAGACCGCGTCTTCACCTTATTCCCCTTGAGCTAAGAACACCTAGTCCTCGCCCAAACACTCTGGTAAGTCTTCAAGGTAGACTTCCAAACCTTCATAGACTTCGTTCACCGGCGATCCACAATCACACTTGGATGCTCAGAACGCGATGCCTAACCGGCTGGAGGAAACACAGTCCTCAAGTGTAATAAGTCTTCAGGTCACACAGATAGAAAGACTTCAGTGATGCCTGACACTCTTTGGCTCTGGGTGTTTTGGCTTTATCCTCGCAAGGATTTCTCTCTCAAAAGCTTCAAAGGTGGGTTGCTCTCAAACGACAAAAGCCGTATAATAACTCTGAGCAGCCACCAATTTATGGTGTAGGGGGTGGGCTATTTATAGCCACTGGGCAACCCGACCTGATTTGTCCGAAGTGACCCTGGGTCACTAAGGAACTGACACGTGTTCCAACGGTGAGATTTCAAACACTCACACGACAACTTTACTTGGGCTACAAGTAAAGCTGACTCATCCAACTCTGGATAAGATTTGCTCTCATTGTCTTCGCTCGAAGACATAGGATTTGGTTGAGCATCACTTCAGTCACTCTGACTTAGATCACTTGGACCCCACTTAACAGTACGGTGGTTCCTATGACTCAACAAAGAAGAAAAGGAAACAACGAAACGTCTAAGTCTTCGCTCTCCATAGTCTTCACACAATGTCTTCTCTTGTCATAGTCTTCAATAGGATTATCCTCATATACCACCACTGATGTCAATGTCTTCATACATTTTTAGGGGTCGTCTCCGGTAGGTAAACCGAATCAATGAGGGACTACTACATGTGCTATCCTGCAATTCTCACAAACACATTAGTCCCTCAACTAGGTTTGTCGTCAATACACCAAAACCAACTAGGGGTGGCACTAGATGCACTTACAAAACTTATTAGTCTTGTTATTTATTAACCGGAAAAAATGAGTTTTCGAATAAATATCAAATCACTCCAATTTTTAAAATTGAACTTCTTGGTTTTATTCTCCATTTACGAGAGAACGTCAGGGTTGTTATATTCATCGAAATACTCCATTTTTTTAAATTGAACTTCTTAATTTTAAATCTTTAGTATTGGGGAAAATTTAAGTATTCTTGTAAAAGTTAAACAATCTGAACTTCTCATTCTTGTTTTTGAACTTCATTTCTTTAAAAAAAGGGAGTATACATGAATGAAATGATCATCACCAGCCTCTAAGGACTTCGCATGGGAATAAAAAAATTATTCGCTACAGAAACCCTTTTTGTCCCCAACCTCTCTATACTTTATATATATTTTACCATAAGTTTCTTCAGGTGTATTGGATTTGTTTGTTGTGCTGAAAACACACACTTTTTGAGACAGAAGAAAATAGTGGTACATCTTGTGAATACATGAACCTGCGGGGCAATAATATTTGAACTTCTTCGTACAGATTTCCTCTGTGAACAAACACATACTTCCTCAAAACCAAAATCTGAACACAATGTAGAGTCAGAACAAAAGAGAGTACGAACTAGCATAAACATGTATGAAAAGTCCATGCAATCACTTTTTCTTCCCGTGTTATATATCTGAACTCCAGTTCCAAAATCACATGGAAAGGAATAGAACGAGAAATGGGATCCATGGGAAGGCTGAGGTGCAGAAGAACACAAATAGCGCTCCTCGGGGCTGCTGGGGTGTACATGGCACTAAAGAACTTGTCCTCAGAGAGAGACAGCGAGAGAATAGTGGGGAACAATAGTGGTTGCATCATGTTGACCTCATCGGAACACAACATCGGCGACCCTTTCCAGTAGCGATGGTCCAGGCAACTGCGATATAGCTGCAACAGCGCACGGTAGTAGTGGGGAGCCGTGGACGACCATGGTCGCAGGGGCCATGGACTGTAGTGAAGGCCCTGGAGGCGTTGGATCTAGATCACCGGTAGTGGCAGCGGCCTATGCCATCTCTCTGTCAGTAGACCTAGGTATTTGGCAGCTAGCTCGTGTGGCTTGGAGAGGCGCGGTGCTCGTCGGCTGGGGCAGCGCAGGCGGGTGGTGGCGTCGCTGCTGGTGGAGAGATGCGGGGAAGAAGATTGGGTAGCGTGAAGCGAGCGACAGTAGCGGGATCTGGCGCAATGGGGCGGCGCGCGATGGCGAGAGTAGTGGGAGAGGCTTGCAGCAGAGGAGGACGGGCGCCGACCATGGAGAGGGAGCGCGCCGGCCAGGGAGGAGGATGGGCACCGGCCGCGAAGGAGGAAAGCGCTCCGAGGATGGGGGCCCGTAGTCGGAGGCGCTCCAGGGATGTGGACCGGCGGGTGGATGTGGTAGCACGATCCAGGGAGAAAGGAGACGGCGGCGGCGGCGGCGACAGCGTGATCTGGGGCGGCGCGATCAGGGGAGGATGACGGCGGCTGCGCGATACAGGGAGGACGGTGGCGGCGGCGCGATCTGGGGAGGACAGCGGTGGCTGCGTGATTCGGGGAGGACGGCGGTGGCTGCGCGATCCAGGTAAGGACGGCGGCGGCGGCGTGATCTGAGGAGGACGGTGACGGCTGCGCGGTCCGGGGGAGGACGACGATTGCCTGATTCAAGGAACCGATGCGGGGATCGATTGGGTGGGGGAATGGAACGTGTGTTTATTGTTTGGGCGTTGCTAGGCGTCATCCGCCTGATATTAGGCGAAAAATAAGCCGCCTCCAGCACCGTTAGATAGCGACAGCGACACGTCCGCCGTTGGATCAAATAACTTGTCCTGCTCCCTGCGTTGAACTCCCCCTGCCATGGCCAGTGCTGATTTTGAATTTGATTTAGAGACCTGGTCTTCGGCTGGGCTACTCGTCCCATCCAGCGTCAACAAAGCTTCAACGGCCACACCGCGGTTCGTTCCAACTCCGGCGAGCTTCATTGCAACTCCGGCGAGCTTCGTTGCAGCTCCGGCAACCCGCCGCGGTGCTTCATCGCAGCTCCGGCAACCCGCCGCGGTGCTTCACTGCAGCGTCGACGAAGCTTCAATGGTCCCACCATGCTTCATTGAAACTCCGGCGAGCTTCGTTGTAACTCCGGCGAGTTTCGTTTAACTCCGGCGGCGCTTCATCGCAGCTCTGGTGACCCGCCGTGGCGCTTCATTGCAGCGCCGACCAAGCTTCAACGGCCCCACCGGGCTTCATTGAAACTCCAGTGAGCTTCGTTGCAACTCCGGCGAGTCGGCACTTCTTCACCTGCTGCTGCAAGCCGTCGGCTAGCCTGCAGCACCACACCGTCGGTGCCGCCATGCTTCACTGCAGCTTCGGCAGCCCCCGAGCTGCTTCATCGCAACGCCGGCGAGCCCGCTGTACTTCACCTGTTGCATGCAGTCCCGCCGGCCATGGCAGCAGCTCCCGTCCAGCCTAGCCTATGGTGGTACAAGGTGAGCGGTGACGGCGATTTGCAGCAGCGGTGTAGCGACACTAGGCGACGTCAGCTTGTAGCGGTGGTGCAGCAACGTGCGGTGGTGGCGGCGCTGGTGGACGGCGACGGGCGACGGCGCTGGTGTGTGGGGCGATGTGGTGAAGGAAGAAAGAGAAGAAAGAATGAGCGGCTCAGCGCATCGGGAGGAAGAGATAAGGGAAGGAAGAGAGATAAGCAACGCATGGGTCCATCGAACACGTGGCGTGCGCTGGAGATGGCTTACGAAGCGCGTACATCATCCGGTTGATTTCAATGCTTTTCCTTATTGTTTTCTCTATAATGTGCACAGTTGCGGGAGTTCGGAAACACCATCGCGGCTCCTATATAGATCTCACCGTGATCCAAATAACTTATAGGCAGTAGTTACGCATTATATATATGGGACTCCTCTTTTATACTCCCAGAAGTATGTACTCCCTATGTGGATAAGGCAGCTAGAGGATATCCATTGGGCACGTCCGTACAAGAACAAAAACCCAACAAATTTATCCATGCGTAACTACTGCCTATAAGCAAGGGCATGCAGCCGGTGCCTTAAGTTGAAAAATATTGGATTATCCTAGACGTCATATACCTTAGGTTTTTTTTTGCAACGGTGAATGGGACTATATGGCATACATATGGACTGTGCGCTAGGAATTACACCTGCAATTAACGAGTAGGTATATCTGAAATACAGGAAGAGCATGAAGCTATGTCTTTCCTCCGCATTTTCTAATGGAGTATATATTTTCCCCTAAAAAGCAGTATATACTACTTTTTTTGAAAAGTATAAACTGCATATATATGTAAGGACTATATATACTGATTTCTTTGATGGTGTATATACTTTTTTTAAAGTAGTATATACTGAATTTTTATTGAGAGAGTACATACTGAATTTGTTTTTGAAGGAGTACATACTTTCTTTGCGACGACTATATACTACATGACTTTACATATATTGAATTTGTATTGAGAGAGTACATACTGAATTGTTTTTTATACTTCTAAAATATATATAGGTAAATAGGTTGATACTCATAGAATATACCACATCATGTGTGAGAAAGCATATACTTAATTTTCATGAGGGAGTATATAGAACATTTGTATTTTAGAAGTATATACTTCATTTTACATGAAGTATATATGGTAAAGGTCCAAAGAAGTACATGTGGCCCAAAAAGGAAGTACATGCAATATATAGTACAATTGAACAGCAAGCTGTACATTGTTCTTCATGTTTTTATCCTGGAAGCATATTCCCGGCCACCGGCGTGAGTGCTGGATTAGTAGAGAGGTACAGAAACACCGAGCAAGCTGAATTCATTTACCTAACAATGTTCTACACGCTAGTTGTCGATCTTCACATTGTCGCACTAATTAATTGAGATGAGAGAACATCCATAATCGCCGGTTTTGTCTGGCCGCATCACGGTCCCTCGTCATCTAGCCACCGTCGGGTGAATCTCGTCTTTGCTGTTGAGCCGCCGTCTGCATCCCGTCTCCGCCGTCGACTTGCCCGGCTCCTGACTTCAGTACTACGACCTGTAAAAGGCATAATATCATTAGATCAATGGATGCAAGGAATTATTAACAATTATAAATACAAATTCTTTCATCTCCAGCCTTCAGCTTGAATTAGTACTATATATAGAAGGAATAACGGATGCTTGTAATCTTCTAATACATACACGCATATGAATCAGCCGGATGCAGATAATTTTATTAGGTCTAGTCGCATGCATGTGTGGACCTTTGCCCAGATCGATGCCGATTGGATAAAAAGATGCGTGCGATCTACTTCCTCTTAGGCTGCCTGAGGAGGTTGGTGGCACATCTAGCCGCACTACATCTAATTGTCAGCAGTGGGTGTCGCCGCCACCACCACCGCCATCGCAGCTGCAGCCGCCGCCACCTTCTTTTATTATTTAACGCGAAGCCCACAATACATCTGCATCACAGTTTTTGAGCAAGATACATCGAGCCCGTCCCTATTTACGCGGACACGCTAACAAATTGCCAAATAGAGGACGTGGGACACCAGGTATAGGAATACATACTCCTAGCAGTACTAACCTATTTTCCTATATATATAGTCATGATTATTTTCTTTTCTATCAATTGCCCAACAGTAATTTGTTTACCCACCGTATGCTATTTTCAAAAGAAAAGCGTCTAGAGAAAACTATGGCCTCAAGGTCTACCTTTATCATATATAAAATCCTAAAAATAACTTGTTGCACTTTTTCTTCATTTATTTTATTTTGTACTTTGTCTGATCTATCTATATATCACCATACAACTTAATCTTGCAAGTGACTTTTAAGGATTGACCACCCCTTGTTCACATTCGGTGCAAGGATTTGTTATTTTGTATGCATGTGTTGGTAACGAGGTGGTGCATGGTTCTCGTACTGAATTGCTAACCTTGGTACTTAACTTACGGAAATACTTATCTCTACTATACTGCGACATTCTCTCCTCTTCGGGGAAATCCCAACGCAGTTCACAAGTAGCAACGGGCCCCACTTACCCCGTTCGCACGGGCCCTACAGGACATCCTCATGTTTAATAAGTCTCTAAAAGATCATGTGAATCATCTTAGCACCGTTTTGCGAACCCTTCGCAAGGAAAAACTTTATGCCAACATGGAAAAGTGCAAATTCGGTGTAGTCAAACTTCTATTCCTACGATTTGTTGTGTCATCCAAAGGTGTACATGTAGATGAAACTAAGATTGAAGCTATTAAAACATCAAATACATTAAAGCAAGGAGAACGTTGTGGCGGATGCGCTTTCCCGCAAATGCATGCTCGTTACCCAGCTTGAGTTGAATGTTATTGGCTCTTGTATGAGCATGATCCTTTCTTTGCAAATCCTTATGCTAAGTGTTTGACGCATATATCATGGAAACGATATTATATCAAGGATGGTTATCTTATGAGAGCTAACAAACATTTTTTTTTTACCTTGAAGACTGCAGGGCTTGCACCCCACATCATTTTATTACCAAAAAGACCAACAGTACATAACTTCCTCAAGGTGCGGAAAAAACCAGATAAAAGCTATCTAAACTGTACAAAGGAGAAGAAACAACTATACCTATTAGATACAGAAAAGCAAAAAGAAGAACCTCTCAAGGAGGCAAGAAATCAATCCATTTTAACAGAGCATCCCTATATTTCTTCTTGATTCTATGAGAGAGTAGGGTAAGGTCGCAAATAAAACCATATCTCCAAGTCCTGAAAGAAGGTCTGATATTCCTGAAAGCTCTGTCATTCCTAACCTTCCAGATATTCCACCAGGTAGTAAAAACCACTTCCACAAAGAAAGGCTTGCTGAAATCCTTCCTAGCTTGGCACGCTATGTCCACCATATCCTCACTATCCTTCCAAGTGATTTGTAGGTAGTTCCACACACGGACAATGAAGTTGCATTGGAAGAAAAGATGATTTCTATCTTCCAGAGCGCCAGTTGGACAGAGCACACACTCAGGGCCCTCATTGATTCTCCAATGCCTACGCTGGATCATGTCCTTAGTGTTTACCCTATCCATTATGACAAGCCAAGCAAACATTTTGATTGACATGGTGCAGCAACTCTTCCAGATCCAGCCAAGAATTGGGTTGGCTACCATTGGCTGATAGGCAAAATCATAGAACTTCTTGGCAGTATATGCAGACTTCTTACCATGCCTCCAACTCCAAGAATCAGGGCAAGTACTGTCCAATTGAGTAGAGCCCATCAGTTTCAAAAGCTGCTACATATCGTGGAAAGCTTGTTCAGATAATGGCAAACAGAAGATGTCCAAAAAATCATTCACTTGAAAAGCATCTTTGACAAAGAGGTTCTTGTTCAAGCAGAAAGAGTAAAGTCTTTGATGCGGAGCATCCCAAGGTCATCCCCATGGACCCTCCATCGCATCACCAAGTGCCTTAAGGACCAATGACACGTGCTCGTGCTAGAGCTCTCGAGACCGAGGTGACGTCACTCCTAGCCCAACTTCCATATGAATCTTGCGAGACATGGTTACTACCTCAGACGGATGTGTTTTGTGTACTCAGATGTGAAGAAGACCACATTGGAGATGTGCGTGAAGACGGACAAGTCCCCAAGCTCACGGACGAGGCTTTGCATCGAGAAGGGCTGAAGAAGGCTCCAGGCCCGGACATCCGGCCCCTGGACATACAACTACAGAAGGGCAACAGCGGCCGAAGCTACAGGGCCCGGACATCCGGCCAGGCCTTGGACATCCGGCCTCGGGCCCGGAAATTCGGCGCCACTCTATAGAAGCCACCCGAGACTTGACCCCTCCAGTCTGGACATCCGGCCCCTCGCCCCGGACATCCGGCGACCGGCGAAGCCCCGAAGATCCGGCCCGTTGCCCGGACGTCCGGCCCCTGATTGCCTGTGCGCATCCCTTTGGGCCGTGGCCCGTGTATCCCTTCGCTCCGTAGTCTATATATACTCCTTTCCCCTCATCTTTTAGGGTTAGCTTTTGGATAGCTCATCATAGACCTTTGTGGTTCCTCTCCTACGAGACCGCGACCTCTTCGGAGAAGATCCACCTCGGATTCAAGGCCTCCACACCGGAGAAGATCCCAAGGGATACCCAAGACCTCCTCCGGGAGAAGACTATCTTTGTACCACCGTTGTTGACTATGGATCGTGTATCTTGATGTGTATCGTGGATGTAGCACCTATGTGACCGTACTTGTGTTGATTTGAGTGTTTCCCCTCGTGTTTTCCTCCGTATCTTCCTTGTGTTCTCCGTGTTCATCATGGGATAACCTCCTTTCGTGAAAGATCTGCCGACTAGGGTTCCACCCTACATCATATTATGGTATCAAAGCATAGGTTGATCACGAAATTGGAGCCCCACACCTTGTTTTCTAGCTTGTTTTTGTTGTATTCTTCCCAATTTCGAAAATTCCCCACAAAAAGAGCCCCAAATTTTTTTTGTGATCTGTTGATTTGGCAAGATTTTGTTGACTTTGTTCCATGGATTTGTTGTGCCACGAGTGGATCTAGCTTTTCCCCAATTTTTCTCCGCAAAATCCGACGAATTTTGGCCCCAAAGTCACCGTGTAAAAGGAGTTCATCACGGCCTCTGGCACCCCGGACATCCAGCCCGTGCCCTGGACGTCTGGCCTGGCCCGGACATCCGGCCTCCCGCAGCCAAAACTCCACCATCTACACCACCTTGCACTTTCCACCGCCATATTCGTTCGGTATCCCACCAAACCTTCCGCATACCACCACCATTTCCGCAACCACCATCGCTAAACCGCTCCGATTTTGAAAAGTTTGTCTCCCTTTTGCCTTGGATACTTGAGTTGTGGTTTCACCGTTTCCTTGGATGTTTAGGCTACCTTGGAACGGCAAGACTTCGACAACACCACCGCTCAACTTTGGCAAGGACGGTAACATCGACGACACCTTGTTCATTCTACCTTGCAATTGCATTGTCACCCTATGGACCTTCTTTGCGTAGCTTTCCCATCGAGACTAGCCATTTGAGTATTGCCGGGCCACGACACTTGTGCACTTTAGTGATAGTCATAGATATTGCATACTACATCACCATATCTCCGTGTGACACAAAAGTGTCCCGCATACACAATAGCTACCTTGATCCGAGAAGCATGCATAAATGCCCAAAGAAAGAGCTCACAAGCTTTTAAGCAAAAGAGCCACCCAAAGCTTATAAGAAAAAGGAAAATAGCATCATACGCCTTGCATCAAAAGAGATCATATGACATAGCAATACCATCTTGTGCTAAAGCATCGGCACATCATACACTCATAGCATACTTGTGATAGATAGTCGTTACGTTTTGCCTCTTATAGGTCGTGCAGAAGTGCGTATCCGCCTATTAAGCAATCAGTTAGCGTCTCTCTAGTGTTGTGCAACACGAGCATTTTCCGTGGTTTCCACATTTTCGCTCACCCTTGGTTGCATAACCACATTTATCTATCTGTGCGTGTGTTCCGTGTGCTACTTTGCTAGTGATCTACTTGTTGCATTAGCAAATTGTGAACCATTTTCAACATCATTGAGTCACTTTGACGATTGCATTGAATTTATGCCACCATCCTAACCAAGCTCCTCTCAAAGCTTTACTTGTGTAGGTGTGAGAATCGACACGAAGTGGTACCAATAGTGCTATTTCAGGGTTACATTATTGAGTGATCATTGATCCATTTTAAACTTCGGCTAAGGTACATTTGGTATTGTCTTCTCCTTTCTCCCACTCACATACTTGCTTGTGATGATGGATAGGCCAAGTACATCTTCGAACCCGCCTTTCAACGATCCACAAGAAGCGAACAACTATGTCACCAAACTACATCTCTTCGGTGTCCAACGAGCTCTCCATCAAGAAAGTGAAGCTATGCGCGAGTACATTGGGCAAGTCGCCGAGGACGCGCACCAATTTGAAGCAAGAACAAGAGAGCAATTCGACATCATCAACACCAACATGTCTACCCAATTTGACGAACTACGGACTTTGATAGTCAATCGACGTTCTTCTTCCACATCCTCTCAAATACGAAGCCGCTCAAGTCGACATACCGACTCCACGGAAGGCTCAAGTACACATACATTAAACACTCTTCGTCAAGCCGCACGTCAAGCTTGACATGACAACCGGAATCCACTTCATGACAAGAGTTCACAAGAGCTATTTGATGAGCAAGAAAGTCGACATCGCCAAAACCAAGCCACACTTGAGCAAGCACAAGAACGGCAACGACTACGCCAACAACAACAAGAGCGAGCACGTCAATACCAAGAAGACCAAGATGCCGAGGCTAACCGTCAAGCACAACAACGTCGAGAAGATCAAGCTCTTGAGGCACAACGAGCATTACGTGATTCACATCGCAATGTGACAGCTCGCACTCGTCACACTCGTCAAGAAGAGGATTTCCTTCCAGATGAGATGCAAGAGAGGTGCCACCAAGAAAGAATGCAAGAACAAGCTCCTCCTCAAGCGCGACAAGAGCAACAACCCCAATAAGAACAACAAGCTCGGCAAGTACACCACGACAATGGACATCTACTCCGACAAGAGCAACATGAGATTGCTAATCGTCCCAATCAAGACCGCCCTCACAATAGGCAAGGAAACAATGAAGAGCATCGCTATGGCAAGCTTAAGTTCACCATGCCAAAGTTTTCCGGAAGCATTGATCCCGAAGACTACCTCTCATGGGCATTGAAGGTTGACAAGATCTTTCGCCTTCACAACTTCGATGAAGAGAAGAAGATCGCAATGGCCTCCCTTGAGTTCCAAGACTATGTTCTCATTTGGTGGGAGCAAATCATAGAGAGAAGAGAAGCAAAAGGCGAACCTCCTATCACCACTTGGGCTCAAATGAAGGAAGTCATGCGAGCACGCTTTGTGCCAACACACTACAACCGTGACTTGTTCAAGAAGTTACAACTCCTCAAGCAAGGTACCAAGTCGGTTGAAGAGTACTAGAAGGAGATGGAGATTGCCATGATACGAGAAAACATCACGGAAGATGAAGAGCAGACGATGGAGAGATTCTTGAATGGACTCAACTATCCTATCAAGAAGATTGCGGACTTTCAGCCATACACCAATCTCCTCGAGCTAGTACATCAAGCAACCAAAGCGGAGCGACAAGTTCAAGAGGATTACAAGTACTCCAAGTTCACCTCTAAGAACTTCGGTTCTTACAACCAAGCTTCAACGACTTCGGCTACTCCTCCTACCTCTACCAAGCCATCTACAAAATTCGGTGACAAGTCAAGCTACACGAATGCGACTACATCAAGTCGGCCCCCTTCTACCAACAACTTCAAGCCACGAGCTTCTTCATCTACACCTCCACCCGAGGAAAACTCCAAGACGAGTTCCATCAAATGTTTCAAGTGCCAAGGGCGAGGCCACAAGTCATTTGAGTGCAAGACCATTCGCACCATGATCATCAACGATGACGGATCTTATGACTCAATGAGCGACGATGAGATGGAAGCCCTTGAGCATGTAGCCATGCATCGCCAAGTGAACGAAGATGAAGACCATCAGGTGTTTTGCGACAATGACTCAAGTCCCAACCTTGTTGTCTCCAAGGTCTTGACACTCCAACACCAACAAGATGACGACCAACGATGTCATATCTTCCATACCAAGGCCGGCATCAATGGACGCTCCATCAAGGTTATCATCGATGGAGGAAGTTGTCATAACTTGGCAAGCGAAGAGCTATGCGACAAGCTCCAATTGATAAAGACGAAGCACCCTCATCCCTACAAGGTCCAATGTTAATGACGCCGGAACTCTTCGAGTCGAGCACACAGTGCAAGTCTCTTTCAAGATAGGAGCCTATGGGGACACTCTTGAATGTGATGTGATCCCCATGTCCGTGTGCCACCTTATTCTTGGACGACCATGGCAATATGATCGTGGAGTCACACACAATGGACGGACCAATCACTGTAGCTTCAAGATGAAGGGCAAGGAATTCGTGCTACGACATATGTCTCCAAGTCAAGTAGCCGCTGACAAGCACTTACCTACCAATCATCATGGAGAGAATGGTGAGAGAGTGAGCCACCAAAAGGAGAGTGAGAGCCACAAGCCAAATATGAGCGACTCCACGATGAGCAACAAGAAGCAACTAGTGCTATTTGCCACCAAAAGTGAGATGAGAGAAGTGTGTGAGAACCCATCGAGTGTCTTTCACCTTGTGCTTTTATGCAAAGGGGAAGCCAAACCTACTAACACTTCACCACCTCTACCTTTAGTGTTGTCTCAATTGTTGCAGGAATTCTCGGACGTCTTTCCCGATGAACTACCTCCGGGTCTACCTCCACTTCGCGGAATCGAACACCGCATCGACCTCATACCCGGCGCACCACTTCCTAACAAGGCTCCTTACCGCGTCAATCCCGAGGAAACCAAGGAGATACAACGGCAAGTGAAACAACACATCGACAAAGGTCATGTACGTGAAAGCTTAAGCCCTTGTGCCGTTCCGCTTATTCTCGTGCCTAAGAAAGATGGAAGTTTTCGCATGTGCTCCGATTGTCGACCTATAAATGCTATCACCGTTAGATACCGTTATCCTATCCCCCGCTTAGACGATATGCTTGATGAATTATGTGGTGCTACCATCTTTTCGAAAATTGATCTTAAAAGTGGGTACTACCAAATTCGCATTCAAGAGGGTGATGAGTGGAAAACGGCTTTCAAAACCAAATTCGGGTTATATGAGTGGCTTGTTATGCCAATGGGCTTATCGGAAGCACCTAGTTCATTTATGCGTCTGATGCATTTTTTTCTTCGACCCTACATAGGCGTCTTTGTAGTGGTTTACTTTGATGACATCCTCATTTTTAGCAAATCGCTTGAGGACCATGTGACACACATCCATATGGTTTTACAAACCCTTCGGAAAGAGCGCTTATATGCTAATATGGAGAAATGCACTTTTGGCGTTGACAAGGTCATTTTCCTAGGATTTGTCGTTTCTTCACAAGGTGTTCATGTTGATGAAACTAAAATTGAAGCAATTAAAACTTGGCCTCCACCAACGAATCTCATGCAAGTGCGTAGTTTCCTTGGTTTAGCCGGTTTCTACCGACGTTTTGTGAAGGATTTTAGCACTATCGCTATGCCTCTACACGCCTTGAGCAAAAATAACGCACCCTTCATTTGGGGTCCTTCGCAAGACACCGCGTTCAATGAGCTTAAAAGCTTGCTTACACACACACCACTTTTAGCCCTACCAAACTTTGATAAACCGTTTGAGATTCATTGTGATGCTAGTGGTACCGGCATAGGTGGCGTGCTCATGCCAGAAAAGCGCCCAATTGCTTACTTTAGTGAGAAGCTATCCGGAGGGCAAATTAATTACCCCATTTATGACAAAGAGCTTTATGCCTTGGTGAGAGTTTTACGTGTTTGGGAACATTATCTTAGACCTCATGAATTCATTCTTCATACGGACCATGAGACCCTCAAGTATCTCAAGGGTCATACTAAGTTGAACAAGCGTCATGCTAAGTGGAGTGAGTTCATTGAGTCTTTTCCCTATGTCATCAAATACATCAAAGGCAAAGAAAATGTTGTGGCGGATGCGCTTTCCCGCAAATGCATGCTTGTTACACAACTTGAGTTGAATGTGATTGGCTTTGAGAACATAAATGATTTATATGAGCATGATCCTTTCTTTGCAAATCCTTATGCTAAGTGTTTGACTCACACTTCTTGGGATTGTTACTACCTAAAGGATGGATATCTTATGAGAGCTAACAAACTTTGCATTCCCGAGTCTTTGCTTCGTTTGCTTCTTTTGCAGGAATCGCATGGAGGAGGACTCATGGGACACTTTGGACGCGACAAGACATTTGCTACGCTATCCAAGAACTATTTTTGGCCCAAGATGCTCTGTGACGTCTCACGCCTCACCAACCGATGTTCTACATGCCGCAAAGCTAAGTCAAAAGCTCAATCTCATGGTCTTTACGTGCCACTTCCTATTCCATACCATCCATGGGAAGACATAAGCATGGACTTTGTACTTGGATTGCCTAGGACTCAAAATGGCAAAGATTCCGTGTTTGTTGTCGTGGATAGATTCTCTAAAATGGCTCATTTCATTCCTTGTGACAAGATCGACGATGCTTCACATGTTGCAAATCTCTTTTGTAGGGAGATCATTCGTCTACATGGAGTGCCCAAGACGATCGTGTCGGACCGGGACGTCAAGTTCTTGAGCTACTTTTGGAAGACTCTATGCGCCAAACTAGGAATCAAGCTACTCTTCTCCTCGGCATACCATCCACAAACTGACGGCCAAACGGAGGTGACGAACCACACGCTTTCGACACTTCTTCGCGTGTTGATCAAGAAGAACATCAAGGAATGGGAGCAATGCTTGCCCATCCCAGAGTACGCCTACAACCGCACAAGACATTCGACTACCAGCAAGTCCCCCTTCGAGGTCGTATACGGCTTCAACCCGTTGTCCCCATTGGACATCCTACCTCTACCTCTACAAGAGCGCATGAACATGGACGCAAGTGCACGAGCGAGCTATCTCAAGAAGGTGCACGAAGATACAAGTGCAATGATCGAGCGACAAGTCCATCGTCTCACCACAAAGATCAACGTCAACAGGTCACCAATGGTCTTCCAACCGGGAGATCTTGTTTGGCTTCATCTTCGCAAGGACCGTTTCCCACACGAGCGCAAGTCCAAACTACTACCTCGCACCGACGGACCCTTCAAGGTGCTTGCACGCTACAACAACAACGCCTACAAGATCGACATCCCACGAGACAAGTACTCCGTGAGCGATACTTTGAACATCAAGGACCTATCTCCTTTCCATGGTGATGAAGATTTCGATCAGAGGTCGGATCTTTCCCAAGGGAGGGGAGATGATGCGGAGCATCCCAAGGTCATCCCCATGGACCCTCCATCGCCTCACCAAGTGCCTCAAGGACCAATGACACGTGCTCGTGCTAGAGCTCTCGAGACTGAGGTGACGTCACTCCTAGCCCAACTTCCATATGAATCTTGCGAGACATGGTTACTACCTCAGACGGATGTGTTTTGTGTACTTAGATGTGAAGAAGACCACAATGGAGATGTGCATGAAGATGGACAAGTCCCCAAGCTCACGGACGAGGCTTTGCATCGAGAAGGGCTGAAGAAGGCTCCAGGCCCCGGACATCCGGCCTCCTGGCCCGGACATCCGGCCCTTGGACATACAACTACAGAAGAGCACCAGCGGCCGAAGCTACAGGGCCCGGACATCCGGCCAGGCCCCGGACATCCGGCCTCGGGCCCGGAAATCCGGCGCCACTCTACAGAAGCCACCCGAGACTCGACCCCTCCAGCCCGGACATCCGGCCCCTCGCCCCGGACATCCGGCGACCTGCGAAGCCTCGCACATCCGGCCCGTCGCTCGGACGTCCGGCCCCTGATTGCCTGCGCGCATCCCTTTGAGCCGTGGCCCGTGTATCCCTTCGCTCCGTACTCTATATATACTCCTTTCCCCACATCTTTTAGGGTTAGCTTTTGGATAGCTCATCATAGACCTTTGTGGTTCCTCTCCTACGAGACCGCGGCCTCTTCGGAGAAGATCCACCTCGGATTCAAGGCCTCCACACCGGAGAAGATTCCAAGGGATACCCAAGACCTCCTCCGGGAGAAGACTATCTTTGTACCACCGTTGTTGACTATGGATCGTGTATCTTGATAATTATCATGGATCTAGCACCTGTGTGACCGTACTTGTGTTGATTTGAGTGTGTCCCCCTCGTGTTTTCCTCTGTATCTTCCTTGTGTTCTCCGTGTTCATCGTGGGATAACCTCCTTTCGTGAAAGATCTGCCGACTAGGGTTCCACCCTACATCAGTCTTGGGAAACGATCCCTAGAAGAACACAGCTGCCCCCAATTTGCTAAGAGTCAGCCCATAACAGGACAGTGTCTCCAGTATGAACATCAACAAAAGTAACAGCTCTGAAATTATCCATCAACTTGCAGGCATCTCTCCAGCAAAAAGATCCACAGAGAGTAGTATCATGAGGTACCCTTTGGAAATAATAAGTCTCCCAAATCAAATGAACCCAAGGCACATCGATCTTATTATAAAATGTATTCAAATGTTTGAGAAGGAGTGCTTCATTTTGCAAACCAAGATTTAATATGCCAAGCACACCCTTCTGTTTTGGCCTAGAAACCAGTGGCCAAGCAGCTAGAGAGTGTCCCCTTTCCTGACCATACTTTCTCCACAAACACTGCCCTTGGATCCTTTCCAGTTGCTTCAGAATACCCTTAGGAATAGACAAACTGCAAAGGAAGAAAATATGGAGTGATGAAATGACAGAATTCGCCAATTGTAGTCTGCTCCCTTGGGGTAGAAACCAAGAACTAGCTGTCAATCTTCTCTCCATACAATCCACTAGAGGAAGAAAATCCACAATTTTGGGTCTAGTAGTCCCCATTGGCAGTCCCAGATATGTGACAGACAGTGTGCCTAATTTGCATCCAAAAAAGAAGCTAGATCAGTAGCCTCATGATCATTCACATTAAATAGGATACATGGAGGATTTATGAAAGTTGATTTGAAGACTAGTTGCTAGTGAGAAAGACTGTAGAACTGATTTCAGTGCCTCCAAATGACTTCTGTCAGCTTTTAAGAAAACCAATGTATAATCAGCATATTGCACAATAGGGAAATCAGGGTCATGATTTTGCAATGGTCTACTAAGAAGGCCCTGCTGATGGAGATCATTAACTGATAGAGGCGAGGGGCCCGATCTTTCGATGAGATGGTAACTATCGATTGGCGGAGACGACTTTGACGATCCGACTACAAACATGTGCGACGTTGCGCCTTAGCAATCGCTAAACCAATCTCCAGGGGTTACTGACGATGCCAGAAGCACGATCAGCCTGACCACGAAGGTCTATTCCTGCATGCAATCGAAGAACAAGCAAGAATATGATAAAGCAATCTGAATATTGCAAATATCGATGAAGTATTGATAAAGATGGGGATCCGTGAGCGGTCTTGGTCTGGTCGTTGGACACAAACGAAGTACACGAAGTTGCAATGGCTAACTTTTGACTAAACAAATCCCAAAGAAAAAGCTACTAGATGGATCTACTTATATAGGAGCAAGGGGTGGCGGCCAAGGAGGTGGAAGGACGTCCCAAGGCAGCCTAAAACTAACCCTAGGTCGTACAAGGCTCATGGGCCCAAGTGGAGGTGATGTAACACCTTTGGACTTGTAGTTTGACTCGGATTCTGCTGCAGCGTCAGATTGTTTCGTTGGTATCTCGACGCTCCGGACGAATTTGAAGGTGAATCCAATTGGGTTGGAAAGTGTACGAAATCTTGTTTCCAACAAAAAAAGAATCACCCAATTCTGAGTCCGTATGAAGGAGTTCTTGACGTTTTGAGTCAGGTATGTCTGTGCAGTCCGAATCTGGATGCAGAACGTGAGAGACTTGGACTCTATCTTCTCTTGGCCCAAAAGTGACGTGATAGAACTTTTTGAACAGCACCTAAACTTCTCTTTTTCTCTTATCTTCATATGTGGATTGTACAAATGTCTCATACACCTGGAATTAGACATGGCACAAAAGTCTGTGAAGTATTTTTGTCCTGGATGACATAAATAAATAGTTGCATAGTTTGCATTAGAAATCACCTCACAAATATACATGTAGGCAATATTTTTTGGTCGTATCCAAGGTAGTCATGTCCTTATCATCCTCCCTTTCTTGAAAATAAAGCCGTCCTTGGCGTTGCTTAATCTGAAATTTGGGTAAGAAAATAGACAAGGTGTACATGTTGTATATGTATATGTCATCCATTTTTACTTCCCTTAATTTTGGCACATATGACACATGTATAGATGAGTAACTTTCGTAGTTCATAAAATATAAAGCCAAAATATTATCACAAGCAGTAGAAGGCATGAAAATATTGCAACTCAGTTTGCTTAAATAAGTGAAGCTCTTATTCCTATCAAAAGATTGACAATGTTCATCATTAAACCATCCTAACATTGGTGAATAAACGTTACTTGCATGAAATTCACGGGCTACAACATGCTTAAATAAGCAAACATGCAATAAGTCATTTGACATAGAATCGTCACCAAGATTAGAGGTCATATCAAAATGATTAAACATTGGCACAACTATTTTCAAATGTATTTTATCCAAATCTGATTTATTCTCCGATTCACATGATTCTTTTGCATCAACAGTTAATTCAATGGGCGCACTCAAAATTGTTGGTATTTCAGTTGTTTGATCACATGACGCATTCTTGACAGTAACATGATTATCTAAAATAGGTGGTGTGCTCAAATCAACAGGTAATTCAATACATGATGTATTCAAGTTAACTAGATATGCATCATCCTCATGTGAAGTTATATCATCATTGATTTTACTTTTACCTTGTCGCAAAGACGTAGCTGATGTAGGTACGGACGATGATAATGTACCATACACTTTAGATGATGTCACGCTCACAATCAGAGGTGTGGCTGCTCTAGTAGGTGCAATGGTGGAGGAACCAACCAGTGGTGAGCATGAACTGGAATAGTTGTTGTTGTAGTCACACAATGCATCCTCTTGTATTTGTCTCTCAAAGGTACAAGCACGAACATACATACCAGTAATGCAACGAGGAATATACTGAAATCTTGCACGAATATCATGGTTCAAACCACCAAAAAATCTATTCATTGTATCATCCTCAGATTCTTCTATGTCACAATGATGCATATAAAATTTGAACTCTTGGTAGTAAGCATGAACAGTGTTACTGCCTTGTTTTAATTGTTCCAATTTGTGAAGCAATTCACGGCGATAGTTAGGAGGAAAAAAATGTTTTCTCTTTACAGCCTTCAAATCTTTCCAAGTTGTGGGTTGGTTAACAATATTTTTCTTACAATGCACACTCCACCAAACAGAAGCAAAACCAGTAAATACTCTAGTGGCAGCTTGTACTCTCTCAAGTTCAGAAAAATTATGGTGACTAAAAACTTTTTCTACTTCAAGCTCCCAAGCTAGATAAATAGCAGGATTAAATCTACCCTCAAATGACGGTAAAGAAATAACCTGACCATGTGCTTGTGTGTGTTGTCCCACGTCTCATGATGGTGAAGATGTATCCGTCGTCCAAGAACTTCTGTCTCCGGTACCTGTCATGATTACTATAAACAAGAAACAAAATTCGAGAATAATGTTCCTATGAACTACTAGGATGTGGTGTTAAAGCGCTCACAGTAAAGCAAATATCAATATCTTACAAGTTCTTACCATGTAGCAGG
Organism: Secale cereale; assembly: GCA_902687465.1. Classification (NCBI taxonomy): domain Eukaryota; kingdom Viridiplantae; phylum Streptophyta; class Magnoliopsida; order Poales; family Poaceae; genus Secale; species Secale cereale. The sequence goes on from LR738712.1 coordinate 345,026,435, forward strand.
TGGTGATAGACAACCAGCGGTGTCAAATAACTCCAAAGATTGAGTAAAGCGATTGCCAAGTGAACGTACGTAACACGGTGTAGAAATATGTGGAGCTGGGTTGGCTTTATATATGGTAGCAAAAGATTAGCAATAATAAATTCAGAGATGCAATGTTGAAGAAATTCTCAACGACGGTACTGTGCTGGTCCTAGGCTAGACCGGACTAGAGACACGAGCCTAGAACACTAATGATGTCACGGTGTAGCACACCTAGCATCAATAAAGGATACGAATTAGCTCTGGACAGCAAGATATAAGTGAAGATCACAACGGCAGTAAAGATAATGATGAAAACAACTGCCAAACAGAATATACAACAACTCTCTCTCTCCAACTTTCTTTTTCTTCTTTTTCTTTTTCTTTTTTCTCACACTTTTTTTTTGTTTTTCTTTCTCTCCTCTTTTTTTTTTTACTTTTTTCTATGTCTTTTTTTTTCTTTCTCCCTCTTTCCAAGACAAACTAGATAAGATGCAGATTGGATCAAGCAAAGATGTGAACGACTTCAAGTATGATTGTGACAATGAACGATGGGTAGCATGAGGTGGAAATTGATGGACGAGGTGGTGGATAGCGGAAGGGATAACGATGGAGCGGTGACGTGACTAATGTGAACAGAATTTGAAACTCTACCGAACTAGACACTAAGACCAGTAACTCGACACGCCGAAGCAACCGATAATTCAATAATGCAAACAATGAAAAGAAAATTGCACAGGCTCAGACTGGCTAGGACAAAGGATGAATAGATCTAACTTTTTTTGTGGCTTTTCCTTGGACAATAGGTAAGAAGATAAATGTAATCTAGGAATAACTGGAAATTCTCACCGAGCAACCTGAAAACTGATACCACTTGATAGAGGCGAGGGGCTCGATCTTTCGATGAGATGGTAACTATCGATTTGGTGGAGATGACTTTGATGATCCGACTACAAATGTGCGCGACGTTGCGCCTTAGCAATCGCTAAACCAATCTCCAGGGGTTACTGACGATGCCAGAAGCACGATCAGCCTGACCACGAAGGTCTATTCCTGCATGCAATCGAAGAACAAGCAAGAATATGATAAAGCAATCTGAATATTGCAAATATAGATGAAGTATTGATAAAGATGGGGATCCGTGAGCGGTCTTGGTCTGGTCGTTGGACACAAACGAAGTACACGAAGTTGCAATGTCTAACTTTTGACTAAACAAATCCCAAAGAAAAAGCTACTAGATGGATCTACTTCTATATGAGCAAGGGGTGGCGGCCAAGGAGGTGGAAGGACGTCCCAAGGCAGCCTAAAACTAACCCTAGGTCGTACAAGGCTCATGGGCCCAAGTGGAGGTGATGCAACACCTTTGGACTTGTAGTTTGACTCGGATTCTGGTGCAGCGTCAGATTGTTTCATCGATATCTCAACGCTCCGGACGAATTTGAAGGTGAATCCAATTAGGTTGGAAAGTGTACGAAATCTAGTTTCCAAAAAAAAAAGAATCACCCAATTCGGAGTCCGTATGAAGGAGTTCTTGCCATTTTGAGTCAGGTATGTCTGTGCAGTCCGAATCTGGATGCAGAACGTGAGAGACTTGGACTCTATCTTCTCTTGGCCCAAAAGTGACGTGAGAGAACTTTTTGAACAGCACCTAAAATTCTCTTTTTCCCTTATCTTCATATGTGGATTGCACAAATGTCCCATACACCTTGAATTTGACATGGCACAAAAGTCTGTGAAGTATTTTTGTCCTGGATGACATAAATAAATAGTTGCATAGTTTGCATTAGAAATCACCTCACAAATATACATGTATGCAATATTTTTGGTCGTATCCAAGGTAGTCACGTCCTCATCATCAACCAAACTTTGCAGGAGGTCAGCAGCAATGACCAAAAGTAATGGGGAGATAGGGTCTCCTTGCTTTACTCCACATTTGCATTTAAAATGGTTTCCAGGGACTCCATTAAGCAAAATAGAAAAAGTACCAGATGACAGCAACTGTTTAATCCATGTAATCCATCTATTTTCAAAACCTTTAGCCACAAGAATCCTTGTGATTGCCTCATGTTGAGTGGAATCAAAAGCCTTTTCAAAGTCTAACTTTAGCAAAATAATGGGCTGCTTAGACTGATTGCATTGGTGAATATACTCAAAAGTCCAAGCAAGACAACTTTGAATTGTTCTTGACTTTATGAATCCATACTGGTTCTTATGCACACATTTGATGATCACTTCCTGAAATCTATTGGCAGCAAGCTTTGTGAGGAATTTCAGACCTACACTAGTTAGTGAAATAGGTCTAAAATCACCCACACTCTCAGGAGTCTGCTTCTTTGGATCAGAGTGATGTATGCATCATTAAGATTCTCTAATTTGGCCAGTCCTGCATGAAATTCATGAACCAGCCTAATGAAATCAGCAGAGATGATGTGCCAACATTTTTTCAGAAAGAGCCCAGTGAAACCATCGGGTCCAGGCGCCTTATCAATAGGCATTTCCTTGAGAACCTGCTCAATCTCCTTCATATCAAAAGGTTTGGTGAGCACATCCAGGCCTTGAACAAATGGTATTAATGATAGGATATTCTCATTCAAAGTGATGGGCTTAACTATTCCCATTCTGTTTTTGAACGAGGTTAAGAACTCCTTGGCCATTTCCCCATGATTAGAAGTTACAATGCCATCAGGCAGCAATAAACTAGCTATAGCATTCTTTCGATACCTCTCAGTTGCCATGGCCGGAAAGAACTTAGAATTCTCCTCACCCACTTTAATATACCTGATGGTGCACCTCTTCTTCCAATAAAGATATTGCAGGTGTAAGAGGTGCTCATGATGCAATTTAGTAATCTTTCTGAAGTTTGTTTCAGGTCTGGACAGAGATCTCATATCCTCCAGGTTGTCCAAGCAAAGGATAACCCAGTTGCACTTTTCAATAGGCCCTTTAATGTGTGAGAGACCTTTCTGCCATTTCTTTAACGCAAATCTCAACGCCTTTAATTTATCGATAATAATTGCTGAGATATGTGCCTTATGAGAAGGACGAGCCCATACCTCTTTCACACACTCTACAAAACCTGGCTGATGGACCCAAAAGTTTTCAAATCTGAAGATATGTGCTTTTGGAATTGATGTACTGATGGTAACCAAACAAGGGACATGGTCGGATGTAGTTTTAGCAAGAGGAGTAACCTGTGTCATTGGGTATAAATTAATCCAACTGGCAGAAGTAAAAACCCAGTCCAGCTGCTCCAGGAGAGGCGGGTCTTGCATGTTGGACCAAGTAAATTTTCGCCCCTTTAAAAGAAGCTCCAACAATCCCAAGTGCCCAATAATTTCATTGAAAATGAACATATCGTTGATATCCCCTCCAGGGAGGTTCCTGTTGTCAATGGATCGAATAAAATTAAAGTCTCCCATCAACATCCACTTTTGATCCGGGTCAATATCGAGGTTGTAGATCCACGAAACAAACTCATCTCTTAACTCACCCTGACATGGGCCATAGATGTTCACAAGAAACCATTCATCATTATTATGTACTGAAGTAAACTGCATCACAATGGCATAGGGCTTTATTTCTAGCAGTGTACCATGTAACGTTTCCGAGCGCCACACAGTTACAAGGCCCCCCGAAGCACCTCTAGAGGGAGACTCTACAAATTGGTCAAAACCATAGAGACAGATGGATTTGATGATTGCACGCAAGCAAGAGGTAAGTTTAGTCTCTTGGAGACAGATTACAACACTCTGACTCTCGATCACTTTGTCCCTGATAGAACGCTGCCTAGCCTCAGCATTCAGGCCACGCACATTCCAGCACAAAATTTTCCAGCTACGCTTGGACATACTATGCATGAATAACCAAAATAAAGTAGAGTAAACACATCATTGCACCTAGTGCCATGCGATCCAAAAGACAATAGTGTTCACCAACAGAGAAAGTCACGTCCCAAACAAGACCCAGTTCGACTATAAAAAAAACCACCATAACAGGCACACCAGGCCTAAACACAGAAGAGGAATTAAACATTAAACTGTAGATGATGGCAAGTCCCCCCGAGGATCAGCCATAAGCTTGTCCGCCGTTAAGAGAGAAGGGTCGATCTCTAGCTCCGCTCCCACTGCCTGCAGCACATGAATAGGGGTATCGCTCCCACTGCCTGCAGCACATGAATAGGGGTATGTGGTGGATCACCAGGCAGGCTGTCTTCAGATGCACCAGCAGTAGCGGGCTGGGCCTTGTCCTCCATGGGCTTGGTACGTGGGCGCTTCTTTGATGGTTGGAAAGATAGTTGCTCGAAGACCATGTTTTTGAAGCCATCCAATTTTGCCGCGCTCCGAGTGCAGCATCGAAGAGTTGTATCAACCACAGGCACTTTCTTCTTGCCTTTTCCTTCTTCTCCATAGAGTGATCTATAGAGAACATCATTGGGGATGAAGGAGAGTTAACTGAGGCAGAAGAAACCGGAGCATCAAACAGGAGCTCATTGATAATAGGGGATGAATCGAAAGAAGCAAGCAGCTCCTCAAACAAGGCTCTGGCAACTGGGCGCTTTACTGACACCGATCTTCGTGCAGAAGCAACAACCGACAGCGAGGTAGTCAGTAGAGACATCTTCCTTGCTTCATCAAAGGCTATGGTCCAAGACCTCTTGAAGTAAATGACTGTGCCCATTGGCCTGAATGAAATAGGCCTTGGCACATCCCTACCTGAGAACTCAAACATCAAATTTTCAAAAGACCTCTTCTAGATCATTTCCGGAGGAGGAGGAGGCCCTGCCACAATGCGCAGCATTCCAATGAAGATCTCGTGGTGCTAGATAACCGGTGGCTGATAGGGCACAATGGCCAGCATGTTCTCTTCCAAAATCGGCTGCTGCGGAGGCTGAAGATGAAGATCCGGCAATTGTACCTCAGGTTGGTGGATTTCCGCGCCAAACTCCTGCTGATCCACGGAAACAGATCCTTCTGGCTAAACAATCACAATCGAGACCCGATCCTGCTCGGGAACAACCAACTGCGGAGCTTGATCACCCACGGCTTCCTCTTCCCACCCAGCATTTCCCCAGCCATGTGTGGCATCATTCACTGGTGGGGGGAGCTACTGGTGTATCATTCCAACCCAACATTGGGTACGGAGGCAATACAAACTGCAGATTGTCTTGCACAAGATTACCAGGCAGGGGGTGAGGGTTCCCATCCAGCGGCATTGGGTCCTCATCATTGGGCATCTGGTCAGCAAAATCTGCACCAAGAACATAGCAGGCAGCGGTCCAAGAAACTTGAGTGCCACCCCATTCCGCATAATCCCCGGAAACAACATCCCGAGGAACTAGCGGTGTATCTGGGAAACTAGCCTCCACCAACATGCGAACAAGATAAGGATCCTCACTGTCCCATGAAATAAATTTCCCAAAAGTGCCAACAGCCTGTGAGATATATTCAGTAGTGCGATAATCTAGTGGAATACCAATGAACATCAACCACCCCTTGCGAAAACCATGAGCTCCCTTGAAATTCTCTCCTTCATCATTTTTCAAAAATCTAACAAAGTGGTCGTTGCCTAGAGGAAAAGGAGCATGCTGAATCAAGGTGTATCTAACTGACGGATCCCTCACATGAAACAAACCAACTCCATGGAACCACGGCTGAGCAGAGCGGACCAAAATACCTCTATTCTGCAGGAACTGAACGACTTCCTCCAGTACTAGTCCGAGGGGCCCTTCTGGTGCAGGCATCACCTCCGCGACCATGTAGTCCTCATGGCGATGACGTGGACCAGTAGCAGGCGTGAAGAAGGATCGAGGAAGACGATGGTCGCCACCGTCGATTATGTGGTGGCCCACAGGCACAAAGCGCTGGGGGTCAAGCTCAAAATTCGCCATGGAAGAGGAAGAAGCTCGGATGGGGTTTTCTTCGGAAGGGGGAGAGGGCAGATGCAATGAGGGCGGCGGTGATGGGACTGGACAGTCTATCCCAATAACTCCGGCTCTCTTCCCATGGGAAGCAGCAGATTCCGAAAAAATCGTATTTTGTTGCACCGAAATTGGTCTCCAAACCAATCCATTGGAGCGCGCGAAATCATTATAGTCACGGCTAGAGTGACCTGGACGGGAGCAAGCCCCACAGACCGTCCGCATTCCGCAGGTCGCAGACAAGTGGCCCCTCAACGAGCAGATAGAACACTTAATCACGCGGTCCACCATGTCATCGACCATGGCTTCAAACTGCCTCGCAGCCTCTTGCGAGGAAGGAATAACGAGATCCCTCTGCATTGGGCCATCAGAAGGGCCTGGGGGCCCAAGGGCAATTGGGTTATGCAAAAAAGATGGGCTAGATTCCTGGTTAACTTCCACAAGATCAATGCGACCAAAGTCTAGAGGGCCCGGGCTAGAAGTAGAAGGCCCGAGCCAACAAACTTTGCATTCCCAAGTCTTCTCTTCATTTGTTACTTTTGCAAGATTCTCATGGAGGACTTATGGGACACTTCGGACGCGACAAGACATTTGCGACGCTCTCCAAGAACTACTATTGGCCCAAGATGTTCCGTGACGTCTCATGCTTCACCAACCGGTGCTCTACATGTCGCAAAGCTAAGTCCAAAGCTCAATCCCACGGTCTTTACATGCCACTTCCTATTACATATCAACCTTGGGAAGACATTAGCTTGGACTTTCTACTTGGTTTGCCTAGAACTCAAAATGGAAAGGGTTCCGTCTTTGTTCTTGTGGATCTCTTATCGAAAATGGCTCATTTCATTCCATGCAACAAGATAGACGAGGCTTCACATGTTGCAAATCACTTTTGTAGGGATATATTGCGCCTACATGGAGTACCCAAGACGATCGTCTCGGACCATGACATCAAATTCCTAAGCTACTTTTGGAAGACGCTTTTCGCCAAGCTCGAAATCAAGCTACTATTCTCTTTGGCATACCACCCACAAACCAACGTCCAAACGGAGGGGACGAACCGCACACTTTCGACGCTTCCTCGCGTGTTGATCAAGAAGAACATCAAGGAATGGGAGCAATGTTTACCCATCGCCAAGTACGCCTAAAACCGCGCAAGACACTCAACAACTGGCAAGTCCCCCTTCGAGGTCTTCTACGGCTTCAACCCGTTGTCCCCATTGGACATTCTACCTCTACCTCTATAAGAACGAATCAATATGGACGCAAGTGCACGAGCAAGTTATCTCAAGAAGATGCATGAAGATACAAGGCACACCATCGAGCGTCAAGTTCAACGACTCGCTTCCAAGATCAACGTCAACAAGCGACCCATCACATTCAACATTGGAGATCTTGTGTGGCTAGACCTTCGCAAGGATCGGTTCCACAACGAGCGCAAGTCCAAGTTACTACCCCAAGCCGATGAACCATTCAAGGTGGTTGCACGCTTCAACAATAGTGCATACAAGATCGACATCCCACACGAAAAGTACTCCATGAGGGACATCTTCAATGTCAAGGACCTCTCTCCCTACCATGGTGATGCAGCTTTTGATCCGAGGTCGGATCTTTCCCAAGGGGGGAGATGATATGGAGCATCCCACAAGCATCCCCATGGATGTATCTACATCTCCTACGACACCACTTGGTCCTATGACAAGAGCTTGAGCCAAGGCTATCGAAGATAAGGTGAACTCTCTCCTCTCCAAACTACCACTTTCTCCCTATGAGACATGGCTACTGCCTAAGGCGGCAACCCTATGCATGATCAGGTACCTAGAGGATAGCCATGGATCAACTACATCCAACGGACAAGATGGCGAGAACGACAAGTACATGGACAAAAGAAGGAGCTTCCTGAAGATCCCAGTCCTCGGAAGACCGACGAGGACCGAACGTCCGACGCCCGGAGGTTCCAGCCAGCCAACGCGCAAGCGAGCGAAGTCTACTGTGGCCCGAGGGCCGACGCTGACCGAACGTCCGCGCCCTCCAGCCGCCGGATGACCGGCGCCTCCATGGTTAAACCAAAACGTCGGAAGAAAGTGACCCTCCGGACGACCGGCGCACCGGACGATCAATCCCGACCGAACGTCCGACACTCTAGCACCCGAGCCGAAACATCAAACGACCGACGCTTCTCGGACATCCGGTCCCCGGCGACCCACCGGACGTCTGGTAACCGTCGGGCGTCCGACGCCTGTTTGTGCACAGTGAACCGGGACGAGGCCCATGTACCCCTCACTTCCCCCTTCGTGGCCCTAGACTATTTATACTCTATCCTCCCCTCCTAGTTAGGGTTAGCATTGTGATAGCTCATCTTAGACCTATAGCTTTTCTCATCTAGTGGTTCTACTCCTTCGAGAGATCGCGGTCCCTCTACGGAGAAGATCCACACCGGATTCAAGACCCCTCACAGGAAGATCCCTCAAGGATTCAAGGCCTCCTCACGGAAAAGACTACATTTTGTGCCATCCGTTATTGTGTTTGGATCATCGTGATACTCGTGTTGTTCATCGATGAAGTTTATGTGTGATTATTCTCGTAGTTCTTGAGTGTTTCCCCTTGTGATTTCTCCCATGTTCATCGTGTTCTTCGTGGGATCCTCTTTCGTGAAAGATCGGCCCCTAGGCTTCCACCCTACATCATCTTGGTATCATGTGCCTTGGTTGACCACGAATTTGGAGCCCCTACACTTGTTTTCTAGCCTTGTTTTGTTTATTTTGCCCCAATTTCGAAAATTCCCCACAAAAATAGCCCCAATATTTTCTCTGTGATTTGTTTATTTGACGAAGTTTTGTTGGATTTGATCCGTGGATTTCTTTGCCACGAGTGGATCTAGCTTTTCCCCATTTTTTCCTCAATTTTCAACCACAAATTCGGCCAATTTTAACCAATTTGGCCACCCAATCCACAAACCCTAGCCATTTTTCCCATGCCCGAAATCGCCCAGGCACCAGACGTCCGACAACCACCGAACGTGCGACAACCGGACGATCGGCAACCACCGGACGTCCGATGAACCCTGACAAAACTGAAGTTTTTTTTTCAGTTTTCCATCCAACTTCCGCACACGCATACACATACCCATACGCATATACTTCCACATCCACTTACCCAACCACCAACGCTTTCCGCAACCACCATTGCTTACCCGCTACCATCACAACAATTTTGATTCGCTTTGTCCTGGATCATTTGAGTTGCGGTTTATCCGTTTACTTGGGTGTTTAAGCTAACTTGGAATGGAACAACATCGACAAGACCACCTCTAAACCTCGACAAGGACGATAACATCGACGACACCTTGTAAATCCTACCTTGCATTTGCATTGATAACCCCTCATCGACCATTTTGCATAGCTTTCATATCGAGACTAGCCATTCGTGTATTGCCGGGCAACGACACTTCTGCACATTAGTGATCATCTTGTTCAAGCATCATTATGAACTCATCGTGCTATATCACTAGAAGTCACTTCACGGCAAGAGTTCACAAGAGCAATTTGAAGAGCAAGAATGTCGACAACGTCAAAACCAAGCTACACTCAAGCAAGCGCAAGAACGACAACACATATGCCAACAAGAAGAAGAGTCAGCGCGTTAACACCAAGAAGAGAAAGATGTCGAGGCACAATGTTAAGTACAACAACGGCGAGAAGAGCAAGCTCTTGAGGCGCAACATGCACTACGTGACACACATCATGCCGTCACCGCACGTAACCGACACAATCGCCAAGAGGAAGAAGCACTTCAAGATGAAGTTCAAGAAAGGTGTTATCAAGCGAGAATGCAACGCCAAGCTCCTCCTCAAGCTAGACAAGAGCAACAAGCTCGACAAGAACCACAAGTTCGGCAAGATCAACATGAGAATGAGCATCAACCACGCCAAGAGCAACATGAGATTGACAATCCTCAATGTCAAGAATGCCCTCCCAATAGGCACCAAACAATGAAGAAAACTGCTATGGTAAGCTCAAGTTCACAATGCCAAAGTTCTCCGGAAGCATTGATCCCGAAGACTGTCTCATGGGCATTGAAAGTTGACAAGATATTTCTACTCCACAACTTTGATGAAGAGAAAAAGATCGTGATGGCATCCCTTGAGTTCCAAGACTATGTTCTTATTTGGTGGGAGCAAGTCATTGAAAGGCAAGAAGCAAAAGGCGAACCACCCATCACTACTTGGAACCAAATGAAGGATGTCATGAGAGCGCGTTTTGTGCCAACACACTACAATCGCCACGTGTTCAAAAAGTTGCAACTCCTCAAGCAAGGAACCAAATCCGTTGAAGAGTACTACAAGTAAATGGGGATTGCCATGATAAGAGCCAACATCACGGAGGATGAAGAGAAAACTATGTCGAGATTCTTGAATGGAGTCAACTATCCTATCAAGAAAATTGCGGACTTCCAACCGTACACGAAACTCCTCGAGCTAGTACACCAAGCAACCAAAGCGGGGCGACAAGTACAAGAGGACTACAAGTACTCCAAGTGCCCTTCCAAGAACTACGGCTCCTACAACCAAGCTTCAACGACTTCGGCACCACCTACCTCTATCAAACCATCTACAAGCATAGGTGACAAGTCAAGTTACAAGAATTTGACTACATCAAGTCATCCTCCTACTACAACCAACTTCAAGCCGACAACTTCATCATCTACAACTCCTACAGAGGATACCTCCTAGACGAGTTCCATCAAGTGTTTCAAATGCCAAGGACGAGGCCACAAGTCATTTGAGTGCAAGACCGTATGAACCATGATCATCAATGATGACAGATCCTATGACTCTATGAGCGATGACGAGATCCAAGCCCTTGAGCATGTGGTATTGCATCGTCAAGTGAATGAAGATGAAGATAATCAAGTCTTTTGTGACAATGACTCAAGTCCCAATATCATTGTCTCCAAAGTCTTGACACTTCAACATCAACAAGATGAAGACCAACGTTGTCACATATTCCACACCAAGGCCAGTGATACGCCTCCAACGTATCTATAATATTTTATTATTCCATGCTATTATATTATCTGTTTTGGATGTTTAATGGGCTTTAATATGCACTTTTATATTATTTTTGGGACTAACCTATAAACCGGAGGCCTAGTGCCAGTTGCTGTTTTTTTTGCCTATTTCAGTGTTTCGAAGAAAAGGAATATCAAACGGAGTCCAAACGAAACGAAACCTTCGCGAGGATCTTTCTTGGAACAAACATAATCCATAAGACTTGGAGTAGAAGTCTAGGAAGATACGAGGTGGCCACGAGGCAGGAGGGCGCGCCCAAGGGGTAGGTCGCCCCCACCCTCGTGGGCCCCTCGTAGCTCCACCGACGTACTTCTTCCGCCTTTATATACACTTGTGCCCTAAAAACATCTAGGTGAGCCACGAAACCACTTTTCCATCGCCGCAACCTTCTATACCCGTGAGATTCCAACTTGGGGCCTTTTCCGGTGCCCCGTCGGAGGGGGAATCGATCACAGAGGGCTTCTACATCAACACAACAGGCTCTCCGATGATGTGTGAGTAGTTTACCACAGACCTTCGGGTCCATGGTTATTAGCTAGATGGCTTTTTCTCTCTCTTTGATCTTCAATACAAAGTTCTCCTTGATGTTCTTGGAGATCTATTCGATGTAATTCTTTTTGCGGTGTGTTTGTCGAGATCCGATGAATTGTGGGTTTATGATCAAGATTATCTATGAACAATATTTGGTTCTTATCTTAATTCTTATATGCATGATCTAATATCTTTGCAAGTCTCTTCAAATTATCAGTTTGGTTTGGCTTACTAGATTGATCTTTCTTGCAATGGGAGAAGTGCTTAGCTTTGGGTTCAACCTTGCGGTGCTCGATCCCAGTGACAGAAAGGGAACTGACACGTATTGTATTGTTGCCATCGAGGATAAAAAGATGGGTTTTATATCATATTGCTTGAGTTTATCCCTCTACATCATGCCATCTTGCTTAAGACGTTACTCCGTTCTTATGAACTTAATAATCTAGATGCATGTTGGATAGCGGCCGATGTTTGGAGTAATAGTAGTAGATGCAGAATCGCTTCGGTCTACTTTACACGGATGTCATGCCAATGTTCATGATCATGCCTAGATATTCTCATAACTATGTGCTTTTCTATCAATTGCTCGGCAGTGATTTGTTCACCCACCATAATATATGCTATCATGAGAGAAGCCACTAGTGAAACCTATGGCCCCCGAGTCTACTTTACATCATATAAGTTTCGGATCTACAATTCTAGTTTATTTTCCAATCTATACAACAAAAATACCAAAAATATTTATCTTATCATCTTTATCATATGTCACTTTTGCAAGTGGTTGTGAAGGGATTGATAACCCCTTTATCGCGTTGGTTGCAAGGTTCTTGGTTGTTTGTGCAGGTACTAGGCGACTTGCGTGTAGTCTCCTACTGGATTGATACCTTGGTTCTCAAAAACCGAGGGAAATACTGACTCTACTTTGTTGCATCACCCTTTCCTCTTCAAGGGAAAACCAACTGATGAGGACATCACTAACAAGGTTACACCCACAGCTCCAACTGACACATATACAGGACCAATTACTAGAGCTCGCGCACGCCAATTAAATTACCAGGTACTTTCGTTTCTTGGTAATGAATCTAATGTTCATGAGAATATGATGCTGCCTAAATTGGATACATTTGTCTTGCTTACAAATGAAGGGCCTAGCTTGGACAAGAAGGATGAACATTGGAGCAAGATCAAGCCTGGAGATGATGGCATGCGCAAGGGGAACAAGAATGGAGTTACAAGTGATGATTTCAGGACTTTGAAGCCACCATAATGAGTGCGTGAAGCCTTGGACAAAATAAACAAGATGCCACTTCATAAATTTCGTCCAGAGGCTATTATAGGTGCTGCGTCACCTTATTATTGGGCCAGGCCCATGTAATTTCGAAATACTTGAGTATAGGCTGTTTTTAGAGTCCGTATGTGTGGGGAAACAAGAGTTAGGTTTGGTTTCGGACCCCTCCACCAAGGGCCACGAAATTCCCCCCTCTTTCCCCATATATACAGCCCTTAGGGTGTCATTTAGACTTTGGGTTTTGTTTAGATTAAAGTTCGCCATAGCTGCAACTTCGCGTACTTCGTTTGTGTTCAACGACCAGACAAAGACGTCACAGAACCCCACTTGATCAATAAAGCTCTCCTCTTAAATTCGCAATATCCAGATTGCAATCTCAGTTTTCTTGCTTGTTCTTCGTTTGCCTGCAGGAAACAGACCTTCGTGGTCAGGTTGATCATGCTCCGGCGTGGTCAATAACCTCTCGGAGTTGGTTTAGCGATTGCTAAGGCGCGACGTCCTCGCACGTTCGTAGTCGGATCGTCAAAGTCGACTTCCTCCAAAACGATAGCCATCATCTCATCAAAAGACGGGACACCTTTGCCTCTATAAAGTGGTATCAGATTTCCAGGTTGCTCGGTGAGATTTTACAGTTTTTCGTAGTTTAGATCGAGTCTGTTCTTCATACCTATAGTCCACGAAAAAGCCAAAAAAAATTAGTGTTAGTTCATCCCATCCGAACCAATCTGAGCCTTTGCATAATATTTTCTATATTTGCTTTGTTGAATTTGCGGTTGCATCGTCGTGTCAAGTTGCTGGTCTTAGCGTCTAGTCCTTTAGAGTTTCGAGTTCTGTTCATACGTTGTCACGTCGCCGTTGCCATATATCACCACCGCATCATCATCATCGCTGCTGCCATATACCACCACCGCACCAACTTCATCACCGCTGCCATATACCAAAACCACATATTCACCGCCAATCCGAGTCCATATAGGCCACCACATATCGACCGCCATCACGCCAATCCGAGTCCACCTGCAACATATATCCGCCACCAGTCCGAGTTCCACCAGATTCATCTCCGCCACCAGTCTGAGTTCCACCAGATTCATCTCCGCCACTAGTCCTATTCTGAGTCGACTATTTTGTTACTCTGTTTTGGATTTCCAGATCACTCCATACCCCGAGTCGTGACGGAGAAGGACTCCCAAACATCCGTGCTACCCGTAGTAGAAAAATAGTTCCAAACTAAAAAAAAAACTAAGTCTGGAAAATTCTAACTAGGCAGTTTTTAGACCATTTGTAGACTTTTTTGAAAAAAAATTGTTGCGGAGCAAAAAAAAGAGGAAAAAAGTGCAAAAAAAAAAAGAAGAAAAAAGAGAGAAAATTCAGAGTGTGCTCCTCCCTTGTTTACGTGCTGCGCCGTGATTTTGTTAGTGTTCTAGGCTCGCGTCTCTAGCACGGTCTAGCCTATAACCAGCACAGTACCGTCGTTGAGCGTTTATTCAACTTTGCATCTCTGAATTGATTATTGCTGACCCTTTTTCCTACCATCTTATAAGCCTTCCCAGCTCCACATACATCTACGTCGTGCGTTTTGACTCTCCCTGGTAATCGCTTTATCCAACCTTTGAGAGTTTTAACTACCACGGTTGCCGATCACCACCTGCTGCTAGGTAAGAACTGGTAAGAATTTGAGATTTGCTTGACGGATTTGTGACGCCCGACCACCACCATTTTCTAGTAGTCTGTAGGATCATATTCTTGTGTGTTTCTATTGCTGCTAACCATGCCAGGATCACAAGTCGACGAGACTGACTGGGAGAACTTGACGAACAAGGAGCTTCATGATAAGTTTCAGCAAATGATGAGTGTACAGGTGCAAGATGTGCTAAACAGATTTGACGAGGCCATGGAGAAGATAGATGGCATGGAGAAGACGTTTGAAACAAAGCTCGATAACAAGTTTGCTGAATTGCTTTCGCGTTTTCCACCACCACCGGCTGCTGTAGCTGTCGCACCTCTACAACAACAACAACGCCAACATCGCCTTCCAAATCAAGTGGGACGAGCACAACGCGTTCCCCTTGAGCCTGGTCAAGCTTCTGGTGCCGCTGTTGATGTTTCTGTAGCTCCTGCTGCTACTGCAGAGGTGTTGGACCATTACGAGGATGAGGTTGACCAAAATCAGAACTACGTGCAACCACCAGCACCACCACCACCAGGTCGTCCTCATGCATATCATCGCAACGGTAGGGCTGCACCACCACCTGAGGTACATGACCATCTTCCTAAACTGAAATTGAATATTCCAGCATTTGAGGGTAGATATGTTCCTGATATATATCTTACTTGCGAGTTAGAAACCGAACAACGTTTTACATGTTTATACTATCCCGAGGAGAGACGTGTTCCTGCTGCTGTTTGTGCTTTCACTAGTTTTGCATGTGTTTGGTGGTCTGAACATTGTAGATTATATCCTATTCCAGCTACTTGGGCTGCTTTGAAAACTGCTATGCGTACTCGTTGGGTTCCACCATATTATCAACGTGAATTACTTCAAAAATTGCAGCTATTACAAACTAGCCTGATTAGATGTGGTATTGTTGAGGAGAATGAAGCTATGCTTGCACGTTTTATGGGTGGATTAAGTAGAGAGATTCAGACCATTCTAGAGTATAAGGATTATAATAATATCACTCGTTTATTCCATCTTGCTTGTAAAGCTGAACGTGAAGTGCAGGATCGACACGCATTGGCGCAGACTAACTTTTCTGCAGGTCGACCTTCATCATGGACACCGCGTGCATCCTCTACTTCCACACATTCTACTGCACCGACACCTCCATCAGCTGTTACCTCCAGCCGTGATACAAGGAAGCAGGCACAACCACCATTATCTGCCAAGAGCACACCTATTGGGCCTGCACAGAGTTCTTCTTCTTCCATGGCATCAACAGGGCACACCAGTGATATTATTTATCGTCGTTGTAAGGGAAGAGGACATTTTGCGAGAGAATGCAAATCTCAGCATGTGATGATTGCTACTGAGGATGGTGGATATGAGTCCGCTAGTGACTATGATGAGGAGACTTTGGCTCTTATTACACGTGAAGAACACGGTGGAGACAATTCTGATCATGAGACGCAATACATGGCTCCTGAAGATGCTGACATGTATGAATTTTTAGATGCTCAATGTGTTTTGAGTGTGCAGGTTACACAAGCTGAGCAAAATCAGAGGCATAATTTGTTCCATACTAAGGGAGTTGTGAAGGAACGTTATGTTCGCGTGATCATAGATGGAGGGAGTTGCAACAACTTGGCTAGCATGGAGATGGTGGAGAAGCTATCTCTCACCAAAAGACCACATCCACATCCTTACTACATCCAATGGTTCAACAACAGCGGCAAGGTTAAGGTAACACATACTGTTCGTGTGCATTTTAGTATCTCTACATATGCTGATTATGTTGATTGTGATGTGGTACCTATGCAAGCATGTTCCTTATTACTTGGTAGACCCATGGCAATTTGATAAAACATTCTGTACACCATGGTAGAAACAATCAGTATACTCTTGTTCATAAGGATAAAAATATTACTTTGCTTCCTATGACTCCGGATTCCATTTTGAAAGTTGATATTAATAGAGCTAATAAAGCAAAACAGGAGCAAAATAAGAGTGAAAATCAGATTGTGGCAAAAGAATTTGAGCAACAAATGAAGCCTAATAACACACCATCATCTCATGTTGCATCTGAAATTAAATTAAAGAGTGGATGTTTATTTGCCACCAAATCTGATATTGATGATCTTGATTTAAGCAAATCTGTTTGCTATGTTTTTGTATGCAAAGAGGCATTATTTTCATTCGAGGACGTGCCTTCCTCTTTGCCTCCTGCTGTCACTAAAATTTTGCAGGAGTTCGCCGACGTCTTTCCGCAAGACGTGCCACCGGGATTACCACCTATTCGATGGATTGAGCATCAGATTGACTTAATTCCCGGTGCATCGCTACCCAACCGCGCACCATACCGTACCAATCCATAAGAGACGAAGGAGATCATGCGTCAAGTACAGGGGCTACTCGACAAAGGTTATATACGTGAATCCCTTAGTCCTTGTGCTGTTCCTATTATTCTAGTGCCGAAAAAGTATGGTACATCGCGTATGTGTGTTGATTGTAGAAGCATTAATAATATTACTATTCGTTATCATCATCCTATTCCTAGGCTAGATGATATGCTTGATGAATTGAGTGGCTCTACAATATTCACCAAAGTTGATTTGCGTAGTGGATACCATCAAATTCGTATGAAATTGGGAGATGAATGGAAAACAGCATTTAAAACTAAGTTTGGATTATATGAGTGGTTAGTCATGCCTTTTGGGTTAACTAATGCACCTAGTACTTTCATGAGATTAATGAATGAAGTTTTACGTGCTTTCATTGGACGATTTGTGGTAGTTTACTTTGATGATATATTGACTTTTAGCAGATCTTTGGAGGAACATTTGGAACATTTACGTGATGTTTTTATTGCTCTACGTGATGCACGTTTGTTTGGTAACCTTGGAAAGTGCACCTTTTGCACCGACCGAGTATCTTTTCTTGGCTATGTTGTTACTCCACAAGGAATTGAGGTTGATAAAGCCAAGATTGAAGCTATTGAGAGTTGGCCGCAACCCAAAATGGTCACACACGTGAGGAGTTTCCTTGGCCTCGCTGGATTCTATCGGCGTTTTGTGAGAGATTTCAGCACCATTGCTACACCTCTAATGAGCTTACAAAGAAGGATGTGCCTTTTGTTTGGGGTACTTCATAGGAAGAAGCATTCACGGTATTGAAAGATAAGTTCACACATGCTCCTTTACTCCAACTTCTTGATTTTAATAAGACTTTTGAGCTTGAATGTGATGCTAGTGGAATTGGGTTGGGAGGAGTGTTATTACAAGATGGTAAACCTGTTGCATACTTTTCTGAAAAATTGAGTGGGCCTAGTCTGAATTATTCTACTTATGATTAGGAATTATATGCTCTTGTTCGGACTTTGGAAACATGGCAACATTATTTATGGCCCAAAGAATTTGTTATACATTCTGATCATGAATCTTTGAAGCACATTAAAAGTCAAGCAAAACTGAATCGTAGACATGCTAAATGGGTTGAATTCATAGAGACTTTCCCTTATGTTATTAAACACAAGAAGGGAAAAGAAAATGTTATTGCTGATGCATTGTCTCGTCGTTATACTATGCTTTCACAACTTGACTTTAAAATATTTGGTTTAGAGACCATCAAAGATCAATATGTGCATGATCCTGAATTTAAAGATGTATTGCGGAATTGTAAAGAAGGGAGAACATGGAACAAGTTCGTCGTTAATGATGGATTTGTGTTTCGTGCTAACAAGCTATGCATTCCAGCTAGCTCTGTTCGTCTTTGGTTGTTGCATGAGGCGCATGGAGGATTAATGGGACACTTTGGCATGAAGAAGACGGATGACGTACTTGCTACACATTTCTTTTGGCCAAAGATGCGACGGGATGTTGAGCGTTTTGTTGCTCCCTGCACTACATGTCAAAAAGCTAAGTCACGACTCAATCCTCATGGTTTATATATGCCTTTGCCTGTTCCTAGTGTTCCTTGGGAAGATATATCTATGGACTTTGTTTTGGGTTTACCTCCAACAAAGAAGGGGAGGGATAGCATATTTGTTGTCGTGGATAGGTTCTCGAAGATGGCACACTTTATACCATGTCATAAAAGCGATGATGCTGCTAATGTTGCTGACTTGTTCTTTCGTGAAGTTATTCGCTTGCATGGTATGCCAAATACTATTGTTTCAGATCGTGATACTAAATTTCTTAGCCACTTTTGGAGATGTTTATGGGCTAAGTTGGGGACTAAACTGCTTTTTAGTACTACTTGTCACCCCCAAACTGATGGTCAAACTGAAGTAGTCAATAGAACTTTGTCTACTATGCTTAGGGCTGTTTTGAAGAATAATAAGAAAATGTGGGAAGAATGCTTGCCTCATATTGAATTTGCTTATAATCGTTCGTTGCATTCTACTACTAAGATGTGCCCTTTTGAAATTGTCTATGGTTTCCTACCTCGTGCACCTATTGATTTGTTGCCTCTTCCATCTTCGGAGAAGGTTAATTTTGATGCTAAACAACGTGCTGAATTGATCTTAAAAATGCATGAGTTAACTAAGGAAAATATTGAGCGCATGAATGCTAAATATAAACTTGTTGGAGATAAGGGTAGAAAACATGTTGACTTTGCACCTGGAGATCTTGTTTGGTTACATGTGCGTAAGGATAGGTTTCCTAATCTGCGCAAGTCAAAGCTAATGCCACGTGCTGATGGTCCTTTCAAGGTGTTAGAGAAAATAAATGATAATGCATATAAACTTGAGTTGCCTGCAGATTTTGGGGTTAGTCCCACATTTAACATTGCAGAAGCCTTACTTGGGTGAGGAAGATGAGCTTCCGTCGAGGACGACTTCAATTCAAGAAGGGGAGGATGATGAGGACATCACTAACAAGGTTACACCCACAGCTCCAACTGACACATATACAGGACCAATTACTAGAGCTCGCGCACGCCAATTAAATTACCAGATACTTTCGTTTATTGGTAATGAATCTAATGTTCATGAGAATATGATGCTACCTAAATTGGATACATTTGTCTTGCTTACAAATGAAGGGCCTAGCTTGGACAAGAAGGATGAACATTGGAGCAAGATCAAGCATGGAGATGATGTCATGCGCAAGGGGAACAAGAATGGAGTTACAAGTGATGATTTCAGGACTTTGAAGCCACCATAATCAGTGCGTGAAGTCTTGGACGAAATATACAAGATGCCACTACACAAATTTCGTCCAGAGGCTATTATAGGTGATGCGTCACCTTATTATTGGGCCAGGCCCATGTAATTTCGAAATACTTGAGTATAGGCTGTTTTAAGAGTCCGTATGTGTGGGGAAACAAGAGTTAGGGTTGGTTTCGGACCCCTCCACCAAGGGCCACGAAATTCCCCCCTCTTTTCCCCATATATACAGCCCTTAGGGCGTCGTTTAGACTTTGGGTTTTGTTTAGATTAAAGTTCGCCATAGCTGCAACTTCGCGTACTTCGTTTGTGTTCAACGACCAAACAAAGACGTCACAGAACCCCCACTTGATCAATAAAGCTTTCCTCTTAAATTCGCAATATCCAGATTGCAATCTCAGTTTCTTGCTTGTTCTTCGTTTGCCTGCAGGAAACAGACCTTCGTGGTCAGGTTGATCATGCTCCAGCGTGGTCAATAACCTCTCGGAGTTGGTTTAGCAATTGCTAAGGCGCGACGTCCTCGCACGTTCGTAGTCGAATCGTCAAAGTCGACTTCCTCCAATTCGATAGCCACCATCTCATCGAAAGACGGGACACCTTTGCCTCTATCACCAACGCATGCTCAAGAGGTAGCAAGAAGGATTTCTGGCGCCGTTGCCGGGGAGATCTACGCTCAAGTCAAGACATACCAAGTACCCATCACAAACTCTTCTCCCTCGCATTACATTATTTGCCATTTGCCTCTCGTTTTCCTCTCCCCCACTTCACCTTTGTCGTTTTATTCGCCATTTTTCCGTTCGCCTCTTTTCCGTGTGCTTGCTTCTGGTGTGCTTGTATGTTGGATTGTTTGTTTGTCATGATGGCTCAAGAAAATACCAAACTATGTGACTTTTCCAACACTAATAATAATGACTTTATTTGCACTCCGATTGCTCCCGCTACTAATGCAAAACCTTTTGAAATCAATGCTGCTTTATTGAATCTAGTCATGAAAGATCAATTTTCTTGCCTTCCTAGTGAAGATGCCGCATCTCATGTGAATAATTTTGTGGATTTATGCGATATGCGAAAGAACGGAGATATAGATAATGATCTTGTTAGGTTAAAATTATTCCCTTTCTCACTACGAGACCGGGCCAAAAGTTGGTTTTCTTCTTTGCCTAAAAATAGTATTGATTCATGGAATATGTGCAAAGATTGTTTTATTGCTAAGTATATTCCTCTCACTAAGATCATCTCACTTAGGAACGATATTATGAATTTCAAACAACTTCATCATGAGCCTGTAGCACAATCTTGGGAGAGGATGAAACTTATGATAAGAAATTGTCCCATGCATGGTTTGAATCTATGGATGATTATACAAAAAATTTATGCCGGTTTGAACTTTGCTTCTAGAAATCATTTAGATTCGGCCACGGGAGGTACTTCTACGGAAATCACTTTAGGAGAAGCTACTAAACTTCTAGATAATATAATGGTTAACTATTCTCAATGGCACACTGAGAGATCTTCCACTAGTAAAAAAGTGCATGCCATTGAAGAAATTAATGTTTTGAGTGGAAAGATGGATGAACTTATCAAATTGTTTGCTATCAAGGGTGATAATGTTGATCCTAATGATGTACCCTTATCCATTTTGATTGATAATACCAATGAATCTATGGATGTGAATTTCGTTGGTAGGAATAATTTTGGTAACAATGCTTATAGAGGAAACTTTAATCCTAGGCCTTTTCCTAGTAATTCCTCCAATAATAATGGAAATTCCTACAACAATTCCTATGGAAATTATAATAAGATGCCCTCTGATTTTGAGAATAGTGTTACGGAATTTATGATTTCACAAAAGAGTGTTAATGCTATGGTTGAAGAAAAATTGTTTAAGATTGATGATTTGGCTAGGAACATGGATAGAATTTCTCTTGACGTTGATTCTTTGAAACTTAGATCTATCCCACCTAAGCATGATATCAATTAGTCTCTCAAAGCCATGAGAATTTCCATTGATGAGTGCAAATAAAGAACCGCTAGGATGGGTGCTAAAAAAGATTGCTTTGTTAAAGCATGTTCTTCTAGTTTCCATGATAATAATGATGAGGATCTAAAAGTGATTGATGTGTCTCCTATTAAATCTTTGTTTTCCAATATGAATCTTGATAAATATGGGACTGGAGACGAGTCAACTTTAGTTAAAAGGCGTCCCAATGATTCGGAGTTTTTAGATCTTGATGCTAAAATCAATAAAAGTGGGATTGAAGAGGTCAAAACTTTACATAGCAATGAACCCACTATTTTGGACTTCAAGGAATTTAATTATGATAATTGCTCTTTGATAGATTGTATTTCCTTGTTGCAATACGTGTTAAATTCTCCTCATGCTTATGATCAAAATAAAGCTTTTACTAAACATATCGTTGATGCTTTAATGAGATCTTATGAAGAAAAGCTTGAATTAGAAGTTTCTATCCCTAGAAAACTTTATGATGAGTGGGAACCTACTATTAAAATTAAGATTAAAGATCATGAATGATATGCTTTATGTGATTTGGGTGCTAGTGTTTCCATGATTCCAAAAACTTTGTGTGATGTGTTAGGTTTCCGTGAATTTGATGATTGTTCTTTAAATTTGCATCTTGCGGATTCCACCACTAAGAAACCTATGGGAAGGATTAATGATGTTCTTATTGTTTCAAATAGGAATTATGTGCTCGTAGATTTCATCGTTCTTGATATAGATTGCAATCCTACATATCCTATTATTCTTGGTAGACCTTCCTTATAACAATTGGTGCAATTATTGACATGAAAGAAGGAAATATTAGATTCCAATTTCCGTTAAGGAAAGGCATGGAACACTTTCCTAGAAAGAAAGTTAAATTGCCTGATGATAATACCTAGATCTATTCTTGTTTTTTTTGCCTAGCTAGGGGCGTTAAACGATAGCGCTTGTTAGGAGGCAACCCAATTTGATTTTCTTTGCTTTTTTTCTTCTTCTGTTTAGTAATAAATAATTCATCAAGCTACTGCTATGATTGTGATTTTGTGTTTTAGTTAGTGTTTGTGCCAAGTAGAACCTTTGGGAAGACTTGGGTGAAGTCTTTGCGATCTTGCTGTAGAAAATAGAAACTTTTGCGCTCCAGAGATTAGTTACCATTTTTTACTGGAGAGTGCTTTTTGGTTGATTCTTTTTGCAGATGATTAATAGACAAATTCCTCATGTCCACCAATTTATTTCAGAATTTTTTGAGTTACAGAAGTATTTGAAAGTTACTGATTCCAACAGACTGATCTGTTTTTGATAGATTCTGTTTTTCGTGTGTTGTTTGCTTATTCTGATGAATCTATTGCTAGTATCGGGGGGTATGAACCATAGTGAAGTTGGAATACAGTAGGTTTAACACCAATATAAATAAAGAATGAGTTCAATACATCACCTTAAAGTGGTGGTTTGTTTTGTTATACTAACGGATCTCACGAGATTTTCTGTTAAGTTTTGTGTTGTGAAGTTTTCAAGTTTTTGGGTAAGGACTTGATGGACTATGGAATAAACAGTGGCAAGAGCCTAAGCTTGGGGATGACCAAGGCACCTCAAGGACAATTAAAGGACAACCAAAAGCCTAAGCTTGAAGATGCCCCAGGAAGGCATCCCCTCTTTCGTCTTCGTCTATCGGTAACTTTACTTGAGACTATATTTTTATTCACCACATGATATGTGTTTTGCTTGGAGCGTCTTGTATTTGAGTCTTTGCTTTTTAGTTTACCACAATCATCCTTGCTTTACACACCTTTTGGGAGAGTTACACATGAATCGAAATTTATTAGAATACTCTATGTGCTTCACTTATATCTTTTGAGCTAGATAAATTTTGCTCTATTGCTTCACTTATATCTTTTAGAGCATGGTGTTGGTTTTATTTTATAGAAATTATTGATATCTCATGATTCACTTATTTTGAGAGTCCTTAAGAACAGCATGGTAATTTGCTTTGGCTATAAAATTAGTCATAATATGATAGGCATCAAAGATGGGTCTAATGAAAACTTTCATATTGAGTGCATTGAATACTATGAGAAGTTTGATACTAGATGATTATTTTGAGATATGAAGATGGTGATATTAGAGTCATGGTAGTAGAGTAATTGTGAATTTTAGAAAATACTTGTGTTGAGGTTTACAAGTCCCGTAGCATGCATGTAAGGTAACCGTTGTGTAACAAATTTGAAGCATGAGGTATTTCTTTGATTGTCTTCCTTTGTGTGTAGGTCAGGTTCACGCGATGGTTAACTCTTACCAACCCTTCCCCTAGGAGCATGCATGTAGTGCTTGGTTTTGATGATTTCTAGATTTTTGCAATAAGTATGTGAGTTATTTATGACTAATGTTGATGTTGGGGAACGTAGTATTTCAAAAATTTCCTACGATCACGCAAGATCTATCTAGGAGAAGCATAGCAACGAGTGGGGAGAGTGTGTCTACGTACCCTCGTAGACCGAAAGTGGAATCGTCTAGTTATGCGGTTGATGTAGTCAAACGTCTTCGCGATCCAACCAATCCAAGCACCAAACGTACAACACCTCCGCGTTCAGTACACGTTCAACTCGATGACGTCCCACGAGCTCTTGATCCAGTTGAGCGTCATGGGAGAATTTTGTCAGCACGACGGCGTGGTGACAGTGATGATGAAGCTACCGACGCAGGGCTTCACCTAAGCACTGCAACGATATGACCGAGGTGTGTATCTATGGAGGGGGCCACTGCACACGGCTAAAACTGATGTTCAATTGTGTGTTCATGGGGTGCCCCTGGCCATGTATATGAAGGATGGAGGGAGGAGGAGGCCGGCCCTCATAGGGCGCGCCAAAGTGTGGAGTCCTACTAGGACTCCCTAGTCCTAGTAGGATTCCTCCTCCCACATGGAATAGGAAAAGGGGAAGGGAGAAGGAGAAGGAAGGAAGGGGGCGCCCCCTTTCCCTAGTCCAATTCGGACCAGTCCATGGGGAAGGGGCACGAACACCCTTGAGGCCTTTCTCTCCTTTCCCGTATGGCCCATTAAGGACCAATACGAATTCCCGTAACTCTCCGGTACTCCGAAAAATACCCAATTCACTCGGAACCTTTCTGATGTTCGAATATAGCCTTCCAATATATAGATCTTTACGTCTCGACCATTTCAAGATTGTTTGTCATGTCTGTGATCTCATCCGGGACTCCGAACAAACGTCGGTCATCAAATCACATAACTCATAATACAAATCGTCATCAAACGTTAAGCATGTGGACCCTACGGGTTTGAGAACTATGTAGACATGACCGAGACACATCTCCAGTCAATAACCAATAGCGGAACCTGGATGCTTATATTGGCTCCTACATATTCTACGAAGATCTTTATTGGTCAAACCGCATAACAACATACGTTGTTCCCTTTTTCATCGGTATGTTACTTGCCCGAGATTCGATCGTCGGTATCATCATACCTAGTTCAATCTCATTACCGACAAGTCTGTTTACTCGTTCTGTAATACATCATCTCATGACTAACTCATTAGTCATTTGCTTGCATTGCTTATTATGATGTGTATTACCGAGAGGGCCCAGAGATACCTCTCCGACACTCGGAGTGACAAATCCTATTATTGATCTATGCCAACACCACAAGCACCTTCGGAGACACCTGTAGAGCATCTTTATAATCACCCAGTTACGTTGTGATGTTTGATATCACACAAGGTGTTCCTCCGGTATTCGGGAGTTGCATAATCTCATAGTCATAGGAACATGTATAAGTCAAGAAGAAAGCAATATCAATAAAACTAAATGATCATAATGCTAAGCTAACAAATGGGTCTTGTCCATCACATCATTCTCCTAATGATGTGATCCCATTCATCGAATTTCAACACATGTCTATGGTTTGGAAGCTTAACCATCTTTGATTAACGAGCTACTCAAGTAGAGGCATACTAGGGACACTATGTTTTGTCTATGTGTTCACACATGTACAAAGTTTCCGGTTAATACAATTCTAGCATGAATAATAAACATTTATCATGATATAAGGAAATATAAATAACAACTTTATTATTGCCTCTAGGGCATATTTCCTTCAGTCTCCTACTTGCACTAGAGTCAATAATCTAGTTCACATCGCCATGTGATTTAATACCGATAGTTCACATCGTTATGTGAATAACACCCATAGTTCACATCACCATGTGACCAACACCCAAAGGATTTACTAGAGTCAATAAGCTAGTTCACATCGCCATGTGATTAACACCCAAAGAGTACTAAGTTGTGATCATGTTTTTCTTCGTGAGAGAAGTTTAGTCAGCGGGTCTATTACATTCAGATCCGTATGTATTTCGTAAATTTCTATGTCTACAATGCTTGGCATGGATCTACTCTAGCTAAATGCTCCCATTTCAATATGTATCTAGATCGAGACTCAGAGTCATCCAGATCGATGTCAAAGCTTGCATCGACGTAACTCTTTACGATGAAGTATTTATCATCTCCATAACCGAGAAATATTTCCTTAGTTCTCTAAGGATAATTTTGACTGTTGTCCAGTGATCTACTCCTAGATCAAAATTGTACTCCCTTGCCAAACTCAGGGTAGGGCATACAATAGGTCTGGTATACAGCATGGCATACTTTATAGAACCTATGGCCGAGGCATAGGGAATGACTTTCATTCTCTCTCTATCTTTTGTTGTGGTCGGGCTTTGAGTCTGACTCAACTTCACACCTTGCAACATAGGCAAGAACTCTTTCTTTGACTGTTCTATTTTGAACTACTTCAAAAAATTGTCAAGGTATGATAGAGGCGAGGGGCCCGATGTTTCGATGAGATGATAACTCTTGATTTGGTGGAGACGACTTTGACGAACCGACTACAAATGTGCACGACATTGCGGCTTAGCAATCGCTAAACCAATCTCCTGGGGTTACTGACGATGCTAGAAGCACGATCAGCCTGACCACGAAGGTCTATTCCTGCATGCAATCGAAGAACAAGCAAGAATATGACAAAGCAATCTTAATATTGCAAATATAAATGAAGTATTGATAAAGGTGGGGATCCGTGAGCGGTCTTGGTCTGGTCGTTGGACACAAACGAAGTACACGAAGTTGCAATGGCTACCTTTTGACTAAACAAATCCCAAAGAAAAAGCTACTAGATGGATCTACTTATATAGGAGCAAGGGGTGGCGGCCAAGGAGGTGGAAGGACGTCCCAAGGTAGCCTAAAACTAACCCTAGGTCGTACAAGGCTCATGGGCCCAAGTGGAGGTGATGCAACACCTTTGGACTTGTAGTTTGACTCGGATTCTCGTGCAGCGTCAGATTTTTTCATCGATATCTCAACGCTCCGGACGAATTTGAAGGTAAATCCAATTGGGTTAGAAAGTGTATGAAATCTAGTTTCCAACAAAAAAAGAATCAACCAATTTGGAGTCCGTATGGAGGAGTTCTTGCCGTTTTGAATCAGGTATGTCTGTGCAGTCCGAATCTGGATGCAGAACGTGAGAGACTTGGACTCTATCTTCTCTTGGCCCAAAAGTGACGTGAGAGAACTTTTTGAACAGCACCTAAACTTCTCTTTTTCCCTTATCTTCATATGTGGATTGTACAAATGTCCCATACACCTGAAATTAGACATGACAAAAAAGTCTGTGAAGTATTTTTGTCCTGGATGACATAAATAAATTGTTGCATAGTTTGCATTAGAAATCACCTCACAAATATACATGTATGCAATATTTTTGGTCGTATCCAAGGTAGTCATGTCCTCATCATCCTCCCTTTCTTGAAAATAAAGCCGTCCTCGGTGTTGCTTAATCTGAAATTTGGATAAGAAAATAGACAAGGTGTACATGTTGTATATGTATATGTCATCCATTTTTACTTCTCTTAATTTTCGCAAATATGACACATGTATAGATGAGTAACTTTCATAGTTCATAAAATATAAAGCCAAAATATTATCGCAAGAAGTAGAAGGCATGAAAATATCGCAACTCAGTTTGCACAAATAAGTGAAGCTCTTATTCATATCAAAAGATTGATAATGTTCATCATTAAACCATCCCAACATTGGTGAATAAACCTTACTTGCATGAAATTCACAGGCTACAACATGCTTAAATAAGCAAACATGCAATAAGTCATTTGACATAGAATCGTCACCAAGATTAGAGGTCATATCAAAATGATTAAATATTGGCACAATTATTGTCAAATGTATTTTATCCAAATCTGATTTATTCTCTGATTCACATGATTCTTTTGCATCAACAGTTAATTCAATGGGTGCACTCAAAATTGTTGGTATTTTAGTTGTTTGATCACATGACACATTCATGACAGTAACATGATTGTCTAAACTAGGTGGTGCGCTCAAATCAACAGGTAATTCAATACATGATGTATTCAAGTTAACTAGATATGCATCATCCTCATGTGAAGTTATATCATCATTGATTTTACTGTTACCTTGTCGCAAAGACGTAGCTGAAGTAGGTACGGACGATGACAATGTACCATACACTTTAGATGATGTCACGCTCACAATTGGAGGTGTGGCTGCTCTAGTAGGTGCAATGGTGGAGGAACCAACCAGTGGTGGTGAGCACGAACTGGAATAGTAGTTGTTGTAGTCACACAATGCATCCTCCTGTATTTGTCTCTCAAAGGTACAAGCACGAACATACATACTAGTAATGCAACGAGGAATATACTGAAATCTTGCGCGAATATCATGGTTCAAACCACCAAAAAATCTATTTAGTGTATCATCCTCAGATTCTTCTATGTCACAATGATGCATATAAGATTTGAACTCTTGGTAGTAAGCATGAACATTGTTACTGCTTTGTTTTAATTGTTCCAATTTGCGAAGCAATTCACGGCGGTAATAAGGAGGAAAAAAATGTTTTCTCATTACAACCTTCAAATCTTTCCAAGTTATGGGTTGGTTATCAATACTTTTCTTACAATGCACACTCCACCAAACAGAAGCAAAACCAGTAAATACTCTAGTGGCAGCTCGTACTCTCTCAAGTTCAGAAAAATGATGGTGACTAAAACCTTATTCTATTTCAAGCTCCCAAGCTAGATAAATAGCAGGATTAAATCTACCCTCAAATGACGGTAAAGAAATAACCTGACCATGTGCTTGTGTGTGTTGTCTCACATCTCTTGATGGTGAAGATGTATCCGTCGTCCAAGAACTTATGTCTCCGGTACCTGTCATGATTAGTAGAAACAAGAAACAAAATTCGAGAATAATGTTCCTATGAACTACTAGGATGTGGTGGTAAAGCGCTCACAGTAAAGCAAATATCAATATCTTACAAGTTCTTACCATGCATCAGGTGGTGATAGGCAACCGGCGGCGTCAAATAACTCCAAAGATTGAGTAAAGCGATTGCCAGGTGAACGTAAATATGCACTGTGTAGAAATATGTGGAGCTGGGTTGGCTATATATGGTAGCAAAAGATTAGCAATAATCAATTCAGAGATGCAATGTTGAATAAACGCACAACGACGGTACTGTGCTGGTCCTAGGCTAGACCGGACTAGAGACGCGAGCCTAGAACACTAATGAGGTCACGGTGTAGCACAACTAGAATCAATAAAGGATACGAAGTAGCTCTGGACAGCAAGATATAAGTGAAGATCACAACGGCAGAAAAGATAATGGTGAAAACAACTGCCAAGCAGAATATACAACAACTCTCTCTCTCCAACTTTCTTTTTCTTCTTATTATTTTTCTTTTTTCGCACACTTTTTTCTTTTTCTTTCTCTCCTCTTTTTTTTTACTTTTTTTCTCTGTCTTTTTTTTCTTTCTCCCTCTTTTCAAGACAAACTAGATAAGGTGCGGATTGGATCAAGCAAAGATGCGAACGACTTCAAGTATGATTCTGACAATGAACGATGGATAGCACGAGGTGGAAATTGATGGATGAGGTGGTGGACAGCGGAAGGGATAACGATGTAGCGCGACGTGATGTGGAACATCCCGAGGTCATCCCCATGGACCCTCCATCACCTCACCAAGTGCCTCAAGGACCAATGACATGTGCTCGTGCTAGAGCTCTCCAGACCGAGGTGACGTCACTCCTAGCCCAACTTCCATATGAATCTTGCGAGACATGGTTACTACCTCAGACGGATGTGTTTTGTGTACTCAGGTGTGAAGAAGACCACATTGGAGATGTGCGTGAAGATGGACAAGTCCCCAAGCTCACGGACGAGGCTTTGCATCGAGAAGGGCTGAAGAAGGCTCCAGGCCCCGGACATCCGGCCTCCTGGCCCGGACATCTGGCCCCTGGACATACAACTACAGAGGGGCACCAACGGCTGAAGCTACAGGGCCCGGACATCCGGCCTGGCCCCAGACATCCGGCCTCGGGCCCGGAAATCCGGCGCCACCCTACAGAAGCCACCCGAGACTCGACCCCTCCAGCCCGGACATCCGGCCCCTCGCCTCGGACATCCGGCGACCCGCGAAGCCCCGGACATCTGACCCGTCGCCCAGATGTCCGGCCCCTGAATGCCTGCGTGCATCCCCTTTGGTCCGTGGCCCGTGTATCCCTCCGTTCCGTACTCTATATATACTCCTTTCCCCACATCTTTTAGGGTTAGCTTTTGGATAGCTCATCATAGACATTTGTGGTTCCTCTCCTACGAGACCGCGGCCTCTTCGGAGAAGATCCACCTCAGATTCAAGGCCTCCACACCGGAGAAGATCCCAAGGGATACCCAAGACCTCCTCCGGGAGAAGACTATCTTTGTACCACCGTTGTTGACTATGGATCATGTATCTTGATGTGTATCACAGATCTAGCACCTCTGTGACCGTATTTGTGTTGATTTGAGTGTTTCCCCTCGTGTTTTCTTCCGTATCATCCTTGTGTTCTCCGTGTTTATCGTGGGATAACCTCCTTTCGTGAAAGATCTGCCGATTAGGGTTCCACCCTACATCATATTATGGTATCATGAGCATAGGTTGATCACGAAATTGGAGCCCCACACCTTGTTTTCTAGCTTGTTTTTGTTGTGTTCTTCCCAATTTCGAAAATTCCCCACAAAAAGAGCCCCAAAATTTTTTTGTGATCTGCTGATTTGGCAAGATTTTGTTGACTTTGTTCCATGGATTTGCAGTGCCACGAGTGGATCTAGGTTTTCCCCATCTTTTCCCCAATTTTTCTCCGCAAATTCCGACGAATTTTGGCCCGAAAATCACCGTGTGCAAGGAGTTCATCACAGCCTCTGGCACCCCGGACATCTGGCCCGTGCCCCGGACATCCGGCCTGGCCCGGACATCCGGCCCCTGGCCCGAACATCCGGCCTCCCGCAGCCACAAATCCCCCATCCACTCCACCTTGCATTTTCCACCGCCATTTTCGTTCGGTATCCCACCAAACCTTCCGCACAACACCACCACTTCCGCAACCACCATCAATTAACCGCTACACTTTGGAAATTTCTCTCTCTCTTTGCCTTGGATACTTGAGTTGTGGTTTCACTGTTTCCTTGGATGTTTAGGCTACCTTGGAACGGCAAGACTTCGACAACACCACCGCTCAACTTCGGCAAGGACGGTAACATCGACGACACCTTGTTCATTCTACCTTGCAATTTCATTGTCACCCTATGGACCATCTTTGCGTAGCTTTCCCATCGAGACTAGCCATTTGAGTATTGCCGGGCCACGACACTTGTGCACATTAGTGATAGTCATAGATATTGCATACTACATCATCATATCGTCGTGTGACACAAAGTGTCCCGCATACACAATAGCTAC
The DNA here is from genome assembly GCA_902687465.1 of Secale cereale. Classification (NCBI taxonomy): domain Eukaryota; kingdom Viridiplantae; phylum Streptophyta; class Magnoliopsida; order Poales; family Poaceae; genus Secale; species Secale cereale. Next base: position 345,057,907 of record LR738712.1, read on the forward strand.
CTTGATCCGAGAAGCATGCATCAGTGCCCAAAGAAAGAGCTCACAAGCTTTTAAGAAAAAGAGCCACCCAAAGCTTATAAGCAAAAGGAAAATAGCATCATACGCCTTGCATCAAAAGAGATCTTATGAGATAGCAATACATCATCTTGTGCTCAAGCATCGGCACATCATACACTCACAGCATACTTGTGATAGATAGTCGTTACGTTTTTCCTCTTATAGGTCGTGCACAAGTGCGTATCCGCCTATTAAGCAATCGGTTAGCGTCTCTCTAGTGTTGTGCAACACGAGCATTTTCCGTGGTTTCCACATTTTCGCTCACCCTTGGTTGCACAACCACATTTATCTATCCGTGCATGTGTTCCGTGTGCTACTTTGCTAGTGATCTACTTGTTGCATGAGCAAATTGTGAACCATTTTCAACATCTTTGAGTCACTTTGACGATTGCATTGAATTTGTGCCACGTCCTAACCAAGCTCCTCTCAAAGCTTTACTTGTGTAGGTGTGAGAATCGACACGAAGTGGTACCAATAGTGCTATTTCCGGGTTACATTATTGAGTGATCATTGATCCATTTTCAACTTCGGTTAAGGTACTTTTGATATTGTCTTCTCCTTTCTCCCACTCACATACTTACTTGTGATGATGGATAGGCCAAGTACATCTTCGAACCCGATCTTTGACGATCCTTAAGAAGCGAACAACTACGTCACCAAACTACATCTCTTCGGTGTACAACGAGCTCTCCATCAAGAAAGTGAAGCTATGCGCGAGTACATTGGTCAAGTCGCCGAGGATGTGCGCCAATTTGAAGCAAGAACAAAAGAGCAATTCGACATCATCAACACCAACATGTCTACCCAATTTGACGAGCTACGGACTTTGATAGTCAATCGACGTTCTTCTTCCACATCCTCTCAAAGACGAAGCCGCTCAAGTCGACATACCGACTCCACGGAAGGCTCAAGTACCCCTACATCAAACACTCTTCGTCAAGCCGCACGTCAAGCTCGACATGACAACCGGAATCCACTTCATGACAAGAGTTCACAAGAGCTATTTGAAGAGCAAGAGAGTCAACATCGTCAAAATCAAGCTACACTTGAGCAAGCACAAGAACGGGAACGACTACGCCAACAACAACAAGAGCGAGCACGTCAATACCAAGAAGAACAAGATGCCGAGGCTAATCGTCAAGCACAACAACTTCGAGAAGCTCAAGCTCTCGAGGCGCAACGAGCATTACGTGATGCACATCGCAATGTGGCAGCTCGCTCTCGACACACTCGTCAAGAAGAGGATTTCCTTCGCGATGAGATGCAAGAGAGGCGCCACCAAGCAAGAATGCAAGAAGAAGTCCCTCCTCAAGCGCGACAAGAGCAACAACCTCAACAAGAACAACAAGCTCGGCAAGTACACAATGACAATGGACATCTACTACGCCAAGAGCAACATGAGATTGCTAATCGTCCCAATAAAGACCGCCTTCCCAATAGGCAAGGCAACAATGAAAAGCATTGCTATGGCAAGCTCAAGTTCACCATGCCAAAGTTTTCCGGAAGCATTGATCCCGAAGACTACCTCTCATGGGCATTGAAGGTTGACAAGATCTTTCGCCTTCACAACTTCGATGAAGAGAAGAAGATCGCAATGGCATCCTGATGCGGAGCATCCTACGGACATCACCATGTCAAGAGCCCATTTGGCAAGTGACACATGTGCCATCTACTTCTCATACATAAAGGTGAATCTTCTCCTTTACACGTGTTCACTTGACCCCTTCAAGGATGGTATACTACTTGACACTCCACTCGTGTGCAAGCATAGGTATTGTCGGAGCTTCACGGATGACAAGGAGGAGCGCAAGTGCCAAGGAACGCCTACACCATCCGCGACGGAAGCGTCGAAGCGAAGACGGAAGAAGAATGGCCTGTCCAGTCCGTAACGGGCGGTACTACCGCTTACAAGCGGTACTACCGCTCCCAAGCGGTACTACCGCCCGAGGTTCCAGTACTACCGCCCTGCGTGTGCGCAACCGTCGGCCTTTGGCCTTGTATCCCTTGCCACTTACCCCTTCGTGGCTTAGACTATAAATAGACCACCTCCACCTCCTTTCTAAGGTTAGCAAATATGATAGCTCATTTGTATGTGAGCTTTGCTCCTACCTTCTCCTCTTGAGAGAGTGAGACTACTCCATTGGAGGCCAAGACCTCCACCTTGGAGAAGATCCCTAGTGGATGCAAGACCTCCCAAGGGAGAAGAATCCTTGTGGATTATCAAGACCTCTCTCCTCATAGGATTGGGATGAACTCTACCATGTATCTTATTTCCCTTTGATTGGTCATGTACCTTGTGGATCTCATGTGTTTGTGAGTCTAGGGGGTGTGTGATTGGACTTGTTCTTGAGTGTTTCTCTTGTGTTCTTCCCTTGTGTCCTTCTTGTTCTTGGGGATTCCCCTCCAATTCGTGAAAGATCTCCACCTAGGGTTCCACCCTACAACACATCCCTCGAGTTCCAAGACTATGTTCTCATTTGGTGGGAGCAAATCATAGAGAGAAGAGAAGCAAAAGGCGAACCTCCTATCACCACTTGGGCTCAAATGAAGGAAGTCATCAGAGCACGTTTTGTGCCAACACACTAAAACCGTGACTTGTTCAAGAAGCTACAACTCCTCAAGCAAGGCACCAAGTCCGTTGAAGAGTACTACAAGGAGATGGAGATTGCCATGATAAGAGCCAACATCACGGAAGATGAAGAGCAAACAATGGCGAGATTCTTGAATGGACTCAACTATCCTATCAAGAAGATAGCAGATTTTCAACCCTACACCAACCTTCTCGAGCTAGTACATCAAGCAACCAAAGGGGAGCGACAAGTTCTAGAGGACTACAAGTACTCCAAGTTCAACTCCAAGAACTTCGGCTCCTACAACCAAACTTCAACGACTTCGGCTACTCCTCCTACCTCTACCAAGCCATTTAAAAACTTCGGCGACAAGTCAAGCTACAAGAATGCGACTACATCAAGTCGGCCCCCTTCTACCAACAACTTCAAGCCAAGAGCTTCATCATCTACAACTCTACCCGAGGACAACTCCAAGACGAGTTCCATCAAATGTTTCAAGTGCTAAGGGCGAGGCCATAAGTCATTTGAGTGCAAGACCGTTCGCACCATGATCATCAACGATGACGGATCCTATGACTCAATGAGCGACGATGAGATGGAAGCCCTTGAGCATGTCGCTATGCATCGCCAAGTGAACGAAGATGAAGACCATCAAGTGTTTTGCAACAATGACTCAAGTCCCAACCTTTTTGTCTCGAAGGTCTTGACACTCCAACACCAACAAGATGATGACCAACGATGTCATATCTTCCATACCAAGGCCGGCATCAATGGACGCTCCGTCAAGGTCATCATTGATGGAGCAAGTTGTCACAACTTGGCAAGCGAAGAGCTATGTGACAAGCTCCAACTGATCAAGACGAAGCACCCTCATCCCTACAAAGTCCAATGGCTTAACTACGCCGGAATTCTTCGAGTCGAGCACACCGTGCAAGTCTCTTTCAAGATAGGCGCCTACGAGGACACACTTCAATGTGATGTGGTTCCAATGTCCGTGTGCCACCTTCTACTTGGCCGTCCATGGCAATATGATCGTGGAGTCACACACAATGGACGGACAAACCACTATAATTTCAAGATGAAGGGCAAGGAGTTCGTGCTATGTCCCATGTCACCAAGTCAAGTATCCACCGACAAACACTTATCTACCAACCATCTTGGAGAAAATGGTGAGAGAGTGAGCCACCAAAAGGAGAGTGAGAGCCACAAGCCAAATATGAGCGACTCCACGATGAGCGACAAGAAGCAACTAGTGCTATTTGCCAACAAAAGTGAGATGACAGAAGTGTGTGAGAACCCATCGAGTGTCTTTCACCTTATGCTTTTATGCAAAGGGGAAGCCAAACCTACTAACACTTCACCACCTCTACCTTTAGTGTTGTCTCAATTGTTGCAGGAATTCTCGGACATCTTTCCCGATGAACTACCTCTGGGTCTACCTCCACTCCGCGAAATCGAACACCGTATCGACCTCATACCCGGCACACCACTTCCAAACAAGGATCCTTACCGCATCAATCCCGAGGAAACAAAGGAGATACAACGGCAAGTACAACAACTCATCGACAAAGGTCATGTACGCGAAAGCTTAAGCCCTTGTGCCGTTCCGGTTATTCTCGTGCCTAAGAAAGATGGAATATTTTGCATGTGCTCCGATTGCCATCCTATAAATGCTAACACCGTTAGATACCGTTATCCTATCCCACGCTTAGACGACATGCTTGATGAATTATGTGGTGCCACCATCTTTTCGAAAATTGATCTTAAAAGTGGTTACTACAAAATTCGCATTCAAGAGGGTGATGAGTGGAAAACGGATTTCAAAACCAAATTTGGGTTATATGAGTGGCTTGTTATGCCAATGGGTTTATCGGAAGCACCCGGTGCTTTTATGCATCTTATGCATTTTTGTCTACGACCCTACATATGCATCTTTGTAGTGGTTTACTTTGATGACATCCTCATTTTTAGCATGTCGCTAGAGGACCATGTGACACACATCCGTATGGTTTTACAAGCCCTTCGGAAAGAGCGATTATGCTATTATGGAGAAATGCACTTTTGGCGTTGACAAGGTCATTTTCCTAGGATTTGTCGTTTCTTCACAAGGTGTTCACGTTGATGAAACTAAAATTGAAGCAATTAAAACTTGGCCTCAACCAACGAATCTCATGAAAGTGCGTAGTTTCCTTGGTCTAGCCGGTTTCTACCGACGTTTTGTGAAAGACTTTAGCACTATTGCGATGCCTCTACACGCCTTGAGTAAGAAGAACGCACCCTTCATTTGGGGTCTTTCGCAAGACACCGTGTTCAATGAGCTTAAAAGCTTGCTTACACACGCACCACTTCTAGCCCTACCAAACTTTGATAAACCGTTTGAGATTCATTGTGACGCTAGTGGTACCGGCATAGGTGGCGTGCTTATGCAAGAAAAGCGCCCAATTGCATACTTTAGCGAGAAGCTATCCGGAGCACAACTTAATTACCCCATTTATGACAAAGAGCTTTATTCCTTGGTGAGAGTTTTACGTGTTTGGGAACATTATCTTAGACCTCATGAATTCATTCTTCATACAGACCATGAGACTCTCAAGTATCTCAAGGGTCAAACTAAGTTGAACAAGCGTCATGCTAAGTGGAGTGAGTTCATTGAGTCTTTTCCCTATGTCATCAAATACATCAAAGGCAAAGAAAATGTTGTGGCGGTTGCGCTTTCCCGCAAATGCATGCTTGTTACACAACTTGAGTTGAATGTGATTGGCTTTGAGCACACAAAAGATTTATATGAGCATGATCCTTTCTTTGCAAATCCTTATGCTAAGTGTTTGACTCACACTTCTTGGGAACGTTACTACCTAAAGGATGGATATCTTATGAGAGCTAACAAACTTTGCATTCCCGAGTCTTCGCTTCGTTTGCTCCTTTTGCAGGAATCGCATGGAGGAGGACTCATGGGACACTTTGGATGCGACAAGACATTTGCTACGCTCTCCAAGAACTACTTTTGGCCCAAGATGCTCTATGACGTCTCACGCCTCACCAACCGATGTTCTACATGCCGCAAAGCTAAGTCAAAAGCTCAATCTCATGGTCTTTACATGCCACTTCCTATTCCATACCATCCATGGGAAGACATAAGCATGGACTTTGTACTTGGATTGCCTAGGACTCAAAATGGCAAAGATTCCGTGTTTGTTGTCGTGGATAGATTCTCTAAAATGGCTCATTTCATTCCTTGTAACAAGATCGACGATGCTTCACCTGTTGCAAATCTCTTTTGTAGGGAGGTAATTCGTCTACACGGAGTGCCCAAGACAATCGTGTCGGACCGGGACGTCAAGTTCTTGAGCTACTTTTGGAAAACTCTATGCGCCAAACTCGGAATCAAGCTACTCTTCTCTTCGGCATACCGTCCACAAACCGACGGCCAAACGGAGGTGACGAACCGCACGCTTTCGACGCTTCTTCGCGTGTTGATCAAGAAGAACATCAAGGAATGGGAGCAATGCTTACCCATCGCCGAGTACGCCTGCAACCGTGCAAGAGATTCAACTACCGGCAAGTCCCCTTTCGAGGTTGTCTGTGGCTTCAACCCGTTGTCTCCATTGGACATCCTACCTCTACCTCTACAAGAGCGCACGAACATGGACGCAAGTGCACGAGCGAGCTATCTCAAGAAGGTGCACGAAGATACAACGGCAATGATCGAGCGACAAGTCCATCGTCTCACCACAAAGATCAACGTCAACAAGGCACCAATGGTGTTCCAACTGGGAGATCTTGTTTGGCTTCATCTTCACAAGGACCGTTTCCCACACGAGCGCAAGTCCAAAATACTACCTCGCGCCGACGGACCATTCAAGGTGCTAGCACGATACAACAACAACGCCTACAAGATCGACATCCCACGAGACAAGTACTCCGTGAGCGATACTTTCAACATCAAGGACCTATCTCCTTTCCATGGTGATGAAGATTTCTTTCCGAGGTCGGATCTTTCCCAAGGGAAGGGAAATGATGCGGAGCATCCCGAGGTCATCCCGATGGACCCTCCATCACCTCACCAAGTGCCTCAAGGACCAATGGCACATGCTCGTGCTAGAGCTCTCGAGACCGAGGTGATGTCACTCCTAGCCCAACTTCCATATGAATCTTGCGAGACATGGTTACTACCTCCGACGGATGTGTTTTGTGTACTCATGTGTGAAGAAGACCACATTGGAGATGTGCGTGAAGATGGACAAGTCCCCAAGCTCACGGACGAGGCTTTGCATCGAGAAGGGCTGAAGAAGGCTCCAGGCCCCGGACATCCGGCCTCCAGGCCCGGACATCCGGCCCCTGGACATACAACTACAGAAGGGCACCAGCGGCCGAAGCTACAAGGCCCGGACATTCGGCCAGGCCCCGGACATCAAGCCAGGCAAGGCCCGGACATCCGGCCTCGGGCCCGGAAATCCGGCGCCACTCTATAGAAGCCACCCGAGACTTGACCCCTCCAGCCCGGGCATCCGGCCCCTCGCCCCGGACATCCGGCGACCCGCGAAGCCCCGAAAATCCGGCCCGTCGCCCGGACGTCCGGCCCGTCGCCCGGACGTCCGGCCCGTCGCCCGGACGTCCGGCCCCTGAATGCCTGCGTGCATCCCCATTGGGCCGTGGCCCGTGTATCCCTTCGTTCCGTACTCTATATATACTCCTTTCCCCACATCTTTTAGGGTTAGCTTTTGGATAGCTCATCATAGACCTTTGTGGTTCCTCTCCTACGAGACCGCAGCCTCTTCGGAGAAGATCCACCTCGGATTCAAGGCCTCCACACCAGAAAAGATCCCAAGGGATACCCAAGACCTCCTCCGGGAGAGGACTATCTTTGTACCGCCGTTGTTGACTATGGATCGTGTATCTTGATGTGTATCGCGGATATAGCACCTGTGTGACCGTATTTGCGTTGATTTGAGTGTTTCCCCTCATGTTTTCTTCCGTATCATCCTTGTGTTCTCCGTGTTCATCATGGGATAACCTCCTTTCGTGAAAGATCTGCTGATTAGGGTTCCACCCTACATCACGACGTGACTAATGTGAACAGAACTCGAAACTCTAACGAACTAGACACTAAGACCAGCAACTCGACATGACGATGCAACCGATAATTCAATAATGCAAACAATGAAAAGAAAATTGCAAAGGCTCAGACTGGCTAGGACAAAGGATGAATAGATCTAACTTTTTTTGTGGCTTTTCCTTGGACAAAAGGTAAGAAATTAAATCTAATCTAGGAATAACTAGAAATTCCCACCAAGCAACCTGAAAACTGATACCACTTGATAGAGGTGAGGGCCCGATCTTTCGATGAGATGATAACTATCGATTTGGTGGAGACGACTTTGACGAACCGACTACAAACGTGCATGACGTTGCGCCTTAGCAATCGCTAAACCAATCTCCTGGGGTTACTGACGATGCCAGAAGCACGATCATCCTGACCACGAAGGTCTATTCCTGCATGCAATAGAAGAACAAGCAAGAATATGATAAAGCAATCTGAATATTGCAAATATAAATGAAGTATTGATAAAGGTGGGGATCCGTGAGCGGTCTTGGTCTGGTTGTTGGACACAAACGAAGTACACGAAGTTGCAATGGCTAACTTTTGACTAAACAAATCCCAAAGAAAAAGCTACTAGATGGATCTACTTATATAGGAGCAAGGGGTAACGGCCAAGGAGGTGGAAGGACGTCCCAAGGCAGCCTAAAACTAACCCTAGGTCGTACAACGCTCATGGGCCCAAGTGGAGGTGATGCAACACCTTTGGACTTGTAGTTTGACTCGGATTCTGCTGCAGCGTCAGATTGTCTCATCGATATCTCAGCACTCCGGACGAATTTGAAGGTGAATCCAATTGGGTTGGAAAGTGTATGAAATCTAGTTTCCAACAAAAAAAAGAATCACCCAATTCGGAGTCCGTATGAAGGAGTTCTTGCCGTTTTGAGTCAGGTATGTCTGTGCAGTCCGAATCTGGATGCAGAACGCGAGAGACTTGGACTCTATCTTCTCTTGGCCCAAAAGTGACGTGAGAGAACTTTTTGAACAGCACCTAAACTTCTCTTTTTCCCTTGTCTTCATATATGTGGATTGTACAAATGTCCCATACACCTGGAATTAGACATGACACAAAAGTCTGTGAAGTATTTTTGTCCTGGATGACATAAATAAATTGTTGCATAGTTTGCATTAGAAATCACCTCACAAATATACATGTATGCAATATTTTTGGTCGTATCCAAGGTAGTCATGTCCTCATCAAGGTATGTACTCAGTGAAAAAACTTATCAAGCGTCTGTATAGATCTTGATGCTAAATATGTAAGCAGCTTCACCGAGGTCTTTCTTTGAAAAACTCCTTTCAAACACTCCTTTATGCTTTCCAAAAAATTGTACATCATTTCCGATCGACAATATGTCATTCACATATACTGATCAGAAATGTTGTAGTGTCCTCGCTCACTTTCTTGTAAATACAGGCTTCACCGCAAGTCTGTATAAAACTATATGCTTTGATCAACTTATCAAAGCGTATATTCCAACTCCGAGATGCTTGCACCAGTCCATAGATGGATCGCTGGAGCTTGCATATTTTGTTAGCACCTTTAGGATTGACAAAACCTTCTGGTTGCATCATATACAACTCTTCTTTAATAAATCCATTAAAGAACGCAGTTTAGTTATTCATTTGATAGGTTTCATAAAATGCGGCAATTGCTAACTTGATTCAGACAAACTTAAGCATCGCTACGAGTTAGAAAATCTCATCGTAGTCAACACCTTGAACTTGTCGAAAACCTTTCGCAACAAGTCAAGCTTTGTAGACAGTAACATTACCATCGGCGTCAGTCTTCCTCTTAAAGATCCATTTATTTTCAATGGCCTGCCGATCATCGGGCAAGTCAATCAAAGTCCACACTTTGTTCTCATATACATGGATCCCATCTCAGATTTCATGGCCTCAAGCCATTTTGCGGAATCTGGGCTCATCATCGCTTCCTCATAGTTCGTAGGTTCATCATGGTCTAGTGACATGACTTCCAGAAACAGGTTACCGTACCACTCTGCCGCGGAACGCACTCTGGTTGACCTACGAGGTTCTGTAGTAACTTGATCTGAAGTTTCATGATCATCATCATTAGCTTCCTCGCTGATTGGTGTAGGAATCCCTAGAACTAGTTTATGTGATGTACTACTTTCCAATTTGGGAGAAGGTACAATTACCTCATTAAGTTCAACTTTCCTCCCACTCACTTCTTTTGAGAGAAACTCCTTCTCTAGAAAGTATCCATTTTTAGCAACGAATACCTTGCCTTTGGATCTTTCATAGAAGGTGTACCCAACAGTTTCCTTTGGGTATCCTATGAAGACACATTTCTCCGATTTGGGTTCGAGCTTATCAGGTTGAAACTTTTTCACATAAGCATTGCTGCCCCAAACTTTAAGAAATGACATCTTAGGTTTCTTGCCAAACCACGGTTCATACGATGTCATCTCAACGGATTTAGATGGTGCCCGATTTAACATGAATGCAGCTGTCTCTCATGCATAACCCCAAAACGATAGTGGAAAATTGGTAAGAGACATCATATATCACACCATATCTAATAAAGTGCGGTTACGATGTTCGGACACACAATTACGTTGTGGTGTTCCAGGTGGCGTTAGTTGTGAAACTATTTTACATTGTTTTAAATGAAGGCCAAACACGTAACTTCAAATATTCGCCTCCACGATCTGATCGTAGAAACTTTTATTTTCTTGTTACGATGATTTTCCACTTCACTCTGAAATTCTTTGAACTTTTCAAATGTTTTAGACTTATGTTTCATCAAGTAGACATACCCGTATATGCTCAAATCATCTGTGAAGGTCAGAAAATAACGATACCGGCCGCGAGCCTCAACACTCATTGCTCCGCATACATCAGTATGTATTATTTCCAATAAGTCATTAGCTCGCTCCATTGTTCCGGAGAACGGAGTTTTAGTCATCTTGCCCATGAGGCATGGTTCGCAAGCATCAAAAGATTCATAATCAAGTGATTCCAAAAGTCCATCAGCATGGATTTTCTTCATGCGCTTTACACCAATATGACCTAAATGGCAGTGCCACAAATAAGTTGCACTATCATTATCAACTTTGCATATTTTGGCTTCAATATTATGAATATGTGGATCACTACGATCGAGATCCAACAAAAATGTTTTCATTGGGTGTATGACCATCGAAAGTTTTATTCATGTAAACAGAACAACAATTATTCTATGACTTCAAAAGAATAACCGTATTGCAATAAACATGATCAAATCATATTCATGCTCAACGCAAATACCAAATAACATTTATTTAGGTTCTACACTAATCCCGAAAGTATAGGGAGTATGCGATGATGATCATATCAATCTTGGAACCACTTCCAACACACATCATCACTTCACCCTTAACTCTTCTCTGTTCATTCTGCAACTCCCGTTTCGAGTTACTAATTTTAGCAACTATACCGGTATCAAATACCCAGGGGTTGTTACGAACACTAGTAAAGTACACATTAATAATATGTATATCAAATAAACCTTTGTTCACTTTGCCATCCTTCTTATCCGCCAAGTATCTAGGGCAGTTCCACTTCTAGTGACCATTTCCTTTGCAGTAGAAGCACTTAGTTTCATGCTTAAGTTTAGCTTTGGGTTTGTTCACGAGAGTGACAACTTGCTTGTTGTTCTTCTTGAAGTTCCCCTTCTATCCCTTTGCCCTTTTCTTGAAACTAGTGGTCTTGTTAGCCATCAACACTTGATGTTCTTTCTTGATTTCTACCATCGCCGGTTTCAGTATCGCGAAGAGCTCAAGAATTACTTTCATCATCCCTTGCATATTATAGTTCATCATGAAGTTCTAGTAACTCGGTGATAGTGACTAGAGAACTTTGTCAATTACTATCTTATCTGAAAGATTAACTCCCACTTGATTCAAGCAATTGTAGTACCGAGACAATCTGAGCACATGCTCACTGGTTGAGCTATTCGCCTCCATCTCATAGGCAAAGTATTTGTCAGAGGTCTCATACCTCTCGACATGGCCATGAGTCTGAAATACTATTTTCAACTCTTGGAACATCTCATATGCTCCGTGACGTTCAAAACATTTTTGAAGTCCCGGTTATAAGCCGTAAAGCATGGCGCACTAAACTATCAAGTAGTCATCACACTGAGCTTGTCAAACGTTTCATAACGTCTGCATCTGCTCCTGCAATAGGTTTGTCACCTAGCGGTGCATCAAGGACATAATGCTTCTGTGCAGCAATGAAGATAATCCTCAGATCATGGACCTAATCCGCATCATTGCTACTAACATCTTTCAACTTAGTTTTCTCTAGGAACATATCAAAAACTTAGGGGAGCTATAACGCGAGCTATTGATCTACAACATAATTTGCAAATACTATCAGGACTAATTTCATGATAAATTAAAGTTCAATTAATCATATTACTAAGGAACTCTCACTTAGATAGACATCCCTCAAGTCATCTAAATGATCACGTGATCCAAATCAACTAAACCATGTCCGATCATCACGTGAGATGGAGTAGTTTTCAATGGTGAACATCTTATGTTGATCATATCTACTATATGATTCACGCTCGACCTTTCGGTCTCCAGTGTTCTGAGGCCATGTCTGTACATGTTAGGCTCGTCAAGTTTAACCGGAGTATTCTGCATGTACAAAACTGTCTTACACCCGTTGTATTTGAACGTAGAGCTTATCACACCCGATAATCACGTGGTGTCTCGGCACGACGAACTTTCGCAACGGTGCATACTCAGGGAGAACACTTGTACCTTAAAATTTTGTAAGGGGTCATCTTATAATGCTACCGCCGTACTAAGCAAAATAAGAAGCATAATAAAATAAATATCACATGCAATCAAAATATGTGACATGATATGACCATCATCATCTTGTGCTTTTGATCTCCATCTCCAAAGCATTGTCATGATCTCCATTGTCACTGGCTTGACACCATGATCTTCATCGTAGCGTCGTGGTCGTCTCGCCAACTATTGCTACTACTACTATCGATAACTCATGGTGATAAAGTAACGCAATTACATGGCCTTCGCAATTCATACAATAAAATACAACCATAAGGCACCTGCCGGTTGCCGATAACTTTACAAAACATGATCATCTCATACAATAACGTATAACTCATCACGTATTGACCATATCACATCACAACATGCCCTGCAAAAACAAGTTATACGTCCTCTACTTTGTTGTTGCAAGTTTTACGTGGCTGCTACGGACTTAGCAGGAACCGTTCTTACCTACGCATACAAAACCACAATGATTTTTCATCAAGTGTGATGTTTTCACCTTCACAAGGACCGGGCATAGCCACACTTGATTCAAATAAAGTGAGAGAGACAGACACCAGCCAGTCACCTTTAATCAATGAGTGCTAGTAACGGTGAAACCGGTCTCGCATAAGCGTACACGTAATGTCGGTCCGGGCCGCTTCATCTCACGATACCGCCGAATCAAAGTATGACATGTTGGTAAGCAGTATGACTATTATCGCCCACAACTCATTGTGTTCTACTCGTGCATATCACCTATGCATAGACATGGCTCTGATACCACTGTTGGAGAACGTAGTACTTCAATACAGTACCTTAAAGTGGTGGTTTGTTTTCTTATACTAACAGAGCTCACGAGATTTTCTGTTAAGTTTTGTGTTGTGAAGTTTTCAAGTTCTTGGGTAAGGATTTGATAGACTATGGAATAAAGAGTGGCAAGAGCCTAAGCTTGGGGATGACCAAGGCAGCCCAAGGTAAAATTCAAGGACAACCAAAAGCCTAAGCTTGGGGATGCCCCGGGAAGGCATCCCCTCTTTCGTCTTTGTCTATCGTTAACTTTACTTGAGACTATATTTTTATTCACCACATGATATGTGTATTGCTTGGAGCGTCTTGTATGATTTGAGTATTTTCTTTTTAGTTTACCACAATCATCCTTGTTGTATACACCTTTTGGGAGAGACACACCTGAATCGGAATTTATTAGATTACTCTATGTGCTTCACTTATATCTTTGGAGCTAGATAAATTTTGCTCTATTCCTTCACTTATATCTTTTAGAGCACGGTGGTTGTTTTATTTTATAGAAATTATTGATCTCTCATGCTTCACTTACTTTGAGAGTCCTTAAGAACAACATGGTAATTTGTTTTGGCTATAAACTTAGTCCTAATATGATAGGCATCCAAGATGGGTATAATAAAAACTTTCATGTAGAGTGCATTGAATACTATGAGAAGTTTGATACTTGATGATTGTTTTGAGATATGAAGATGGTGATATTAGAGTCATGCTAGTAGAGTAATTGTGAATTTGAGAAATACTTGTGTTGAGGTTTGCAAGTCCCGTAGCATGCACGTATGGTAACCGTTGTGTAACAAATTTGAAGCATGAGGTATTTCTTTGATTGTCTTCTTTTGTGTGGAGGTCGGAATCACGCGATGGTTAACTCTTACCAAGCCTTCCCCTAGGAGAATGCGTGTAGTGCTTGGTTTTGATGACTTGTAGATTTTCACAATAAGTATGTGAGTTCTTTATGACTAATGCTGATGTTGGGGAACGTAGTATTCAACAATTTCCTACGATCACACAAGATCTATCTAGGAGAAGCATAGCAACGAGTGGGGAGAGTGTGTCTATGTACCCTCGTAGACCAAAAGCGGAAGCGTCTAGTGCCACGGTTGATGTAGTCGAACGTCTTCACGATCCAACCGATGCAAGCACCGAATGTACGGCACCTCCGCATTCAGCACACGTTCAGCTCGATGACGTCCCACAAGCTCTTGATCCAGTTGAGCGTCACGGGAGAGTTTTCTCAGCACGATGGCGTGGTGACGGTGATGATGAAGCTACCAACGCAGGGCTTCGCCTAAGCACTGCAACGATATGACCGAGGTGAGTATCTGTGGAGGGGGGTACTGCACACGGCTAAAACTGATGTTCAATTGTGTGTTCATTGGGTGCCCCCTGGCCACGTATATAAAGGATGGATGGAGGAGGAGGCAGGCCCTCATAGGGTGCTCCAAAGTGTGGAGTCCTACTAGGACTCCCTAGTCCTAGTAGGATTCCTCCTCCCACATGTAATAGGAAAAGGGGAAGGGAGAAGGAGAAGGAAGGATAGGGGCGCCCCCTTTCCCTAGTCCATGGGGAAGGGGCGCGGCCACCCTTGAGGCCTTTCTCTCCTTTCCCGTATGGCCCATTAAGGACCAATACGAATTCCCGAAACTCTCCGGTACTCCGAAAAATACCCAAATCACTCGGAACCTTTCCGATGTCCGAATATAGCCTTCCAATATATAGATCTTTACGTCTCGACCATTTCAAGATTGTTCGTCATGTACGTGATCTCATCCGGGACTCCGAACAAACGTCGGTCATCAAATCAGATAACTCATAATACAAATCGTCATCGAACGTTAAGCATGCGGACCCTATGGATCGAGAACTATGTAGACATGACCGAGACACATCTCCGGTCAATAACCAATAGAGGAACCCGGATGCTCATATTGGCTCCTACATATTCTACGAAGATCTTTATTGGTCAAACCGCATAACAACATACGTTGTTCCCTTTGTCATCGGTATGTTACTTGCCCGAGATCTGATCGTCGGTATCATCATACCTAGTTCAATATCATTACCGGCAAGTCTCTTTACTCGTTCCGTAATACATCATCTCGTGACTAACTCATTAGTCAGTTCTTTGAAGGCTTATTATGATGTGTTTTACCGAGAGGGCCCAGAGATACCTCTCCGACATTTGGAGTGACAAATCCTATTCTCGATCTATGCCAACACCAGAAACACCTTCGGAGACAGCTGTAGAGCATCTTTATAATCACCCAGTTATGTTGTGACGTTTGATAGCACACAAGGTGTTCCTCCGGTATTCGGGAGTTGCATAATCTCATAGTCATAGGAACATGTATAAGTCATGAAGAAAGCAATAGCAATAAAACTAAACGATCATAATGCTAAGCTAACGGATGGGTCTTGTCCATCACATCATTCTCCTAATGATGTGATCCCGTTCATCAAATGACAACACATGTCTATGGTTAGGAACTTAACCATCTTTGATTAACGAGCTAGTCCAGTAGAGGCTAGGGACACTCTGTTTTGTCTATGTATTCACACATGTACTAAGTTTCCGGTTAATACAATTCTAGCATGAATAATAAACATTTATCATGATATAAGGAAATATAAATAACAACTTTATTATTGCCTCTAGGGCATATTTCCTTCAGTTGAGTCCATGGATTATATGCACTCTCACCCTTCCACCATTGCTAGCCTCTCTAGTGTTGTGCAACTTTCGCCTGTACCATAGACCGACCATATACCGTCCTCAAAACAGCCACCATACCTACCTATTATGGCATTTCCATAGCCATTCCGAGATATATTGCCATGCAACTTTCCATCGTTCCGTTTATTATGACACGCTTCATCATTGTCATATTGCCTTGCATGATCATGTAGTTGACATCGTATTTGTGGCAAGGCCACCTTGCATAATTTTTCATACATGTCACTCTTGATTCATTGAACATCCCGGTACACCGCCGGAGGTACTCATGTAGAGTCATATTTTGTTCTAGTATCAAGTTGTAATCCTTGAGTTGTAAATAAATAGAAGTGTGATGATCATCATTATTAGAGCATTGTCCCGTGTGAGGAAATAAAAAAAAAAGAGAAAGGCCAAATAAAAAAGGGAAAGGCCAAAAAAAGAGAAAGAGTCTAAAAAATTAGAGGTGTCTCCATAAAAATGAGAGAAAAAGATAGAAGGGACAATGCTACTATCCTTTTTCCACACTTGTGCTTCAAAGTAGCACCATGATCTTCATGATAGAGAGTCTCTTGTTTTGTCACTTTCATATACTAGTGGGAATTTTTCATTATAGAACTTGGCTTGTATATTCCAACGATGGGCTTCCTCAAAATGCCCTAGGTCTTCGTGAGCAGGCAAGTTGGATGCACACCCCCTTAGGTTCTTTTGTTGAGCTTTCATACATTTATAGCTCTAGTGCATCCGTTGCATGGCAATCCCTACTCACTCACATTGATATCTATTGATGGGCATCTCCATTGCCCATTAATACGCCTAGTTGATGTGAGACCATCTTCCTCCTTTTTGTATTCTCCACAACCACCACTCTATTCCACCTATAGTGTTATATCCATGGCTCACGCTCATGTATTGTGTGAAAGTTGAAAAAGTTTGAAAACACTAAAGTATGAAACAATTGCTTGGCTGAAACCGGGTTTGTGCATGATTTGAATATTTTGTGTGATGAAGATGGAGCATAGCCAAACTATATGATTTTGTAGGGATGAACTTTCTTTGGCCATGTTATTTTGAGAAGACATGATTGCTTTGTTAGTATGCTTGAAGTGTTATTATTTTTATGTCAATATTAAACTTGTCTTGAATCTTTCGGATCTGAACATTCATGCCACAATAAAGAAAATTACATTGATAATTAAGATAGGGAGCATTCCACATCAAAAAAATTGTTTTCATCATTTACCTACTCGAGGACGAACAGGAATTAAGCTTGGGGATTCTTGATACGCCTCCAACGTATCTATAATTTTTTATTGTTCCATGCTATTATATTATCTATTTTGGATGTTTAATGTGCTTTAATATGCACTTTTATATTATTTTTGGGACTAACCTATTAACCGGAGGCCCAGTGCCAGTTGCTGATTTTTTTGCTTGTTTTAGTGTTTCGCAGAAAAGGAAGATCAAACGGAGTCCAAACGGAACGAAACCTTCGCAAGGATCTTTCTTGGAACAAACACAATCCATAATACTTGGTGTAGAAGTCTGGGAAGCCACGAGGTGGCCACGAGGCAGGAGGGCGCGCCTAGGGGGGGTCGGCGCGCCCCCACCCTCGTGGGCCCCTCGTAGCTCCACCGACGTACTTCTTCCGCCTATATATACCCTTGTACCCTAAAACATCCAAGAGAGCCACGAATCCACTTTTCCACTACCGCAACCTTCTGTACCCGTGAGATCCCACCTTGGGGCCTTTTCCGGTGCTCCGCCAGAGGGGGGATCGATCACGGAGGGCTTCTACATCAACACCACGGCCTCTCCGATGATGTGTGAGTAGTTTACCACAGACCTTCGGGTCCATAGGTATTAGCTAGATGGCTTCTTCTCTCTCTTTGATCTTTAATAAAAAGTTCTCCTCGATGTTCTTGGAGATCTATTCGATGTAATTCTTTTTGCGGTGTGTTTGTCGAGATCCGATGAATTGTTGGTTTATGATCAAGATTATGTATGAACAATATTTGTTTCTTCTCTGAATTCTTATATGCATGATCTTTGCAAGTCTCTTTGAATTACCAGTTTGGTTTGGCCTACTAGATTGATCTTTCTTGCAATGGGAGAAGTGCATAGCTTTGGGTCAATCTTGCGGTGCTCGATCCGAGTGACAGAAAGGGAATCGACACGTATTGTATTGTTTCCATCGAGGATAAAAAAGATGGGGTTTATATCACATTGCTTGAGTTTATCACTCTACATCATGTCATCTTGCTTAAGGCGTTACTCTGTTCTTATGAACTTAATACTCTAGATGCATGCTGGATAGCGGTCGATGTGTGGAGAAGTAGTAGTAGATGCAGAATCGTTTCGGTCTACTTGACACGGACGTGATGCCTATTTTCATGATCATGCCTAGATATTCTCATAACTATGCGCTTTTCTATCAATTGCTCGGCAGTAATTTGTTCACCCACCATAATATATGCTATCATGAGGAATGCCACTAGTGAAACCTATGGACCCCGGGTCTACTTTACATCATATAAGTTTCCGATCTACAATTATAGTTTACTATTTATTTTGCAATCTTTATTTTCCAATCTGTACAACAAAAATACCAAAATTATTTACCTTATTATCTTTATCAGATCTCACTTTTTCAAGTGGTCATGAAGGGATTGACAACCCCTTTATCGCGTTGGTTGCAAGGTTCTTGATTGTTTGTGCAGGTATTAGGTGACTTGCTTGTAGTCTCCTACTGGATTGATACCTTGGTTGTCAAAAACTGAGGGAAATACTTACGCTACTTTGCTGCATCACCCTTTCCTCTTCAAGGGAAAACCAACGCATGCTCAAGAGGTAGCAGCCGGCATCAACAGATGTTTCATCAAGGTCATCATCGATGGAGGAAGTTGTCACAACTTGGCAAGTGAAGAGCTATGCGACAAGCTTCAATTGGTCAAGATGAGCATCCTCACCCCTACAAGGTCCAATGGCTTAGCGACGTCGGAACTATTTTAGTCGAGCACACCGTGCTAGTATCCTTCAAGATAGGCTCCTGCGAGGACACCTTGCAATGTGACGTGGTACCTATGTCTGTTTGCCACCTCTTCCTTGGAAGGCCATAGCAATACGGTCGCAGAGTCATCAACAACGGATGTACCAACCATATAGCTTCAAGATAAAGGACAAGGAGTTTGTGCTACGTCCCATGTCGCCAAGTCAATTGGTCGCCGACAAGCAAGTTTCAGCCAACCATCATGGAGAGAATGGTGAGAGAGTGAGCCACCCAAAGGAGAGTGAGAGCCACAAGCCAAATTCGAGCGCCTCCACAATGACCGACAAGAAGCAACTAGAGTTATTTGCCACCAAAAGTGAGGTGAGAGAAATGTGCGAGAACCCATCAAGTGTCTTTCACCTTGTGCTTCTATGCAAAGGAGCAGCGAAACCACCTAACACTTCACCACCTCTACCTTTAGTGTTGTCTTAATTGTTGCAGGAACTCCAAGATGTCTTTCCCGGTGAGCTACCTCCGGGTCTACCTCCTCTTCGCGGCATCGAGCACCAGATCGACCTCATCCCTGGAGCGCCTCTTCCTGATAAGGCACCTTACCGTGTGAACCTAGAAGAGACCAAGGAGATCCAACGGCAAGTCCAACAACTCATAAACAACAGCCATGTACGCGAAAGCATGAGCCCTTGTGCTGTTCCGGTAATCCTTATTCCCAAGAAAGATGGTACTTATCGCATGTGTTCGGATTGCCATCCCATTAATGCTATCACCATTAGATATCGTCACCCAATACCGTGATTAGATGATATGCTTTATGAGCTTAGCGGAGCCACAATCTTTTCCAAGATTGATCTTAAGAGTGGCTATTACCAAATCCGCATAGAAGAGGGTGATGAGTGGAAAACCGCTTTCAAAACGAAGTTCGGGTTATATGAATGGCTTGTTATGCCTATGGGTTTATCCGAAGCACCAACACATTTATGAGAGTGATGCACTATGTTCTTAGGACGTACTCCCTCCGTCCCTTAATTCTTGTCTTAGATTTGTCTAAATAGGGAAGTATCTTACACTAAAATGTGACTAGATACATTCATATTTAGACAAATTGAAGACAAGAATTTTGGGATGGAGGGAGTACATTGGTATCTTTGTAGTCGTCTACTTCGATGACATCCTCCTTTTTAGCAAGTCTCTAAAAGATAATGTGATGAGGACATCACTAACAAGGTTACACCCACAGCTCCAACTGACACATATACAGGACCAATTACAAGAGCTCGCGCACGCCAATTAAATTACCAGGTACTTTCGTTTCTTGGTAATGATTCTAATGTTCATGAGAATATGATGCTGCCTAAATTGGATACATTTGTCTTGCTTACAAATGAAGGGCCTAGCCTGGATAAGAAGGATGAACATTGGAGCAAGATCAAGCATGGAGATGATGGCATGCGCAAGGGGAACAAGAATGGAGTTACAATTGATGATTTCAGGACTTTGAAGCCACCATAATGAGTGCGAGAAGCCTTGGACGAAATATACAAGATGCCACTTCATAAATTTCGTCCAGAGGCTATTATAGGTGCTGCGTCACCTTATTATTGGGCCAGGCCCATGTAATTTCGAAATACTTGAGTATAGGCTGTTTTTAAAGTCCGTATGTGTGGGGAAACAAGAGTTAGGGTTGGTTTCGGACCCCTCCACCAAGGGCCACGAAATTCCCCCCTCTTTCCCCCATATATACAGCCCTTAGGGCGTCGTTTAGACTTTGGGTTTTGTTTAGATTAAGTTCGCCATAGCTGCAACTTCGCGTACTTCGTTTGTGTTCAACGACCAGACCAAGACGTCACAGAACCCCACTTGATCAATAAAGCTTTCCTATTGAATTCGCAATATCCAGATTGCAATCTCAGTTTCTTGCTTGTTCTTCGTTTGCCTGCAGGAAACAGACCTTCGTTGTCAGGTTGATCGTGCTCCGGCGTGGTCAATAACCTCTCGGAGTTGGTTTAGCGATTGCTAAGGCGCGACGTCCTCGCACGTTCATAGTCGGATCGTCAAAGTCGACTGCCTCCAAAACGATAGCCACCATCTCATCGAAAGATGGGACACCTTTGCCTCTATCAAGTGGTATCAGATTTCCAGGTTGCTCGGTGAGATTTTACAGTTTTTCGTAGATTAGATCGAGTCTGTTCTTCATACCTACAGTCCACGATAAAGCCAAAAAAATTAGGGTTAGTTCATCATATCCGAACCAGTCTGAGCCATTGCATAATCTTTTCCGTGTTTGCTTAGTTGAATTTGTGGTTGCATCGTCGTGTCAAGTTGCTGGTCTTAGCGTCCAGTCTTTTAGAGTTTTGAGTTCTGGTCATAAGTTGTCACGCCGCCGCCGCAACATCTTCATCGCTACTGCCACATACCACCACCGATCCGTATCCATATACCACCACCAATCTGTATCCATATACCACCACCGCTGCCAAATACCACCACCGCTGCCATATTCTACCACCACATATCCACCACCAATCCGAGTTCTTTTCGTTCTAGATTAGCTTTCGAGATCCATCTAGTTTCGGTTTCGTGTTTCCTTGCCTGAGTAGGTCTCGGAAAAAAAAATGTCTGGAGACCCCCGGGCAGTTTTTAGGCCAAAATTTTGACAGGTGAAAATATTTTTTCCCTATCCTATTTTTGGGTTGTTCTGAGTCTTTTCAGACACGTGCCACCATACTGTTTTTTTACCGCACTTTTTCGTCGTCGCTGCCATGATTCTGAAAAAACAAATCGTCAAAAAAATTTCGTGCCTATCATCTTAGTTTGACTTGGGAAGTGTTTTGAGACACTCGCCATTATAGTGATTTTCGGCAAAAAAAAACAGCGCAAAAAAAAAGAGGCGAAAAAAATTCAGAGTGTGCTTTCCCCTTTATTACGTGCAGCGCCGTGATTTTGTTATTGTTCTAGGCTCGCATCTCTAGTACGGTCTAGCCTAGGACCAGCACAGTACCGTCGTTGAGCGTTTATTCAACTTTGCATCTCTGAATTGATTATTGCTGACCCCTTTTGCTACCATCTTATAAGCCTTCCTAGCTCCACATACATCTACGTCGTGCGTTTGACTCTCCCTGGTAATCGCTTTATCTAAGCTTTGAGAGTTTTGACTACCACGGTTGCCGATCACCACCTGCTGTTGGGTAAAAACTGGTAAGAATTTGATATTTGCTTGTCGTATTTGTGACACCCGCCACCACCACCACTTATTAGTAGTCTGTAGGATCATATTCTTGTGTGTTTCTATTGCTGCTAACCAAGCCAGGATCACAAGTCGACGAGACTGACTGGGAGAACTTGACGAACAAGGAGCTTCATGATAAGTTTCAGAAAATGATGAGTGTACAGGTGCAAGATGTGCTAAACAGATTTGACGAGGCCATGGGGAAGATAGATGGCATGGAGAAGACGTTTGAAACAAAGCTCGATAACAAGTTTGCTGAATTGCTTTCGCGTTTTCCACCACCACCGGCTGCTACAGCTGTCCCACCTCTACAACAACAACAACAACATCGCCTTCCAAATCAAGTGGGACGAGCACAGCGCGTTCCCCTTGAGCCTGGTCAAGCTTCTGGTGCTGCTGTTGATGTTTATGTAGCTCTTGCTGCTACTGCAGAGGTGGAGGACCATTACGAGGATGAGGTTGACCAAAATCAGAACTACGTGCAACAACCAGCACCACCACCACCAGGTCGTCCTCATGCATATCATCGCAACGGTAGGGCTGCACCACCACCTGAGGTACATGACCATCTTCCTAAATTGAAATTGAATATTCCACCATTTGAGGGTAGATATGTTCCTGATATATATCTTACTTGGGAGTAATAAACTAAACAACGTTTTACATGTTTACATTATCCCGAGGAGAGACGTGTTCCTGCTGCTGTTTGTGCTTTCACTAGTTTTGCATGTGTTTGGTGGTCTGAACATTGTAGATTATATCCTATTCCAGCTACTTGGACTGCTTTGAAAACTGCTATGCGTACTCGTTGGGTTCCACCATATTATCAACGTGAATTACTTCAAAAATTGCAGCGCTTAAGACAAGGAAAAAATTCTGTAGAAGAATATTATCAGCAATTACAAACTGGCCTTATTAGATGTGGTATTGTTGAGGAGAATGAAGCTATGCTTGCATGTTTTATGGGTGGATTTAATAGAGAGATTCAGATCATTCTAGAGTATAAGTATTATAATAATATCACTCGTTTATTCCATCTTGCTTGTAAAGCTGAACGTGAAGTGCAGGATCGACAGGCATTGGCACGGACTAACTTTTCTGCAGGTCGACCTTCATCATGGACACCGCATGCATCTTCTACTTCCACACATTCTACTGCACCGACACCTCCATCAGCTGTTACCTCCAGCCGAGATACAAGGAAGCAGGCACAACCACCATTATCTGCCAAGAGCACACCTATTGGGCCTGCACAGAGTTCTTCTTCTTCCATGGCATCAACAGGGCACACCAGTGATATTATTTGTCGTCGTTGTAAGGGAAGAGGACATTTTGCGAGAGATTGCAAATCTCAGTGTGTGATGATTGCTACTGAGGATGGTGGATATGAATCCGCTAGTGACTATGATGAGGAGACGTTGGCTCTTATTACACGTGAAGAACACGGTGGAGACGATTCTGATCATGAGACGCAATACATGGCTCCTGAAGATGCTGAAAGGTATGAATGTTTAGTAGCTCAACGTGTTTTGAGTGCGCAGGTTACACAAGCTGAGCAAAATCAGAGGCATAATTTGTTCCATACAAAGGGAGTCGTGAAGGAATGTTTTGTTCGCATGATCATAGATGGAGGGAGTTGCAACAACTTGGCTAGCATGGAGATGGTGGAGAAGCTATCTCTCACCACAAGACCACATCCACATCCTTACTACATCCAATGGTTCAACAACAGCGGCAAGGTTAAGGTAACACGTACTGTTCATGTGCATTTTAGTATCTCTACATATGTTGATTATGCTGATTGTGATGTGGTACCTATGCAAGCATGTTCCTTATTACTTGGTAGACCATGGCAATTTGATAAAAATTCTGTACACCATGGTAGAAACAATCAGTATACTCTTGTTCATAAGGATAAAAATATTACTTTGCTTCCTATGACTCCTGATTCCATTTTGAAAGATGATATTAATAGAGCTAATAAAGCAAAACTGGAGAAAAATAAGAGTGAAATCAGATTGTGGCAAAAGAATTTGAGCAACAAATGAAGCCTAATAATAAACCATCTACTGTTGCTTCTGAAATTAAATTGAAAAGTGCATGTTTATTTGCCACCAAATCTGATATTGATGAGCTAGATTTTAGCAAATCTGTTTGCTATGCTTTTGTATGCAAAGAGGCATTATTTTCATTCGAGGACGTGCCTTCCTCTTTGCCTCCTGCTGTCACTAACATTTTGTAGGAGTTCGCCGACGTCTTTCCACAAGACATGCCATCGGGATTACCACCTATTCGAGGGATTGAGCATCAGATTGACTTAATTCCCGGTGCATCGCTACCCAACCGCGCACCATACCGTACCAATCCAGAAGAGACGAAGGAGATTATGCGTCAAGTACACGAGCTACTCGACAAAGGTTATATACGCGAATCCCTTAGTCCTTGTGTTGTTCCTATTATTCTAGTGCCGAAAAAGGATGGTACATCGCGTATGTGTGTTGATTGTAGAGGCATTAATAATATTACTATTCGTTATCGTCATCCTATTCCTAGGCTAGATGATATGCTTGATGAATTGAGTGGCTCTACAATATTCTCCAAAGTTAATTTGCGTAGTGGATACCATCAAATTCGTATGAAATTGGGAGATGAATAGAAAACAACATTTAAAACTAAGTTTGGATTATATGAGTGGTTAGTCATGCCTTTTGGGTTAACTAATGCACCTAGTACTTTCATGAGATTAATGAATGAAGTTTTACGTGCTTTCATTGGACGATTTGTGGTAGTTTACTTTGATGATATATTGATTTTTAGCAGATCTTTGGAGGAACATTTGGAACATTTACGTGATGTTTTTATTGCTCTACGTGATGCACGTTTGTTTGGTAACCTTGGAAAGTGCACCTTTTGCACCGACCGAGTCTCTTTTCTTGGCTATGTTGTTACTCCACAGGGAAACGAGGTTGATAAAGCCAATATTGAAGCTATTGAGAGTTGGCCGCAGCCCAAAACGGTCACACACGTGACGAGTTTCCTTGGCCTCGCTGGATTCTATCGGCGTTTTGTGAGAGATTTCAGCACCATTGCTGCACCTCTCAATGAGCTTACAAAGAAGAATGTGCCTTTTGTTTGGGGTACTGCACAGGAAGAAGCATTCACGGTATTGAAAGATAAGTTGACACATGCTCCTTTACTCCTACTTCCTGATTTTAATAAGACTTTTGAGCTTGAATGTAATGCTAGTGGAATTGGGTTAGGAGGTGTGTTATTACAAGATGGTAAACCTATTGCATACTTTTCTGAAAAATTGAGTGGGCCTAGTCTGAATTATTCAACTTATGATAAGTAATTATATGCTCTTGTTCGGACTTTGGAAACATGGCAACATTATTTATGGCCCAAAGAATTTGTTATACATTCTGATCATGAATCTTTGACGCACATTAAAAGTCAAGCAAAACTGAACCGTAGACATGCTAAATGGGTTGAATTCATAGAGACTTTCCCTTATGTTATTAAACACAAGAAGGGAAAAGAAAATTTTATTGTTGATGCATTGTCTCGTCCTTATACTATGCTTTCACAACTTGACTTTAAAATATTTGGTTTGGAGACCATCAAAGATCAATATATGCATGATGTTGAATTTAAAGATGTATTGCAGAATTGTAAAGAAGGGAGAACATGGAACAAGTTTGTTGGTAATGATGGATTTGTGTTTCGTGCTAACAAGCTATGCATTCCAGCTAGCTCTGTTCGTCTTTTGTTGTTGCAGGAGGCGCATGGAGGGGGATTAATGGGACACTTTGGCGTGAAGAAGACGGAGGACGTACTTGCTACACATTTCTTTTGGCCAAAGATGCGACGGGATGTTGAGCGTTTTGTTGGTCGCTGCACTACATGTCAAAAAGCTAAGTCACGACTCAATCCTCATGGTTTATATATGCCTTTGCCTGTCCCTAGTGTTCCTTGGGAAGATATATCTATGGACTTTGTTTTGGGTTTCCCTCGAACAAAGAAGGGGAGGGATAGCATATTTGTTGTCGTGGATAGGTTCTCGAAGATGGCACACTTTATACCATGTCATAAAAGCGATGATGCTGCTAATGTTGCTGATTTGTTCTTTCGTGAAATTATTCGCTTGCATGGTGTGCCAAATACTAGTGTCTCAGATCGTGATACTAAATTTCTTAGCCACTTTTGGAGATGTTTATGGGCTAAGTTGGGGACTAAACTGCTTTTTAGTACTACTTGTCACCCCCAAACTGATGGACAAACTGAAGTAGTCAACAGAACTTTGTCTACTATGCTTAGGGCTATTTTGAAGAATAATAAGAAAATGTGGGAAGAATGCTTGCCTCATATTGAATTTGCTTATATTCGTTCGTTGCATTATACTACTAAGATGTGCCCTTTTGAAATTGTCTATGGTTTCCTACCTCGTGCACCTATTGATTTGTTGCCTCTTCCATCTTCGGAGAAGGTTAATTTTGATGCTAAACAACGTGCTGAATTGATCTTAAAAATGCATGAGTTAACTAAGGAAAATATTGAGCGCATGAATGCTTAATATAAACTTGTTGGAGATAAGGGTAGAAAACGTGTTGTCTTTGCACCTGGAGATCTTGTTTGGTTACATTTGCGTAAGGATAGGTTTCCTAATTTGCGCAAGTCAAAGCTAATGCCACGTGCTGATGGTCCTTTCAAGGTGTTAGAGAAAATAAATGATAATGCATATAAACTTGAGCTGCCTGCAGATTTTGGGGTTAGTCCCACATTTAACATTGCAGATTTGAAGCCTTACTTGGGTGAGGAAGATGAGCTTCCGTCGAGGACGACTTCAATTCAAGAAGTGGAGGATGATGAGGACATCACTAACAAGGTTACACCCACAGCTCCAACTGACACATATACAGGACCAATTACTAGAGCTCGCGCACGCCAATTAAATTACCAGGTACTTTCATTTCTTGGTAATGATTCTAATGTTCATGAGAATATGATGCTGCCTAAATTGGATACATTTGTCTTGCTTACAAATGAAGGGCCTAGCCTGGACAAGAAGGATGAACATTGGAGCAAGATCAAGCATGGAGATGATGGCATGCACAAGGGGAACAAGAATGGAGTTACAATTGATGATTTTAGGACTTTGAAGCCACCATAATGAGTGCGAGAAGCCTTGGACGAAATATACAAGATGTCACTTCATAAATTTCGTCCAGAGGCTATTATAGGTGCTGCGTCACTTTATTATTGGGCCAGGCCCATGTAATTTCGAAATACTTGAGTATAGGCTGTTTTTAGAGTCCGTATGTGTGAGGGAAACAAGAGTTAGGGTTGGTTTCGGACCCCTCCACCAAGGGCCACGAAATTCCCCCCTCTTTCCCCCATATATACAACCCTTAGGGCGTCGTTTATACTTTGGGTTTTGTTTAGATTAAGTTCGCCATAGCTGCAACTTCGCGTACTTCGTTTGTGTTCAACGACCAGACCAAGACGTCACAGAACCCCACTTGATCAATAAAGCTTTCCTCTTGAATTAGCCATATCCAGATTGCAATGTCAGTTTCTTGCTTGTTCTTCGTTTGCCTGCAGGAAACAGACCTTCGTGGTCAGGTTGATCATGCTCCGGCGTGGTCAATAACCTCTCGGAGTTGGTTTAGCGATTGCTAAGGCGCGACATCCTCGCACGTTCGTAGTCGGATCGTCAAAGTCGACTTCCTCCAAAACGATAGCCACCATCTCATCCAAAGACGGGACACCTTTGCCTCTATCATAATGTGAATCATCTTAGCACCATTTTGCGAACCCTTCGCAAGCAAAAACTTTATGCCAACATGGAAAAGTGCAAATTCGGTGTAGACAAACTTCTATTCCTAGGATTTGTTATGTCATCCAAACGTGTGCATGTAGACCAAACTAAGATTGAAGCTACTAAAACTTGGCCAAAACCAACGAATTTGCATCAAGTGCATAGCTTCTTAGGCGTAGCCGGATTCTATCGACAATTTGTGAAGGACTTTAGCACCATCGCTATGACTTTGCATGCTTTGAGCAAGAAGAATGCACCCTTTGTTTGGGTTCCTTCGCAAGACACTGCATTCAAGGATCTTACAAACTTAGTAACACATGCACCTTTACTTGCCTTACCAAATTTCATAAACCTTTTGAGGTACATTGTGATGCTAGTGGTACCGGCATAGGAGGTTCGTTAATGCAAGAAAAGTGCTCGATTGCGTATTTTGGGAAGTGGAATTAACGTGAGACGATGCCCGAGTGGCCCACGAGGCAGGGGGCACGCCGCGCCCCTGACCCTTGTGGCCACCCCATAAGGCGGTTGGTGCCCTTCTTTCGCCGCAAGTAAGCTAATATCCAGATAAAAATCGTGTCCAAAATTCAGCCCAATCGGATTTACGAATCTCCGTGAATTTTAGAAATGGTGGAAGGCCAGAATCTGGGAACGGAGAAACAGAGAGACATATCCAATCTCGGAGGGGCTCTTGCCCCTCCCATACCATGGAGGCCATGGACCAGAGGGGAAACCCTTCTCCCATCTAGGGAGAAGGCCAAGGAAGAAGGAGAAGTAGGGGGGCTCTCTCCCCCTCGCTTTTGATGTCACCGGAGTGCCACCGGGGCCATCATCGTGTGACGGCGATCTACACCAACACCTCCGTCATCTTCACCAACATCTTCATCAGCTTCCCCCATCTATCTACAGCGGTCCACTCTCCCGCGACCCACTGTACCCTCTACTTTGACATGGTGCTTTATGCTTCATATTATTATACAATGATGTGTTGCCATCCTATGATGTATGAGTAAATTTTTGTTGTCCTATCGGTAATTAGTGAATTGTTATGATTGGTTTAAATTGCTTGTGGTTATGTTGTTGTCCTTTGGTGCCCATCATATGAGCGCGCGCGTGAATCACACCATAGGGTTAGTTGTATGTTGATAGGACTATGTATTGGAGGGCAAGAGTGACAGAAGCTTCAACCTAGGGTAGAAATGGATGCCTACGGGATTGAAGAGGGACCAATATATCTTAATGCTATGGTTGGGTTTTACCTTAATGAACTTTAGTAGTTGCGGATGCTTGCTAATAGTTCCAATCATAAGTGCATAGAATTCCAAGTCAGGGATGACATGCTAGCAGTGGCCTCTCCCACATAAAACTTGCTATCGGTCTAGTAACGTAGTCAATTGCATAGGGACAATTTCACAGCTGCTACCACAAATTTTCCACACTCGCTATACAAACTTTATTGCTTCTTTACCTAAACAGCCCCTAGTTTATATTTACGTGCTCTTTATATTCTTGCAAACCTATCCCACAAAAACTACAAAGTACTTCTAGTTTCATACTTGTTCTAGGTAAAGCGAACGTCAAGCATGCGTAGAGTTGTATCGGTGGTTGATAGAATATGAGGAAATATTTGTTCTACCTTTAGCTCCTCGTTGGGTTCGACACTCTTACTTATCGAAAGAGGCTACAACTGATCCCCTACACTTGTGGGTATCAAGACCTTTTTCTGGCGCCGTTGCCGGGGAGCAATAGCGTGGGGTGAATATTCTCGTGTGTGCTTGTTTGCTTTATCACTAAGTAGATTTTATTTGCTGTTCTAAGTTGTTTTCTATATTTAGTTATAGGTAGGAAACTCAAAATACCAAGAAACTAGTGGCACCAACTGAACCAATGGTTGAAGAACCACTCAAAATCTATCACACTCCTGAAGCTTTTTACTTGGATCATCTTCGATCCCTATGTGCTCGTGCTGAAACCCCAACTAGCTTAGTTGAGGGCAAATCTTTAGATGAGCATGCTTGTTATGTGCGACACCGCTTATCTCAAGATGGGAAACTTTTACTGGATCAAATTCATCGTTTGCAATGCTATGCTTGGAATTTACGTGAAATATATTATTTTACTTGTTGTTCTGAAGACCCTAAGAAACACCTTCCCTACCTATGTGAGTTTAGTGATAATGGAATCGTATCTTCGTATGCTAAGGGTGTTTATAGTTACTATGATGTTCAACAAATTGAAGTATTTGTTGCGTTTAAGGGTGCTTATGAAATTGCTTCTTTGATTGAAAAGTATGATGCTACTCTTTACAAATCTGAAAATTTTGCCATATTTAAATATTGTTATGATAATTATGCTTTTAAAGCCTATGTTAAACCATATATTGAGGACTCCTCCACTATCCAAGAAGAGACTAATATTTTGTAGGAGTCTATGGA
Organism: Secale cereale; assembly: GCA_902687465.1. Taxonomy (NCBI): domain Eukaryota; kingdom Viridiplantae; phylum Streptophyta; class Magnoliopsida; order Poales; family Poaceae; genus Secale; species Secale cereale. Next base: position 345,088,428 of record LR738712.1, read on the forward strand.
AGAAGAAATTAATGACATTGTGAGCTCATTGGATGAAAAAGATGAGGAGGAGAGCGAAGAACAAAAGGAGGAAGAGCGGATTGATCACCCGTGCCCACCTTCTAATGAGAGTAACTCTTTATCTCATACATTGTTTAATTTCCCTTCGTGCTTAGTGAAGGATGAATGCTATGATGATTGTTATGATCCCGTTGATTCTTTTGAAATATCCCTTTTTGATGATGCTTGCTATGCTTGTGGCCAAGATGCCAATATAAATTATGCCTATGGAGATGAACTTGCTATAGTTCCTTATGTTAAACATGAGATAGTTTCTATTGCACCCACACATGATAGTCCTATTATCTTTTTGAATTCTCCCAACTACACTATTTCAGAGAAGTTTGCTCTTATTAAGGATTATATTGATGGGTTGCCTTTTTCTGTTGCACATGATGTTTTTGATGAATATAATATGCATGTGCTTGCTGCTCCTACTTGCAATTATTATGAGAGAGGAACTACATCTTCGCCTCTCTATGTTTCCAACATGATAAAATTGCAAGAAACTACTTATACTATGCATTGGCCTTTACTTGATGTGCATGAATTATTCGTGTATGACATGCCTATGCATAGGAAGAGAGTTAGACTTCGATTTTGCATGACACATATAACTTTGTGCTCACTACTAATTGCCAAATCATTGTTAATTAAAATTGGCTTCGATATACATTGGGATCCGGGTGGATCCATTACTTGAGCACCATATGCCTAGCCTAATGGCTTTAAAGAAAGAGCTGCTAGGGAGACAACCTGGAAGTTTTAGAGAGTCATTTATTTCTGTTGTGTATTTTTTAAAGTTTAAAAACAAATAAAAAATAAAGAGGGGAACCTAAAACTTTTTCAAAAAGAAAAGTGAAAGTAAGAAGGACGAGCACCGTTGAAATGGGGGAGCTCCTTGAACTTTTTTCATGACCATGGAAACTTTGCAAATCTTGAATTACAGAAACTTTTCAACAAAAATAATTATCCCCTTGTACAATCCCACTGTATTATAAAAAAAATGTGCCAAGAGTTTCCTTTAGGATGATTAAACTGCTTGTTGGTTTGTGCGGTGCAAAAACAGAAACTTTGGCTGTAGTGCGCGATTTTACATTTTTTACTGGAATGTCGAAAGGATCTGAAACCTTTTGCAAAGTCATGCTATACAATTTTTTTATTGTTACTAATTTTTCCAGAATTTTTAGAGTTACAGAAGTATGGTAAATGTTCAGATTACTACAGATTGTCCTGTTTTCATAGATTGATGTTATAACTTCATTATTTGCATATGTTTGAATTCTTGTTAAAGCCTCCTTGACTTGGGGCCATAAAATTGTGATAGAATACAGTAGGTAATGTTTGTTTATAATTATACAATAATGTTAGAGCAGTACATGATGGGATTTTATTGATCATATGCACGAACCCCACCACTGAAAGTTTGGTTAAGTTTTGTGTGGATGAAGTGTTCGAAGATCGAGGAGGTCTCGATGTGAGAAGAAGGAGGAGAGGCAAGAACTCAAGCTTGGGGATGCCCAAGGCACCCCAAGTATATATTCAAGGAGAATCAAGCGTCTAAGCTTGGGGATGCTCCGGAAGGCATCCCATCTTTCTTCAACAAGTATCGGTATGTTTTCGGATTCGTTTCGTTCGCATGTTATGTGTAAACTCTTGGAGCGTAGTGTGCTTTTTTTTTAATAAATGCACCATGCTGGTATGAGAGTCCTTGGATGATTTATAGAATGCTCTTTGCGCTTCACTTACATCTTTTGAGTATGGCTTTATAGAATGCTTCATGTGCTTCACTTATATCATTTGAAGTTTGGATTGCCTGTTTCTCCTCACATAGGAAACTGCCATTTGTAGAATGCTCTTTTGCTTCACTTATAATTGTTAGAGCATGGGCATATCTTTCTTAGAAAAAAATTAAACTCTCTTGCTTCACTTATATCTATTTAGAGAGTTGACAGGAATTGGTCATTCACATGGTTAGTCATAAAATCCTACATAAACTTGTAGATTGCTGAATATGATATGTTTGATTCCTTGCAATAGTTTTGCGATATAGAGATGCTAATATGTGGGAGGTACTAGTGAATGATTGTGGTTTAGTAAAAAATATTGGTGTTAAGGTTTGTGATTCCCGAAGCATGCATGTATGGTGATGTAGGGTGGAATCCTAATCGGCAGATCTTTCACGAAAGGAGGTTATCCCACGATGATCACGGAGAACACAAGGAAAATACGGAGGAAAACACGAGGGGAAACACTCAAATCAACACAAACATGGTCACACAGGTGCTAGATCCACGATACACATCAAGATACACGATCCATAGTCAACCACGGTGGTACAAAGGTAGTCTTCTCCCGGAGGAGGTCTTGGGTAATTCTCCGGTGTGGAGGCCTTGAATCCGAGGTGGATCTTCTCCGAAGAGGCCGCAGTCTCGTAGGAGAGGAACCACAAAGGTCTATGATGAGCTATCCAAAAGCTAACCCTAAAAGATGTGGGGAAAGGGGTATATATAGAGTACGGAGCGAAGGGATACACGGGCCACGGCCCAAAGGATGCGCGCAGGAAATCAGGGGCCGGACGTCCGGGCGACGGGCCGGATGTCTGGGGCTTCGCGGGACGTCGGATGTCCGGGGCGAGGGGCCGGATGTCCGGGCTGGAGGGGTTGAGTCTCGGGTGGCTTCTGTAGAGTGGCGCCGGATTTCCGGGCCCGAGGCCGGATGTCCGGGCCTTGCTTGGCTGGATGTCCGGGGCCTGGCCGGATGTCCGGGCCATGTATCCTCGACCTCTAGTGGCCTTCTGTAGTGGTTTGTCCAGGGGCCGGATGTCCGGGGCCTGGAGCCTTCTTCACCCCTTCTCGATGCAAAGCCTCGTTCGTGAGCTTGGAGACTTGTCCATCTTCACGCACATCTCCAATGTGATATTCTCCACACCTGAGCACACAAAACACATCCGTCTGAGGTAGCAACCATGTCTCGCAAGATTCGTATGGAATTAGGGCTAGGAGTGACGTCACCTCGGTCTCGAGAGCTCTAGCACGAGCACGAGTCATTGGTCCTTGAGACACTTGGTGAGGCGAAGGAGGGTCCATGGGGATGACCCTGGGATGCTCCGCATCATCTCCCCTCCCTTGGGAAAGATCTGCCCTCGGATCGAAATCTTCATCACCATGGAAAGGAGATACGTCCTTGATGTTGAAAGTATCGCTCACGGAGTACTTGTCTCGTGGGATGTCGATCTTGTAGGCGTTGTTGTTGTAGCGTGCAAGCACCTTGAAGGGTCCGTCGGCACGAGGTAGTAGTTTGGACTTGCGCTCGTGGGGGAAACGGTCCTTGCAAAGATGAAGCCCAACAAGATCTCTCGGTTGGAACATCATTGGTGCCTTGTTGACGTTGATCTTTGTGGTGAGACGATGGACTTGTCGCTCGATCATTGCCCTTGTATCTTCGTGCACCTTCTTGAGATAGCTCGCTCGTGCACTTGCGTCCATGATCGTGCGCTCTTGGAGAGGTAGAGGTAGGATGTCCAATGGGGAAAACGGGTTGAAGCCGTAGATGACCTCGAAGGGGGACTTGCCGGTAGTCGAATGTCTTGCGCGGTTGTAGGCGTACTCGGCGATGGGCAAGCATTGCTCCCATTCCTTGATGTTCTTCTTGATCAACACGCGAAGAAGCGTCGAAAGTGTGTGGTTTGTCACCTCCGTTTGGCCGTCGGTTTGTGGATGGTATGCCGAAGAGAAGAGTAGCTTGATTCCTAGTTTGGCGCATAGAGTTTTCCAAAAGTAGCTCAAGAACTTGACCTCCCGGTTCGACACGATCGTCTTGGGCACTCCATGTAGACGAATGATCTCCCTACAAAAGAGATTTGCAACATGTGAAGCATCATCGATCTTGTTACAAGGAATGAAATGAGCCATTTTAGAGAATCTATCCACGACAACAAACATGGAATCTTTGCCATTTTGAGTCCTAGGCAATCCAAGTACAAAGTCCATGCTTATGTCTTCCCATGGATGGTATGGAATAGGAAGTGGCATTTAAAGACCATGAGATTGAGCTTTGGACTTAGCTTTGCGGCATGTAGAACATCGGTTGGTGAGGCGTGAGATGTCACGGAGCATCTTGGGCAAAAAGTAGTTCTTTGAGAGCGTAGCAAATGTCTTGTCGCGTCCAAAGTGTCCCATGAGTCCTCCTCCATGAGATTCCTGTAAAAGGAGCAAATGAAGCGAAGACTTGGGAATGCAAAGTTTGTTAGCTCTCATAAGATATCCATCCTTTAGATAGTAACGTTCCCAAGAGGTGTGAGTCAAACACTTAGCATAAGGATTTGCAAAGAAAGGATCATGCTCATATAAATCTTTTATGTGCTCAAAGCCAATAACATTCAACTCAAGTTGTGTAACAAGCATGCATTTGCGGGAAAGCGCATCCGCCACAACATTCTCTTTGCCTTTGATGTATTTGATGACATAGGGAAAAGACTAAATGAACTCACTCCACATAGCATGACGCTTCTTCAACTTAGTTTGACCCTTGAGATACTTGAAAGTCTCATGGTCCGTATGAAGAATGAATTCATGAGGTCTAAGATAATGTTCCGAAACACGTAAAACTCTCACCAAGGCATAAAGCTCTTTGTCATAAATGGGGTAATTAAGTTGCGCTCCGGATAGCTTCTCACTAAAGTAAGCAATTGGCGCTTATCTTGCATGAGCATGCCACCTATGCCGGTACCACTAGCGTCACAATGAGTCTCAAACGGTTTATCAAAGTTTGGTACGGCTAGAAGTGGTGCGTGTGTAAGCAAGCTTTTAAGCTCATTGAACGCGGTGTCTTGCGAAGGACCCCAAATGAAGGGTGCGTTCTTCTTGCTCAAAGCATGTAGAGGCATAGCAATAGTGCTAAAATCCTTCACAAAACGTCGGTAGAAACCGGCTAGACCAAGGAAACTACGCACTTGCCTGAGATTCGTTGGTTGAGGCCAAGTTTTAATTGCTTCAATTTTAGTTTCATCAACGTGAACACCTTGTGAAGAAACGACAAATCCTAGGAAGACGACCTTGTCAACGCCAAAAGTGCATTTCTCCATATTAGCATATAAGCGCTCTTTCCGAAGGGTTTGTAAAACCATACGGATGTGTGTCACATGGTCCTCTAGCGACTTGCTAAAAATGAGGATGTTATCAAAGTAAACCACTACAAAGACACCTATGTAGGGTCGTAGATAAAAATGCATAAGACGCATAAATGAACCGGGTGCTTCCGATAAACCCATTGGCATGACAAGCCACTCATATAACCCAAACTTGGTTTTGAAAGCCGTTTTCCAATCATCACCCTCTTGAATGCCAATTTGGTAGTAACCACTTTTAAGATCAATTTTCGAAAAGATGGTGGCACCACATAATTCAACAAGCATGTCGTCTAATCGTGGGATAGGATAACGGTATCTAACGGTGATAGCATTTATAGGGCGGCAATCGGAGCACATGTGAAAACTTCCATCTTTCTTAGGCACGAGAATAACCGGAACGGCACAAGGGCTTAAGCTTTCACGTACATGACCTTTGTCGATGAGTTGTTGCACTTGCCGTTGTATCTCCTTGGTTTCCTCGGGATTGACACGGTAAGGAGCCTTGTTTGGAAGTGGTGCGCCGGGTATGAGGTCGATGCGGTGTTTGATTCCGCGAAGTGGAGGTAGACCCGGAGGTAGTTCATCGGGGAAGACGTCCGAGAATTCCTGCAACAATTGAGACAATACTAAAGGTAGAGGTGGTGAAGTGTTAGTAGGTTTGGCTTCCCCTTTGCATAAAAGCACAAGGTGAAAGACACTCGATGGGCTCTCACACACTTCTCTCATCTCACTTTTGGTGGCAAATAGTACGAGGTTCTTCTTGTCGCTCATCGTGGAGTTGCTCATATTTGGCTTGTGGCTCTCACTCTCCTTTTGGTGGCTCAGTCTCTCACCATTCTCTCCACGATGGTTTGTAGATAAGTGCTTGTCGGCGGCTACTTGACTTGGAGACATCGGTCGTAGCAGGAATTCCTTGCCCTTCATCTTGACACTGTAGTGATTGGTCCGTCCATTGTGTGTTACCCCATGATCGTATTGCCATGGTCGTCCAAGAATAAGGTGGCACACGGACATGGGGATCACATCACATTCAAGAGTGTCCTCGTAGGCGCCTATCTTGAAAGAGACTTGCACGGTGTGCTCGACTCGAAGAGTTCCAGCGTCGTTGAGCCATTGGACCTTGTAGGGGTGAGGATGCTTCGTCTTGACCAAATGTAGCTTGTCGTACAGCTATTCGCTTGCCAAGTTGTGACAACTTCCTCCATCGATGATAACCTTGACGGAGCGTCCATTGATGCCGGCCTTGGTATGGAAAATATGACATCGTTGGTCGTCATCTTGTTGATTTTGGAGTGTCAAGACCTTGGAGACAACAAGATTGGGACTTGAGTCATTGTCACAAAACACTTGATGGTCTTCATCTTCGTTCACTTGGCGATGCATAGCTACATGCTCAAGGGCTTCCATCTCATCGTCCCTCATTGAGTCATAAGATCCGTCATCGTTGATGATCATGGTGCGAACGGTCTTGCACTCAAATGATTTGTGGCCTCGCCCTTGGCACTTGAAACATTTGATGGAACTCGTCTTGGAGTTGTCCTCGGGTGGAATTGTAGATGAAGAAGCTCTTGGCTTGAAGTTGTTGGTAGAAGGGGGCCGACTTGATGTAGTCGCATTCTTGTAGCTTGACTTGTCGCTGAAGTTTGTAGATGGCTTGGTAGAGGTAGGAGGAGTGACCGAAGTCGTTGAAGCTTGGTTCTAGGAGCCGAAGTTCTTCGAGGTGAACTTGGAGTACTTGTAATCCTCTTGAACTTGTGGCTCCGCTTTGGTTGCTTGATGTACTAGCTCGAGGGGATTGGTGTATGGCTGGAAGTCCTCAATCTCCTTGATAGGATAGTTGAGTCCATTCAAGAATCTCGCCATTGTTTGCTCTTCATCTTCCGTGATGTTGGCTCTTATCATGGCAATCTCCATCTCCTTGTAGTACTCTTCAACGGACTTGGTACCTTGCTTGAGGAGTTGTAGCTTCTTGAATAAGTCACGGTTGTCGTGTGTAGGCACAAAGCGTGCTCTCATGACTTCCTTCATTTGAGCCCAAGTGGTGATAGGAGGTTCGCCGTTTGCTTCTCTTCTCTCAATGATTTGCTCCCACAAAATGAGAACATAGTCTTGGAACTCAAGGGAGGCCATTGCAATCTTCTTCTCTTCATCGAAGTTGTGAAGGCGAAAGATCTTGTCAACCTTCAATGCCCATGAGAGGTAGTCTTCGGGATCAATGCTTCCGGAAAACTTTGGCATGGTAAACTTTAGCTTGCCATAGCGATGCTCTTCATTGTTGCCTTGCCTATTTGGAGGGCGGTCTTGATTGGGACGATTATCAATATCATGTTGTTCTTGGCGTAGTAGATGTCCATTGTCATTGTGTACTTGACGAGCTTGTTGTTCTTGTTGCTCTTGTCGCGCTTGAGGAGGAACTTCGTCTTGCATTCTTGCTTGGTGGCGCCTCTCTTGCATCTCATTGCGAAGGAAATCCTATTCTTGACGAGTGTGTCGAGTGCGAGCTGCCACATTGCGATGTGCATCACGTAATGCTCGTTGTGCCTCAAGAGCTTGAGCTTCTCAACGTTGTTGTGCTTGACGGTTAGCTTCGCTATCTTGTTCTTCTTGGTATTGACGTGCTCGCTCTTGTTGTTGTTCGTGTAGTCGTTGCCGTTCTTGTGCTTGCTCAAGTGTAGCTTGGTTTCGACGATGTCGACTCTCTTCCTCTTCAAATAGCTCTTGTGAACTCTTGTCATGAAGTGGATTCCGGTTGTCATGTCGAGCTTGACGTGTGGCTTGACGAACAGTGTTGGATGTAGGGGTACTTGAGCCATGCGTGGAGTCGGTATGTCGACTTGAGCGGCTTCGTCTTTGAGAAGATGTGGAAGAAGAACGTCGGTTGACTATCAAAGTACGTAGCTCATCAAATTGTGTAGACATGTTGGTGTTGATGATGTCGAATTGCTCTCTTGTTCTTGCTTCAAATTGGCGCGCGTCGGCGGCGACTTGATCAATGTACTCTCGCATAGCTTCACTTTCTTGATGGAGAGCTCGTTGGACACTGAAGAGATGTAGTTTGGTGACGTAGTTGTTCGCTTCTTGAGGATCGTCGAAGATCGGGTTCGAAGATGTACTTGGCCTATCCATCATCACAAGCAAGTATGTGAGTGGGAGAAAGGAGAAGACAATACCAAATGTACCTTAACCGAAGTTGAAAATGGATCAATGATCACTCAATAACGTTACCCGGAAATAACACTATTGGTACCACTTCGTGTCGATTCTCACACCTACACAAGTAAAGCTTTGAGAGGAGCTTGGTTAGGATGGGGGCCTAAACATCCAAGGAAATGGTGAAACCACAACTCAAGTATGCAAGACAAATGGGACACAAACTTTTCCAACTTGGAGCGGTTAAGCGATGGTGGTTGCGGAAGTGGTGGTGGTATGCGGAAGGTTTGGTGGGATACCGAACGAAAATGGTGGTGGAGAGTGCAAGGTGGGGTGGATCGGGGGTTTTGTGGCTGCGGGAGGCCGGATGTCCGGGCCAGGGGCCGGATGTCCGGGCCAGGCCGGATGTCCGGGGTGCCCGAGGCCGTGATGAACTCCTTGCACACGGTGACTTTGGGGCCAAAAAAATCGTCGGATTTTGCGGAGAAAAATTGGGGAAAAGGTGAGGAAAAGCTAGATCCACTCGTGGCACAGCAAATCCATGGAACAAATTCAACAGAATCTTGCCAAATCAAGAGATCACAAAAAAAAATTGGGGCTATTTTTGTGGGGAATTTTTGAAATTAGGAAGAACACAACAAAAACAAGCTAGAAAACAGGGTGTGGGCTCCAAATTCGTGATCAACCTATGCTCATGATACCATATTATGATGTAGGGTGGAACCCTAATCGGCAGATCTATCACGAAAGGAGGTTATCCCACGATGATCACGGAGAACTCAAGAAAAATACGGAGGAAAACATGAGGGGAAACAATCAAATCAACACAAACACGGTCACACGGGTGCTAGATCCACGATACACATCAAGATACACGATCCATAGTCAACCATGGTGGTACAAAGGTAGTCTTCTCTCGGAGGAGGTCTTGGGTATCCCTTGGGATCTTCTCCGGTGTGGAGGCCTTGAATCCGAGGTGGATCTTCTCCGAAGAGGCCGCGGTCTCGTAGGAGAGGAACCACAAAGGTCTATGATGAGCTATCCAAAAGCTAACCCTAAAAGATGTGGGGAAAGGGGTATATATAGAGTACGGAGCGAAGGGATACACGGGCCACGGCCCAAAGGATGCGCGCAGGCAATCAGGGGCCGGACGTCCGGGCGACGGGCCAGATGTTCGGGGCTTCGTGGGACGCCGGATGTCCGGGGCGAGGGGCCGGATGCCCGGGCTGGAGGGGTTGAGTCTCGGGTGGCTTCTGTAGAGTGGCGCCGTATTTCCGGGCCCGAGGCCGGATGTCCGGGCCTTGCTTGGCCGGATGTCCGGGTCGTGTAGCCTCGACCGCTGGTGGCCTTCTGTAGTGGTTTGTCCAAGGGCCGGATGTCCGGGCCAGGGGGCCGGATGTCCGGGGCCTGGAGCCTTCTTCAGCCCTTCTCGATGCAAATCCTCGTCCGTGAGCTTGGGGACTTGTCCATCTTCACACATCTCCAATGTGATCTTCTTCACACATGAGCACACAAAACACATCTGTCTGAGGTAGCAACCATGTCTCGCAAGATTCGTATGGAAGTAGGGCTAGGAGTGACGTCACCTCGGTCTCGAGAGCTCTAGCACGAGCACGAGTCATTGGTCCTTGAGGAACTTGGTGAGGTGAAGGAGGGTCCATGGGGATGACCTTGGGATGCTCCGCATCATATGGTCTCCTAACTATGTAACCAAATTGGCGCGCATTGTATTTTGATTGCTTATCTTTGCATGAAGGTCGGGCGCGCGCGATTGTTAACTCCTACCAACCCCCCTAGGAGCATGCGTCGTAGTATTTTGCTTCGAGGGCTAATAGATTTTTTGCAATAAGTATGTGAGTTCTTTATGACTAATGTTGAGTCCATGGACTATACGCACTCTCACCCTTCCACCTTGCCAGCCACTCTAGTACCGCACAATTTTCACTGGTGCATCAAACCACCTTATACCCTTCCTCAAAACAGCCACCATACCTACCTATTATGGCATTTCCATAGCCATTCAAAGATATATTGCCATGTAACTCCACAGTTCTATTTGTTATGACACGCACCATCATTTTCATATTGCTTTGCATGATCGTAAGACAACTAGCATGTTGTTTTCATGGCTTGTCCTTTTTTTGATGCCATTGCTATGCTAGATCATTGCATATCCCGGTACACCGCCGGAGGCATTCACATAGAGTGATACTTTTGTTCGAGCATCGAGTTGTAATATCGAGTTGTAAGTAAATAAAAGTGTGATGATCATCATTATTAGAGCATTGTCCCAAAAAAAAGAAAAAAAAGGCCAAATAAAAAAAGGAAGAAAGGCCAAATAAAAAAAGGAACCAAAAAAAGGGAAGTCCCAAAAAAAGGAAAAAAGAAAAAAAAGGGACAATGCTACTATCTTTTTTCCACACTTGTGCTTCATCATAGCACCATGTTCTTCATGATAGAGAGTCTCCTATGTTGTCACTTCCATATACTAGTGGGAATTTTCATTATAGAACTTGGCTTGTATATTCCAATGACGGCCTTCCTCAAATGCCCTAGGTCTTCATGAGCAAGCAAGTTGATGCACACCCACTAGTTTTCGTGTGAGCTTTCATACACTTATAGCTCTAGTGCATTCATTACATGGCAATCCCTACTCACTCACATTGATATTAATTGATGGACATCTCCATAGTCCATTGATTTGCCTAGACGATGTGAGACTTTCTCCCTACTTTTGTCTACTACCACCTCCTATTCCAGCCATAGTGTTATGTCCATGGCTCATGCTCATGTATTGCGTGAAGGGTTGAAAAGGTTCAAAAAAGTAAAGTATGAAAACAATTGCTTGGCTAACACCGGGATGGACATCGGGGGTACCTTGTGTTAAGAAAAGGGAGCATAAAAGACTATATGATTTTTAAGGATAACATTCTTTAGCATTGATATTTTCAAAGACTTGACATTTTGATGGGATGCCCGAGTGTTAAACTCTTTTATGTCAAATGATAGACTATTGCTTTGAATCACTCGTGTCTTAATATTCAGGCCATAATTAGATTACATGATCAAGATTATGCTAGGTAGCATTCCACATCAAAAAAAAATCTGTTTTACCATTTACCTACTCGAGGACGAGCAGAAATTAAGCTTGGGGATGCTGATACGTCTCCGTCGTATCTATAATTTTTTATTGTTCAATGCCAATATTATACAACTTTCATATACTTTTGGCAACTTTTTATACTATTTTTGGGACTAACATATTGATCCAGTGCCTAGTGCCAGTTCCTGTTTGTTCCATGTTTTTTGTTTCGCAGAATATCCATATCAAACAGAGTCCAAACGGGATAAAAACAGACAGAGATTTTTTTAGAACATATGTGAATTTTGGGAAGTGGAATCAACATGAGACGATGCCCGAGTGGCCCACGAGGCAGGGGGCGCGCCCCTGACCCTCGTGGCCAACCCGTAAGGCGGTTGGTGCCCTTCTTTCGCGGCAAGAAAGCTAATATCTAGGGAGAAGGCCAAGTAAGAAGGAGAAGAAGCAGTGCTCTCTCCCCCCTTGCTTCCGGTGGCGCCAGAGTGCCACCGGGGCCATCATCGTGCAACGGCGACCTACACCAACACCTCCGTCATCTTCACCAACATCTTCATCAGCTTCCCCCATCTATCTACATCGTCCACTCTCCCGCAACCCGCTGTACTCTCTACTTGAACATGGTGCTTTATGCTTCATATTATTATCCAATGATGCGTTGCCATCCTATGATGTTTGAGCAGATTTTCGTTATCCTATCGGTAATTGGTGAATTGCTATGATTGGATTAAATTGCTTGTGGTTATGTTGCTGTCCTTTGGTGCCCATCATATGAGCGTGCACGTGGATCACACCATAGGGTTAGTTGTATGTTGATAGGACTACGTATTGGAGGGCAAGAGTGACAGATGCTTCAACCTAGCGTAGAAATTGATGCATACGGGATTGAAGGGGGGCCAATATATCTTAATGCTATGGTTGGGTTTTACCTTAATGAAGTTAGTAGTTGCGGATGCTTGCTAATAGTTCCAATCATAAGTGCATAGAATTCCAAGTCAGGGATGACATGCTAGCAGTGGCCTCTCCCACATAAAACTTGCTATCGGTCTAGTAACGTAGTCAATTTCTTAGGGACAATTTCACAACTCCTACCACCACTTTTCCACACTCGCTATACAAACTTTATTGCTTCTTTACCTAAACAACCCCTAGTTTATATTTACGTGCTCTTTATATTCTTGCAAACATATCCCACAAAAACTAAAAAGTACTTCTAGTTTCATACTTGTTCTAGGTAAAGCGAACGTCAAGCGTGCGTAGAGTTGTATCGGTGGTCGATAGAACTTGAGGGTATATTTGTTCTACCTTTAGCTCCACATTGGGTTCGACACTCTTACTTGTCGAAAGAGGCTACAACTGATCCCCTACACATGTGGGTTATCACCAAGCTCGGAATCAAGCTACTATTCTCTTAGGCATACCACCCACAAACCGACGGCCAAACGGAGGTGACGACCTGCACACTTTTGATGCTTCTTTGCGTGTTGATCAAGAAGAACATCAAGGAATGGGAGAAATGTTTCCCCATCGCCGAGTATGCCTACAACCGCGCAAGACACTTAACAACCGGCAAGTCCCCCTTCAAGGTCATCTACGGCTTCAACCCGTTGTCCCCATTGGACATTTGATGTAGGGTGGAACCCTAATCGACAGATCTTTCACGAGATGGAGGGGATCCCACGATGAACACGAAGAACACAAGGAAAACACGGAGAAATACACGAGAGGAAATGCTCAAATCAACACGAATAGGGTCACACAGGTGCTAGATCCACGATACACATCAAGTTACACAATCCATAGTCAACAACGGTGGTACATAGATAGTCTTCTCCCGGAGGAGGTCTTGGGGGTATCCCTTGGGATCTTCTCCGTGGTGGAGGTCTTGAATCTGAGGTGGATCTTCTCCGAAGAGGCCGCGGTCTCGTAGGAGAGGAACCACAAAGGTCTATGATGATCTATCACAAAGCTAACCCTAGATAGTTTAGGTAGACTGCTATATATAGGCTAGGAGGGGCGGAGGGGTACATGGGTGTTGTAGGGTGAAACCCTAGGGGGATCTTTTCACACTTGGAGGGGGAAAAGAGGAAGAACACACAAGAACACAAGACACAAATCTCTCAAAACAAACCCAATATCACATCCACTAGAGTAGCATACAAAGGATCCACAAGATTACAAGATCAATCCAAGGAAACAAGCACAAAGGTAAGGTTCTTCCCACTCCTAGAGGAGGTGAGGTCTTGCAATCCACAAGGATTCTTCTCCCTTGGAGGTCTTGATCTCCTAGAGGAGGGGATACAAGGAGCAAAGCTCTCAAGGTCTCTCAATACCTTTGCTTCCCCTCAAAAGATGTGGAGGAGGTCTATTTATAGTCTATGCCACGAAGGGGTAAGAGGGGAAAAGAGGTACATGGCCAAAGGCCGAAGGCTGCGCGCAGGCAGGGCGGTACCCCTCGGGCGGTATTACCGCTTGCAGGCGGTAGTACCTCTTAAGGAGCGGTAGTACCGTTTGTTGGCAGGAGCAGTAGTACCGCTTTGGAGGGGCGGTAGTGCCGCTCGTTCCGGGTTGGGCAGGTCTTCATTCGCTTCCACGCGATCCAGACTAAACAGGTTCTTCTTTGCTTCCACGTGATCATCTCCTTGGCAACTGAGAATGCACAACATCTCCTTGTGAGGTAGAACCCAATCCTCATGCGAATCCAAACGAAACTCGAAGAGGAGAGAATTCACCTCGTCCTCGATAGCGCGTGCACGTGCTCTAGTCATTGGTACCTTGCGTGCTTGTGTCGATGACGGAGTGTCCATGGGGATGCTTGCCGGATGCTCCGCATCATCTCCCCCCCCCCCTCTTGGGGAAGATCCGTCCACGGATCGTGGTCTTCATCACCATGGTACTTGGCCAAGTCTTTGACGTTGAAGATGTTGCTTACGTTGTACTTGTCACAGGGGATGTCGATCTTGTAAGCGTTGTCGTTGTAGCGTGCTAGCACCTTGAATGGTCCGTCTGCTCGTAGAAGAAGCTTGGATTTGCGTTCCTTGGGGAAGCGGTCTTTGCGAAGGTGTAGCCAAACGAGATCACCCGGATGGAACACCATTGGTGTTTTGTTGGTGTTGAGCTTGATGGCGCGGTGTTATACTTGACGCTCGGTCGTGGAACGTGTTTCTTCATGCATCTTCTTGAGATGGGCTGCTCTTGCACTTGCGTCCATGTCGGCTCGTTCTTGAAGCGGGAGAGGAAAGATGTCCAAAGGTGACAATGGATTGAAGCCGTAGACAACCTCGAAGGGGGACTTGCCGGTTGTAGAGTGTCTCGCGCGATTGTAGGCGTACTCGGCGATGGGTAGGCACTCTTCCCACTCCTTGATGTTCTTCTTGATCAACACACGTAGGAGAGTTGCAAACGTCCGGTTGGTGACTTCGGTTTGGCCATCGGTTTGAGGGTGGTATGCCGTGGAGAAGAGTAACTTTATGCCAAGCTTGGCGCATAGAGTTTTCCAAAAGTAGCTCAAGAACTTGACGTCACGGTCCGAGACAATCGTCCTGGGCACGCCATGTAGCCGCAAGATTTCCCTACAAAAGAGAGTCGCAATATGTGAAGCATCGTCTATCTTGTGACAAGGAATGAAATGTGCCATCTTGGAAAATCTATCCACAACAACGAATACGGAATCCTTTCCATTGCGAGTTCTAGGTAATCCAAGAATGAAATCCATGCTAATGTCTTCCCATGGATGGGAAGGAATAGGGAGTGGCATGTGAAGGCCATGGGATTGAGCTTTTGACTTAGCTTTGCGGCATGTAGAGCACCGGTTGGTGAAGCGAGAGACGTCACGGAACATCTTGGGCCAAAAGTAATTCTTGGATAGCGTAGCAAATGTCTTGTCGCGTCCAAAGTGTCCCATGAGCCCTCCTCCGTGAGATTCATGACCTTTGTCGATGAGTTGTTGTACTTGACGTTGTATCTCCTTTGTTTCCTTCGTGTACTTCGTTTGTGTCCAACGACCAGACCAAGACCGCTTACGGATCCCCGCCTTTATCAATACATCATTTATATTTGCAATATTCAGATTGCTTTATCATATTCTTGCTTGTTCTTCGATTGCATGCGGGGATAGACCTTCATGGTCAGGCTGATCGTGCTTCTGGCATTTTCAGTAACCCCTGAAGATTGGTTTAGCGATTGCTAAGGCGCAACGTCGTGCACGTTTGTAGTCGGATCGTCAAAGTCGTCTCCACCAAATCGATAGTTATCATCTCATCGAAAGATCGGGACCCCTCCCCTCTATCAAGTGGTATCAGTTTTCAGGTTGCTCGGTGAGAATTTCTAGTTATTCCTAGATTAGATTTATTTTCTTACCTATTGTCCAAGAAAAAGTCCAAAAAAAGTTAGATCTATTCATCCTTTGTCCAAGCCAGTCTGAGTGATGTAGGGCGGAACCCTAGATGGCCGATCTTTCACGAAATGGAGGGATCCCACGATGAACACGAAGAACACAAAGGGGAATCACAAGGGAAAACACTCAAGAACAAGTCCAATCACACATCCACTAGACAATCAAACACACAAGATCACAAGGTACATGAACAACAAAGTAAAGATACAAGGTAGAGTTCATCTCCAAGAGGATGTCTTGAATCCATGAAGGATCTTCCCGTTTAGGGGTCTTGAATCCAAGGTGGATCTAGTCCGTAGAGGGGCCGCGGTCTCTCTCGTGGAGTAGATCCGTAATGGATGAGCAAAGCTCTATCTCACATATGAGCTAAACCAATGTTGGCCCTAAAAGATGGAAGGGAAGGAGTACTTATAGTCTAGGGGTAAGTTGGGGGGATACATGGGTGAAAACCCTTCAACTGCGCGCAGGCAGGGCGGAGTACCGGTCCTGGGACCGGTAGTACCGGTTTTTACAGTCTTAGCGAAGTTCTGGCCTTGCACCGGCCTTGTATCGTCGATCACAGAAGGTGGACCGGTAGTTGACCGGTAGTACCGGCGGACCGGTAGTTGGACCGGTAGTACCTATTTCTCTGTGCTGGGAAGATTCCTCTTCTTCCTTCTGTTCCATGCTTCTCTCGCGGATGGTGTAGTTGTACACTTGCGCTCGCACTCCTCCTCCTCGTCCATGGGGTTCCTGCAATACCTATGTATGCACACGAGTGGAGTGTCAAGTAGTATACCATCCTCGAAGGGGTTAAGTGAACACGTGTAAAGGAGATTATTCACCTTTATGTATGATAAGTAGAGGTCTCACGTGTCGCTTGCCAAACGGACTCTTGACATGGTGATGTCCTTAGGATGCTCCGCATCATCCCCTCCCCCTTGGAAAAGATCCGACCTCGGATCGAAAGCCAAATCACCATGGGAAATAGGTGGCATCGCCATGTCGAAGCGGTCGATCACCAAGCCCTTATTATCTTGAAGCTCGAAATGGGCACTCTCCAATGTCGCACCAGCTAGTGATTCCTTCAAAAGGAGCAAGGACAACAAACACTTGGAAAAACAAATGTGGTTAGCGTTAGTGCAAAACCAAGCATTCAAGAGGTGATTCACCAAATAAGTGTTGTCATCAAGCATAGCATAGGATGTGACGAAGGGTTGTGGCATGGCGTGTAAACACATCAATTGAGCACAAGAAAAGATATCATGGGGCCAAGTATGCAATTGGGAGGTAGTGATGCAAATATGTGTGACAAGAGAATAAGCATCTACCTCATGGTCATAGCAAGCATGCATAAAGCGCTCAATGAAAGGTCTATGGTAGGCGTACGAATCATTCACAACACCAAGTGAAATGAAGTGTCTACACACATGAGTCAAGTGCAAGACAATCCAAGCATAACGTGCATAGCGTGTAGTGAAAGTCGTGTGGCACTCAACACAATAGAAAGAGCAATTTTTCGACATGTGTGAGGCAAATAAGTCAAGCATGTGACAAGCAAAGGGACATTGCATATGTGAAGGGATGACATTGGTGCAACCAAACATGTGATATGAGCAAGTAGGCAACAAGTTGGATGCAACACACAAGGCATATATATCATGAAGCATGGCAATGTGACAATGACAAGTAGAAGCAAGATCTCGAACATGTGTGCAATCAAGGGGTCCAAGATGACAAATAAGTCTCATGGTGTAAGCAACACATGTAGTGTGATCCACAATATCCATGCTCATGGTTATGGGTGTCTCAAAAGAGAAGGACAAGCAAGTGCGATGTAGAAGCGTTGTGAACGAAGGTGGTTCGCTCTCAAGAGTTCGAATGGTCAACTCACGTGATGTGGAAGTCGACACGATGTCCAAGTATCCTACACATGCACACAACAAAACGAAGAACGTATGCGCATGGTAGATAAACACATCATCCATCATGATGGTTCTCTTCTCTTGCACATAACCATTAGAAGCAGAAGTGCATGAATAATATGATGCTACAATGGCTATATTCAGGGCACTAGGAATATGGTGCAAAGAGGTACCACAAGCATGCTTCGCAAGAAATATGTCAAAATCTCCAAATAAATGCGAGAATGCTATGGGGGCAATCTCATTGGCAAAACTAAAATCATGGTTGCGCTCAATGTATGGACAATCATATAGCATGAGAGAGGCAACATGTGGAGACATATGACAACAAGCAATATCAATCATGTGCAAAGCATGGCAATGGTTGACATCAACCGCATGAAAGGAGCAAGTATGAATCATCGGTGATGCAACATAAGCAAGCATATCAATCATGTCGTGCAAGGTAGTGGCGCAGAGATGCAACACACTAGAGGAACTCATGGTAATCATGTCATGTGAGAAAATGGTGGATATAGGCAATGCACATGACATATCCCAAGTATGAAAGTGAATCATGGCCAAAGTATCATCGTAAGAATTGGGCACAAAGCAATCATGGCAATAGCAAGTAATATCTCCACCAAGCTTGCAAATACACATACAAGTATGAGAATCAATCATCATGTGTAATGTGAAGCATGGGTCACAAATGCATGGCAAAGGCATATAAATGAGCATATCATGCAAAGTGAACATGGCAAGAGGGGCATAAGAGATATAATGGACAATAACCCATAACCATGTGAGGGCCATGTAGAAGAGATGCGCTAAGTCTTTGCACGAAGGGAGCGGTTGGAAGTATAATCCACGGAATCCTAAGTCATTGTTGCTCTCTAGAGCTTGTTTCATCAACTCGTGCTCTTGCGATGTTGACGAGTAAGTATCGGGACCTAGACAAAAGACACACAAACCAAAGAAATTGTGCGCGTGGTAAATGTACACATCATCCATCATGATGTGTATGTGCACGTCAGAGTTAGCACAAGATAAGCATCGCTCAAAGAAATTTGAGGCACGATAGAGAAATATGTCATCCATCATGAAAGAATAGTTGTCATGTGTAGCACGATGGGGACACAAATTAGAGCAAGTATGTGGCACACCAATAGCATTGGCATTTATGAGGAGCATATTGTGCACACAAGCATGGGAATCATGAAATGGATGGGATGGATCAAAATCTCCTAAAGTGTATGAGGAAACTATGGGGGTCTCCTCATGAGCAAGATCGGAAACATAATGTGGAGAAGTGGAACAACATCCAAAACAATGCATGTCCGAAGCGAGGTAATCATGGCATGGCATATGATGGATATGATGCAAAGGAAGCATGTCAATATCATCACAAGAGAAACAAATGCCAATAACCATGGGCTTGTCATCTATGCCATAAGTGCAAATTGGATTTATCTTAATGGCATATGCATAGTTACTATGATGAGATTGTAAATGCGACATATTGTTGATCTCATTCATAGCATATGACAAGTCAAGCGGATTGTCAAACATGATGTGACCGAGAGAATTATCACAAGAAATCCTATGCAACATGGCATCACAACTAATAGACTCCACATGGCAATCATCAAACTCATCATAAATGGGTAAATCATCGCATGGGGAAATCATACTAGAATTAAGCATGGCAATAGGTGGATCAACATCATGCAAGCAATCAATGTTAACATAGTCCACTAGTGGGACGAGAGCATCACCTTCACCTTTGTTATCTTTCTCATTCCACTCATGTGGCGTAGGTGAGGTGGAAAAGACCAAAAGGTGGTCATCATCTTCATATTGATGGAACCATGTGGGGGGTGCATCATATTCCACCATGGCCATCGTCTTGTTCAATGGAAGGACGAAGTCGTCGAGAATCGATGCGTCATCATATGTGGGACCTAGCACCAAATGAGAAGACACAATAGAGGTAAAGGTCAAGTCTTTAGTGTTGAAAGTGGCCTCACATGACCTATCAACTATCTCACTCTCTCTATGTGGTGGCTCACTCACTCCCTCAAGGTAGGTGCACTCAATGTCGCATATGGTGGAGTCACTGATCTCACTCAAGTGGTGGGGGTTGTGGCTCTCCTCACATGGGAATTAGGGAAGCTCATCATATATGGGGCTAGTGGTGAACTCGCTCTCACTCTCAATATGGTGGCACATGTCACTTAAGTCATCATACGTCGCCGTGGTCGAAGGGAAAATCCCATGCTCAACCATCTCCTCATCGTCGCCGTGGATGAAGGCTGAAGATGGCACATCATCACTCTCCTCCATGACCGAAGGGAAAATCACATGCTCGATCATCTCGTCATCGTCGCCGTGGATGAAGGCCGAAGATGGCACATCATCACTCTCGCCTCCAAAGATGGAAGCATCATCCATGCTCGTCACCTTGTCGGTCGCCTTCAAAGCTTGGTGCTCGAATGGCTCCGTAGTCGTAGTGATGCGGAGCATCCTTCGTTCATCCCCATGTACACCACTTGGACGCAAGGTGATCCCGTTCCTCGATGCTCCCCCTTTCTTTTCTCGCGAGACATGGATGCTACTATAAGCGCGGACCTTGTGCTTGATCAGGAACACCCAAGGAGACCATGGAGAACCCAAGGACCAAGGCCAAGTGCGCGCGGGAGAGAAGGAAGAAGGGCCAGCACCTACAGGCCCCGGACATCCGGCCCCCAGGCCCGGACATCCGGTGCCCCGGACATCCGGGCCCTGGCCGGAAATCCGGCGCCTCTGTCCAGAAGACACCCGTGGCTCAACCCCTCCAGCCCGGACATCCGGCCCCTCGGCCCGGACATCCGGCGTCTCGGGAAGGCCCGGACATCCGGCCCCCGCCCGGACATCCGGCCCCTGTCTGCGCACAGTGTATCGGGCCTGAGGCCCATGTATCCCTCTCCCACTTACCCCTCCGTGGACCTAGACTGTATATACTCCTCCCCTTCCTCCATTTGAGGGTTAGCTTAGTGATAGCTCATTTGATACCTAGAGCTTTGCTCATCTAGTGGTTCATCTCCTTGTGAGTGACTGCGGCCCCTCCACGGAGAAGATCCACACGGATTCAAGACCTCTTCGGAGAAGATCCTACGGGATTCAAGGCCCCTCGCGGGAAGATCCTACTGGATATCATCAAGACCTCCTCACGGAGAAGAACCGGTTACCCTTTGTATCGTCCCTTGTTGATCATGGATCTTGTACCTCTTTGTGTTTCGAGGATCTAGCATATGTGTGACCTGTTCTTGTTGGTTTGAGTGATTCTCTCGTGTTTCCCCTCGTGTTCCCTCTCGTGTTCTTCGTGTTCATCGTGGGATCCCCTCCATTTCGTGAAAGATCGGCCACCTAGGGTTCCACCCTACATCATATGGTATCATGAGCCACGGTTTCTCACGAATTTGGAGCCTCCCCACCGGTTTCTAGCCTTGTTTTGTTATGTTCTTCCCCAAATTCGAAAATTCCCCACCAAAAATAGCCCCAAAATTTTTTGTGATCTGTTGGTTTGATGAGATTTTGTTGATTTTGATCCGTGGATTTGCTTGGTTTCAAGTGGATCTAGCATTTCCCCAAGTTTCCCCATCTTTCCTCCACAAAATCCATCAAATTTTGCCCCCAAAATCATCAAATTCCGCCCCCAATTCGAAAAGTTCGTCCCGATTCAGATCTGGAATCTTCGGGCCGGACATCCGGGCCACTGGCCGGACATCCGGCTCCTGGAGGGCAAAATCCCGCGTGGTTGTGGACATCAGGTCCCGGAAATCCGGACCCGGCCCCGGATGTCCGACCCCTGGGAATTTCAGCCACCCGTGTTTCACCATTTTGTCCATAACTAACTCATCCGAACTCCGATTTCGACGTTCTTGAGCTCGTTTTGAAGCTCTTGACATCCCCCATAACACAAAAATACCACCATCATCATTTGACTCCATCATATTTTGTGGATTTTGGCATGTTTGCCTAGGGCCTTCACCATATCATCCGCATAACCACCACCGACTTCCGCAACCTAACCAATTTTGTTCCCATACCATTTGTGGTTGCTTGAGTAGTGATTTGAGTCTCCTAAGGTGTTTAGGCTACTTAGGGACCATTGCTTCTTCATCAACCACCACCACCACTTCCGCATACCCGTTGCCCATTATACATAGCCAACCAAACTTAACCCAATTTTGTTCGAGCTTGTTTGAGTTGTGGCTTGTGTCTCCTAAGGTGTTTCGGCTACTTAGGGACCGTGACTTCAACTCCGACATCGTGTATAGCCCATCATTCCACTTCCGCAACCACCACGGCATTGCCGCTACCACCATTTGACATTTGCCCTTGAGATTTTGAGTTGTGGTTTTTCCGTTTCCTAAGGTGTTTCGGCTACTTAGGAACGGTTCTACATCAAGAGCACCACCTCTCATCATCGACACGAACGGTAACTTGGACGACATCATTGTATATTCCCCTTGCAATTGCATTGTTAACCCCTAGCCAATTTTGCGTCACTTGCCTATCGAGACTAGCCTTTGAGTATTGCCGGCAACGTTACTTGTGCACATTAGTGATCATCGATCCGCCCTTCCATTGCATACATACCATATCATCTTGGTATCATCATATCATCCCTTGTGTCACAAGATTGTTCCCGCATATACACAATTGCTATCTTGGTTTGTGCATCGTGGACATATACAAAAAAAAAGAATAAGCTTTTAAGCAAAAAGAGAAAGACAAAGAAGCTTGTAAGCAAGAGCCATAGCATCATACCACATTGCATATAAGATTGTCATACTCGATCATTTTGGATCATACCACCGGAATACCATACACATAGCATACTTGGGATAGAAGTCGTTGCATTTTGCTTAGTAGGTTGTGCACAAGTTCGTATCCGCCTATTGTGCAATCGCGCTAGCGTGTCTCTAGTGTTGTGCAACACGAGCATTTTCGTGGATTCCACATTTTGGCTCATTCCTTGGTTGCACGACCCCATCTATCTATCCGTGTGTGTGTTTCCGTGTGCCACACATATTGCTATTGGTCTACTTGTTTCACTTGCAAATTTGTGAATCTCTTTCAACATTATTGACTCTTTCTAACATTTTGCATCAAATTTTTGTGCCACTATCCTCACCGAGCTCCACCATAAGCTTTACTTGTGTAGGTGTGAGAAACCGACAAGAATTGGTACCAATTGTGCTATTTCCTTGTTCCACATTTGAGTGATCATTGATCCATCTTCAACATCGGTCAAGGTACATTTGGTATAGTTCTTCTCTTTCTCCCACTCATACTTGCTAGCGTCTTGTGATGGATTGGCAAGGCATTTCATCTCCGGTCTTCGACATCGACGGCGTGAACAAGGACATCCACGCGAAAACCATCGGACTACAACGAGAAATCCAAGAGTGATTGGGCAACATCGCCATCGAACAACGACACTTCGAGACAAGGACAATGGCTTCCTTCGACGACATGTGCGACTCCTTCAACAAACAAATGGCGGAGCTCCGACACTTGGTGGTCGATTACAAGTCTTCTTCCCCTTCGTCATCCTCTCGGCGGCGACGTTCAAGTCACAAGTCTTCGGAGCGCAAACATGATGCAAGTGCAAGTCTTCCACGGCCACACCGCCATGGCGACCATCGACATCGTCATGAAGGGCCAGTCACCTCCAAGCATCATGTGCACGATGACGACGAACGACATCTACCAAGAGCTCAAGCACGACAACGACATCATCATCATGAAGATGCTCGACAAGCGCATACCTACAAGTCCGAAGACGCTCTACTTCACGCCAAGCCCAAGTTTCAAGAGAACATAAGAAGACCGCGAGACAAGCACACCCAAGACGGAGCTATGGCTACAACCACCACTTCGGCATCTTCGCCAAGTGCTATCAAGGCATCTTCGCCTTCGGACGTACGGCATCTTCGCCTACTTCCCATGAGTTCGCCTACATCGACGTCTTCATCATCAAGGCGACCATCTACGAGCGACGACGACAAGACGGTCGAGCATGGGCCATCCCCTTCGACCAAGGCGACGAGCATGAACCTTTTCGACACCATGAAGACGGCGCCCATATTGGACTACTACTCCGGGTCAAGCTACGCGAGCAAGCATGAGACCTTCTCTTCGACCTCGGAGGAGCGTGATGGTTTGCCACACCCTACGGCATTCATCTTTGGAGGCATTACGGATGAGGAAGTTGAGCATGGAGACTATTACACCTACACCTCTTCGACATCCACTTATGACGAGATGCCCCAATTCCCATGTGAGGAGAGCCACCACCACATGAGCGATATGAGTGACTCCACCATATGTGATCTTGAGAGCATTTCCCTTGAGAGGATGAGTGTGCCCACCACTAGCCCCACACATGAGAGCATGCCACTTCTCCTATGTGAGGTTGAGAGCCATTTGAGTGACTCCACCAACCATACGAGTGAGAGCATCCATGAGGGAGTGAGTGAGCCACACCACTTAGTGAGTGAGGTAGTTGATAAGGCATGCGAGGCCACTATGATTTCTAACGACTTAACCTCTACTCCGAGTGTGTTTTCTTTGGTGCTAGGTCTCCTACAAGAGGACATGCCTACCCTCGATGAGTCCGTCCCTCCAATGGACAAACCGATGGCCATGGTGGAAGACGATGCACCACCCACATGGTTCCATCAAGAGAAAGATGAAAACAATCGGATCTTGAAAACCTCACCTACACCACATGAGCGGAACTCCAAAGGTAACATAGGTGACGGTGCTTCTCTCGTCCCACTAGTGGACTATCTTGAGAATGATTGCTTGCATGATGTTGACACACCTATTTCCATGCTTCATGCTAGTGCAACTTCCTCATGTCTTGACTTACCTATTTATGATGAATATGATGATGAGCATGTTGAGTTGCCTAGTTGTGATGCTATGCTCCATAGGATATCATGTGAAAATTCTTTTGGTCACATCATGTTTGATAATCCTTTGAACTTGTCATATGCTATGAGTGAGATTTCTCATATTGTTTCATTTCAATCTCAACATAGTAACTATGCATGCCCCATTAAAGTAAATCATATTTGCACTTGTGGCATAGATGACAAGATGATGGTCATTGGCTTTTGTTTTTCATGCGATGATATTGCCATGCTCCCTTTACATAATTGGCGCAATTCATCTACTATGACATGCCATGAACACATTGTTCCAAATATGCTTTGCTTTGGATGTTGTCAATATTCTCCATGTGATGCTTCCATTGATGCTCATGAGGAGACCCCCATAGTTTCCTCATACATACTAGGAGATTTTGATGCATTCCATACCTTGCATGATTACCATGATTGTGTGCACCATATGCATTCCATGAATGACAATGCTCATATTTCTTGTGATGCATTACACAATTCGAGTCTCCATTATGCTATACATAACAACAAACCTCTCATGATGGATGATGTGTACATATACCACGCACATACAATTTTTCCTTTGCCTTTGCCTTGTGTAGGTACTTTTGCAAACTCGTCAACCTCACAATCCCATGAGTTGACAGAACGAGCTCTTGAGAGCAACGACGATTTGGGATCCCGTGGATTGTCCCTACCACCGTTCTCTTCGCGCAACCACTACGCGCATCTCTTTTACTTGGCTCTCACACGGCTATGGGCTATTTGCCACTTGTCACATTATGTCCATACTATCGTGTTCACTTTGCATGTTATGCCTCTTGCTATGACTTTGCCATGCAATTGTGACCCTTGCTTGCCTTTACACATGATTCACCATTATGCTACTTATATGTGTATTTGCATGCTTGGTGGAGATACTTGTAGCTACTACCATGATTTCTTTGTGCCCCATGCTATTGTTGATTCTTGTGTTGGGAGAGTCATGATACTCCATTGATATTTACATAGGACTTCTTGCCACCACAATGATGAGACTTTGCCCATACCTTGCTTTCATGCTTGTGATATGCCATGTGCATTATTCATGTCTCCTATTTGCACACATGCCATGATTGCCATGATTACTTCTAGTATGTTGCATCTTTGCACTACTAGCTTGCTTGACTTGATCACTATGCTCGCTTGCTATGTTGCATCACCCATGTTCCTCTCTTACTTGCTTTCTTGGGTTGATGACATATATGTTCATGCCACTCACATGATATATCTTGATCATTGTCACTTGTCTCCATTAGTTGCATCTCTCATCACTTGTATTGAGTGCAACAATGCTATGTTTGTTGATCTTGGAGACTTTGACACCCTTCTTGAGATGCATACTTGCTTGATTGAGACTATTGCACTTGGTTGTTCTCGCATCTTATGCCTACATACCATGCACCAAACCCTTGTACTTTCTTATGATAAGAATGATGCAAGCACTTGTTGGGTATTTTCCCGCACGAATGCTAGGTTTTGCATTACGGCTAACCTCATTTGTTTTTCCGAGTGTTTGTCATGTTCTTTCATTTTGAAGGATTCACAAGGCGGTACCATCACATGGCATCTTGGGCATGTTAAGGCATACACGTTGCGCGACAACAACATCTTCGAAAACATACATAAGGTGCATTCCTTCTTTGTGAGCCATCCCCACTTATGCATATTGGATGGGCCATACTTTCATTGTTGTTTCCTTCTTGTTGTCTACATGATACATCTACGTGATGGTGGACCGACATTGACGATGGACCCTTTGGATGCACCTTCGGAACTCCACTCAAGCCACTACATTGAGCATTGGTATATCAACACTCCTTCGGCACATTGCACCAAAACTTCAATATTTGTTGATTGTGTGCCCACATGCCATGCTCCATGGACATATCATACACATGACAAATTTGCATCTTATGCATGGATTGACTCACATTATGATTGCCTTGTTGCATCTTGTATTCCCATGTCATCCATGATATATGAGCTTGTGCATTTCCTTAGCAAATTTGTTGTGATCTTTCTTGATGGCATATTCATACATCATGATCATATTGTCCTCCATCAATTGCATGATAACATACACATATTGAGCATCCATTGCCATGTTCATGCTCTTGATAAACCATCACACTATGACATCATTTTGCACAATGGTAGAAATTGTAGCTTTGTGCGCCATGCCAATTACCCTACCTTTGTGTGCACAACAAATGATTTTGCTCACATGAATGCTTTCCATCTCATACTATATCATCTTGCTAAGCTTCATGTACCTTGTCACACGGACTCATTCTTACATGATGGACACTTTGTGTGCGCTAACCATTGTATTTCCAAGTGTACTTTGTGTTTGCTCATTTTGCATGTACCCCATACCGAAGACACCTTGGAGTACTTGGATTGCGACATGCCTTCAACTTCGTCCAACTACAAGTCCGTTCATGACTACCATTTCCATGGTGATGAGGTTTTTGATCCGAGGTCGGATCTTTCCCAAGGGAGGGGAGATGATGCGGAGCATCCTTCGTTCATTCCCATGTACACCACTTGGACGCAAGGTGATCCCGTTCCTCGATGCTTCCCCTTTCTTTTCTCGCGAGACATGGATGCTACTATAAGCGCGGACCTTGTGCTTGATCAGGAACACCCAAGGAGACCATGGAGAACCCAAGGACCAAGGCCAAGTGCGCGCGGGAGAGAAGGAAGAAGGGCCAGCACCTACAGGCCCCGGACATCCGGCCCCCAGGCCCGGACATCCGGTGCCCCGGACATCCGGGCCCTGGCCGGAAATCCGGCGCCTCTGTCCAGAAGACACACGTGGCTCAACCCCTCCAGCCCAGACATCCGGCCCCTCGGCCCGGACATCCGGCGTCTCGGGAAGGCCCGGACATCCGGCCCCCGCCTGGACATTCGGCCCCTGTCTGCGCACAGTGTATCGGGCCTGAGGCCCATGTATCCCTCTCCCACTTACCCCTCCGTGGACCTAGACTATATATACTCCTCCCCCTCCTCCATTTTAGGGTTAGCTTAGTGATAGCTCATTTGATACCTAGAGCTTTGCTCATCTAGTGGTTCATCTCCTTGTGAGTGGCTGCGGCCCCTCCACGGAGAAGATCCACACGGATTCAAGACCTCTTCGGAGACGATCCTACGAGATTCAAGGCCCCTCGCGGGAAGATCCTACTAGATATCATCAAGACCTCCTCACGGAGAAGAACCGGTTACCCTTTGTATCGTCCCTTGTTGATCATGGATCTTGTACCTCTTTGTGTTTCGAGGATCTAGCATATGTGTGACTTGTTCTTGTTGGTTTGAGTGATTCTCTCGTGTTTCCCCTCGTGTTCCCTCTCGTGTTCTTCGTGTTCATCGTGGGATCCCCTCCATTTCATGAAAGATCGGCCACCTAGGGTTCCACCCTACATCACGTAGTCGTCGCCGCACCGTCTTGAAAAGAGTCAAAGTAGACTCGACATCATCAATGCCACAAAGAGGGATGGCAGTGGAGTCGAACTTGGGAGCGTCGTCTTGGATCTCCATTGGCTTGGACATCATGGTGGTACTAGCCTCATGCTCGCCGTCTTGGATCTTGGTCTTCGAGAAGTGTGCTTGCGGTGGAGAAGCCTTGGCCTTCATGAGTTCTTGTTCCACCTTGAGAGCACCAAAGTAATTGTCGTCGAGGGACTTGTAGTTCTCGAGGAAGATAGTCTTGTAGATGTCGTTGTGCAATCCCATCATGAAGTGGAGCTTCATCAAAATGGGGTCGTCCACGCCGGCTCATCGCAAGGCAATCTTCATGTCCTTGAAGTACTCGTCGATGGACTTGTATCCTTGGATGGTGTTCTCTAATTGGCGTAGA
This sequence comes from Secale cereale, assembly GCA_902687465.1. Taxonomy (NCBI): domain Eukaryota; kingdom Viridiplantae; phylum Streptophyta; class Magnoliopsida; order Poales; family Poaceae; genus Secale; species Secale cereale. The sequence goes on from LR738712.1 coordinate 345,116,981, forward strand.
AGTTGTTCCGTGTAGGTGGGAGGCACGAACTATCGCCGCATAGCTCTCTTCGTCTTGGGCCATTTGACGTTGAAGCTCGTCGAAGGTGTGTGAAGCCACCATGTTGACACGTTGTCGTGGAAGTTTCTTGTGGCACACTTCACTTGATCTTCGTAGGGAACTTGATGTAGCTTGAGGTAGTCGTCCATCTTGCGCTCCCACTCGAGATACTCCTCGGGGTCTTGAGTCCCATAGAAAGGAATCTCGTGGTCGTTGTCGAGGTCGTAGTAGCTCGTGGAAGTCGCGGACTTGAGCTTGGGGAGCTTCTCTTGAGCATAAGCTTGGGGTGCTTGTTGGCGAAGATGTCGTATATCCAAAGGCGAAGATGCCTTGAAGTCGCTTGGCGAAGATGCCAAGGTACATGGTGAAGTTGTTGAGCGGTTGTTGGTGTTGAGCTCATGACCTTCACATTCTTATCGTTGATGTTGTCGATGCCGATGAGATCCTGCCGAAGATGGTAGCCCGGAAGGATGTGCACTAGAGCGTCTTCTCGAAGATGTGGGAGACCTCATGCGGTTCTTGATGAGGGCTTTGAGCTCCTCCATTTGAGCATCCATGTTGGCGCACAAGTTGTTCGTCATGGCATCGAACTTTTCGTTGTTGTTGTAGACCGAAGTAGATGAAATGCTTTGCCTATCCATCACAAGACTCGAGCAAAGGTGAGTAGGAGATGAGATAAACAATACCAAGTTACCTTTTCCCAACGTTGAGGATGTATCCCGTTTCACTCAATGTGAAATGAAAGAATAGTGGAATTGGTACCGGACTTGTTCACTCACACCTATCAAGTAAAGCTTATCGAGTGGCTCGGTGAGGATAGTGGCACAAAATTTTGATGCAAAATGTTAGAAAGAGTCAATAATGTTGAAAGAGATTCACAAATTCGCAAATGTAACAAGTAGACCAATAGAAATATGGGTGGCATACGGAAACACACACACGGATAGATAGATGGGGTCGTGCAACCAAGGAATGAGCACAAAATGTGGAGTCCACGGAAAACGCTCGTGTTGCACAACTCTAGAGAGACGCTAGCACGATTGCTCTATAGGCGGATACGACACTTGTGTACAACCTATAAGATGCAAAATGTACGAACTTTCTATCCCAAGTATGCTATGTGTATGATGTTCCGGTGCTTGTAGCACAAGATGATCCAAGATGATCAAGTATGATATGATATTTTGTGATGCTATGGCTCTTGCTTACAAGCTTCTTTGTCTTTCTCTTTTTGCTTAAAAGCTTATTCTATCTCTCTTTTTTGTATGGCCACGATGCACAAACCAAGATAGCAATTGTGTATATGCGGGAACAATCTTGTGACATAAGAGATGATATGATCATACCAAGATGATATGGTATGTATACAATGGAATGGCGGATCGATGATCACTAATGTGCACAAGTAACGTTGCCGGCAATACTCAAAGGCTAGTCTCGATAGGCAAGTGACACAAAATGGGCTAGGGGTTAACAATGCAATTGCAAGGGAATATACAAAGATGTCGTCGAGGTTACCATCCGATGATGATGATGAGAGGCGGTGCTCTTGATGTAGACCCGTTCCTAATTAGCCGAAACACCTTAGGAAATGGAAAAACCACAACTCAAAATCTCAAGGACAAATGTCAAATGGTGGTAGCAGCAATGCCATGGTGGTTGTGGAAGTGGAAAGATGGGCTATACACGATGTTGGAGTTGAAGTCACGGTCCCTAAGTAGCCGAAACACCTTAGGAGACACAAGCCACAACTCAAACAAGCTCACACAAAATTGGGTTAAGTTGGGTTGGTAATGTATAGTGGGATAGGCTATGCGGAAGTGGTGGTGGTGGTTGATGAAGAAGCAATTGTCCCTAAGTAGCCTAAACACCTTAGGAGACTCAAATCACTACACAAGCAACCACAAATGCTATGGGAACAAAATTGGTTAGGTTGCGGAAGTCAGTGGTGGTTATGCGGATGATGTGGTGGAAGCCCTAGGCAAAGATGCCACAATTCAAAAAATATGATGGAGTCAAATGATTATGGTGGTATTTTTGTGTTACGGGGGATGTCAAGAGCTTCAAAACGATCTCAAGAACGTCGAAATCGGAGTTCGGATGAATTAGTGATGGACAAAACTGTCAATCAGCCGAGGCTGAAACTGGGAGGTGCGGTAGTACCACTTGGGAGGCCGGTAGCACCGCTTGTAGTTCTCAGCGTAAGTACCGCTTGGGATGCCGGTAGTACCGTTGGTGTCGGGAAAATTCGTAGAACTAGATCGGGGCAAGTTTGGGGCGGAAATGGATGATTTCGGGGGCAAAATTGGATGGATTTCGTGGATGGAAGGTGGGGAAACTTGTGGGGAAGCTAGATCCACTCGAAACACAACGAATCCATGGATCAAAATCAACAAAATCTCATCAAACCAACATATCACAAAAAATTTGGGGCTATTTTTGGTGGTGAATTTTTGAAATTGGTCAAGAACACAACAAAATTAGGCTAGAAAACGGTGGGGAGGCTCCAAATTCGTGAGAAACCTTGGCTCATGATACCATAATGATGTAGGGCGGAACCCTAGATGGCCGATCTTTCACGAAATGGAGGGATCCCACGATGAACACGAAGAACACAAAGGGGAATCACGAGGGAAAGCACTCAAGAACAAGTCCAATCACACATCCACTAGACAATCAAACACACAAGATCACAAGGTACATGAACAACAAAGGGAAAGATACAAGGTAGATTTCATCTCCAAGAGGAGGTCTTGAATCCGTGAAGGATCTTCCCGTTTAGGGGTCTTGAATCCAAGGTTGATCTTCTCCGTAGAGGGGCCGCAGTCTCTCTCGTGGAGTAGATCCGTAATGGATGAGCAAAGCTCTATCTCACATATGAGCTAAACCAATGCTGACCCTAAAAGATGGAAGGGAAGGAGTACTTATAGTCTAGGGGTAAGTTGGGGGGATACATGGGTGAAAACCCTTCAACTGCACGCAGGCAGGGAGGTAGTACCGGTCCTGGGACCGGTAGTACCAGTTTTTGCAGTCTTAGCGGAAGTTCCGGCCTTGCACCGGCCTTGTACCGTCGATCACAGAAGGTGGACCGGTAGTTGAACGGTAGTACCAGCGGACCGGTAGTTGGACCGGTAGTACCTCTTTCTCTGCGCTGGGAAGATTCCTCTTCTTCCTTCTCTTCCATGCTTCTCTCGCGGATGGTGTAGTTGTACACTTGCGCTCGCACTCCTCCTCCTCGTCCATGGGGTTCTGACAATACCTATGTATGCACACGAGTGGAGTGTCAAGTAGTATACCATCCTCGAAGGGGTTAAGTGAACATGTGTAAAGGAGATGATTCACCTTTATGTATGAGAAGTAGAGGTCGCACGTGTTACTTGCTAAACGGACTCTTGACAAGGTGATGTCCTTAGGATGCTCCGCATCACTGAGCCTTTACAATTTTCTTTTCATTGTTTGCATTATTAAATTATCGGTTGCATCGTCGTGTCGAGTTGCTGGTCTTAGTGTCTAGTTCGTTAGAGTTTTGAGTTATGTTCACATTAGTTACGTCGCCGCTGCATCGTTATCCCTTCCGCTATCCACCACCTCATCCATCAATTTCCACCTCGTGCAACCATTTATCATTGTCACAATCATAGTTGAAGTCGTTCGCATCTTTGCTTGATCCAATCTGCATCTTATCTAGTTTGTCTTGGAAAGAGGGAGAAAGAAAAAAAAGACAGAGAAAAAAAAGTAAAAAAAAAGACGAGAGAAAGAAAAAGAAAAAAGTGTGAGAAAAAAGAAAAAGAAAAAGAAGGAAAAGAAAGTTGGAGAGAGTGTTGTTGTATATTCTGCTTGGCTGTTGTTTTCATCATTATCTTTACTGTCGTTGTGATCTTCACTTATATCTTGTAAGAACTTGTAAGATATTGATATTTGCTTTACTATGAGCGCTTTACCACCACATCCTAGTAGTTCATAGGAACATTATTTTTGGATTTTGTTTCTTGTTTCTACTAATCATGGCAGGTTCAAGAGTCACTTGGGCTTCATCGATCGTGGGAGACGTGTCATCACCTCAGAAAATACAACCACCATCACAAGAGGTACAAAGACACCAGAATGCGCACAAACAGGTTCTTATTTCCATGCCACCTTTTCATGGTCGTTTTAAACCTGATTTATATATGGAATGGGAGTTCAACATCAATAATATATTTGCTTCCCATAGTTTTGATGAACGTAAAAAAGTTAAGGTTGCGGTTGGTTCTTTCACTGGTTATGCTTTAGTTTGGTGGAGTGAATACTGTCGCTTATACCCTAATCATGTACCTACTACTTGGGATGATTTAAAACTTTTGATGAGAGATAGATTTGTCGATGTTTATTATACTCGTGGCATGATTAAAAAACTACAACATTTGAAACAAGGTAGTGACACCGTAACAAAATATTATGATGATTTACGAACAACCTTGTTGCACTCCTTTTTAGAAGAAAGTGAAGATGATTTTATGGATAGATTTTGGGAGGATTAAACCGTGATATTCAGGAGATGCTAATTCATGAAGAGTGTTATCCTATGGACCATTTGTTTCGTCTTGCTTGTAGTGCTGAACAGGAAATAAAACGACGTATTGTCCATAAGGAGAATAAGCGCCAGGTGCACATTCGATGAGATGATACGGTTATTCCTTCCACTACTAGGCGTACTATGATAGACACATCCGTTGTTTTGAGGACTACATCACCTCCACCATGTGACACATCACCTCCGACAGTGCCTAGATCATCTGAGTTGATCATAAGAGGTAATGACAAAGGTACCGATCTTCCACCTCCACAAGAGTATGGTGAATGCCTTGTCAATTTAAATGAACCATGCGATGAGCTATCCACTACTTTGATCACACCAACTATTTTAGAGGAATATGTTCGTGATTTGACTTTGCCATGTGATCAAACAATTGTGAGTGAACCAATTGAATTAACTATTGATGCGAAAGAACCATTTGAATCAGGGAATAAATCAGATTCGGATCAAATACGTGTGAAAATAGTTGTGCCAATGTTTAATCACTTTGATATGACCTCTAATCTTGGTGATGGTTCATCAAGGTTGGGATGGTTTAATGATGAGCATTGCCAATCTTTTGTAACGATTAAGAGCTTCACTTATATGTGCAAATTGAGATGCAATATTTTCATGCCTTCTACTTCTTGTGATAATATTTTGGCTTTATATTTTATGAACTACGAAAGTTACTCATCTATACATGTGTCATATGTGCGAAAATTAAGGGAAGTAAAAATGGATGACATATATATATACAACATATACACCTTGTCTATTTTCTTACACACATTTCAGATTAAGCAACTCCGAGGACGGCTTTATTTTCAAGAAAGGGAGGATGATGAGGACATGGCTACCTTGGATACGACCAAAAATATTGCATACATGTATATTTGTGAGGTGATTTCTAATGCAAACTATGCAACAATTTATTTATGTCATCCAGGAAAAAAATACTTCACACACTTTTGTGCCATGTCTAATTCCAGGTGTATGGGACATTTGTACAATCCACATATGAAGATAAGGAAAAGGAGAAGTTTAGGTGCTGTTCAAAAAGTTCTCTCACGTCACTTTTGGGCCAAGAGAAGATAGAGTCCAAGTCTCTCACGTTCTGCATCCAGATTCGGACTGCACAGACATACCTGACTCAAAACGGCAAGAACTCCTTCATACGGACTCCGAATTGGGTGTTTCTTTTTTTGTTGGAAACTAGATTTCGTACACTTTCCAACCCAATTGGATTCACCTTCAAATTCGTCTGGAGCGTCGAGATATCGACGAAACAATCTGATGCTGCAGCAGAATCCGAGTCAAATTACAAGTCCAAAGGTGGTGCATCACCTCCACTTGGGCACATGAGCCTTGTACGACCTAGGGTTAGTTTTAGGCTGCCTTGGGACGTCCTTCCACCTTGTTGGCCGCCACCCCTTGCTCCTATATAAGTAGATCCATCTAGTAGCTTTTTCTTTGGGATTTGTTTAGTCAAAAGTTAGCCATTGCAACTTCGTGTACTTCGTTTTGTGTCCAAGGACCAAACCAAGACCGCTTATGGATCACCACCTTTATCAATACATCATTTATATTTGCAATATTCAGATTGCTTTATCATATTCTTGCTTGTTCTTCGATTGCATGCAGGAATAGACCTTCGTGGTCAGGCTGATCGTGCTTCTGGCATTGTCAGTAACCCCTGAAGATTGGTTAGCGATTGCTAAGGCGCAATGTCGTGCACGTTTGTAGTCGGATCGTCAAAGTCGTCTCCACCAAATCGATAGTTATCATCTTATCAAAAGATCGGGACCCCTCGCCTCTACGAGTAAAGCTTTTAGAGGAGCTTGGTTAGGATGGTGGCAAAATTGAATGCAAAAAGTGAGTAAGATTCAATTATGTTGAAAATGATTCACAGTTGGCTCATGCAACAAGTAGATCATAAGCAATAGGTAGCACACGGAACACACGCACGGATAGATAAATGTGGTTGTGCAACCAAAAGTGAGCGAAAATGTGGAATCCACGGAAAATGCTCGTGTTGCACAACGCTAGAGAGACGCTAACCGGTTGCTTAATAGGCGGATACGCACTTGTGCACGACCTAGAAGAGCAATGTAACGACTTCCTATCACAAGTATGCTATGGGTGTATGATGTGCCGTCGCTTTAAGCACAAGATAAAGTATTGCTATCTCATATGATCTCTTTGGATGTGATGAGGACATGGCTACCTTGGATACGACCAAAAATATTGCATACATGTATATTTGTGAGGTGATTTCTAATGCAAACTATTCAACAATTTATTCATGTCATCCAGGACAAAAATACTTCACAGACTTTTGTGCCATGTCTAATTCCAGGTGTATGGGACATTTGTATAATCCACATATGAAGATAAGGGAAAAAGAGAAGTTGGGGTGCTGTTCAAAAAGTTCCCTCACGTCACTTTTGGGCCAAGAGAAGATAGAGTCCAAGTCTCTCACGTTCTGCATCCAGATTCGGACTACACAGACATACCTGACTCAAAACGGCAAGAACTCCTTCATACGGACTCCGAATTGGCTGTTTCTTTTTTTGTTGGAAACTAGATTTTGTACACTTTCCAACCCAATTGGATTCACCTTCAAATTCGTCCGGAGCGTCGAGATATCGACGAAACAATCTGATGCTGCAGCAGAATCCGAGTCAAACTACAAGTCCAAAGGTGTTGCATCACCTCCACTTGCGCCCATGAGCCTTGTACGATCTAGGGTTAGTTTTAGGCTGCCTTGGGATGTCCTTCCACCTTCTTGGCCGCCACCCCTTGCTCCTATATAAGTAGATCCATCTAGTAGCTTTTTCTTTGGGATTTGTTTAGTCAAAAGTTAGCCATTGCAACTTCGTGTACTTCGTTTGTGTCCAACGACCTGACCAAGACCGCTTACGGATCCCCACCTTTATCAATACATCATTTATATTTGCAATATTCAGATTGCTTTATCATATTCTTGCTTGTTTTTCGATTGCATGCAGGAATAGACCTTCGTGGTCAGGCTGATCGTGCTTCTGGCATTGTCAGTAACCCCTGAAGATTGGTTTAGCGATTGCTATGGCGCAACGTCGTGCACGTTTGTAGTCGAATCGTCAAAGTCGTCTCCACCAAATCGATAGTTATCATCTCATCGAAAGATCGGGCCCCTCACCTCTATCAGGATGCAAGGTGTTGGATGCTATTGTGCTTTTGTGTATAAGCTTTGGATGGCTCTTGTTGCTTAAAAGCTTTTGAGCTCTTTCTTTGGCCACTTATGCATGCTTCTCGGATCAAGGTAGCTATTGTGTATGCGGAACACTCTTGTGTCACACGTAGATATGATGATGTAGTATGCAATGTCTATGACTATCACTAATGTGCACAAGTGACGTGGCCCGGCAATACTCAAATGGCTAGTCTCGATAGGAAAGCTACGCAAAATGGTCGATGGGGGTCTATCAATGCAATTGCGAGATAGTAAACGTACTGTCGTCGATGTTACCATCCTTTTTGAGGTTGAGTGGTGGTCTTGTCGATGTCGTTCCGCTCTGAGATAGCCGAAACAGAAATGGAAACGGAGGAAACCACAACTCAAATGATCCAAGACACAAATAGGTAAGACCGTAGTGATGTTGGTTAGGTAACGGTGGTGGGGGTGGATGTGTCGAGGGTATAGCGGAAGAGGTGGCTAGGGTTTCTGCGGTGGCGGAAAATGGCGAAGAAAAGCTGCAAAATGCAGTTTCGACAGGCGGAGCCGGATGATCCGGACGTTCAGCCGGATGATCCGGGCATTGGCCGGATGATCCGGATGGATGTCCGGATGATCCGGGGTTGTCAAATCTTGCGGGATGAGCTCGGGGAAGATGGGAAAATTGGGAAAATTGATTTTTCTCGGGTTTTTGGTGGTTTTTGATGGTGGGGAGGTGGGGAAAAGGGTAATCCACTTGTCACACAACTCAACCACGGATCACAAACAACAAAATCTCATCAAAACACACAAATCACAAAAAAAATTGTGGGGCTATTTTTGTGGGGATTTTCGAATTTGGACGAAAAACAACAAAAACAAGTTGGAAAACAAGGTGTGGAGCTCCAAATTCGTGATCAACTAAGGCTCATGGTACCATAGATGATGTAGGGTGGAACCCTAATCTGTAGATCTTTCACGAGATGGAGGGGATCCCGTGATGAACACGAAGAACACAAGGAAAACACGGAGAAATACACGAGAGGAAACGCTCAAATCGACACGAATACGGTCACACAGGTGCTAGATCCACGGTACACATCAAGTTACACGATCCATAGTCAACAACGGTGGTACAAAGATAGTCTTCTCCCGGAGGAGGTCTTGGGGGTATCCCTTGGGATCTTCTCCGTGGTGGAGGTCTTGAATCCGAGGTGGATCTTCTCCGAAGAGGCCGCGGTCTCGCAGGAGAGGAACCACAAAGGTCTATGATGAGCTATCACAAAGCTAACCCTAGATAGTTTAGGTAGAGCGCTATATATAGGCTAGGAGGGGCGAAGGGGTACATGGGCCTCGGCCCAACATCATGCGCGCAGGCACTATCCGGATGATCCGGACATTTGTGCGGGTGATCCGGGCTTCGGGGGGCCGGATGATCCGGGGCGGCGTCCGGATGATCCGGACACGTCTGATTTGCTGCGGGTGGCCCGGATGTCCGGGTCTTTGTCCGGATGTCCAGGGGTGTCCGGATGATCCTGGCCGGGGTCCGGATGATCCGGCTTCGGCGTGGAGCTTCGGGTGTCTTCTGGCACATTGGCCGGATCGTCCGGATGGATGTCCGGATCATCCGGGCCTCGGTCGGATCGTCCAGGACATCGTTCGGAGCGTCCGGGCAGGCTGAGTCCTGGCTGTTCTTCCCCTCCATCTTTCTCCTTCGATTCTTCTTGTCCCTTGACTTCTCCATGGTTGCTCCCGAGGTGTCTTAGTTTGCAAAGAGTCTCCGATGAGGGTAGCAGCCATGTCTCATGTGAATCAAAGTGACGTAGAGAGGGGAGTGAAGTCACCTCGTTCTAGAGAGCTCGTGCTCGAGCACGTGTCATGGGTCCACTTGGCACTTGGTGAGGCGAAGGTAGGTCCATGGGGATGACCTTGGGATGCTCTGCATCAACATTCTACCTCTACCTCTACAAGAGCGCATCAATATGGATGCAAGTGCACGAGCAAGTTATCTCAAGAAGATGCATGAAGATACAAGGAACACCATCGAGCGTCAAGTTTAATGACTCATGTCCAAGATCAATGTCAACAAGCGACCCATCACATTCGACATTGGAGATCTTGTGTGGCTACACCTTCGCAAGGAATGGTTCCCCAACGAGAGCAAGTCCAAGTTACTACCTCGAGCCGATGGACCATTTAAGGTGCTTGCACGCTTCAACAACAATGCATACAAGATCGATATCCCACGCAACAAGTACTCCGTGAGCGACATTTTCAATGTCAAGGACCTCTCTCCCTACCATGGTGATGAAGCTTTTGAGCCGAGGTCGGATCTTTCCCGGAGGGGGGGAGATGATGTGGAGCGTCCCACGAGCCTCCCCATGGACGTATCAACATCTCATACGACACCACTTGGTCCTATGACAAGAGCTGGAGCCAAGGCTACCGAAGATAAGGTGAACTCGCTCCTCTTCGAACTACCCCTTTCTCCCTATGAGACATGGCTACTACCTAATGTGGAAACCCTATGCATGATCAGGTACCTAGAATATATCCATTGATCAACTACATCCAATGGACAAGATGGCGAGAATGGCAAGTACATGGACCAAAAGAAGGAGCTTCTTGAAGACCCCAGTCCTCGGATGACCGACGAGGACCGGACGTCCGGCGCCTGGAGGTTCCAGCCAGCCAACGTGCAAGCCAGCGAAGTCTACAGCGGCCGAGCGTCCGACACCTCCCGAACGACCGGCACCTCTAAGACAGAACCAAAACGTCGGAAGAATGTGACCCTTCGGACGACTGACACACCGGACGACCAACCCCGACCGGATGTCCGACACTCCAGCACCCGAGCTGAAACATCGGACGCCCGATGCTTCTCGGACGCCCGGTCCACCACGAGCCACAGGACGACTGGTAACCGTCGAACGTCTGACGCCTGTCTGTGCACGGTGAACCGGGCCGAGGCCCATGTACCCCTCACTTCCCCCTTTGTGGCCCTAGACTATTTATACTCTATCCTCCCCTCCTAATTAGGGTCAGCATTGTGATAGCTCATCTTAGACCTAAAGCTTTGCTCATCTAGTGGCTCTACTCCTTCGAGAGACCGCGGCCCCACTACGGAGAAGATCCACACCGGATTCAAGACCCCTCATGGGAAGATCCATCGCGGATTTAAGGCCTCCTCACGGAGAAGACTACCATCTGCATAGTCCGTTATTGTGTTTGGATCATCGTGATACTCGTGTTGTTCATCGATCTAGCATATGTGTGATTATTCTCGCCGTTCTTGAGTGTTTCCCCTTGTGATTTCTCCCCGTGTTCATCGGGTTATTCATGGGATCCTCTCCATTTCGTGAAAGATCGGCCCCTAGGGTTCCACCCTACATCACGTAATCTCCTGATATAATTTGTAATCATGAAGGTTCCTGATGATGCACATCCAATTTGTTCATTAAACGCGGGGCATGGGAACGTGGGCCACTGCTGCAGTTACCCGTCGCGGCGCGCCTGTGGAAGGTGCAGCTAGGGAGAACTGCGAAGAGCCAGCTCCCTCACGCCTTTCCCATAAAAAAGTACCCGCTAAGGAGTGCTGCTCATTCGCCCTCATCTTCCCTGATGAGGACATGACTACCTTGGATACGACCAAAAATATTGCATACATTTATACTTGTGAGGTGATTTCTAATGCAAACTATGCAACAATTTATTTATGTCATCCAGGACAAAAATACTTCACACACTTTTGTGCCATGTCTAATTTCAGGTGTATGGGACATTTGTACAATCCACATATGAAGATAAGAGAAAAAGAGAAGTTTAGGTGTTGTTCAAAAAGTTCTCTCATGTCACTTTTGGGCCAAGCGAAGATAGAGTCCAAGTCTCTCACGTTCTGCATCCACATTCGGACTGCACAGACATACCTGATTCAAAACGGAAAGAACTTCTTCATACGGACCCCGAATTGGGTGATTCTTTTTTTGTTGGAAACTAGATTTCGTACACTTTCCAACCCAATTGGATTCACCTTCAAATTCGTCCGGAGCGTTGAGATATGTCACATCCCTAGTCAGTGCTTGCATTAGGACTAGCTAGAGTGTGCATCATGTTTACTTTCCACAGAAACTTGAAATGGAAATGACAGAAACCCCAGCACCCCTCTTTTAACAACTAGGGTTTAATAAAATCTTTTCCAATGTACCCAAAATGCCCTTCAAAAATGTTCATCATCTTTGCCTTGGTCTTAAACCTCTGTCAAAAATGGTGCACAATTTTCTAGGACATCCAAAGGTCTCTGGATTAATTCATATGGTATTTGCATTTGGGCATTTAAATGCTATAAAATATTTTATGTGCCCAAATAATCCTAAACTGAAATGTTCCATGTTGGTTATATACTGAACAGTGGGCATGAGCAGTTTGGTGATTTTTGAAAGTGCCTAAGCATTTTTAGAAAAGCCACAAAGTTGCAAAAGAAATGAAACAGAAAATAAATAAAAATAAGGGAAAGCAGAGACTTACCTGAGGCCCACTTACCAGCACGGCCCAGCCCACCAGGGGCATGCCCGTCTTCTAACCCATGCCAGCGCACGAAGCAGCTCGGTGGCGAGCGCCGCCGACGCGCCGGCCACCTCCTGCCTGCCTGGCAACTCCCCCCGATGCCCTGGACGCCCCTAGGCGTCGCCACGCACCCCCTGGCGCCTCTCTCACTCTCCCCCGTGTCTTCCTCCTCCTCTCTCCCCTCCGCTGAGCTCCACCGAGCGGGCTCGTCGCCGCCGATCGCTGCCACCGCGCCCTAAGCCACCCCCTCGCCTCCCTGACGCACCCATCCGCTCCGCCGTAGCGCCCTGGAGCTCCCCACCGATGCACATGACGCCAGAAGCCCCATAGCGCTGTCCTCGTCGTCGTCTTCAACCTTCGGCACTGGAGATCGTCGCCACCCGTACGTCGTCGTCTGACCTTCCCCAAGCCCGCTTCGACGCCCTCTGCGACCGCTGTGAGCTCACTCTTCGAACCCCCCCTTCTCCGGGCTCAATTACGCCTTGTAGCCACCGCCCCCTTGCTGACCGAAGCCCACCGCCGCTGGCCAACTCGCCGCCGTGGCCACGAGCGCTATGCCTCGCAGCCGAGCACGCCACTAGGATCAGAAACTCGCCAGCAAGCTAATGCCACCCCTAACTCCTCCTCCCGTGCACCACAACGCCGTTCCGGCCAACCCCGTGCGAGCGCCGCCGCAGACGTGCTCGTCACCGTCAACTCCGACGACTTTTCGAGCAACCAATGGCACCGTTGGATGCAGCGCATCCCCAGGAGCACATAGAACCCATCCGCGCGACAAATGGTCGCCGGAACAGAGATTCCGGCGTGTCACCGTCGTGCGAAATGGTCGCCGCCGGCCAAACTCCGGCGGGCTGACGTGGCCTGTTAGTTAGGAGCTAATGGTGATTAGTTTAACCAACACAGCCACTGAGAGTGGACCCCATCGCATAGTCAAACCCAGTCAACTCCAGTTTTGACCGGGATTAGCCTCTATGACACTGACATGCGGGACCCACCAGTCAGGTTGACCTGGACCAGGTCTATTGACCTGCTGACATCAGCATGATGTCATGCTGACGCAGTAAATGATTTTCTGACCTGCTGACATCAGCATGATGTCATGCTGACGCAGTAAATGATTTTCCGGGATTATTTGATTTCAAAACAATTCAGGAAATTCCAGAAATTGCTTTAAAACTTCAAAAAAATCATATAAATTCAACAGTAGCTCAGATGGAAAAGATTTATATATGAAAATTGATCAGAAAAATCCAATCTTTCCAATGGCACTGGTTTCATGCATGTTTGAGCAAGTTAACCTTGCTGTTCACTTAAAAACATGATAATGCACTTAAATAAATAATAGTTTGGGTTTCAATTTGAATCTTTGATTCAAATGGGCTCGAACCCTTCTGTTTATAGATGCATTAGCCCAAAACACATGCATCTTGCCATATCATGAGCATGCATCATATTGTTGCATTTGTTTGTTTTTTGATTGTATCGCCGGTGTTCTCCGTGTTAGGTCCTGCTCCCGAGGATACTTCTGCGTATCCAACTGAAGAGCAATACCCGACAACCACTCTGTCAGGCAAGCAATCATTGATCATTCCGATACAAACCCATCTTCTCGCTCCTGCTCTCTTTTACTGCATTAAGGCAACAGCGTGTGAACTACTACTTGCTGCGGTAGTTGAACTCTATTCCCTTGCATGACATGTCATTGCCACAGTAAATAGTTGAAACCCACTAGCATGTCTAGGAGTTGATTGAGCCATGTGATGTGTGATCCACCATGCTATTTGTTTATGTTGCCTGCTATACTTAGAGTTGTGTCAGGTCTGATTCATCTGGGTGATGGATCAGAGTGAAATGATCATACTGGTAAAGAGATGGAAGTGTGGAACATGTTTGGTAAAGGTATCGATGAAAGGCCATGTAGGAGTACGTGGTGGGTTGTTTCATTGGAACCGTCCATAGGACCCGAGATTTGTATGTGTGGTTCAAGTTTCAGCTACTACCATGCATTGGGCCCGAAACCAATGGACCCTCTCGGCTTATTAACTGCCCTTGTCCTCTGTCCAGGAGTTGCAATTAGTTTCTGGTGTTTGTAGTTTACTGGTGGTCGTGCGCAGCGCTGACCCTCGGGGTGGGCTGTGATGCGATAGGTACGTGGCATGGTGTACCGGTCGCCCGTTTGGTGACTCGGGAACCCTGTACACATCATTTGGGGCCGTGAGCGACACCCCGGCCGGATCTCCCCACGGATGGAACCCAAATAGGCGATAAACCTGGACTAGGGACTTGTGTAGTTAGTCAGGTCGTGGCCGACACCCTCGCTGGGCTTTCGCTTGAAGGTTGCCGAGTACATGTCGAGTGAACGGTGATAAGTGGTGGAAGCGTGTGTGAAGAAGTACACCCCTGCAGGGTTACCAAACTATTCGAATAGTCGTTGTTCGCGGTACGGACTACTTGATTACTCTTACAGTTCATAGACAAGTTGATGGATACTACTAAAAGCCTCAAGACAAGTGTGAGTGCTGTGAATGGCCCTTCCGTAGGATGACGGAAGAGGATCCACGGTGGTGTATTGTTGTGGTGAGTAGAGGACTCGTGTACGTAGTATTATCTTGCAATCTGTTAAGAGTCATAGTATAGGTTAGCCAAGAGTCAAAGCTGGCTTTCTGCTATGAACTCCACTACCCCTGTTGATAATGTTGCATGTATGATAGGTTCTGTTGTAAGACTTGCTGAGTACCTTTGTACTCATGTTTTCTTAATAACTGTTGCAGAGGAGAACCCTGCCCCTTCTGATGGGTTCTACATAGACGTTGATGTCGACGAGTAGCTTGCTACCCAGACGGAGATCCTGAGCTTGTGAAGGGCCTTGTAGATAGTCAGGCCACACCAAGCCTGTTTTATTTTCCAAGTTGTCTGTACTCAGACATGTTAGCTTCCGCTTGTGCTTGTATGACTGTATGACTTGAGTGTTGGTCATGTGACCCCTACCTGTATGGATATGTTATGTATGGCTCTTTGGAGCCTCTTAAATAAAGTACTTTGGGTCATAGAGTTCTGTTGTGATGCAATGTTGTATTTGCACATATTGAGCATATTGTGTGTATGATTGAAATGCTTGGTATGTGTGGGATCCGACACCTAGTTGTTTCCCTTTGGTAGCCTATCTTACAGGGAAATGCCTCCTAGTGCTTCCAATGAGCCTTGGTAGCTTGCTACTGCTCGGAACACGTAGGCTGGCGGGCATGTGTCCTTCTTCGTTCCTGTGTCTGTCCCTTAGGGGAAATGTCACGCGTTGTTCCTTTATGTCCATGTAGCTTGCTACGACTTGGGTTCATACGTTGATGACCGACACGTTCGTTGCTGGGTCATGAATGCATGTCTCTGTAATTTAGTGCCACTTTTGGTTTATAACTAGCCATGTCGGCCCGGGTTCTCTGTCATGTGGATGCTAGCGACACTGTCATATACGTGTGCCAAAATGCGCAAAAGGTCTCGGGCCAGGTAAGGTGGCACCCATGGGGATACCGTGCGTGAGGCCGCAAAGTGATATGACGTGTTACAAGCTAGATCAGTGTGACTTAGGATCGGGGTCCTGACAGCGTTGGCATCAGAGCCGGGCTACCTGTAGGTTTCTCAAGCCAAACTGGTCGATGTTGAGTCTAGAAAAATTCTTAGTTATATGTAGGGGAATTGATTGTGGAAGGGAATGTAAGGCTCTTTTTACTTCTTTACCTTATGCCCTTCTGATCTTAGTCAGCCTATTCTTTCTATGGGGGTTTAGGACTAGGCCTCTCATCCTTACTAGGTTCACGTGTTACTAATCCGTAGACTCTTAGGATTGTTGGTTCTAAGCCTCAGTTCAGTTTCTACCCTTTTAGTATGATGATTAGTTGGACCCGGAACCTTGATATGATATTGTTGAGTGGCTATGCTATCATTTGTATGATGTCTCCAAATCTTTTTTGAGCATTTACAGTTGTTATGCTGCCCGATTTCTTCCAGAAATTCTAATGCCTTTGCATTACTTCGTGTTTCAGATGTCTGGCCGCACACCTCACCAAGTGGTTCGTTTGACTCGGTGCATTAATGTGCCCGGTCACACGGCCATGCTAGTCCGTGTGTTGACTAAGACCGGCTACCGCTGGTATCCTGAGTACACCGTGGAGGAACAGTACCGGGATTTCAATCAGAGTCAGTATTTCTGCACAGTCCGGATATACCCCTCATATCCCGGAGCTAACGACCCCGTCCATTGGTCTTATGGACTCGGGGTTACTATCGAGATGGCAGTGCAGGATGCCGCTTATTCGATGATGACCATCATCCGGGCTAGGCATGCCCTACTGCTGAACACTGAATTTTGTTACATGCCGGCCTCACTTCCTGGAGAGGAAGGCTACTACACTGGTCTGTATACTGATGCTGCTCATGAGGAGCCACTGCTTCAGACTTCTGTCCAGATGCTGGAGGATAGGGACCGTGAGGTCCGTGCCCTCCGGATGGAGCTGTATAACACTCGAGCCGTCCACTGGACTACTTTGACACGGCTTGCACCTGCTGTGCACGCCGGATATCTGGATATGCGGGATTTGTACCCCGTGCGGACTCGTCTGCCTGATCGTATGGATTGGCGTGACGTTGGGGGTATTACACCTCCACGTGGGCGTCGGTTACCACCAGCATCAGGCCCGAGGCCACATCCATGTCCCTATGGTCCACAGCCTTCGAGTGCTCGAGACTTTCAAGATCCATCTGTTCCACTTCCAGGCTACGGTGGTAATCTTTACGAAGATTACTACGGGAATGTCTGAGCTAGACTGTGGCAGTAGTAGTATCGTAGTAGTTGTATTTCCACAGTCCTGCGTGTCTTGTGGAATATGACTTAGTTTGTACTCAGTCCCGGAGGTGTAGTTAAATAATGTATAGGAGCTTGGAATGCCTCTGATGAGATGTATCGTCTTTCACCGCAGTTGTACTTTAGCCTTGGCTTGTACTAAACTATGTATGGTGTGTATGACCACTGGTGTATATATGGCAGTTTCTATATTACCATGTCGTACGGATGAACATCTCTGCATTTCGTGTCATCCATTACATTCTGCACTCCTATGTCAAGTTTTTGCCATCCTTGTCTAAACCATTGTTTTGTTTTCCTAGGATGGTCAACACTCGCAGCACTCCTGCTGCTCAGGAGCAGGGTGAGGCTAGTGGGGCTAGAGATGAGAATCTGCCCCAGCCACCCTCCTTGGCTGAAGTTATGCTCGAGGCAGAACGGAACAAGAGAGAGACCCATCGTCTGCTAGAACGCATAGAGCAGAACACTGGGTTCCGTCAGAGGAATGACGTGGTGTCAATCAATGACTTTATCAAGATGTGCCCACCCAAGTTCCATCATTCCACTGAACCTCTGGATGCGGATGACTGGCTTCGTAGTATCACCCACAAGCTACACTCTGCCCGTGTGGCCGAAGCTGACAAGGTTATCTACGCCGCCTACCATCTTGAGGGCCCTGCCAGTCTATGGTGGGAAAACTTTGAGGCTATGCGTCCTGCGGGCCAAATCACTACTTGGGCTGAGTTCAGTTAGGCATTCCGTGAACATCACATTCCGGAAGGTCTCATGGATCGCAAGCGGGAGGAATTCTACAATTTCACCCAGGGCCGGTTAACAGTGGATGGCTATAGTCGCGAGTTTGGCAACTTGGCACGCTATGCACATGAGGAATTATCCATCGATGCCAAGAAGCAGGCGAGGTTCCGCAAGGGACTCAACCCTGAACTTCGCCGAGATCTACGTCTGCACGAGTGCACCTCCTTCCAGAAGTAGGTGAACAAAGCTATCAGTGCTGAGACGGGCCAGACTGATTTCGAAGCCACACACAAGCATCCTTGTGACTTTGGTTCCTCATCCGGCTCTGGCTCTCACAAGCGCCGTGTGTGGGTTCCTAGCACTGCTCTGCCACCCAAGTACACACCGAGGCCATCCTATGAGGCGCCTCGCCCAACTCAACAGTATGCACCTGCCAAGACTTATGGAGGACCACCTACCAACTTTGCTCCACGCATTGGCACTGTGACATGCTTCAAGTGTGGAGAACCGGGGCACTACATGCGTGAGTGTCCTCAGAACCAGCCAGGAAAGCCCGTTGGCCGTGATAAGCCAACAGGCAAGGTGAACTATGTCAAGCCAATCCCCACTGCACGTGGTCATGTCAGAGGATCCTAACGTCGTCCTTGGTACGCTTCTTGTTAACTGCCATCCGGCATCTGTTCTTTTCGATACTGGAGCATCTCATTCGTTCATATCTGAGAGCTATGCTCGAATGCACAACATGACTTTTTGTGACATGCCCACTTCCATGGTTATTCAAACTCCTGGTTCAAAGTGGCAAACCTCTAGGGTAAGCCATGGAAATGAAATTCTTGTCGATAGACTTGTTTTCCTTGCATCACTAATCGCTCTCAAGTCCTCGGACATAAACATCATCTTGGGTATGGACTGGATGACGACTCATTACGCCAAGATTGATTGCTACACTAGGACCGTTCAACTTACACACCCATCCGGCAAGACAGTCAATGTCTTGACCCGAATGGCTGAGCGTCAGCTCTGCTCTCTTAATGCCAGCCCTCTACCAGAACTCGAATATATTCCGGTAGTCCATGACTTTCCGAATGTTTTTCCAGAAGAACTGCCAGGTGTTCCACCTAACAGAGATGTCGAGTTCATGATAGATCTTATTCCAGGAACTGTCCCAATCTCTAGGAGACCATATAAGATGGCACCCCTAGAATTAGCTGAGCTTAAGAAACAACTCGATGCGTCCTTGAAAAAGGGTTTCATCCGTCCTAGTTCTTCCCCTTGGGCTTGTCCCGTCCTCTTCGTCAAGAAGAAGGATGGAACGGAACGGATGGTTGTAGATTACCGACCTGTCAATCTGGTCACCATAAAGAACAAGTACCCGCTCCCCAGGATCAACGACCTGTATGATCAGCTCGCTGGATCCTCAGTCTTTTCCAAAATGGATTTGAGGTTGGGCTACCATCAAATCAAAATCAAGAATGGGTACATTCCTAAGACGGCCTTTGTTACTCGTTATGGCCAATACGAGTACACCGTCATGTCCTTCGGGTTAACCAATGCCCCAGCCACCTTCTCCCGGCTAATGAATTCTATATTCATGGAGTATTTGGATAAATTCGTCGTGGTATACCTCGATGATATACTCATCTACTCCAAGAACAAGAAATATCATGCCGAGCATCTAAGGCTGGTATTAATGAAACTTCGAGAGCACCGCCTTTATGCCAAATTCTCTAAATGTGAATTCTGGTTGCCAGAAGTGACCTATCTAGGCCATGTGATCTCTGGTAAGGGTATTGCCGTCAATCCCGAGCGAGTTCAAGCCGTCCTTGATTGGACTCCCCCTGGATCGGTCAAGCAAGTTAGGAGTTTCCTTGGCTTAGCGAGCTATTGCCGACGCTTCGTCGAAAATTTCTCTAAGGTTGCTAAACCTCTAACTGAACTCCTCAAGAAAGATAAAAAGTTTGAGTGGACCCCATAGTGCGAGTCCAGTTTTCAGGAACTGAAAAGATGCCTGACATCTGCACCCGTACTGGTACCACCAGACTTTTCCAAGGATTTTATTATCTACTGCGACGCCTCGCGACAGGGACTAGGTTGCATACTCATGCAAGATCGTCAAGTGATCGCATACGCATCTCGACAGTTGCGTCCACATGAGGATAACTATCCTACACATGATCTAGAGCTTGCAGCTGTAGTCCACGCACTCAAAACATGGCGACATTACCTTCTTGGTAATCGCTGTGAAATTTTCACTGATCACCAAAGCCTAAAATACATCTTCACCCAACCGGGTTTGAGTCTCAGGCAAAGACGTTGGGTTGAGTTGCTCACAGATTATGACTTAGGAATCACTTACACCCCTGGGAAGGCCAATGTCATGGCTGACGCACTGAGTCGTAAGTCTTATTGTAACAACCTGATGTTACAACAAGGGCAACCACTTCTCCATGAGGAATTTCGTAAGCTTAACCTTCACATTGTTCCTCGAGGATTCCTTTCCACCTTGGTGGTGAAACCTACCCTTATGGATCAGGTCATCAAAGCACATAAGGTTGATACAGGGATTTCCCGAATTAAGAGAAACATTCACAAAGGAGTTGCAGGTTGTTTCTCCATTGATAACAGAGGTGTTGTTTCCTTCGAGAACCGTTTAGTGGTTCCCAAGAAGCAACATCTACGGCAGTTGATCCTTAAGGAGGCTCATGAATCTCCTCTCACGATTCATCCCGGTAGTACCAAAATGTATCAGGACCTACGCCAGAGGTTCTGGTGGACTAGGATGAAGAGAGAAATCGCTCAATTCATTGCTAACTACGACGTTTGTCGTCGAGTTAAAGCAGAGCATCAACGGCATGCTGGCACCCTTCAACCTTTAGCTATTCCTGAATGGAAATGGGATAAGATCAGTATGGACTTCATTACCGGGTTTCCCAGGACCAGAAAAGGGAATAATGCTATTTTCGTCGTTATCGACTGCCTCTCCAAAGTAGCCCAGTTCCTGCCTGTTCGAGAGAGTATAACCGCTAGCCAGCTAGCAGACTTGTATATCTCTCAGATAGTATCACTTCATGGTGTGCCGTTGGAGATTAACTCAGACCGTGGAAGTCTTTTCACTTCACGATTTTGGGAAAGTTTCCAGAATGCTATGGGGACTCATCTCTCTTTCAGCACCGCCTTCCATCCTCAGTCAAGTGGTCAAGTGGAACGAGTCAATCAAATTCTAGAAGATATGCTTCGAGCCTCTGTCATCTCTTTCGGTATGGATTGGGAGAAGTGTCTTCCATTTGCCGAATTCTCTTATAACAATAGTTATCAAGCCAGCTTGGGCAAGGCTCCCTTCGAAGTTCTATATGGACGAAGGTGTCGAACACCTCTTAACTGGTCAGAAACCGGGGAAAGACAATTCTTTGGTCCGGATATGATCCAGGAAGCCGAGGAGCAAGTTCGCGTCGTTCGTGAGAAATTGAAAACAACCCAATCTCGCCAGAAGAGCCAATATGATAGTCATCATAAGGCTGTGACTTTTGAAGTTGGCGATAAGGCTTACCTTCGGGTTACTCCTCTTAAGGGAACCCATCGCTTCGGTATCAAATGCAAATTGGCTCCTCGTCACATCGGTCCTTTTCACATTCTTGCCAAACAGGGAGAAGTTGCCTACCAATTGGAACTACCTCCGCACCTTTCTAGAGTTCATGATGTCTTCCACGTATCTCAACTCAGGCGTTGCTTCTCGGATCCTATCCGCGGAGTGGACCACGAAACGCTTGATCTCCAGGACAATCTCACATATCAAGAATAACCCGTTCGTATTCTTGATCAAACCGAGCGTACCACTAGACGTTGTAATATCAAGTTTCTCAAGGTTCAATGGTCACATCATTCCGAGAATGAAGGTACTTGGGAAAGGGAGGATCGTCTTCGACTTGAGTACCCCACCCTCTTTCCGGAGGAACCCGAATCTCGGGACGTGATTCTTTTGAGTGGGGGTGAGTTGTCACATCCCTAGTCAGTGCTTGCATTAGGACTAGCTAGAGTGTGCATCATGTTTACTTTCCACAGAAACTTGAAATGGGAATGAGAGAAACCCCAGCACCCCTCTTCTAACAACTAGGGTTTAATAAAATCTTTTCCAATGTACCCAAAATGCCCTTCAAAAATGTTCATCATCTTTGCCTTGGTCTTAAACCTCTGCCAAAAATGGTGCACAATTTTCTAGGACAACCAAAGGTATCTGGATTAATTCATATGGTATTTGCATTTGGGCATTTAAATGCTATAAAATATTTTATGTGCCCAAGTAATCCTAAACTGAAATGTTCCATGTTGGTTATATACTGAACAGTGGGCATGAGCAGTTTGGTGATTTTTGAAAGTGCCTAAGCATTTTTAGAAAAGCCACAAAGTTGCAAAAGAAATGAAACATAAAGTAAATAAAAAAAGGGGAAGCAGAGACTTACGTGAGGCCCACTTACCAGCACGGCCCAGCCCACCAGGGGCATGCCCGTCTTCTACCCCATGCCAGCGCACGAAGCAGCTCGGTGGCGAGTGCCGCCGACGCGCCGGCCACCTCCTGCCTGCCTGGCTACTCCCCCGACGCCCTGGACGCCCCTAGGCGTCGCCACGCACCCCCTGGCGCCTCTCTCACTCTCCCCCGTGTCTTCCTCCTCCTCTCTCCCCTCCGCCGAGCTCCACCGAGCGGGCTCGTCGCCGCCGATCGCTGCCACCGCGCCCTAAGCCACCCCCTCGCCTCCCCGACGCACCCATCCGCTCCGCCGTAGCGCCCTGGAGCTCCCCACCGATGCACACGACGCCGGAAGCCCCATAGCGCTGTCCTCGCCGTCGTCTTCAACCTTCGGCACCGGAGATCGTCGCCGCCCGTACGTCGCCGTCCGACCTTCCCCAAGCCCGCTTCGACGCCCTCTGCGACCCCTGTGAGCTCACGCTTCGAACCCCCCTTCTCCGGGCTAATTATGCCTTGTAGCCGCCGCCCCCTTGCTGACCGAAGCCCACTGCCGCTGGCCAACTCGCCGCCGTGGCCACAGGCGCTGTGCCTCGCCGCCGAGCACGCCACTAGGATCAGTAACTCGCCAGCAAGCTAACGCCACCCCTAACTCCTCCTCCCATGCACCACAACACCGTTCCGGCCAACCCCGTGCGAGCGCCGCCGCGGACGTGCTCGTCGCCGTCAACTCCGGCGACTTTTCGACCAACCAGTGGCACCGTTGGATGCGGCGCATTCCCAGGAGCACATAGAACCCATCTGCGCGACAAATGGTCGCCGGAACAGAGATTCTGGCGTGTCACCGTCGTGCGAAATGGTCGCCGCCGGCCAAACTCCGGCGGGCTGACGTGGCCTGTTAGTTAGGAGCTAATGGTGATTAGTTTAACCAACACAGCCACTGACAGTGGACCCCACCGCATAGTCAAACCCAGTCAACTCCAGTTTTGATCAGGATTAGCCTCTGTGACACTGACATGCGGGACCCACCAGTTAGGTTTGACCTGGACCAATCTGTTGACCTGTTGACGTCAGCATGATGTCATGCTGACGCAGTAAATGATTTTCTGGGATTATTTGATTTAAAAACAATTCAGAAAATTCTAGAAAATGCTTTAAAACTTCAAAAAAATCATATAAATTCAACAATAGCTCAGATGGAAAAGATTTATATATGAAAATTGATCGGAAAAATCCAATCTTTCCAATGGGACTGGTTTCATGCATGTTTGAGCAAGTTAACCTTGCTGTTCACTTAAAAACATGATAATGCACTTAAATAAATAATAGTTTGGGTTTCAATTTGAATCTTTGATTCAAATGGGCTCAAACCCTTCTGTTTATAGATGCATTAGCCCAAAACACATGCATCTTGCCATATCATGAGCATGCATCATATTGTTGCATTTTTTGTTTTTTGATTGTATCGCCGGTGTTCTCCGTGTTAGGTCCTGCTCCCGAGGATACTTCTGCGTATCCAACTGAAGAGCAGTACCCGACAACCACTCTGTCAGGCAAGCAATCATTGATCATTCCGAAACAAACCCATCTTCTCGCTCCTGCTCTCTTTTACTGCATTAAGGCAACAACGTGTTAACTGCTACTTGCTGCGGTAGGTGAACCCTATTCCCTTGCATGACCTATCATTGCCACAGTAAAAAGTTGAAACCCACTAGCATGTGTAGGAGTTGATTGAGCCATGTGATGTGTGATCCACCATGATATTTGTTTATGTTGCCTGCTATGCTTAGAGTTGTGTCAGGTCTGGTTCATCTGGGTGATGAATCAGAGTGAAATGATCATACTGGTAAAGAGACGGAAGTGTGGAACTTGTTTGGTAAAGGTATCGATGAAAGGCCATGTAGGAGTACGTGGTGGGTTGTTTCATTGGAACCGTCCATAGGACCCGAGATCTGTATGTGTGGTTCAAGTTTCAGCTACTACCATGCATTGGGCCCGAAACCAATGGACCCTCTCGGCTTATTAATTGCCCTTGTCCTCTGTCCAGGAGTTGCAATTAGTTTCTGGTGTTTGTAGTTTACTGGTGGTCGTGCGCAGCGCTGACCCTTGGGGTGGGCTATGATGCGAAAGGTACGTGGCATGGTGTACCGGTCGCCCGTTTGGTGACTCGGGAACCCTGTACACATCGTTTGGGGCCGTGAGCGACACCCCGGCCGGATCTCCCACGGATGGAACCCAAATAGGCGATAAACCTGGACTAGGGACTTGTGTAGTTAGTCATGTCGTGGCCGACACCCTCGCTGGGGTTCCGCTTGAAGGTTGCCGAGTACATGTCGAGTGAACGGCGATAAGTGGTGGAAGCGTGTGTGAAGAAGTACAGCCCTGCAGGGTTACCAAACTATTCGAATAGCCGTTGTTCGTGGTACGGACTACTTGATTACTCTTATAGTTCATAGACAAGTTGATGGATACTACTAAAAGCCTCAAGACAAGTGTGAGTGCCGTGAATGGCCCTTCCGTAGGATGGCGGAAGAGGATCCACGGTGGTGTATTGTTGTGGTGAGTAGAGGACTCGTGTACGTAGTATTATCTTGCAATCTGTTGAGAGTCATAGTATAGGTTAGCCAAGAGTCAAAGCTAGCTTTCTGCTATGAACTCCACTACCCCTATTGATAATGTTGCATGTATGATAGGTTCTGTTGTAAGACTTGTTGAGTACCTTTGTACTCATGTTTGCTTAATAACCATTGCAGAGGAGAACCCTGCCCCTTCTGATGGGTTCTACATAGACGTTGACGTCGACGAGTAGCTTGCTACCCAGACGGAGATGCTGAGCTTGTGAAGGGCCTTGTAGATAGTCAGGCTACACCAAGCCTGTTTTATTATCCAAGTTGCCTGTACTCAGACATGTTAGCTTCCCCTTGTGCTTGTATGACTGTATGACTTGAGTGTTGGTCATGTGACCCCTACCTGTATGGATATGTTATGTATGGCTCTTTGGAGCCTCTTAAATAAAGTACTTTGAGTCATAGAGTTCTGTTGTGATGCAATGTTGTATTTGCACATATTGAGCATATTGTGTGTATGATTGAAATGCTTGGTATGTGTGGGATCCAACACCTAGTTGTTTCCCTTTGGTAGCCTATCTTACACGGAAATGCCTCCTAGTGCTTCCAATGAGTCTTGGTAGCTTGCTACTGCTCGGAACAAGTAGGCTGGCCGGCATGTGTCCTTCTTCGTTCCTGTGTCTGTCCCTTAGGGGAAATGTCACGCGTTGTTCCTTTAAGTCCATGTAGCTTGCTACGACTTGGGTTCATACGTTGATGACCGACACGTTTGTTGCTAGGTCATGAATGCATGTCTCTGTAATTTAGTGCCACTTTTGGTTTATAACTAGCCATGTTGGCCCGGGTTCTCTGTCATGTGGATGCTAGCGACACTGTCATATACGTGTGCCAAAATGCGCAAACGGTCCCGGGCCAGGTAAGGTGGCACCCGTGGGGATACCGTGCGTGAGGCCGCAAAGTGATATGACGTGTTACAAGCTAGATCGGTGTGACTTAGGATCGGGGTCCTGACAAGATATCAACGAAACAATCTGACGCTGCAGCAGAATCCGAGTCAAACTACAAGTCCAAAGGTGTTGCATCACCTCCACTTGGGCCCATGAGCCTTGTACGACCTAGGGTTAGTTTTAGGCTGCCTTGGGACGTCCTTCCACCTCCTTGGCCGCCACCCCTTGCTCCTATATAAGTAGATCCATCTAGTAGCTTTTTCTTTGGGATTTGTTTAGTCAAAAGTCAGCAATTGCAACTTCGTGTACTTCGTTTGTGTCCAACGACCAGACCAAGACTGCTTACAAATCCCCATCTTTATCAATACTTCATCTATATTTGCAATATTCAGATTGCTTCATCATATTCTTGCTTGTTCTTCGATTGCATGCAGGAATAGACCTTCGTGGTCAGGCTGATCGTGCTTCTGGCATCGTCAGTAACCTGTGGAGATTGGTTTAGCGATTGCTAAGCCGCAACGTCGTGCACGTTTGTAGTCGGATCGTCAAAGTCGTCGCCACCAAATCGATAGTTATCATCTCATCGAAAGATCGGGCCCCTCGCCTCTATCAAGTGGTATCAGAGCCAGGTTGCTCAGTGAGAATTTCCAGTTATTCCTAGATTAGATTTATTTTCTTACCTATTGTCCAAGGAAAAGCCACAAAAAAGTTAGATCTATTCTTCCTTTGTCCTAGCCAGTCTGAGCCTTTGCAATTTTCTTTTCATTGTTTGCATTATTGAATTATCGGTTGCATCGTCGTGTCGAGTTGCTGGTCTTAGTTTCTAGTTCGTTAGAGTTTCGAATTATGTTCACATTAGTCACGTCGTCGCTGCATCGTTATCCCTTCCGCTGTCCACCACCTCATCCATCAATTTCCACCTCGTGCTACCCATTGTTCATTGTCATAATCATACTTAAAGTCGTTCTCATCTTTGCTTGATCCTATCTGCATCTTATCTAGTTTGTCTTGGAAAGAGGGAGAAAGAAAAAAAAAGACAGAGAAAAAAAGTAAAAAAAAAAGAGGAGAGAAAGAAAAGGAAAAAAAGTGTGAGAAAAAAAAGAAAAAGAAAAATAATAAAAAGAAAGTTGGAGAGAGAGTTGTTGTATATTCTGCTTGGCAGTTGTTTTCATCATTATCTTTACTACCGTTGTGATCTTCACTTATATCTTGTTGTTCAAAGCTACTTCGTATCCTTTATTGATGCTAGTTGTGCTACACCGTGACCTCATTAGTGTTCTAGGCTCGTGTCTCTAGTCCGGTCTAGCCTAGGACCAGTACAGTACCGTCGTTGAGCGTTTATTCAACATTGCATCTCTGAATTGATAATTGCTAATCTTTTGCTACCATATATAGCTAACCCAGCTCCACATATTTCTACACCGTGCATATTTACGTTCACCTGGCAATAGCTTTACTCAATCTTTGGAGTTATTTGACACCGCAGGTTGTATATCACCACCTGCTGCATGGTAAGAACTTGTAAGATATTGATCTTTGCTTTACTGTGAGCGTTTTACCACCACATCCTAGTAGTTCATAGTAACATTATTCTTGAATTTTGTTTCTTGTTTCTACTAATCATGACAGGTACCGGAGACAGAAGTTCTTGGATGATGGATACATCTTCACCATCACGAGACGTGGGACAACACACACATGCACACGATCAGGTTATCTCTTTACCTTCATTTGAGGGTAGATTTAATCCTGCTATTTATCTTGCTTGGGAGTTTGAGGTAGAACTATTTTTTGCTAGCCATGATTTTTCTGAAGTTGAGAGAGTACGAGCTGTCACTAGAGCATTTACTGGTTTTGCTTCTGTTTGGTGGAGTGTGCATTGTAAGAAAAATATTGATAACCAACCCACAACTTGGAAAGATTTGAAGGTTGTAATGAGAAAACAATTTTTCCTCCTTACTATCGTCGTGAATTGCTTCACAAATAGGAACAATTAAAACAAGGCAGTAACACGGTTCATGCTTACTACCAAGAGTTCAAATCTTATATGCATCATTGTGACATAGAAGAATCTGAGGATGATACAATGAATAGATTTTTTGGTGGTTTGAACCATGATATTCGCGCAAGATTTCAGTATATTCCTCGTTGCATTACTGGTATGTATGTTCGTGCTTGTACCTTTGAGAGACAAATACAGGAGGATGCATTGTGTGACTACAACAACTACTATTCCAGTTCATGCTCACCACCACTGGTTGGTTCCTCCACCATTGCACATACAAGAGCAGCCACACCTCTGATTGTGAGCGTGACATCATCTAAAGTGTATCATAGATTTACATCGTCCGTACCTACATCAGCTACGTCTTTGCAACAAGGTAACAGTAAAATCAATGATGATATAACTTCACATGAGGATGATGCATATCTAGTTAACTTGAATTCATCATGTATTGAATTACATGTTGATTTGAGCACACCACCTAGTTTAGATAATCATGTTACTGTCATGAATGTGTCATGTGATCAAACAACTGAAATACCAACAATTTTGAGTGCACCCATTGAATTAACTGTTGATGCAAAAGAATCATGTGAATCGGAGAATAAACCAGATTTGGATTAAATACATTTGAAAATAATTGTGCCAATGTTTATTCATTTTGATATGACCTCTAATCTTGGTGACGATTCTATGTCAAATGACTTATTGCATGTTTGCTTATTTAAGCATGTTGTAGCCTGTGAATTTCATGCAAGCAAGGTTTATTCACCAATGTTGGGATGGTTTAATGATGAACATTGTCAATATTTTGATATGAATAAGAGCTTCACTTATTTGTGCAAATTGAGTTGCAATATTTTCATACCTTCTACTTCTTGTGATAATATTTTGGCTTTATATTTTATGAACTACGAAAGTTACTCATCTATACATGTGTCATATGTGCGAAAATTAAGGGAAGTAAAAATGGATGACATATACATATACAACATGTACACCTTGTCTATTTTCTTACCCAAATTTCAGATTAAGCAACGCCGAGGACGGCTTTATTTTCAAGAAAGGGAGGATGATGAGGACATGACTACCTTGGATACGACCAAAAATATTGCATACATTTATATTTGTGAGGTGATTTCTAATGCAAACTATGCAACAATTTATTTATGTCATCCAGGACAAAAATACTTCACACACTTTTGTGCCATGTCTAATTCCAGGTGTATGGGACATTTGTACAATCCACATATGAAGATAAGGGAAAAAGAGAAGTTTAGGTGCTGTTCAAAAAGTTTTCTCACGTCACTTTTGGGCCAAGAGAAGATAGAGTCCAAGTCTCTCACGTTCTGCATCCACATTCAGACTGCACAGACATACCTGATTCAAAACGGCAAGAACTTCTTCATACGGACTCCGAATTGGGTGATTCTTTTTTTGTTGGAAGCTAGATTTCATACACTTTCAAACCCAATTGGGTTCACCTTCAAATTGGTCCGGAGCGTTGAGATATCAATGAAACAATCTGACGCTGCAGTAGAATCCGAGTCAAACTACAAGTCCAAAGGTGTTGCATCACCTCTACTTGGGCCAATGAGCCTTGTACGACCTAGGGTTAGTTTTAGGCTGCCTTGGGACGTCCTTCCACCTCCTTGGCCGCCACCCCTTGCTCCTATATAAGTAGATCCATCTAGTAGCTTTTTCTTTGGGATTTGTTTAGTCAAAAGTCAGCAATTGCAACTTCGTGTACTTCATTTGTGTCCAACGACCAGACCAAGACTGCTTACGAATCCCCATCTTTATCAATACTTCATCTATATTTGCAATATTCAGATTGCTTCATCATATTCTTGCTTGTCAGGCTGATCGTGCTTCTGGCATCGTGAGTAACCCGTGGAGATTGGTTTAGCGATTGCTAAGTCGCAACGTCGTGCACGTTTGTAGTCGGATCGTCAAAGTCGACTCCACCAAATCGATAGTTATCATCTCATCGAAAGATCGGGCCCCTCGCCTCTATCATTCCCCTTCTTAACCTTCTTCCCCCACTAGAACTGCTTCCCCCGCCATCGTCGCCACCGCTTCCTTATCAGCCCAATCTTTCTTTGATAGAGGCAAAGGTGTCCCGTCTTTCAGTGAGATGGTGGCTATCGTTTTGGAGGAAGTCGACTTGGACGATCCGACTACGAACGTGCGTGGACGTCGCGCCTTAGCAATCACTAAACCAACTCCGAGAGGTTATTGACCACGCCGGAGCACGATCAGCCTGACCATGAAGGTCTGTTTCCTGCAGGCAAACAAAGAACAAGCAAGAAACTGAGATTGCAATCTGGATATTGCGAATTCAAGAGGAAAGCTTTATTGGTCAAGTGGGGTTCTGTGACGTCTTTGTCTGGTCGTTGAACACAAACGAAGTACGCGAAGTTGCAGCTATGGCGAACTTTAATCTAAACAAAACCCAAAGTCTAAACGACGCCCTAAGGGCTGTATATATGGGGGAAAGAGGGGGGAATTTCGTGGCCCTTGGTGGAGGGGTCCGAAACCAACCCTAACTCTTGTTTCCCCACACATACGGACTCTAAAAACAGCCTATACTCAAGTATTTCGAAATTACATGGGCTTGGCCCAATAATAAGGTGATGCGGCACCTATAATAGCCTCTGGACGAAATTTATGAAGTGGCATCTTGTATATTTCGTCCAAGGCTTCACGCACTCATTATGGTGGCTTCAAAGTCCTGAAATCATCACTTGTAACTCCATTCTTGTTCCCCTTGCGCATGCCATCATCTCCATGCTTGATATTTCTCCAATGATCATCCTTCTTGACCAAGCTAGGCCCTTCATTTGTAAGCAAGAAAAATGTATCCAATTTAGGCAGCATCATATTCTCATGAACATTAGATTCATTACCAAGAAACGAAAGTACCTGGTAATTTAATTGGCGTGCGCGAGCTCTAATAATTGGTCATGTATATGTGTTAGTTGGAGCTGTGGGTGTAACCTTGTTAGTGATGTCCTCATCATCCTCCCCTTCTTGAATTGAAGTCGTCCTCGACGGAAGCTCATCTTCCTCACCGAAGTAATGCTTCAAATCTGCAATGTTAAATGTGGGACTAACCCCAAAATATGCACGCAACTCAAGTTTATATGCATTATCATTTATTTTCTCTAACACCTTGAAAGGACCATCAGCACGTGGCATTAGCTTTAACTTGCGCAAATTAGGAAACCTATCCTTATGCAAATGTAACCAAACAAGATCTCCATGTGCAAAGACAACACGTTTTCTACCCTTATCTCCAACAAGTTTATATTTAGCATTCAGGCGCTCAATATTTTCCTTAGTTAACTCTTGCATTTTTAAGATCAATTCAGCACGTTGTTTAGCATCAAAATTAACCTTCTCCGAAGATGGAAGAGGCAACAAATCAATAGGTGCACGAGGTAGGAAACCATAGACAATTTCAAAAGGGCACATCTTAGTAGTATAATGCAATGAACGATTATAAGCAAATTCAATATGAGGCAAGCATTCTTCCCACATTTTCTTATTATTCTTCAAAACAGCCCTAAGTATAGTAGACAAATTTCTGTTGACTACATCAGTTTGACCATCAGTTTGGGGGTGACAAGTAGTACTAAAAAGCAGTTTAGTCCCCAACTTAGCCCATAAACATCTCCAAAAGTGGCTAAGAAATTTAGTATCACGATCTGAAACAATAGTATTTGGCACACCATGCAAGCGAATAATTTCACGAAAGAACAAGTCAGCAAAATTAGCATCATCATCGCTTTTATGACATGGTATAAAGTGTACCATCTTCGAGAACCTATCCACGACAACAAATATGCTATCCCTCCCCTTCGTTTTTCGAGGTAAACCCAAAACAAAGTCCATAGATATATCTTCCCAAGGAACACTAGGAATAGGCAAAAGGCATATATAAACCATGAGGATTGAGTCGTGACTTAGCCTTTTGACATGTAGTGCAGCGACCAACAAAACGCTCAACATCCCGTCGCATCTCTGGCCACAAGAAATGTGTAGCAAGTACGTCCTCCATCTTCTTCACGCCAAAGTGTCCCATTAATCCTCCTCCATGCGCCTCCTGCAACAGCAAAAGACGAACAGAGCTAGCTGGAATGCATAGCTTGTTAGCACGAAACACAAATACATCATTAACGACGAACTTGTTCCATGTTGATGAGGACATGACTACCTTGGATACGACCAAAAATATTGCATACATGTATATTTGTGAGGTGATTTCTAATGCAAACTATGCAACAATTTATTTATGTCATCGAGGACAAAAATACTTCACAGACTTTTGTGCCATGTCTAATTCTAGGTGTATGGGACATTTGTACAATCCACATATGAAGATAAGGGAAAAAGAGAAGTTTAGGTGCTATTCAAAAGTTCTCTCACGTCACTTTTGGGTCAAGAGAAGATAGAGTCCAAGTCTCTCACGTTCTGCATCCAGATTCGGACAGCACAGACATACCTGACTCAAAACGGAAATAACTCCTTCATACGGACTCCGAATTGTGTGTTTCTTTTTTTGTTGGAAACTAGATTTCGTACACTTTCCAACCCAATTGGATTCAACTTCAAATTCGTCTGGAGCATTGAGATATCGACAAAACAATCTGACGCTGCAGCGGAATCCGAGTCAAACTACAAGTCCAAAGGTGTTGCATCACCTCCACTTGGGCCCATGAGCCTTGGACGACCTAGGGTTAGTTTTAGGCTGCCTTGGGACGTCCTTCCACCTCCTTGGCCGCCACCCCTTGCTCCTATATAAGTAGATCCATCTAGTAGCTTTTGCTTTGGTATTTGTTGATGTGGACATCACTAACAAGGTTACACCCACAGCTCCAACTGACACATATACATGACCAATTACTAGAGCTCGCACACGCCAGTTAAATTACCAGTTACTTCCGTTTCTTGGTAATGAATCTAATGTTCATGAGAATATGATGCTGCCTAAATTGGATACATTTGTCTTGCTTACAAATGAAGGGCCTAGCTTGGACAAGAAGGATGAACATTGGAGCAAGATCAAGCATGGAGATGATGGCATGCGCAAGGGGAACAAGAATGGAGTTACAAGTGATGATTTCAGGACTTTGAAGCCACCATAATGAGTGCGTGAAGCCTTGGACGAAATATACAAGACGCCACTTCATAAATTTTGTCCATAGGCTATTATAGGTGCTGCGTCACCTTATTATTGGGCCAGGCCCATGTAATTTCGAAATACTTGAGTATAGGCTGTTTTTAGAGTTCGTATGTGTGGGGAAACAAGAGTTAGGGTTGGTTTCGGACCCCTCCACTAAGGGCCACGAAATTCCCCCCCCTCTTTACCCCATATATACAGCCCTTAGGGCGTCGTTTAGACTTTGGGTTTTGTTTAGATTAAAAGTTCGCCATAGCTGCAACTTCGTGTACTTCGTTTGTGTTCAACGACCAGACCAAGGCGTCACATAACCCCACCTTGATCAATAAAGCTTTCCTCTTATATTCGCAATATCCAGATTGCAATCTTAGTTTCTTGCTTATTCTTCGTTTGCTTGCAGAAAATAGACCCTCGTGGTCAGGTTGATCGTGCTCCGGCGTGATCAATAACCTCTCAGAGTTGGTATAGCGATTGCTAAGGCGCGACATTCTCGCACGTTCGCAGTCGGATCGTCAAAGTCTACTCCACTGAAAAAGATAGCCACCATCTCATCGAAAGATGGGACACCTTTGCCTCTATCAAGTGGTATCAGATTTCTAGGTTGCTCGGTGAGATTTTACAGTTTTTTGTAGATTTGATCGAGTCTGTTCTTCATACCTACAGTCCAGGAAAAAGCCAAAAAAAATAGGGTTAGTTCATCATATCCGAACCAGTCTGAGCCATGGCATAATCTTTTCCGTGTTTGCTTAGTTGAATTTGCGGTTGCATCGTCGTGTCAAGTTGCTGGTCTTAGCGTCTATTCTTTTAGAGTTTCAAGTTCTGGTCATAAGTTGTCACGCCGCCGCCTCAACATCTTCATCGCTACTTCCACATACCACCACCGATCCGTATCCATATACCACCACCAATCTGTATTCATATACCACCACCACTGCCAAATACCACCACCGCTGCCATATTCTACCACCACATATCCACCACCAATACGAGTTCTTTTCATTCTAGATTGGCTTTCGAGATCCATCTAGTTTCTATTTCGTGTTTCCTTGCCTGAGTAGGTCTCGGAAAAAAAAATCTGGAGACCCCGGGCAGTTTTTAGGCCAAAATTTCGACAGGTGAAAATATTTTTTCCCTATCCTATTTTTGGGCTTTTCTGAGTCTTTTGAGACACGTGCCACCATACTGTTTTTTTACCGCACTTTTTCATCGTCGCTGCCCTGATTCCGAAAAAAAAATCGTCAAAAAAATTTCTTCCCTATCATCTTAGTTTGACTTGGAAAGTGTTTTGAGACACTCGCCATTATAGTGATTTTCGGCAAAATAAAAGAGCGAAAAAAAAGGAAAAAAGAAAAGGCGAAAAAAAAATCAGAGTGTGCTTTCCCCTTTATTACGTGCAGCGCTGTGATTTTGTTATTGTTCTAGGCTCGCGTCTCTAGTACGGTCTAGCCTAGGACCAGCACAGTACCGTCGTTGAGCGTTTATTCAACTTTGCATCTCTGAATTGATTATTGCTGACCCCTTTTGCTACCATCTTATAAGCCTTCCCAGCTCCACATACATCTACGTCGTGCGTTTGACTCTCCCTGGTAATCGCTTTATCCAAGCTTTGAGAGTTTTGACTACCACGATTGCCGATCACCACCTGCTGCAGGGTAAGAACTGGTAAGAATTTGAGATTTGCTTGTCGGATTTGTGACACCCCCCACCACCACCACTTATTAGTAGTCTATAGGATCATATTCTTGTATGTTTCTATTGCTGCTAACCAGTATATCATATATACCTTTGTTCACCTTGCCATCCTTCTTATCCGCCAAATACTTGGGGCAGTTCCGCTTCTAGTGTCCAGTCCCTTTGCAGTAGAAGCACTCAGTTTCAGGCTTGGCTCCAGACTTGGGTTTCTTTGTGGGAGTAGCAACTGTCTTGCTATTCTTCCTGAGTTCCCCTTCTTTCCCTTACCCTTTTTCTTGAAACTAGTGGTCTTGTTAACCATCAACAGTTGATGCTCCTTTTTGATTTCTACCTCCGCAGCTTTGAGCATAGCGAAGAGCTCGGGAATTGTGTTCTGCATCCCTTGCATATTATAGTTCATCACGAAGCCTTTATAGCTTGGTGGCAGTGATTGAAGAACTCTATCAATAACACTATCCTCGTCAACTTTGCAACCAAGTTGAGTCATATGATTGTAGTACCCAGACATTCTGAGCAAGTGTTCACTGATAGGACTATTCTCCTCCATTTTGTAGCTACAGAACTTATTGGAAATCTCATATTTCTCAATCCGGGCATTTGCTTGAAATACTAACTTCAACTCCTGGAACATCTCATATGGTCCATGACGTTCAAAACGTCGTTGAAGTCCCGGTTCTAAGCCGTAAAGCATGGCACACTGAACTATCGTGTAGTCATCAGACCACGTCTGCCAGACGTTCAAAGCATCTACATTAGCGGGAGGGGGCTTGTCACCTAGCGGTGCTTCAAGGACATAATTCTTCTGTGCAGCAATGAGGATAATCCTCAAGTTACGGACCATATCCGTGTAATTGCTACCATCATCTTTCAACTTAGCTTTCTCTAGGAATGCATTAAAATTCAAAGGAACGGTAGCACGGGCCATTGATCTACAACAACATAGGTATGCAAAAACTATCAGGACTAAGTTCATGACAAATTAAAGTTCAATTAATCATATTACTTAAAGAACTCCCACTTAGATAGACATCCCTCCGGTCATCTAAATGATCACGTGATCCAAATCAACTAAACCATGTCCGATCATCACGTGAAATTGAGTAATTTCAATGGTGAACATCTTATGTTGATCATATCTACTATATGATTCACGCTCGACCTTTCGATCTCTAGTGTTCTGAGGCCATATCTGCATATGCTAGGCTCGTCAAGTTTAACCCGAGTATTCTGCGTGTGCAAAATTGGCTTACACCCGTTGTATTTGAACGTAGAGCTTATCACACCCGATCATCACGTGGTGTCTCAGCACGACGAACTTTCGCAACGGTGCATACTCAGGGAGAACACTTATACCTTGAAATTTTGTAAGGGATCATCTTATAATGCTACCGTCGTACTAAGCAAAATAAGAAGCATAATAAGATAAACATCACATGCAATCAAAATATGTGACATGATATGGCCATCATCATCTTGTGCTTTTGATCTCCATCTCCAAAGCACCGTCATGATCACCTTCGTCACCGGCACGACACCTTAATCTCCATCGTAGCATCGTTGTCGTCTCGCCAACTATTGCTTCAACGGCTATCGCTACCGCTTAGTGATAAAGTAAAGCAATTACATGGCGATTGCATTTCATACAATAAAGCAACAACCATATGGCTCCTGCCAGTTGCCGATAACTTTACAAACCATGATCATCTCATACAAAACCGTATAACTCATCATGTTTTGACCATATCACATCACAACATGCCCTGCAAAAACAAGTTAGACGTCCTCTACTTTGTTGTTGCAAGTTTTATGTGGCTGCTACGGGCTTAGCAAGAACTGTTTTACTTACGCATACAAAACCACAACGATATTTCGTCAAGTATGTGATGTTTTAACCTTCACAAGGACCGGGCGTAGTCACACTTGATTCAGCTAAAGTGAGTGAGACAGACACCCGCCAGTCACCTTTAAGCAACGAGTGCTCGTAACGGTGAAACCAGTCTCGCGTAAGCGTACGCGTAATGTCGGTCCGGGCCGCTTCATCTCACAATACCGCCGAAGCAAAGTATGACATGCTGGTAAGCAGTATGACTAGTATCGTCCACAACTCACTTGTGTTCTACTCGTGCATATCATCTACGCATAGACCTGGCTCTGATACCACTGTTGGGGAACGTAGTATTTTCAATATTTTCCTACGATCACGCAAGATCTATCTACCAGATGCATAGCAACGAGGGGGAGAGTGTGTCTACGTACCCTTGTAGACCGAAAGCGGAAGCGTCAAGTGACGCAGTTGATGTAGTCGAGCTTCTTCGCAATCCAACCGATCAAGCACCGAACGTACGGCACCTCCGCGTTCAGCACACGTTCAGCTTCATGACGTCCCACGAGCTCTTGATCCAGTTGAGCTTCACGGGAGAGTTTCGTCAGCACGACGGCGTGGTGACGGATATGATGAAGTTACTGGCGCAGGGCTTCGCCTAAGCACTGCAACGGTATGACCGAGGTGTGTTTGTGTGGAGGGGGGAACCGCACACGGCTGGAGAGATCAACTTGTGTGTTCTAGGGTGCCCCCCTACCCCTGTATATAAAGGAGCAAGGGGGAGGCCGGCCGGCCCTCCTATGGCACGCCAAGAGGAGCAATCCTACTAGGAATAGGATTCGGACTGCCCCTTGGGAGGGGCGCGCCACCTCCTGGCTGTTGTCCTCTTTCTTCCCTAAGGCCCACTAAGGCCCAACTTTCCCTCGAGGGGTCCCGGTAACCCCTCCCTCCCGGCACTCCGTTAATTTCGAAACTTTCCAGAACACTTCCGATGTCCGAATATAGTCGTCCAATACATCAATCTTTACGTCTCGGACATTCTGACACTCCTCGTCATGTCCGTGATCTTATCCGGGACTCCGAACTACCTTCGGTACATCAAAACTCATAAACTCATAATACCGATCGCCATCAAACGTTAAGCGTGCGGACCCTACGGGTTCGAGAACTATGTAGACATGACCGAGACTCATCTCCGGTCAATAACCAATAGCGGAACCTGGATGCTCATATTGGCTCCTACATATTCTACGAAGATCTTTATCGGTCAAACCGCATAACAACATATGCTGTTCCCTTTGTCATCGGTATGTTGCTTGCCTGAGATTCGATCGTCGGTATCTCAATACCTAGTTCAATCTCGTTACTGGCAAGTCTCTTTACTCGTTCCGTAATACATCATCCCGTGACTAACTCATTAGTCATTTTCTTGCAAGGCTTATTATGATGTGTATTACCGAGAGGGCCCAGAGATACCTCTCCGACACTCGGAGTGACAAATCCTATTCTTGATCTATGCCAACACCACGAACACTTTCGGAGACACCTGTAGAGCATCTTTATAATCACCCAGTTACGTTGTGACGTTTGATAGCACACAAGGTGTTCCTCCGGTATTCGGGAGTTGCATAATCTCATAGTCATAGGAACATGTATAAGTCATGAAGAAAGCAATAGCAGTAAAACTAAACGATCATAGTGCTAAGCTAATGGATGGATCTTGTACATCACATAGTTCTCCTAATGATGTGATCCCGTTGATCAAATGACAACTCATGTCTATGGCTAGGAAACATAACCATCTTTGATAAATGAGCTAGTCTAGTAGAGGCATACTAGGGACATACTGTTTTGTCTATGTATTCACACATGTACTAAGTTTCTGGTTAATACAATTCTAGCATGAATAAAAGACATTTATCATGATATGAGGAAATACAAATAACATCTTTATTATTGCCTCTAGGGCATATTTCCTTCAAACGGATCATCCGGACCCCCGAAGCCCGGATCATCCAGACCAACATCTGGATCATTCGGACAGTGCCTGCGTGCATGACTTTGGGCCGAGGCCCATGTACCCCTTCGCCCCTCCTAGCCTATATATTGCACTCCACCCATACTTTATAGGGTTAGCTTTGGGTTAGCTCATCCAAAACCTTAGTGGTTTCTCTCCTACGAGACCGCGGCCTCCTCGGAGAAGATCCACCGGATTCAAGACCTCCTTTACAGAGAGGAACATCAAGACCTCCTCACGGAGATGACTACCGCCACTTGTATCGTCCTTAGTTGATCGTGTATCGTGTATCGCACTTTGTGTACCCGGATCTAGCATTTGTGTGACCTAAACTTGTTGATTTGAGTGTTTTCTCCTTGTCCCTCTTATGTTTTTCCTCGTGCCCCTCGTGTTCTTCCTCGAGATCCCTCCTTTTCGTGAAAGATCGGCCACGTAGGGTTCCACCCTACATCATCTATGGTATCATGAGCCTTGGTTCATCACGAATTTGGAGCCTCCCCACCATTTTCTAGCCTCGTTTTGTTGAGTTCTTCCCCAAATTCGAAAATTCCCCACCAAAAATAGCCCCATTTTTTTGGTGTTTTCATGAGATTTTGTTGATTGTGATCCGTGGTTGAGCTGTGTGACAAGTGGTTTCACCATATCCCCACCTCACCCACCCTCAAATCTGCCCAAAAACCCAGAAAAATTATTTTTCCACCGAATTTTCACCTTTTCCACGAGTTCATCCCTACCGGATTTGACCCACCTGGATCATCTGGACATCCACCCGGATCATCCGGCTAGTCACCCGGATCATCCGGACTTACCTGACGAAACTGCATTTTGCAGTTTTTCACTGCCCCATTTCCGCCAACGCAACAACCCTAGACACCCCTTCCGCTACACCCTCGACATATAACATACCACCACCACCATTGCCTAACCAAAATCACTATGGCCTTACCTCTTTGTGTCATGGAACATTTGAGTTGTGGTTTCTCTGTTTCCGTTTGTGTTTCGGCTATCTCGGAGCGGAACGACATCGACAAGACCACCTCTCAACCTCGACAAGGACGGTAACATCGACAACACTTCGTTTACTACCTTGCAATTGCATTGATAAAACCTCATCGACCATTTTGCGTAGCTTTCCCATCGAGACTAGCCATTTGAGTATTGCCGGGCCACGACACTTGCGCACATTAGTGATAGTCATAGACATTGCATACGTGTAACGCCCCGGACACACCCGCCGGTGGTCGTTACTCCTGGAGGGATCTAGACTGGCCTCACATATCAATACTAGTCTTTTCTGCGCACTTTGTCCTCACTCGTGCGCACCCGGGAGCAACTTCCCGATGGGTCACCCATCCTGAAACTACTCCAAGCTGAGCACGCTTAACTTTGGAGTTCTATCTGAATGGGCTCCCGGAAAAGAAGGAATTCCTTATTGATATGAGTAGTCTATCATCCCTAATAAGCCAGGCCATCACATACACCCTCACTCAGAGGAACCGACGTCCTCGTCGGGCCACAGGAATGTTCCCTCTTGGCACAACCGTCTGTGCTTCC
The DNA here is from genome assembly GCA_902687465.1 of Secale cereale. Classification (NCBI taxonomy): domain Eukaryota; kingdom Viridiplantae; phylum Streptophyta; class Magnoliopsida; order Poales; family Poaceae; genus Secale; species Secale cereale. The sequence goes on from LR738712.1 coordinate 345,157,172, forward strand.
AGGACAGCACATGTGCCATGCCGTGTGCCACGACGGGTCACAAACGTCATGCACAACATGACTGCAAACTGTCTGCAAACATCCGTGTAACCGCGAGGGTCGGCTCTGATACCAACTTGTAACGCCCCGGACACACCCGCCGGTGGTCGTTACTCCTGGAGGGATCTATACTGGCCTCACATATCAATACTAGTCTTTTCTGCGCACTTTGTCCTCACTCGTGCGCACCCGGAAGCAACTTCCCGGTGGGTCACCCATCCTGAAACTACTCCAAGCTGAGCACGCTTAACTTTGGAGTTCTATCTGAATGGGCTCCCGGAAAAGAAGGAATTCCTTATTGATATGAGTAGTCTATCATCCCTAAGAAGCCAGGCCATCACAATACGACATCATCATATATCCATGTGACACAAGAGTGTTCCGCACACACAATAGCTACCTTGATCCGAGAAGCATGCATATGTGGCCAAAGAAAGAGCTCACAAGCTTTTAAGCAAAAGAGCCATCCAAAGCTTATAAGCAAAAGCACAATAGCATCAAACGCCTTGCATCAAAAGAGATCATATGAGAGAGCAATACATCATCTTGTGCTCAAGCATCGGCACATCATACACTCATAGCATACTTGTGATAGGAAGTCGTTACATTGCTCTTATAGGCCGTGCACAAGTGCGTATCCTCCTATTAAGCAATCGGTTATCGTCTCTCTAGCGTTGTGCAACACGAGCATTTTCCGTGGATTCCATGTTTTCGCTCAATTTTGGTTGCATAACCACATTTATCTATCCGTGTGTGTGTTCCGTGTGCTACTTATTGCTTGTGATCTACTTGTTGCATGAGCCAATTGTGAATCATTTTCAACATTATTGAATCTTACTCACTTTTTGCTTTGAATTTTGCCACCATCCTAACCAAGATCCTCTAAAATCTTTACTTGTGTAGGTGTGAGAATCGACTAGACTTTGTACCAATAGTGCTATTTCCGGGTTACATTATTGAGTGATCATTGATCCATTGTCAACTTCGGTTAAGGTACATTTGGTATTGTCTTCTCCTTTCTCCCACTCACATACTTGCTTGTGACGATGGATAGGCCAAGTACATCTATGAACCCGCTCTTCGATGATCCTCAAGAATCGAACAACTACGTCACCAAACTACATCTATTCGGTGTCCAACGCGCTCTACATCAAGAAAGTGAAGCTATGCGCGAGCACATTGAGCAAGTCGCCGCCGACGCGCGTCAATTTGAAGTAAGAACAAGAGAGCAATTCGACATCATCAACACCAACATGGCTACTCAATTCGATGCGCTACGGATTTTGATAGTCAACCGACGCTCTTCTTCCACATCTTCTCAAAGACGAAGCCGTTCAAGTCGCCACACCGACTCCACGGATGGCTCAAGTACCCCTACATCAAACACTCTTCGTCAAGCCGCATGTGAAGCTCGACATGACAACCGGAATCCACTTCATGACAAGAGCTCCCAAGACCTACTTGACAAGCAAGAAAGTCGACATTGTCAAAACCAAGCTACACTTGAGCAAGCACAAGAACGGCAAAGACTATGCCAACAACAACAAGAGCGAGTACGTCAACACCAAGAAGAACAAGATGCCGCGGCTCATCGTCAAGCACAACACCGCCGAGAAGCTCAAGCTCTTGAGCCGCAACGAGCATTACGTGATGCACATCGCAATGTGGCAACTCGTAATCGACACACTCGTCAAGAAGAGGACTTCCTTCGCGATGAGATGCAAGAGAAGCGCCACCAAGCACGAATGCAACGAGAAGTTCCTCCTCAAGCGCGACAAGAGCAACAACCTCAACAAGAACCACAAGCTCGGCAAGTACACCATGACAATGAACATCTACTCCGCCAAGAGCAACATGAGATTGACAACCGTCCAAATCAAGAACGCCCTCCCAATAGGAAAGCAAACAATGAAGAGCATCGTTATGGCAAGCTTAAGTTCACCATGCCAAAGTTTTCCGGAAGCATTGATCCCGAAGACTACCTCTCATGGGCATTGAAGGTCAACAAGATCTTTCGCCTACACAACTTTGATGAAGAAAAGAAAATTGCTATGGCCTCCCTTGAGTTCCAAGACTATGTGCTCATTTTGTGGGAGCAAATCATTGAGAGAAGAGAAGCAAAAGGCAAACCTCCTATCACTACTTGGGCTCAAATGAAGGAAGTCATGAGAGCACGCTTCGTCCCAACACACTACAACCGTGACTTGTTCAAGAAGCTACAACTCCTCAAGAAAGGTACCAAGTCCGTTGAAGAGTACTACAAGGAGATGGAGATTGCCATGATACGAGCAAACATCATGGAAGATGAAGAACAAATCATGGCGAGATTCTTGAATGGACTCAACTATCCTATCAAGAAGATTGCGGACTTTCAACCATACACCAATCTCCTCGAGCTAGTACATCAAGCCACCAAAGCGGAGCGACAAGTTCAAGAGGACTACAAGTACTCCAAGTACACCTCCAAGAACTTCGGCTCCTACAACCAAGCTTCAACGACTTCGGCTACTCCTACATCTACCAAACCATCTACAAACTTCGGTGACAAGTCAAGCTACAAGAATGCGACTACATCAAGTCGGCCACCTTCTACAAACAACTTTAATCCAAGAGCTTCATCATCTCCAACTCCAACCGAGGACAACTCCAAGACGAGTTCCATCAAATGTTTCAAGTGCCAAGGGCGAGGCCACAAGTCATTTGAGTGCAAGCCATTCATACCATGCTCATCAATGATGATGGTTCTTATGACTCAATGAGCGACGATGAGATGGAAGCCCTTGAACATGTAGCTATGCATCGACAAGTGAATGAAGATGAAGACAATCAAGTGTTTTGCGACAATGATTCGAGTCCCAATCTCGTTGTCTCCAAGGTCTTGACACTCCAACATCAACAAGATGACGACCAACGATGTCACATTTTCTATACCAAGGCCGGCATCAATGGACGCTCCATCACGGTTATCATCGATGGAGGAAGTTGTCATAACTTTGCAAGCGAAGAGCTATGCGACAAACTACAATTGGTGAAGTCGAAGCACCCTCATCCCTACATGGTCCAATGGCTTAACGACGTCGGAACTCTTCGAGTCGAGCATACCGTGCAAGTTTCCTTCAAGATAGGCGCCTACGAGGACACACTTGAGTGTGATGTGGTCCCTATGTCCGTGTGCCACCTTCTTCTTGGACGACCATGGAAATATGATCATGGAGTCACACATAATGGACGGACCAACCACTATAGCTTCAAGATGAAAGGAAAGGAGTTCGTGCTACACCCAATGTCACCAAGTCAAGTAGCCACCGACAAACACTTACCTACCAACCATCATGGAGAGAGTGGTGAGAGAGTGAGCCACCAAAAGGAGAGTGAGAGCCACAACCCAAATATGAGCGACTCCACGATGAGTGATAAGAAACAACTAGTGCTATTCGCCACCAAAAGTGAGATGAGAGAAGTGTGTGAGAACCCCTCGAGTATCTTTCACCTTGTGATTTTATGCAAAGGGGAAGCCAAACCTACTAACACTTCACCACCTCCACCTTTAGTGTTGTCTCAATTGTTGCAGGAATTCTCGGACATCTTTCCCGATGAGGTACCTCCGGGTCTACCTCCACTTCGCGGAATCGAACACCGCATCGACCTCATACCCGGCACACCACTTCCGAACAAGGCTCCTTACTGCGTCAACCCCGAGGAAACCAAGGAGATACAACGGCAAGTACAACAACTCATCGACAAAGGTCATGTACGTGAAAGCTTGAGCCCTTGTGTCGTTCCGGTTATTCTCGTGCCTAAGAAAGATGGAAGTTTTCACATGTGCTTCGATTGTCGCCCGATAAATGCTATAACCGTTAGATACCGTCACCCTATACCACGCTTAGACGACATGCTTGATGAACTATGTGGTGCCACCATCTTTTCAAAAATTGATCTTAAAAGTGGCTACTACCAAATTCGAATTCAAGAGGGTGATGAGTGAAAAACGGCTTTCAAAACCAAGTTTGGGTTATATGAGTGGCTTGTCATGCCAATGGGTTTATCAGAAGCACACGGTTCATTTATGTTTCTCATGCATTTTGTTCTACGACCCTACATAGGTGTCTTTGTCGTGGTTTATTTTGATGGCATCCTTGTTTTTAGCAAGTCGCTTGAGGACCATGTGACACAAATTCGTATGGTTTTACAAACCCTTCGGAAAGAGCGCTTATATGCTAACATGGAAAAATGCACTTTTGGCGTTGACAAGGTTGTTTTCTTAGGATTTGTCGTTTCTTCCCAAGGTGTTCACATTGATGAAACTAAAATTGAAGCAATTAAAACTTGGCCTCAACCAATGAACCTCCAACAAGTGCGTAGCTTTCTTGGTTTAGCCGGTTTTGATCAACGTTTTGTGAAGGACTTTAGCACAATTGCTATGCCTCTACACGCCTTGAGCAAGAAGAACGCACCCTTTGTTTGGGGTGCTTTGCAAGACACCGCGTTCATTAAGCTCAAATACTTGCTCACCCACGCACCACTTCTTGCCCTACCAAACTTTGATAAACCTTTTGAGATTCATTGTGACGCTAGTGGTACCGGCATAGGTGGCGTGCTCATGCAAGAAAAGCGCCCAATTGCGTACTTTAGCGAGAAGCTATCCGGAGCGCAACTTAACTACCCCATTTATGATAAAGAGCTCTATGCCTTGGTGAGAGTTTTGCGTGTTTGGGAACATTACCTTAGACCTCATGAATTCATTCTTCATATGGACCATGAGACTCTCAAGTATCTCAAGGGTCAAACTAAGTTGAACAAGTGTCATGCTAAGTGGAGTGAGTTCATCGAGTCATTTCCCTGCGTCATCAAATACATCAAAGGCAAAGAAAATGCTGTGGCGGATGCACTTTCCCGCAAATGCATGCTTCTCACAAAACTTGAGTTGAATGTTATTGGCTTTGAGCACATAAAATACTTATATGAGCATGATCCTTTCTTTGCAAATCCTTATGCTAAGTGTTTGACTCACACTTCTTGGGAACGTTACTACATCAAGGATGGATATGTTATGAGAGCTAAAAAACTTTGCATTCTCGAGTCTTCGCTTTGTTTGCTCCTTTTGCAGGAATCTCATGGAGGAGGACTCATGGGTCACTTTGGACGCGACAAGACATTTGCTACGCTCTCCAAGAACTACTTTTGGCCCAAGATGCTCCGTGACGTCTCATGCCTCACCAATCGATGCTCTACATGTCGCAAAACTAAGTCAAAAGCTCAATCTCATGGTCTTTACATGCCACTTCCTATTCCATACCATCCATGGGAAGACATAAGCATGGACTTTATACTTGGATTGTCTAGGACTCGAAATGGAAAAGATTCCGTGTTTGTTGTCCTGGATAGATTCTCTAAAATGGCTCATTTCATTCCTTGTAACAAGATCGACGATGCTTCACATGTGGTGAATCTCTTTTGTAGGGAAATCATCCATCTATATGGAGTGCCCAAGACGATCGTGTCGGACCGGGACGTCAAGTTCTTGAGCTACTTTTGGAAGACTCTATGCAACAAACTCGGCATCAAGCTCCTCTTCTCTTCGGCATATCATCCACAAACCGACGGCCAAACGGAGGTGACGAACCGCACACTTTCGACGCTTCTTCGCGTGTTGATCAAGATTAACATGTAGGAATGGGAGCAATGCTTGCCCATCGCCGAGTACGCCTACAACCGCGCAAGACATTCGACTACCAGCAAGTCCCCTTTCGAGGTCGTCTACGGCTTCAACCCGTTCTCCCCATTGGACATCCTACCTCTACCTCTACAAGAACGCATCAACTTGGACGCAAGTGCCCGAGCAAGCTATCTCAAGAAGGTGCATGAAGATACAAGGGCAACGATCGAGCGGCAAGTACATCGACTAGCGTCCAAGCTCAACGCCAACAAGAAACCTATGGTGTTCCAACCGGGAGATCTCGTATGGCTACATCTTCTCAAGGACCGTTTCCCCAACGAGCACAAGTCCAAACTACTACCTCGGGCCGACGGACCCTTCAAGGTGCTAGCACGCTACAACAACAATGCCTACAAGATCGACATTCCACGCGACAAGTACAACGTGAGCGATGTCTTCAACGTCAATGATCTCTCCACTTTCCATGGTGATGAAGATTTCGATCCGAGGTCGGATCTTTCCCAAGGGAGGGGAGATGATGCGGAGCATCCCAAGGTCATCCCCATGGACCTACCATTGTCTCACCAAGTGCCAAGTGGACCCATGACACGCGCTCAAGCACGAGCTCTCGAGACCGAGGTGACTTCACTCCTCTCTCTACGTCGTTTTGATTCACACGAGACATGGCTGCTACCCTCATCCGAAACTCTATGCATACTCAGGCACCTTGGGAGCAACCATGGAGAAGCCAAGGAACAAGAGGAATTGAAGAAGGAAGAAGGAGGAGAAAATAGCCAAGACTCAGACAGCCCGGATGATCTGGACGAAGACTCGGATGATCCGGACAGAGCTCGGATGATCTGGACCCCCGGTCGGACGATCCGGATAATGTGTCCACGGACACCCGAGAGCTCCTCACTGAAGCCGGATCATCCAGACCCCAGCCCGGATCATCCGGCCACACCCGAACGTCCGGACCAGGTCCCGGACATCTGGACCCTCCGCTGCAGCGACGACACGTTCGGATCATCCGGACGCCGCCCCGGATCATCCGGACCCCCGAAGCCCAGATCATCCGGACTGTGCCTGCGTGCAAGACTTTGGGCCGACGCCCATGTACCCCTTCGCCCCTCCTAGCCTATATATTGCACTCCACCCATACTTTCTAGGGTTAGCTTTGGGTTAGCTCATCCAAAACCTTAGTGGTTCCTCTCCTACGAGACCGCGGCCTCCTCGGAGAAGATCCACTAGATTCAAGACCTCCTTTACGGAGAAGAACATCAAGAGCTCCTCATGGAGATGACTACCGCCACTTGTATCATCCTTAGTTGATCGTGTATCGTGTATCACACTTTGTGTACCCGGATCTAGCATTTGTGTGACCTAAACTTGTTGATTTGAGTGTTTTCTCCTTGTCCCTCTTGTGTTTTTCCTCGTGCCCCTCATGTTCTTCCTCGGGATCCCTCCTTTTCGTGAAAGATCGGCCACGTAGGGTTCCACCCTACATCACCGGGTGCCCGGGGTTTGAGGTCTTGGTGCTCAGGGGTGTCGGATTTGGGCGGAAAATTTGGGAAAATGGGTGAGATTAGTGGATTTCGTGGAGGGAAAGGTGGAGATGGATGGGGGGAACTCTAGATACACTTGAAACCAAGCAAATCTGTGGATCAAAGCCGACAAAACCTCATCAAACCAACAAATCACAAAAAAAAATTGGGGCTATTTTTGGTGGGGAAATTTTCGAAATTGGGCAAGAACACAACAAAATTAGGCTAGCAAACAAGAAGGGGGGCTCCAATTTCTTGAGAAACCATAGCTCTAGATACCATGATGTTGTAGGGTGGAAACCTAGGTGGAGATCTTTCACGAATTGGAGGGGAATCCCTCAAGAACAAGAAGAATACAAGGGGGAAACTCTCAAGAACAAGTCCAATCACACATCCACTAGACTCACAAATACATAAGATCCACAAGGTACAAGAACAATCAAAGGGAAACAAGATACATGGTAAAGTTCATCCCAATCCTATGAGGAGAGAGGTCTTGATGATCCTATGATGGGGACCCTTCCCTAGATAGGGTCTTGAATCCACTAGGGATCTTCTCCAAGATGGAGGTCTTGGCCTCCAATGGAGTAGTCTCTCTCTCTCAAGAGGAGAAGGTAGGAGCAAAGCTCACATACAAATGAGCTATCATATTTGCTATCCTTACAAATGAGCTAGGTGGGAGGTACTTATAGTCTAGGGACGAAATAGAAAGGGGGAGGGGGATACAAGGGTCAAAAGCCCCAATGCACGCGGGCATCCTCGGATGGGTCCGGGCACCCTGGGTAAAGTGGCCCGGGCACCCGGAGGTAGTGCGGTTGAAGGAGGCCGGGCACCCGGGGGTTCCAAGCCCGAGCACCCGAGGACGCGCCAGGCGACAGCGAACATGAGGCCGGGTACCCTGGGTGCCAAGGCCCGGGCACCCGGGGCGGGGCTGGCGGCTCCAGGCAGGTGGGCAGAGCACCCGGGGCTCCAAGGCCGGGCACCCGGGGTCGGCTGGGGTAGCTCCCAGGGAGAGCCGGGCACCCGGGGCGGCCGAGGCCAGTGCCCAGGCAAGGCAGGCCGGGCACCCGGGGGCGTAGGGGTCCGGGCACCCGGGGTGTCAAGAGCTTCTGCCTCTCCATGTGTTGCATGTCCTTCTTCCTCCTCTCCCTCCGTGTGGACTTGGTGATACTCCTCGGCTTCATAGAGGTGGTCGTCCTTGTACCTAAAGATGCACGATGTTCCGTGGTGAGGTAGTGACCAAGTCCAAATGATATTCATGTAAATCTCGAAGAGGAGCGGGTTCACCTTAAGTCTAGTAGGTTCACCTGGGGCTTGAGGTGTTATGACGGTGTACATGGAGATAGCCGTAGGATCCTCCGCATCAACTAGCGTCACAATGTATCTCAAACGGTTTGTCAAAGTTCGGTAGGGCAAGAAGTGGTGCGTGTGTAAGCAAAGTTTTGAGCTCATTGAACGCGGTGTCTTGCGAAGGACCCCAAATGAAGGGTTCGTTCTTCTTTCTCAAGGCGTGTAAAGGCATAGCAATTGTGCTAAAGTCCTTCACAAAACGTCGATAGAAACCGGCTAAACCAAGAAAGCTACGCACCTGTTGGAGGTTCGTTGGTTGAGGGCAAGTTTTAATTGCTCCAATTTTAGTTTCATCAACGTGAACACCGTGTGAAGACACGACAAATCCTAGAAAAACAACTTTATCAACGCCAAAATTGCATTTCTCCATGTTAGCATATAATTGTTCTTTCCGAAGGGTTTGCAAAACCATACGGATGTGGGTGACATGTTCCTCAAGCGATTTGCTAAAGACGAGAATTTCATCAAAGTAAACCACTACAAATACGCCGATATAAGGTCGGAGAACGAAATGCATAAGATGCATGAAAGAGCCGGGCACTTCCGATAAGCCCATCGGCATGAATAACCACTCATATAACCCAAACTTGGTTTTGAAAGCTGTTTTCCACTCATCACCCTCTTGAATGTGAATTTGGTAATAACCACTTTTAAGATCAATTTTGGAAAAGATGGTGGCACCACATTATTCATCAAGCATGTCATCTAGGCGTGGAATAGGGTGGCGGTATCTAACGGTGATAGCATTTATCGGACGACAATCGGAGCACATGCGAAAACTTCCATCTTTCTTAGGCACGAGAATAACCGGAACGGCACAAGGGCTTAAGCTTTCACGTACATGACCTTTGTCGATGAGTTGTTGCACTTGCCGTTGTATCTCCTTGGTTTCCTCGGGGTTGACGCGGTAAGGAGCCTTGTTCGGAAGTGGTGCGCCGGGTATTAGGTCGATGCGGTGTTCGATGCCGCGAAGTGGAGGTGGACCCGGTGGTAGGTCATCGGGAAAGACGTCCGAGAATTCCTGCAACAATTGAGACAACACAAAAGGTGGAGGTGGTGAAGTGTTAGTAGGTTTGGCTTCCCCTTTGCATAGAAGCACAAGGTGAAAGACGCTCGAAGGGTTCTCACACACTTCTCTCATCTCGCTTTTGGTGGCTAGGAGGACTAAGTTTTTCTCTCTTGGCGAAGAGGCGCTTAATTTTTGCTTGTGGCTCTCACTTTCTTTTTGGTGGATCACTCTCTCACTAGGATCTCCACAATGGGTGGATGCTTGCTTATCGGTGATCACTTGGCTTGGTGACATTCGTCGAAGCACATATTCCTTGCCTTTCATCTTGAAGCTGTAGTAGTTGGTTCGTCCGTTGTGGATGACTCCACGGTCAAATTGCCAAGGTCATCCCAAGAGAAGGTGGCACACCGACATAGGAACTACATCACACTCCAAGGTGTCCTCATAGGCACCGATCTTGAAAGAAACTTGCACCGTATGCTCCACTTGAATGGTGCCAGAGTCTCTTAACCATTGCACCTTGTAGGGACGAGGGTGCTTCTTCTTGACCAACTGGAGCTTGAAACATAGCTTGTCGCTTGCCAGGTTCTGACAACTTCCTCTGTCGATGATGACCTTCACGAAACGCTCGTTGTTGCCGGCCTTTGTGTGGAAGATGTGGCATCATTGGTCCTCCTCTTGATGGTGTTGGAGTGTCAAGACCTTGGAGACCATGAAAGAGGGACTTGAATTGTTGTCACAAAACACTTGATCATCTTCATCTTTGTTGACGCGCCGGTGCATGGCCACGTGTTCAAGGGCTTCCACCCCTTCTTCACTCATCGAGTCATATGTGCCGTCGTCGCTGAAGATCATGGTTCGTTTGTTGGTGCACTCGAACAACTTGTGGTCACAGCCACCACATGTGAAGCACTTGAAGGAACTTGTCTTCACGGGGTCGTATGGTGGTGCTGAAGGTGAGGGAGTCTTGGATTTGTAGGTGCTTGCCGGATAACGAGTCGAGGAAGGTGCAGCTTGCTTGAAACTTGACTTGTCGCCGATACTTGGTGATGCTCTAGATGAGGTAGGAGGTGTCGAAGTCGCGGGAGCTTGAGAGTAGGAGCCGTAGGTCTTGGACGAGTATTTGGTGTATTTGAAGTCATCATGGACTTGTCACTCGGCCTTGGTCGCTTGATGAACTAGCTTGATAAGGTTGGCGTATGGTTGGAAGTCGGCAATCCGCTTGATTGGGTGATTAAGGCCGTTCAAGAAGTGTGCCATTGTTTGCTCGTCGTCTTCCTTGACATTGGCTCGTATCATGGCAATCTCCATTTCTTGGTAGTATTCTTCCACTGCCTTCGTGCCTTGTTTGAGGAGTTGCAACTTCTTGAAGAGATCACGGTTGTAGTGTGTAGGCACGAAGCGAGCTCTCATGACATTCTTCATTTCCGTCCAAGTTGTGATTGGTGGTTCGCCTCTTGTATGTCGTCGCTTGATCGTTTGTTCCCACCAAATGAGGACGTAGTCTTGAAACTCGAGAGAGGCCATGTCAATCTTCTTCTCCTCTTCGAAGTTGTGGAGGCGAAATATCTTGTCGACCTTCAATGCCCATGAAAGATACTCCTCGAGATCGGTGCTTCCGGAGAACTTGGGCATAGTGAACTTAAGGTTGACGAAGCGTTGTTCTTCATCATGTTGATGATGGTGGTGTCGCTCACGACGAGGTAGGCGCTCCTTGAAAGCGTTCTCCTCATGATGTTCTTACCGGTAGGGGTGCGGTACGTTGTTCCGGTTTCGTCGCTCTTGCTCCGCTTCGCGATGAACGGCTTCCTCTTGTTGTGCTTGACGAAGTGCTTCTTCTTGTTGACGTACTTAGCGGTTGCGGTCGGCAAAGACTCGAGTGGAGTCAAGAAGAGCTTGTTGTGCGTTGCGTGCTTGATCGTCACGTCTTTCTTGTGCTTGCCGGACTACATCGTCATCTTGATGTACTTGATGTTGGCGTTGTTGCTCTTGGCGTCGCCCTTGCTCACGTGCTTGTTGTCGATCTTGTAACCCATTGCCATGGAATGGATTGTCCGGGGATTGTCGATCTTGATTGACGAATTGTGGGGCTTGACGAGGCCGTGGAGGACTTGCATCCGAGGAAGAGTAAGCCGAAAAGTGGTCACTTGAGCGTCGACTTGAATGGCGCCGTCTCGATGAAGAAGTCGGAGGCGTGCGGTTCACCATGATGTTGCGGAACTCTTCCATTTGTGTGCGAAAGTCAGAAGCAAGTTGCTCGATGCGGTCGCCCAAAGCTTCGCTTTCTTGATGAAGAGCTTGTGGGCACCGAAAAGGTGATTCTTGGTGAGGTAGTTCGGAGCTTCCACTTGATGCTCGGCGATCGGGTTGGTAGAAGAACTTGGCATATCCATCATGTAAAGTGGAGGTGAGTAGGAAAATGAGAAAACAATACCAAAGTTACCTCTTCCGAAGATTAAAAATGTAACAAGTTTCACTCAATGGAATGCCACAATAGTAGAATTGGAACCATGTTTGTTTCTCACACCTACAAGGAAAAGGCTTATGGAGTAGCTTGGCTAGGATGGTGGAAAAAAATTCAAACAAAGTGTTAGTCAATATATCGATAAGGTTGAGAAGGGTCACAAAAATCAAGTAAAGCAAATAGATAAAAGCCAAGAGTATCACTAGGAACACACACACGGAAGATAGATGGGATCCACACAACCAAGGGTGAGCTCAAAATGTGAGTGACCACGTAAAATGCTCTTATTGTGCGAATGCTAGAGAGACGCTAGCTCGATTGCTCAAATGGGCAAGATACGCTTTGTGCACCAACCTATGAGAGAAACATGTCGTCCTCGATCCCAACTATGCTATGTATGCGGTGACCAAGATTATATGAGTATGCAAAGTCGCTCAATGCTATTGCTGATAAGCTCGTTGTTTCTCCTCTTTTGCTTAAAAGATTTTCTTTCTTTCCCTTTTTTTAAGCTTGATGCTCGAGCCGAGGATGATATGAGACAAGTATGTAAGATATGCATAGGAGAGACTTATGGCACTAAGATGATAACACGATCACTAAGGTGCACAATAGCGTGGCCCGACAATTCTCAACTCGCTAGTCTCGATGGGTAAGTGATACGTCTCAAACGTATCTACTTTTCCAAACACTTTTGATATTGTTTTGACCTCATTCTTGCATGATTTGAACTAAACTAACCCGGACTGACGCTGTTTTCAGCAGAGCTACCTGTATGGTTTTATTGTGTGCAGGAAAACGGATTTTTAGGTATCTCAGAAAAATCCACGAAAAATCACAAAAAATCCACGCAATCGAAGGAACCAGGGGCCAGGGGGTGCCCAGGCGCCCTGTGGGTG
>LR738712.1:345170170-345257887 GCA_902687465.1 Secale cereale
CGCGCCGGGGGGTCGCCTGGGTGGGGCCCACACCCCTGGTGCCCTACTTTGCCTCGTATTTTTACTCACGATGCGGAAACCCCAGATCAGAAGTTCTTTTCGCAGTTTTCCGTCGCGGAGCCGCCGCCACCCTTTGTTCTTCCTCGGGAGGGCTAATCTGGAGGCTGAATTGGCCTCCGGAGAGGGGAGATCGTCGCCATCGTCATCATCATCACCACTCCATCATCCCTCCATGACTTCTCCCTCCATGTGTGAGTAATTCCCCTGCTGTAGGCGAAGGGGATGGTAGGGATTGGATGACTTAGATCATGTAATAGTTTGTCAGATCGTTGGGGGCATGTTGCCTATCATCTACTATGGTGTTTATCATCTTTGCTTCAACTTGTTATTCTTAATGCTTGACACTTAGGGCCCGAGTGCCATGATCTCAGATCTGAACCATATGTGTTTGCATGAATATATTTGTGTTCGTGATCCTATCTATGAATTGTTTGCACCTATTACGGTTCGGAACCGGCGATCCGAAAAGTGACAGCTTGGGACACCAAAGGGGATGGTCCGTAGTTTGAGGATTACATGTATCCATTGAGTTCATTGCTTTGTTCCGTGCTCTTTGACAGGAGCACCTTAATCTCCATAAGTTCCTTTTGGCCCCGTTCGTAGCGGGATGGTAGGACAAAAGATGTTGTGCAAGTTCTTATTGCAAGCACGCACAACTACCTACGGGATACATGCCTAATGTTTGATATTTGCCTAGATGATCATTACTTTTCCGTGTGTCGTGCCCCAAGTTAGAATCTATCTCATCCATGCAGCGCCCAACCATCCATCTCCCTAGCCTACAGTGTTTTAAACCCTGCTTGTCACTAGTTGCTACTTTTGCCATTTACCTTCACTATTTACTTTTGCTGTTTACTTTTACTATCACTATTATCACTATCATATCACTGTTACCACTTATCTTTTGTTGCAAGTAAGTATATTTCAGGTGCGGTTGAATTGACAACTCAACTGTCAAAGCTTATAAATACTCTTTGGCTCCCCGTGCGTCGAATCAATAAATTGGGTTATTCTTACCCGCGAAGACTATCTCGATCCCTTACGGTTGAGGGTTATCAAGTACCGTTTTCTGGCGCCGTTGCCGGGGAGCATAGCAATATTTACAAGTCTACTTGAGGTATCCTACCTGCTGCACTTCATCCACTATGGGTAAGAAAGGAGACCCCAAGGTTCCGATCTTACTATCCACTACAAGAAGAGGTACTGCTCTGAGCACTAGTGCCACACTTGATTCACCTTCCGTTATGAGTAAGTTTGCCTCACCACCACCACATGATGCTCCTACTGAATCTGTTACTATGTCCGATACTCTTGATGATGCCTCTACTACTTTTGATGATATTAGTTCGCTTGGTTATGCTCTTGAGAAACAAATTGCTGCTGCTGCTAAAAAGTCTGGAATTGAACTTCCTGTTACTCGCTACCCTATTGGTGAAACTTATGATTATCCTGATTTGAGTAAACTCAAAGAGAGGCTCCTTGATGATGATTACTATATGCTTGATGAAGATTTATGCAGGGAACTGATAGAGTTTTCTGGCTCTGACCCTGAAGTTATTAAGAAACTATTTGAAAAACACTCTTTGAAGAACAAAACCGTTCCTGATCCTGAATTTGCTACATCTCCTATATGCATTGATGATCCTGATTATGATTTCTCTGTTGATCTTTCACTTATACCTATGGTTGAAGCTGACCCCTTTTATGGCAGAGAAAATGATGATGCTATTGCACACCTGACTAAACTCGGTGAGTTAGGTGGCCTGTTTACCACAGATGAGAAGATATGATACTTTTATATCACCAAGCTTCTTCCTTTCTCCTTGAAGGAAGGTGCTAAAGCATGGTATGATTCACTCCCATGCGGTTCCATTAAGAGTCCTCAAGACTTAGCTCACTCTTTTGTTGATAAGTACTTTCCTGCTCACATGCAACATGCTGCTTTATAAAGAATTTATAACTTTAAACAGTTGCAGGATGAGTCCCTCCCTAAAGCTTGGGGGAGGTACTGCGGTCTGATTCGGGCTAGACCAGGACATGAAATTCCTAAGAATGAATTAATCGATATATTCTATGCTGGTCTAACTGATGAATCCAGGTCCTATTTGGACAGTTGTGCTGGTTGTGTTTTCAGGAAAAGAACACCGGACGATGCGGAGGATTTGATGGGCAGGATTGCCAAAAACCATGAAGATTGGTCCGTCCCTGAACCACCTCCACCACCAAAGAAGAGGGGCATATTTGTTCTAAGCCCCGAAGATATGCGAGAAGCAAAGAAGTCTATTAAAGAGAAAGGTATTAAAGCTGAAGACGTGAAGAATCTACCCCCTATTGAGAAGCTGTGTGAGCCTACTACTCACCCTCCTACCCGGATCTAGCATTTGTGTGACCTAAACGTGTTGATTTGAGTGTTTTCTTCTTGTCCCTCTTGTGTTTTTCCTCATGCCTCACGTGTTCATCCTTGGGATCCCTCCTTTCGTGAAAGATCGGTCATCTAGGGTTCCACCCTACACCATTATGGTATCAATAGCCAAGGTGTCTCACGAAATTGGAGCCCCTACCCGTGTTTTCTAGCCAGTTTTTGTTGTGTTCTTCCCAATTTAGAAAATTCCCCACCAAAAATAGCCCCCCACCCCAAAAAAAGTGTGATCTGTTGATTTGGCGAGATTTTGTTGAATTTGTTCCACGCATTTGTTGTGCCGCGAGTGGATCTAGCTTTTCCCCACCTTTTCCCCAATTTTCCTCCGCAAATTCGTCCAAGTTTGACAAATTTGTCCACGGATACCTCAAACCCTAGCCCAGACTCACCGGACGACCGACGATTTACCGAACGTCCGGATCCCCATGAAGCACCGGACGTCCGTCACCCACCGGCGACCGGCACCTCATATACAGAAGCTTTTACCGGATTTCCGAGACTTACCGGACATCCGGCGATCGGACGACCGGCGATCCACTGGACGTCCGCTGAACCCTGACGAAGCTGAATTTATTCGGTTTTCTTCCACCTTCCGCTTCCACTTACCTTTCCACCACCACAATTGCCTAACCCAAATCACTACGGTATTCCCTCTTTGTGTCTTGGATCATTTGAGTTGTGTTTTTCCCGTTTCCTTGTGTGTTTCGGCTATCTTGGAACAGAGCGACATCGACAAGACCACCTCTCAACCTCGACAAGGACGGTAACACCGACGACGCTTTGTCATTCTACCTTGCACTTGCATTGTCACCCTATAGACCATTTTCCGTAGCTTTCCCATCGAGACTAGCCATTTGAGTATTGCCGGGCCACGACACTTGTGCACATTAGTGATAGTCATAGATATTGCATACTACAACATCATATCTCCGTGTGACACAAGAGTGATCTGCATACACAATAGCTACCTTGATCCGAGAAGCATGCATAAGTGGCCAAATAAAGAGCTCACAAGCTTTTTAGCAAAAGAGCCACCCAAAGCTTATAAGCAAAAGGAAAATAACATCATACACCTTGCATCAAAAGAGATCATATGAGAGAGCAATACA
This sequence comes from Secale cereale, assembly GCA_902687465.1. Lineage (NCBI taxonomy): Eukaryota > Viridiplantae > Streptophyta > Magnoliopsida > Poales > Poaceae > Secale > Secale cereale. Next base: position 345,173,759 of record LR738712.1, read on the forward strand.
TCATCTTGTGCTCAAGCATCGGCACATCATACACTCATAGCATACTTGTGATAGGAAGTCGTTACGATTGCCTCATATAGGTCGTGCACGAGTGCGTATCCGCCTATTAAGAAATCGGTTAGCGTCTCCCTAGTGTTGTGCAACACGAGCATTTTTCGTGGATTCCACATTTTCGCTCACCCTTGGTTGCACAACCACATTTATCTATCCGTGCGTGTGTTCTGTGTGCTACTTATTGCTTGTGATCTACTTGTTGCATGAGCAAATTGTGAACCATTTTCAACATCATTGAGTCACTTTGACTATTGCATTGAATTTTGTGCCACCATCCTAACCAAGCTCCTCTCAAAGCTTTACTTGTGTAGGTGTGATAATCGACACGAAGTGGTACCAATAGTGCTATTTCCGGGTTACATTATTGAGTGATCGTTGATCCATTTTCAACTTCGGTCAAGGTACAATTGGTATTGTCTTCGCCTTTCTCCCACTCACACTCTTGCTTGCAATGATGGATAGGCCAAGTACATCTTCGAATCCGCTCTTCGATGATCCTCAAGAATCAAACAACTACGTCACCAAACTACATCTCTTCGGTGTCCAACGAGCTCTACATCAAGAAAGTGAAGCTATGCGAGAGCACATTGAGCAAGTCGCCGCCGACGCGTGCCAATTCGAAGCAAGAACAAGACAGCAATTCGACGTCATCAACACCAACATGTCTACTCAATTCAATGAGCTACAGACTTTGATAGTCAACCGACGATCTTCGTCCACGTCTTCTCAAAGACGAAGCCGCTCAAGTCGCCACACCGAGTCCACGGATGGCTCAAGTACACCTACATCAAACACTCTTCGTCAAGCCACACGTCAAACTTGACATGACAACCGGAATCCACTTCATGACAAGAGCTCCCAAGAGCTATTTGAAGAGCAAGAAAGTCGACATCGTCAAAACCAAGCTACACTTGAGCAAGCGCAAGAACGGCAACGACTGCGCCAACAACAACAAGAGCGAACACGTCGACATCAAGAAGAACAAGATGTCGAGGCTAATCGTCAAGCACAACAACGCCGAGAAGCTCAAGCTCTTGAGGCGCAACGAGCATTACGTGATTCACATCGCAATGTGGCAACTCGCAATCGACATACTCGTCAAGAAGAGGATTTCCTTTGCGATGAGATACAAGAGAGGCGCCACCAAGCACGCATGCAAGAATAAGTTCCTCCTCAAGCGCGACAAGAGCAACAACCTCTACAAGAACCACAAGCTTGACAAGTACACCATGACAATGAACATCTACTCCGCCAAGAGCAACATCAGATTGACAATCGTTCCAATCAAGAACGCCCTCCCAATAGGCAAGCAAACAATGAAGAGCATCGCTATGGCAAGCTTAAGTTCACCATGCCAAAGTTTTTCGGAAGCATTGATCCCGAAGACTACCTCTCCTGGGAATTGAAAGTTCATAAGATCTTCCGCTTACACAACTTCGATGAAGAGAAGAAAATTGCTATGGCCTCCCTTGAGTTCCAAGACTATGTTCTCATTTGGTGGGAGCAAATCATCGAGAGAAGAGAAGCAAAAGGCGAGCCTCCTATCACTACTTGGGCTCAAATGAACGAAGTCATGAGAGCACGCTTCGTGCCAACACACTACAACCGTGACTTGTTCAAGAAGCTACAACTCCTCAAGCAAGGTACCAAGTCCGTTGAAGAGTACTACAAGGAGTTGGAGATTGCCATGATACGAGAAAACATCACGGAAGATGAAGAACAAACGATGGTGAGATTCTTGAATGGACTCAACTATCCTGTCAAGAAGATTGCGGACTTTCAACCATACACAAATCTCCTCGAGCTAGTACACCAAGCAACCAAAGCGGAGCGACAAGTTCAAGAGGAATACAAGTACTCCAAGTTCAACTCCAAGAAGTTCGGCTCCTACAACCAAGCTTCAATGGCTTCGGCTACTCCTACCTCTACCAAGCCATCTACAACCTTTGGTGACAAGTCAAGCTACAAGAATACGACTACATCAAGTCGTCCACCTTCTACAAACAACTTCAAGCCAAGAACTTCATCATCTACAACTCCAACCGAGGACAACTCCAAGACGAGTTCCATCAAATGTTTCAAGTGCCAAGGGCGAGGCCATAAGTCATTTGAGTGCAAGACCATTCGCACAATGATCATCAATGATGACGGATCTTATGACTCAATGAGCGACGATGAGATGGAAGCCCTTGAGCATGTAGCTATGCATCGACAAGTGAATGAACACGATGACCATCAAGTGTTTTGCGATAATGACTCGAGTCCCAATCTCGTTGTCTCCAAGGTCTTGACACTCCAACATCAACAAGATGACGACCAACGATGTCACATTTTCCATACCAAGGCCGGCATCAATGGACGCTCCATCAAGGTTATCATCGATGGAGGAAGTTGTCATAACTTGGCAAGCGAAGAGCTATGCGACAAGCTCCAATTGGTCAAGACGAAGCATGTCGGTGTACAAAAAGGGGGGGTACACTTTTTGTACCCCTATGACTGTGCACGGGCAGTCTGAGCCACGGGCACCACCACACCAAGCAAGGCAAGGGAGGTGAGCCAGGGTGAGACCGAAGCTCAAGAGGACAAGCCAAGACCACAAAGAGCAAAGGGACAAAGCGTGTTCCCCCGGCAAGATCCTTGCCGGGTGCCAGTTTTAGCAGCCCCGGCAAGATCCTTTCCGGGGCCGGCTTTAGCAACCCCGGCAAGACCCTTGCCGCGGCGAGTCGCCCCATGCCTGTGGAGCAAATCACCCTTGAGTCCACTGCCCCCATGGGGCAAGGATTCAGGAGACATCCCCGCGGTGGCATGCAGATCTTTGTGAAGACATTCAAGATCAGACATGCACTAAGAAGACGACGACCCTTGGCGGGATCCCAACTGAGGAGGACCACAAGACCTCCGGCAAGCACCTTGCCGGGGATGGCAGCAGGCGCCGCGGCAAGACCCTTGCCGGGGCCCCGGCAAGGCCCTTGCCGAGGACATCCGCAGGGCCACCATCAGGCACACGCCGACTAAACCTCCACCGCCTTATGCAGCTGCCGACCCAACCAGCTGGGCAGGCACCTGCATGGCGACACGCGGATCTTCGTGAAGACCCACCATAGCGCCACATCAGCTGCCTGCCTACCTACATGGCATATCAGGCATCGCTGGCCAGGGCGCGTGTCGACATAAGAAGGAGCGGCGACGGACAAGACGGATGTCTCCCCCATCCCCGATAAAGCAAGGACACCTAAGCAAGACGCATTAAATGCACTTTGTCATGTAATGCGAGGGATAACCTCGCAGCACTGTACCCTTTCCACCTCCTGTGTGCCACTGTGGCAGCCCCTTTTCCCTATAAAAGGAGGCCCGAGGCGACCAGGAGGAGGATTCGGCTTTTTGGAGCTCCTCACGCCCCGTAGCTAGCTGAAGAACACAAACATACAATCCACCAAAGCAGGAGTAGGCTTTTACGCATCCTCACGGCCCGAACCTGGGTAAACGAACCGTGTGCTATCTGTTTGATCCGCTCTTCTCTCAACCCCACGCCCCGCAACCGTAGCAGGGATTCTTGTGATCCCATAGGTGTCGTTCCCAATACACCGACATCTTTGGCGCGCCAGGTAGGGGGCTCTGCAGTTGTGAGAATCGGCTCTAGCAGTTAGCCCAGCGCTCCTTCGTCTTCATGGCTCTTTGAGAAGGAAGGAGGCCAGAAGACCAGCACTCGAGCGGCTGCAAACAGAAGCTAAGTTACGTTGAACCCCGGATATTTCCATTCTATTATATAAAGTTATTATCCTCGGAGCTGTCGTTCTTTGTACAAAAAGAAACCTGTACGCAAATGGAGCCCTTCCCGATCGGCAATGCCTTTGTGCTGTTTCGAGTCCGCTCAACGGTTCAAACGGCTGCGTTGGAAATGGTAGGGTAGCCTTCCGCAATTGGCAAGGCTCTCGAGTCAAACTCGACAGTTCGAGCGGCTGCGTTAAGGGCGGTAAGGTGGCTCACCCGGCAGCACGCTCGCCCGGCGGGCCAATGGGGACCCGTCCCCAAGACGCCGCCCTGGGTTTCCACGCCGGCAAGCCTACCCAGCTAGCGTAGGGTGGACGTACAAAGAGGCAACAAACAGGGAAATAGCATGCATAATCCCGAAAGTGCTTCAAAGTTATATTACATCACATCATTGTTACGGTTCAAACTAAAGATAAAACTTGTCTTGGTCATGAACCCGCAGCGACGAAGATGAACGGGATGCCTAATCCCGGCGCTGGCCTTCCACCCTCTTGATTTCGTCGATGCAGCTGATGACGGGCTTGATGCGCTCCTTGAGCACCGTGAGGTCAGTACCCTCCGGCAAGCTATCCATCGCGGCTTCGAAGTCAAGGGTAGGATTCCAATACGCCATCTTGGTGAGGACCTTGGTCATGACCCCCCGGCAAAGTCGTCGGGCCTCCCCGGCCAGCGTGGCCGCTTTGTTGGAGTGAAGATCAGCCAAGGCGCCAAGGACGCCCTCGAAGAACTGGGTCAGCTTGGCGTTGACGGACCCGCTCCACTCACGGGCATACCTCACGTTTGGCATCCCCATGATGGCCAACTGCAAGGTGACCCTGCCGGCGACGTCCTCCAGCCGGCTGATCCATCTGTTCTCGCCCGCCACGTATTCCTGATGGGAGGCGGCCTCGTCCGCCCGCAGCTGCTTCTCCTCCTCCAGGCTCCTAGTCAAGGTCTCCTCCCGAGCCGTGCTCTCCGACAACATCTTCTCGAGATTCTCCAGCTTCAGCTTGAGATCTCTGATGGAGTTTGTGCTTCAGAGAGCTCCCCAGCCCTGCTGATGGCCGCTCCTTGCGCCTCTGCCAAGGCACAGTTGAGCGTGCTCTTCTCGTCGGACAGCTTGAGGGCCTGTTCCTTCAGCTCGTCCCGCTCTACCTCCAGCTCCTTCACCATGCCGGCGTGGCCAGAGCGTGGGCATCGAGTGCCTCCTTGTGCCTCTGCTCCAGCTCGCGAGTCCGCCGCACGACAAGGGCCTCGAGCTCCTCATCCTTGTTGCGGAGCGTTGCAGCAAGCTTCGCCTCACACGCGGAGAGGTCTTCTTCCTGGGAATCCAAGGCGGCTTGATGCTGGTTCCGGGCGGCCTCGGCCGCGGCAGCCAAGTTCGCCGCCTCTTCCTGGGCCCTCTTGATGTCAGCCATCTTCATGGTGAGCTCTACAATCGCGCTTGGCCAATTCAACCTGGAAGGCCCTCTGCTCCTCGCGGGTCTGGTGAAACCAGGTCTGCGCCTCAGCAACGCGCGCCTTGAAGTCCACCTCCGCCTCGTCCACCGTTGCCATCCTGGACTTAACCTTGTCCAGACGAGCACGGTAGAGCGCTTGGAGCTTCCGGAAATTGGCCCCCATAGCACGGAAGAGCTGCTCTTCTGGAGAACCATCGCCACCGACGCCCGGTTCATCGACCACCTCGAGCCCGGTGGCGGCGAGCACCTCGTCGTCGAAGACTTCCCCTCCGGCGGGCGCTCGGGAACTTGACGCCCCTGCGAGATGGATGAAGAGATCGTCGCCTACCTTCAGATATCTGCCGGGGCCCGAGGTTGTGGAGGAAGAAGGCTGATCGTCAACCACCTCTTCCTCGGCTGTGGCCTTGCCGGCCTCCCCGACAGGCCCACCGCTGGCACCCTCGGCAGAAGCCTCGCCGGTCGCTTTGGCGGCCCCCGCAGCGGTGTCCTCGTCAGCATCCTTGGCGGCCTCCTTGGCGGCAATCCTGTCAGCCTCCGCTGCGGCCTCCTCAGCAATGTTCCCGACGACAGTGTCCACATCCTCCATATCTGTTGAAGGAGGGCCTAGGCAGTAATGGGAGCAATGAAGCCAAGAAAAAGAATAAGGGAAAAACAGAGAGGAAGGACAGGCGACTCACCAGTGCCAGGTCGTAAAGCAGAAGCCCCCTCCCCGCCAGTACCTGGCGCCATGGCAGAGCCACCAGCGCCCAAGTTCCCCTCTTCCTCCATGGGTGTGGGCTCCGTGCTTAGTGCCCTTGCCGGGGACGTCCCTCGCGGCGGCGTAGTCGATGGAGGTGGTGTGTTGGGGGTGGCCCTCTGTGGCTCCTCCTGCTGCCGCTCCCTTCCTACAAACCCGACAAGGTCAGCACCATAGCATCGGACACCTACCACATGTCGAGTGAGAGGAGGGTGATGAACTTACGCTGGGGGTTGTGCCAGGGGCTGCTGTTCGGGCTGCTCAACACCACCAGTGGTGTCTCTGAAGCCCCGGCCGAGGGCTGACTGCTCGCCGAGGCCTTCGCCCTCTTCACCCTCTGGGCCAACGTCTCTGCATCCCTGCAAAAGCAAAAGCGGATCAAGATGAGTGGCTTAATTCAGGGGAGTGGAAATGGCAGTAAGGAACGGAGTACTTACTCGTCGTCCATCTCCTCCTCTTCCACCACTTTCCTTTTCCCCTTCGGGCTGAGAGGCCCAAGATCAAAAGGGAGCTCCGCGTCAACATCCGAGTCGACGTCTGCCAGAGGAGGCGAAGAAGGCGGAGTTTGTGCGCGCCCAGACGGAGAAGGGGTTGTTGCCTTCTTCTTCTCAGCGGCCTTCGTCAGCCTCTTCGCTGACGTGGCCCTCGTGTGACGCACGGACCCCTCTAGGGTCAATTGAGGCTCCGTAGCCTTGCCGGGCCGGACCGGCTCACCGGAACTAGCCCGCCGCAGGACTCGCCCTCTTCCCCTGGCTGGCGTCGAGCCCGCCGCCACGTCCTCCTCGGACAACGACTCATTTGTCGCATCTTCGACAAGCGGAGCTCCGGTGCCGGCGCCGCTAGCCTCCCCGGCGGCCGCCGCCCACCGGGCGAGCTCCTCCTCCTCCGCAGCCGTTGCGGCCTTGTCCTCCACGCCCCCGGCACTGCCGGCCTCCATGGCAAGCTGCGCCTCCCTCGCCCTAGTGGTGATGTAGTCCAGCGCTGCCTGGGTGGTGTCCATGACGAGCCACCGCTCGGCGTCGGCATTGACATACACCTCAACCAAGGAGTCGAAGAATCGCTGCACATCCGCGTCCGCCGGCTCCTTCCAGCTCGGGACAGGGCCGTGCGCATTGCAGTCCGGCATCATGGCGATGATCTCGGACCGACTCGAATTGTTGCACAACGGGACCACCCCCGCTGGCAGCTTGAAAAACGGCCCCTTGATGGCCTTGTCGGCCTTCACGGCAGCCCTCGCGGCCTTGCCGGTCTGTTTGACCTCGCCATCGCGACCCACATCAAGCTGGAAGAGCCGCTGGCAGAAATGGGCATGTGCCATCACCGTGAAGTTGTGGTCGAGGCCAGGGCGGAGTCGCATAACGTCAGCCGGATTCTTGAAGAGCCAGGCTGGGTTCCCCTTGTTGTGCAACGGGGCGATCCGACGGCAAATGAAGTCCGCCTCGATCATCTCAAGGGTGAGTCCAGCCTGGGTGAGCCGGAGAATCCTGGTGGTGGCGACAGTGAGCCTCCCATCGGCGACGTCGACATCGCTCCAATCACTGCCACGGACCGGCGGCACTCGGCGGACCTTGCAGAATTTTGGTGGGTCTTCGTCTTCAATCCAGCACCACCGACCACGCCATTCGTCCCACCTCTCCTTCACGGCACCGTCCGGGTACGCACCCTTGGATCTTGGGATCCAGGTAATGCATCCAGAGACGACACCTCCCGGCTGGATCCGAGAGGAGAAATAATGGCGGAAGAGCGTCGTGTTGGGATGCACCCCGACGAAGCCTTCGCAAAGGTGCGCAAAGAAAGCCATGCACGCCACTGCATTCGGAGTAAAATCCAAGAGGCGGAAGCCGAAGGTATCCATGATATCGCAGAAGAAATCGGAGAAAGGGGGACATAACCCACAAGAAAGATAGTCGACGAAGAAGGGATACCGATTTGGGCCAAGTTCGGCGCAAGCGGAAGGAATGACGCGCGTCGCCGGATGTCCCGAATTCTCTCCCCCCGTCTTCACCCCCCAAAGAGGCTTGAAGGAGGCCCGGAGCTCGTGAACGTCGACCGTCGAGGGGAAGAAGAAGGCAGACTTCGTCCGGTCCCCCAATAGCGCGTTCTCCGGCGGCTCCACAGACCTGGCGCCCTTGGCCACCCCCTTGCCCTTGGCGGATTTGGACGCTATGGCGGCTAAGAGAGTTGGAGGACAGAGGGAGGGGGATGGCGAAGCAACGGCGGCAGGCGACGGCGGAAGCTTAGGAAGAAAGGAAGAAAGGAAACGACGGCTCTGAGATTGGAAGAGGCGCGAGGAAAGCGGAGAAAGTGAGCAGCGCGCCCGCGGTTATTCCTTCTTATGGGGGAAAACACGGGCCGCATCCTTTCACATTAACTGCGACGTGACGCATGCCTGCGGGAACTGCCCCGCGCATGCCGCCCACATCACGCACACCCCTCCACACCGCGCCATTCGCGCGGATCGTGGGAGGCGCAGCGTGCAGAAAATCTTACCGCGGTGAAAAGCGTCCCGCCTGCCCGCGCACCGTTCTGGGCCTAGCCCAACAACGCGTCGCGCTTATGTGTGGCCCAGGCCCGGGGGCTCCTGTCGGTGTACAAAAAGGGGGGTACATTTTTTGTACCCCTATGGCTGTGCACGGGCAGTCTGAGCCACGGGCACCACCACACCAAGCAAGGCAAGGGAGGTGAGCCAGGGTGAGACCGAAGCTCAAGAGGACAAGCCGAGACCACAAAGAGCAAAGGGACGAAGCGGGTTCCCCCGGCAAGATCCTTGCCGGGAGCCAGTTTTAGCAGCCCCGGCAAGACCCTTGCCGTGGTGACTCACCCCACGCCTGCGGAGGAAATCACCCTTGAGTCCACTGCCCCCATGGGGCAAGGATTCGGGAGACATCCCCGAGGTGGCATGCAGATCTTTGTGAAGACATTCAAGATCATACATGCACTAAGAATACGACGACCCTTGGCCGGATCCCAGCCGAGGAGGACCACAAGACCTCCGGCAAGCACCTTGCCGGGGATGGTAGCAGGCGCCGCGGCAAGACCCTTGCCGGGGCCCCGGCAAGGCTCTTGCCGAGGACATCCACAGGGCCACCATCAGGCCCACGCCGACTAAACCTCCATCGCCTTATGCAGTTGCCGACCCAACCAGCTGGGCAGGAACCTGCGTGGCGACACGCATATCTTTGTGAAGACCCACCATAGCGCCACATCAGCTGCCTGCCTACCTATATGGCATCTCAGGCATCGCTGTCCAGGGCACATGTCAACACAAGAAGGAGCGGCGACGGACAAGACGGATGTCTCCCCCGTCCTCGATAAAGCAAGGGCACCTAAGCAAGACGCATTAAATGCGCTTTGTCATGTAATACAAGGGATAACCTCACATCACTGTACCCTTTCCACCTCCTGTGTGCCACTGTGGCAACCCATTTTCCCTATAAAAGGAGGCCCGAGGCGACCAGGAGGAGGATTCGGCTTTTTGGAGCTCCTCACGCCCCGTAGCTAGTTGAAGAACACAAACATACAATCCACCAAAGCAGGAGTAGGGTTTTACGCATCCTCGCGGCCCGAACCTGGGTAAACGAACCGTGTGCTATCTGTTTGATCTGCTCTTCTCTCAACCCCGTGCCCCGCAACAGTAGTAGGGATTCTTGTGATCCCATAGGTGTTGTTCCCAATACACCGACAAAGCACCCTCATCCCTACAAGGTCCAATGGCTTAACGACGCCGGAATTATTCGCGTCGAGCATACTGTGCAAGTTTCCTTCAAGATAGGCGCCTACGAGGACACACTTGAGTGTGATGTGGTCCCTATGTTCGTGTGCGACCTTCTTCTTGGACGACCATGGCAATACGATCGTGGAGTCACACACAATGGACGGACCAACTACTATAACTTCAAGATGAAGGGCAAGGAATTCGTGCTACGTCCAATGTCTCCAAGTCAAGTAGCCACCAACAAATACTTACCTACCAACCATCGTGGAGAGAATGGTGAGAGAGTGAGCCACCAAAAGGAGAGTGGGAGCCACAAGCCAAATATGAGCGACTCCATGATGAGTGACAAGAAACAACTAGTGCTTTTTGCCACCAAAAGTGAGATGAGAGAAGTGTGTGAGAACCCCTCGAGTGTCTTTCACCTTGTGCTTTTATGCAAAGGGGACGCCAAACCCTCTAACACTTCACCACCTCTACCTTTAGTGTTGTCTAAATTGTTGCAGGAATTCTCGGACGTCTTTCCTGATGAGCTACCTCCGGGTCTACCTCCACTTCGCGGAATCGAACACCGCATCGACCTCATACCCGGCGCACCACTTCCGAACAAGGCTCCTTACCGCGTCAACCCCGAGGAAACCAAGGAGATACAACGGCAAGTACAACAACTCATCGACAAAGGTCATGTACGTGAAAGCTTGAGCCCTTGTGCCGTTCCGGTTATTCTAGTGCCTAAGAAAGATGGAAGTTTTCGCATGTGCTCCGATTGTCGCCCGATAAACGCTATCACCGTTAGATACCGTCACCCTATCCCACGCTTAGACGACATGCTTGATGAATTGTGTGGTGCCACCATCTTTTCGAAAATTGATCTTAAAAGTGGTGTGGTGCCATTAAAGAGGGTGATGAGTGGAAAATGGCTTTCAAAACCAAGTTTGGGTTATATGAGTGGTTGGTCATGCCAATGGGTTTATCGGAAGCACCCGGTTCATTTATGCGACTCATGCATTCCGTTCTCCGACCCTACATAGGCGTCTTTGTAGTGGTTTATTTTGATGACATCCTCGTGTTTAGCAAGTCGCTTGCGTACCACGTCACACACATCCGTATGGTTTTACAAACCCTTCGGAAAGAGCACTTATATGCTAACATGGATAAATGCACTTTTGGCATTGCCAAGGTCGTTTTCCTAGGATTTGTCGTTTCTTCACAAGGTGTTCAAATTGATGAAGCTAAAATTGAAGCAATTAAAACTTGGCCACAACCAACGAATCTCCAACAAGTGCGTAGCTTTCTTGATTTAGCCGGTTTCTATCGACGTTTTGTGAAAGACTTTAGCACAATTGCTATGCCTCTAGACGCCTTGAGCAAGAAGAACGCACCCTTCATTTGGGTTCCTTCGCAAGACACCACGTTCAATGAGCTAAAAAGCTTGCTTACACACGCATCACTTCTTGCCCTACCATACTTTGACAAACCTTTTGAGATTCATTGTGACGCTAGCGGTACGGGCATAGGTGGCGTGCTAATGCAAGAAAAGTGCCCAATTGCGTACTTTAGCAAGAAGCTATCCAGAGCACAACTTAACTACCCCATATATGATAAAGAGCTCTACGCCTTGCTGAGAGTTTTACGTGTTTGGGAACACTATCTTAGACCTCATGAATTCATTCTTCATACGGACCATGAGACGCTCAAGTATCTCAAGGCTCAAACTAAGTTGAATAAGCGTCATGCTAAGTGGAGTGAGTTCATTGGGTCTTTTCCCTATGTCATCAAATACATCAAAGGCAAATAGAATGTTGTGGCGGATGCGCTTTCCCGCAAATGCATGCTTGTTACACAACTTGAGTTGAATGTTATTGGTTTTGAGCACATCAAAGATTTATATGAGCATGATCCTTTCTTTGCACATCCTTATGCTAAGTGTTTGACTCACACTTCTTGGGAACGTTACTATATAAAGGATGGATATCTTATGAGAGCTAACAAACTTTGCATTCCCGAGTCTTCGCTTCATTTGCTCCTTTTGCAGGAATCTCATGGAGGAGGACTCATGGGACACTTTGGAAGCGACAAGACATTTGCTACGCTCTCAAAGAACTACTTTTGGCCCAAGATGCTACGTGACGTCTCACGCCTCACCAACCGATGTTCTACATGCCGCAAAGCTAAGTCAAAAGCTCAATCTCATGGTCTTTACATGCCACTTCCTATTCCATATCATCCATGGGAAGACATAAGCATGGACTTTATACTTGGATTGCCTAGGACTCAAAATGGAAAAGATTCCGTGTTTTTTGTCGTGGATAGATTCTCTAGAATGGCTCATTTCATTCCTTGTAACAAGATCGACGATGCTTCACATGTTGCTAATCTCTTTTGTAGGGAAATCATTCATCTACATGGTGTACCCAAGACGATCATGTCGGACTGGGACGTCAAGTTCTTGAGCTACTTTTGGAAGACTCTATGCGCCAAGCTCGGCATCAAGCTCCTCTACCCTTCGGCATATCATCCACAAACCGACGGCCAAACGGAGGTGACGAACCGCACACTTTCGACGCTTCTTCGCGTGTTGATCAAGAAGAATATCAAGGAATGGGAGCAATGCTTGTGATGCGGAGCATCCTAGGGACATCACCATGTCAAGAGTCCGCTTGGCAAGTGACACGTGCAACCTCTACATCTCATACAAAAAGGTGAATCATCTCCTTTACACGTGTTCACTTGACCCCTTCGAGGATGGTATACTACTTGACACTCCACTTATGTGCATGCATAGGTATTGTCGGAGCTTCACGGACGACGAGGAGGAGTGCAAGCGCCAAGGATCACCTACACCATCCGCGAGGAAGCGTGGAAGAGAAGACGGAAGAAACGGAGCTGCAGCAAGCTACAGGCTCCGGACGTCCGTTACACGCTGGACGTCCGACGCCTCCCAAGCAACCGGACGACCGGCAGCCACCGGACATCCGTGACATCGTCAACAGAATGTAATCGGCGGAAAATAGCGGAAGTCCGTGAAATACTGGACGTCCGGTCCCTCCCGAGCCACCGGGCGTCCGGCGCCCAGCGGACGTCCGCTCCCTGCCTGTGCGCAGCCGCGGCCTATGGCCTTGTATTCCTTCCCACTTACCCTTTCGCCCACCTAGACTATATATACTCCTCCACCCCCACCATTTTAGGGTTAGCATCTGTTTAGCTCATATGTGAGATAGAGCTTTGCTCATCCATTACGGATCTACTCCACGAGAGAGACCGCGGCCCCTCTACGGAGAAGATCCACCTTGGATTCAAGACCCCTAACGGGAAGATCCTTCGCGGATTCAAGACCTCCTCGCGGAGATGAACTTTACCTTGTAACTTTCCCTTTGTTGTTCATGTACCTTGTGATCTTGTGTGTTTGATTGTTTAGTGGATGTGTGATTGGACTTCTTCTTGAGTATTTTCCCTTGTGTTTTCTCCCCGTGTTCATCGTGTTCTTTGTGGGATCCTCTCCATTTCCTGAAAGATCGGCCATCGAGGGTTCCACCCTACATCATATGGTATCAAGAGCAAGGTTTCTCACGAATTTGGAGCCCCCTCTACCGTTTTCTAGCCTTCTTCTGTGTGATTTCGTCCTAAATTTTGAAAATCCCCACCAAAAATAGCCCCAAATTTTTTTGTGATCTGTTGGTTTGATGATGTTTTGTTGATTTTGATCCATAGATTTGCTTGGTTTCAAGTGGATCTAGCATTTACCCAAGTTTCCCCATCTTTCACCCATGAAATCTCATCAATTTCGAGCCCAAAATCTCCATTTTCCGCCCAAAACCACGTCCCGAAACTCGCATCTCGCGTTGACCCCGACCCACGGGACGACCGGCGTTTTACCGGACGTCCGGACCCTGACAAAGCATCGGACGTCCTTCATGTACCGGACGACCGGAACCACCTATACAGAAGAAATTACCTGATTTCCGAGCCCGACCGGACATCCGGTCACCGGTCGTCCATCACTTTCTGGACGTCCGGTACCTGTAGATTCCCATTTCAGCTGATTTTTTTTTTGGTCATAACTAATTCATCCGAACTCCGATTTTGGCATTCTTTAGCTAGTTCAGAAGCTCTTGACATCCTCCATACCATAAAAATACTACCATCATCATTTTACTCCATAAATGTTTGTAAAATTGGGCAAGTTTGTATAGACCCGCCACCATATCACCCGCATAGCCACCATAGCCTTCCGCAACCTAACCCATTTTGTTCCCGTCGCATTTGTGGTTGCTTGAGGAGTGATTTGAGTCTCCTAAGGTGTTTAGGCTACTTAGGGACGATTGCTTCTTCAACCACCACCACCACCACTTCCGCATACCCATTGCCCACTATACATTTCCGCCAACCCAACCTAACCCATTTTTGTTGAGCTTGTTTGAGTTGTGACTTGTGTCTCCTAAGGTGTTTCGGCTACTTAGGGACCGTGACTTCAACTCCGACATCATGTATAGCCCATCTTTCCACTTTCGCAACCACCACGGCATTCCTGCTACCACCATTTGACATTTGTCCTTGAGATTTTGAGTTGTGGTTTTTCCGTTTCCTAAGGTGTTTCGGCTAATTAGGAACGGGTCTACATCAAGAACACCGCCTCTCATCATTGACTCGGACGGTAACCTCAACGACAACATTGTTTATTCCCCTTGCAATTGCATTGTTAACCCCAAGCCCATTTTGCGTCACTTTCCTATCGAGACTAGCCTTTGAGTATTGCCGGCAACGTTACTTGTGCATATTAGTGATCATCGATCCGCTCTTCCATTGCATATATACCATAACATATTGGTATCATCATATCATCCCTTGTGTCACAAGATTGTTCCCGCATATACACAATTGCTATCTTGGTTTGTCCATCGTGGCCATATAAAAAGAAAGCTTTTAACCAAAAAAAAAGTGAAAAGCAAAGAAGCTTGTAAGCAAGAGGCACAGCATCGCATCATATGATATCATATCCGATCATCTTGGATTAACAACGGGAACCATACATACATAGCATACTTGGGATAGAAAGTTGATACATTTGGCATCTCATAGGTTGTGCACAAGTGTCATATCCGCCTATTGAGCAATCGTGCTAGTGTCTCTCTTGAGTTGTGCAACACGAGCGTTTTCCGTGGATTCCGCATTTTGTGCTCATTCCTTGGTTGCACGACCCCATTTACCTATCCATGTGTGTGTTTCCGTGTGCCACATATTGCTATTGGTCTACTTGTTACATTTGCGAATTTGTGAATCTCTTTCAACATTATTGACTCTTGCTAACATTTTGCATCAAATTTTTGTGCCACTTATCCTAACCAAGCAACTCGAAAAAATTTACTTGATAGGTGTGAGTGAACAAGTCCGGTACCAATTCCACTATTCTTTCATTTCACATTGAGTGAAACGAGATACATCCTCAACATTCGGAAAAGGTAACTTGGTATTGTTTATCTCATTTCCTACTCACCTTTGCTCGAGTCTTGTGATGGATAGGCAAAGCATTTCATCTCTAGTCTACACCAACAACGACAAGTTCGATGCCATGACGAACAACTTGTGTGCCAACATGGATGCTCAAATGGAGGAGCTCAAAGCCCTCATCAAGAACCGCAAGAGGTCTCCCTCATCTTCGAGAAGACGCTCAAGTGCACATCCCTCTGAGCTACCATCTTCGGCAAGATCACATCGGCATCGACACCATCAACGAGAAGAACATGAAGGTCACGAGCTCAACACCAACAACCGCTCAACGACTTCACCATGTACCTTGGCATCTTCGCCAAGCGACTTCAAGGCATCTTCGCCTCTGGATATGCGGCATCTTCGCCCACAAGCACCTTAAGCTTATGATCAAGAGAAGCTCCCCAGGCTCAAGTCCGCCACTTCCACGAGCTACTACGACCTCGACAATGATAGAGGCAAAGGTGTCCCGTATTTCGATGAGATGGTGGCTATCATTTTGGAGGAAGTCGACTTGGACGATCCGACTACAAACGTGCGTGGACATCGCGCCATAGCAATCGCTAAACCAACTCCGAGAGGTTATTGACCACGCCGGAGCACGGTCAACCTGACCACGAAGGTCTGTTTCCTGCAGGCAAACGAAGAACAAGCAAGAAACTGATATTGCAATATGGATATTGCAAATTCAAGAGGAAAGCTTTATTGATCAAGTGGGGTTCTATGACATCTTTGTCTGGTCGTTGAACACAAACAAACTACGCGAAGTTGCAGCTATGGCGAACTTTAATCTAAACAAAACCCAAAGTCTAAACGACGCCCTAAGGGCTGTATATATGGGGGAAAGAGGGGGGAATTTCGTGGCCCTTGGTGGAGGGGTCCGAAACCAACCCTAACTCTTGTTTCCCCACACATACGGACTCTAAAAATAGCCTATACTCAGTATTTCGAAATTACATGGGCCTGGCCCAATAATAAGGTGACGCAGCACCTATAATAGCCTCTGGACAAAATTTATGAAGTGGCATCTTGTATATTTCGTCCAAGGCTTCACGCACTCATTATGGTGGCTTCAAAGTCCTGAAATCATCACTTGTAACTCCATTCTTGTTCCCCTTGCACATGCCATCTTCTCCATGCTTGATCTTGCTCCAATGTTCATCCTTCTTGTCCAAGCTAGGCCCTTCATTTGTAAGCAAGACAAATGCATCCAATTTAGGCAGCATCATATTCTCATGAACATTAGATTCATTACCAAGAAACGAAAGTACCTGGTAATTTAATTGGCGTGCGTGAGCTCTAGTAATTTGTCATGTATATGTGTCAGTTGGAGCTGTGGGTGTAACCTTGTTAGTGATGTCCTCATCATCCTCCCCTTCTTGAATTGAAGTCGTCCTCGACGGAAGCTCATCTTCCACACCCAAGTAAGGCTTCAAATCTGCAATGTTAAATGTGGGACTAACCCCAAAATCTGCAGGCAACTCAAGTTTATATGCATTATCATTTATTTTCTCTAACACCTTGAAAGGACCATCAGCACGTGGCATTAGCTTTGACTTGCGCAGATTAGGAAACCTATCCTTACGCAAATGTAACCAAACAAGATCTCCAGGTGCAAAGAAAACACGTTTTCTACCCTTATCTCCAACAAGTTTATATTTAGCATTCATGCGCTCAATATTTTTCTTAGTTAACTCATGCATTTTTAAGATAAATTCAGCACGTTGTTTAGCATCAAAATTAACCCTCTCCGAAGATGGAATAGGCTACAAATCAATAGGTGCACGAGGTAGGAAACCATAGACAATTTCAAAAGGGCACATCTTAGTAGTAGAATGCAACGAACGATTATAAGCAAATTCAATATGAGGCAAGCATTCTTCCCACATTTCCATATTATTCTTCAAAACAGCCCTAAGCATAGTAGACAAAGTTCTGTTGACTACTTCAGTTTGACCATCAGTTTGGGGGTGACAAGTAGTACTAAAAGCAGTTTAGTCCCCAACTTAGCCCATAAACATCTCCAAAAGTGGCTAAGAAATTTAGTATCACGATCTGAAACAATAGTATTTGGCACACCATGCAAGTGAATAATTTCACGAAAGAACAAGTCAGCAACATTAGCAGCATCATCGCTTTTATGGCATGGTATAAAGTGTGCCATCTTCGAGAACCTATCCATGACAACAAATATGCTATCCCTCCCCTTCTTTGCTCGAGGTAAACCCAAAACAAAGTCCATAGATATATCTTCCCAAGGAACACTAGGAACAGGCAAAGGCATATATAAACCATGAGGATTGAGTCGTGACTTAGCTTTTTGACATGTAGTGCAGGGACCAACAAAATGCTCAACATCCCGTCGCATCTTTGGCCAAAAGAAATGTGTAGCAAGTACGTCCTCCGTCTTCTTCACGCCAAAGTGTCCCATTAATCCTCCTCCATGCGCCTCCTGCAACAACAAAAGACGAACAGAGCTAGCTGGAATGCATAGCTTGTTAGCCCGAAACACAAATCCATCATTAAAGATGAACTTGTTCCATGTTCTCCCTTCTTTACAATTCTGCAATACATCTTTAAATTCAGCATCATGCACATATTGATCTTTGATGGTCTCCAAACCAAATATTTTAAAGTCAAGTTGTGAAAGCATAGTATAACGACGAGACAATGCATCAGCAATAACATTTTCTTTTCCCTTCTTGTGTTTAATAACATAAGGTAAAGTCTCTATGAATTCAACCCATTTAGCATGTCTACAGTTCAGTTTTGCTTGACTTTTAATGTGCTTCAAAGATTCATGATCAGAATGTATAACAAATTCTTTGGGCCATAAATAATGTTGCCATGTTTCCAAAGTCCGAACAAGAGCATATAATTCCTTATCATAAGTAGAATAATTCAGACTAGGCCCACACAATTTTTTAGAAAAGTATGCAACAGGTTTACCATCTTGTAATAACACACCTCCCAACCCAATTCCACTAGCATCACATTCAAGCTCAAAAGTCTTATTAAAATCAGGAAGTTGGAGTAAAGGAGCATGTGTCAACTTATCTTTCAATACCGTGAATGCTTCTTCCTGTGCAGTACCCCAAACAAAAGGCACATCCTTCTTTGTAAGCTCATTGAGAGATGCAGCAATGGTGCTGAAATCTCTCACAAAACGCCGATAGAATCTAGCGAGGCCAAGGAAACTCCTCACGTGTGTGACCGTTTTGGGCTGCGGCCAACTCTCAATAGCTTTAATCTTGGCTTTATCAACCTTAATTCCCCGTGGAGTAACAACATAGCCAAGAAAAGAGACTCGGTCGATGGAAAAGGTGCACATTCCAAGGTTACCAAACAAACGTGCATCACGTAGAGCAATAAAAACAGCACGTAAATGTTCCAAATGTTCCTCCTAAGATCTGCTAAAAATCAATATATCATCAAAGTATACTACCACAAATCGTCCAATGAAAGCACGTAAAACTTCATTCATTAATCTCATGAAAGTACTAGGTGCATTAGTTAACCCAAAAGGCATGACTAACCACTCATATAATCCAAACTTAGTTTTAAATGTTGTTTTCCATTCATCTCCCAATTTCATACGAATTTGATGGTATCCACTACGCAAATCAACTTTGGAGAATATTGTAGAGCCACTCAATTCATCAAGCATATCATCTAGCCTAGGAATAGGATGACGATAACGAATAGTAATAGTAATATTATTAATGCCTCTACAATCAACACACATACGCGATGTACCATCCTTTTTCGGCACTAGAATAATAGGACCAGCACAAGGACTAAGGGATTCGCGTATATAACCTTTGTCGAGTAGCTCCTGTACTTGACGCATAATCTCCTTCGTCTCTTCTGGATTGGTACGGTATGGTGCGCGGTTTGGTAGCGATGCACCGGGAATTAAGTCAATCTGATGCTCAATCCCTCGAATAGGTGGTAATCCCGGTGGCACGTCTTGTGGAAAAACGTCGGCGAACTCCTGCAAAATGTTAGTGACAGCAGGAGGCAAAAAGGAAGGCACGTCCTCGAATGAAAATAATGCATCTTTGCACACAAAAGCATCGCAAACAGATTTGCTAAAATCTAGCTCATCAATATCAAATTTGGTGGCAAGTAAACATGCACTTTTCAATTTAATTTCAGAAGCAACAGTAGATGGTTTATTATTAGGCTTCATTTCTTGCTCAAATTCTTTTTGCCACAATCTGATTTTCACTCTTATTTTTCTCCTATTTTGCTTTATTAGCTCTATTAATATCATCTTTCAAAATGGAATCAGGAATCATAGGAAGCAAATTAATATTTTTATCCTTATGAACAAGAGTATACTGATTGTTTCTACCATGGTGTACAGAATTTTTATCAAATTGCCATGGTCTACCAAGTAATAAGGAACATGCTTGCATAGGTACCACATCACAATAAACATGATCATCATATGTAGAGGTACTAAAATGCACATGAACAGTACGTGTTACCTTAACCTTGCCGCTGTTGTTGAACCATTGGATGTAGTAACGATGTGGATGTGGTCTTGTGGTGAGAGATAGCTTCTCCACCATCTCCATGCTAGCCAAGTTGTTGCAACTCCCTCCATCTATGATCACACGAACAGAACGTTCCTTCACAACTCCCTTTGTATGGAACAAATTATGCCTCTGATTTTGCTCAGCTTGTGTAACCTGCACACTCAAAACACATTGAGCAACTAAACATTCATACCTATCAGCATCTTCAGTAGCCATGTATTGCGTCTCATGATCAGAATCATCTCCACCGTGTTCTTCACGTGTAATAAGAGCCAAAGTCTCCTCATCATAGTCACTAGAGGAGTCATATCCACCATCCTCAGTAGCAATCCTCACACACTGAGATTTGCATTCTCTCGTAAAATGTCCTCTTCCCTTACAACGACGACAAATAATATCACTGGTGTGCCCTGTTGATGCCATGGAAGACGAAGAACTCTGTGCAGGCCCAATAGGTGTGCTCTTGGCAGATAATGGTGATTGTGACTGCTTCCTTGTATCACGGCTGGAGGTAACAGCTGATGGAGGTGTCAGTGCAGTAGAATGTGTGGAAGTAGAGGATGCACGCGGTGTCCATGATGAAGGTCGACCTGCAGAAAAGTTAGTCTGCGCCAATGCCTGTCGATCCTGCACTTCACGTTCAGCTTTACAAGCAAGATGGAATAAACGAGTGATATTATTATAATCCTTATACTCTAGAATGGTCTGAATCTCTTTATTTAATCCACCCATAAAATGTGCAAGCATAGCTTCATTCTCCTCAACAATACCACATCTAATCAGGCCAGTTTGTAATTGATGATAATATTTTTCTACATAATTTTTTCCTTGTCTTACGCGCTGCAATTTTTGAAGTAATTCACGTTGATAATATGGTGGAATCCAACAAGTACGCATAGCAGTTTTCAAAGCATCCCAAGTAGTTGGAATATTATCCGGATGTAATCTACAATATTCAAACCACCACACACAAGCAAAACTAGTGAAAGCACAAAGAGCAGCAGCAACACGTCTCTCCTCGGGATATTTTAAACATGTAAAACGTTGTTCGGTTTCTAACTCCCAAGTAAGATATATATCAGGAACATATCTACCCTCAAATGGTGGAATATTCAATTTTAGTTTAGGGAGATGGTCATGATCGCGTACCTGAGGGTATGGTGCAGCCCTACCATTGTGATTATATGCATGTGGACGACCTGGTTGTGGTGGTGCTGGTTGTTGCACGTAGTTCTGATTTTGATCAACCTCTTCCTCGTAATCCCCCGCGTAATCGTCCTCATCCTCAGCAGCAGCAGGAGCCACATAAGTATCAACAGCAGCACCAACAGGTTGGCTAGGCAGAAGAGGGACACGGCTCGCTTTGCGGAGGGCGATTTCGCGACGTGAAGGTGGTTGTTGTTGTTGTTGCAACGGTGCAGCAGGTGGAGGTAGACGCGCAAGCACTTCAGTGAATTTGGCATCCAACTTTGTGTCAATTGACTTCTCAATGCCATCCATCCTCGCTAGTGCGTTGTCAAAACTGTTCATGACATCTGCTACCTGTTGACCCATCATTTGCTGAAATTTATCATGCAACTCCTTGTTTGTCATGTTCTCCCAGTCAGTCTCGTCGACTTGTGATCCTGGCATGGTTAGCAGCAATAGAAACACACAAAAATATGATCCTACAGACTACTAGAAAATGGTGGTGGTGGGGCGTCACAAATCCGTCAAGCAAAACTCAAATTCTTACCAATTCTTACCCAGCAGCAGGTGGTGATCGGCAACCGTGGTAGTCAAAACCCTCAAAGGTTGGATCGATTACCAGGGAGAGTCAAACGCACGACGTAGATGTATGTGGAGCTGGGAAGGCTTATAAGATGGTAGGAAAAAGGGTCAGCAATAATAAATTCAGAGATGCAAAGTTGAATAAACGCTCAACGACGGTACTGTGCTGGTCCTAGGCTAGACCGTACTAGAGACGCGAGCCTAGAACACTAACAAAATGACGGTGCTGCACGTTATCAAGGGGAAAGCACACTCTGATTTTTTTTCGCCTCTTTTTTTTGCGCTCTTTTTTTGGCTGCTTTTTTTTGCCGAAAATCACTATAATGGCGAGTGTCTCAAAACACTTCCCAAGTCAAACTAAGATGATAGGCACGAAATTTTTTTGACGAATTTTTTTCGGAATCAGGGCAGCGACGACGAAAAAAGTGCGGTAAAAAAACAATATGGTGGCACGTGTCTCAAAAGACTCAGAAAAGCCCAAAATAGGATGGGGAAAAAATATTTTCACCTGCCGATTTTTCGAGACCTACTCAGGCAAGGAAACACGAAACCGAAACTAGATGGATCTCGAAAGCCAATCTAGAACGAAAAAGAACTCGGATTGGTGGTGGATATGTGGTGGTAGAATATGGCAGCGGTGGTGGTATATGGCAGCGGTGGTGGTATATGGATACGGATTGGTGGTGGTATATGGATACGGATCGGTGGTGGTATATGGCAGTAGCGATGAAGATGTTGCGGCGGCGGCGTGACAACTTATGACCAGAACTCGAAACTCTAAAAGCCTAGACGCTATGACCAACAACTTGACATGACGATGCAACCGCAAATTCAACTAAGCAAACACGGAAAAGATTATGCAATGGCTCAGACTGTATCGGATATGATGAACAAACCCTAATTTTTTTGGCTTTTTCGTGGACTGTAGGTATGAAGAACAGACTCGATCTAATCTACGAAAAACTGTATAATCTCACCGAGTAACCTGGAAATCTGATACCACTTGATAGAGGCAAAGGTGTCCCGTCTTTCGATGAGATGGTGGCTATCGTTTTGGAGGAAGTCGACTTGGACGATCCGACTACGAACGTGCGTGGACGTCGCGCCTTAGCAATCGCTAAACCAACTCCGAGAGGTTATTGACCACGCCGGAGCACGATCAACCTGACCACGAAGGTTTGTTTCCTGCAGGCAAACGAAGAACAAGCAAGAAACTGAGATTGCAATCTGGATATTGCGAATTCAAGAGGAAAGCTTTATTGATCAAGTGGGGTTCTGTGACGTCTTTGTCTGGTCGTTGAACACAAACGAAGTACGCGAAGTTGCAGCTATGGCGAACTTTAATCTAAACAAAACCCAAAGTCTAAACGACGCCCTAAGGGCCGTATATATGGGGAAAAGAGGGGGGATTTTCGTGGCCCTTGGTGGAGGGGTCCGAAACCAACCCTAACTCTTGTTTCCCCACACATACGGACTCTAAAAACAGCCTATACTCAGTATTTCGAAATTACATGGGCCTGGCCCAATAATAAGGTGGCGCAGCACCTATAATAGCCTCTGGACGAAATTTATGAAGTGGCATCTTGTATATTTCGTCCAAGGCTTCACGCACTCATTATGGTGGCTTCAAAGTCCTGAAATCATCACTTGTAACTCCATTCTTGTTCCCCTTGCACATGCCATCTTCTCCATGCTTGATCTTGCTCCAATGTTCATCCTTCTTGTCCAAGCTAGGCCCTTCATTTGTAAGCAAGACAAATGTATCCAATTTAGGCAGCATCATATTCTCACGAACATTAGATTCATTACCAAGAAACGAAAGTACCTGGTAATTTAATTGGCGTGCGCGAGCTCTAGTAATTGGTCATGTATATGTATCAGTTGGAGCTGTGGGTGTAACCTTGTTAGTGATGTCCTCATCAGACAATGAACACGAGATTCCTTTCTATGGGACTCAAGACCCCGAGGAGTATCTCGAGTGGGAGCGCAAGATGGACGACTACCTCAAGCTACATCAAGTTCCCTACGAAGATCAAGCGAAGTGCACCACAAGACACCTCCACGACAACGCGTCAACATGGTGGCTTGACACACCTTCGACGAGCTTCAACGTGAATTGGCCCAAGATGAATAAAGCTATGCGAAGAGAGTTCGTGCCTCCCACCTACACGGAACAACTTCTACGCCAATTGGAGAACACCATTCAAGGATCCAAGTCCATCGACAAGTACTTCAAGGAGATGAAGATGGCCTTGCGACGAGCCGGCATGGACGACCCCATTTCGATGAAGCTCCACTTCATGATGGGATTGCACAACGACATCTACAAGACTATCTTCCTCGAGAACTACAACTCCCTAGATGACAACTACATTGGTACTCTCAAGGCGGAACAAGAACTCATGAAGGCCAAGGCTTCTCCACCGCAACCACACTTCTTGAAAACCAAAGTCCATGACGGAGAGCATGAGGCTAGTACCACCATGATGTCCAAGCCCAACGAGCTCCAAGACGACGCTCCCAAATTCGACTTCACCGCCATCTCTCTTTGTGGCATTGATGATGCCGAGTCCACTTCGACTCTTTTTCAAGACGGTGCGGCGACGAGTACGACTACGGAGCCATTCGTGGACCAAGCTTTGGAGGCAAACGACATGGTTACGAGCAAGGATGATGCTTCCATCTTTGGAGGAGAGAGTGATGATGTGCCATCTTCGGCCTTCATCCACGGCGACAATGACGAGATGGTTGCGCATGGGATTTTCCCTTCGACCACGGCGACGTATGATGACTTGAGTGACTTGTGCCACCATATTGAGAGTGAGAGCGAGTTCACCACTAGCCCCATATATGACGAGTTGCCCCAAATCCCATGTGAGGAGAGCCACAACCCACACCACTTGAGTGAGATGAGTGACTCCACCATATGCGACATTGAGTGCACCTATTTTGAGGGATTGAGTGAGCCACCACATAGAGAGAGTGAGATGGTTGATACGGCATGTGAGGCCACTTCCTACACTAACGACTTGACCTCTACCTCTATTGTGTCTTCTCATTTGGTGCAATGATGCAGAGCATCCCAAGGTCATCCCCATGGACATACCGTCGACTCACCAAGTGCCCAAAGGACCAATGAAGTCGAGGTGAACTCGCTCCTTTACCAATTTCCACTCGATTCACATGGAACATGCCTTCTACCCTCATCAGAAACTCTATGCATACTCAGGCACTTGGATGAAGGCCACGGGACAGCCCTGCACAGTGGACAAGACGGCGGGATCGACAAGTGCTTGGAACAAGAAGAAGGACGGCTGAAGACTCTACAGGCTCCGGACGTCCGACCCTTGCCGGACGACCGGACACTCCCAGGCACAGGACGTCCGACGTTCACCGAACGACCGGCGACTCCCAGATGACCGGACGATCGGAGGCCACCGGACGTCCGTGACACCCTTCACAGAACCGAAATCGCGGAAAATACCGGAAATCCGAGAAGTACCGGACGTCCGGCCTTTCCCGAGCGACCGGACATTCGGTAACCCTCGGACGTCCGACCCGACGGCGTCGCCCCGTGTAATATATACCCATTGACTGCCATCCTTTCGAGGTAGCTTTTGGATAGCTCATTTGTTAGACCTGAGTGGTTCCTCTCCTACGAGACCGCGACCTCCTCGGAGAAGATCCACACGGACTCAAGACCTCCTTCGTGGAGAAGATCCCAAGGGATAATCGAAGACCTCCTCCAGGAGAAGACTATCTTTGTACCACCGTTGTTGACTATGGATCGTGTATCTTGATGTGTATCGTGGGTCTAGCCCTTGTGTGACTGTATTTGTGTTGATTTGAGCGCTTTCTCTCGTGTATCCCTCCGTGGTTTCCTTGTGTTCTCCGTGTTCATCGTGGGATCCCCTCCTTTTCGTGAAAGATCTGCCGCGTAGGGTTCCACCCTATATCATATTATGGTATCATGAGCATAGGTTGATCACGAATTTGGAGCCCCACACCTTGTTTTCTAGCTTGTTTTTGTTGTGTTGTTCCCAATTTCAAAAATTCCCCACCAAAAATAGCCCCAAAGTTTTTTGTGATTTGTTGATTTGGCAAGATTTTGTTTACTTTGTTCCATGGATTTGCCGTGCCACGAGTGGATCTAGCTTTTCCCCACCTTTTCACCATTTTTCTTCCGCAAATTCGGCCAAGTTTGACCAATTTGTCAACGGATACCTCAAACCCTAGCCCAGACTCACCGGACGACCGATGACTTACCGGACGTCCGGAACCCCGCGAAGCATCGGACGTCCATTAACCACCGGACGACCGGCACCTTCTTAACAGAAACTTTTTCCGGATTTCCGAGACTTACCGGACGTCCGGCGACCGGACGACCAACGATCTATCGGACGTCCGACGAACCCTGACGCAACTGAAATTTATTCAGTTTTGTTCCACCTTCCGCAACCACTTACCTTTCCACCGCCACCTTTGCCTAACCCAAATTACTACGGTCTTACCTCTTTGTGTCTTGGATCATTTGAGTCGTGGTTTTCCCGTTCCCTTGTGTGTTTCGGCTATCTCGGAACGGAGCGATATCAACAAGACCACCTCTCAACCTCGACAAGGACGGTAACATCGACGACGCTTTGTCATTCTACCTTGCAATTGCATTGTCACCATATGGACCATCTTTGCGTAGCTTTCCCATTGAGACTAGCCAATTGAGTATTGCCAGGCCACAACACTTGTGCACATTAGTGATAGTCATAGATATTGCATACTACATCATCATATCTCCGTGTGACACAAGAGTGATCCGCATACCCAATAGCTACCTTGATCTGAAAAGCATGCATAAGTGCCCAAAGAAAGAGCTCACAAGCTTTTAAGAAAAAGAGCCAACCAAAGCTTATAAGCAAAAGGAAAATAGCATCATACGCCTTGCATCAAAAGAGATCATATGAGATAGCAATACATCATCTTGTGCTCAAGCATCGGCACATCATACACTCACAGCATACTTGTGATAGGAAGTCGTTACGTTTGCCTCTTATAGGTATTGCACAAGTGCGTATCCGCCTATTAACCAATCGGTTAGCGTCTCTCTAGTGTTGTGCAATACGAGCATTTTCCGTGGATTCCACATTTTTTGCTCACCCTTCGTTGCACAACCACATTTATCTATCTGTGCGTGTGTTCCGTGTGCTACTTTGCTAGTGATCTACTTGTTGCATGAGCAAATTGTGAATCATTTTCAACATCATCGAGTCACTTTGACAATTGCATTGAATTTGTGCCACCATCCTAACCAATCTCCTCTCAAAGCTTTACTTGTGTAGGTGTGATAATCGACACGAAGTGGTACCAATAGTGCTATTTCCGGGTTACATTATTGAGTGATCATTGATCCATTTTCAACTTCGGCTAAGGTACATTTGGTATTGTCTTCTCCTTTCTCCCACTCACATACTTGCTTGTGATGATGGATAGGCCAAGTACATCTTCGAACCCGATCTTCGATGATCCTCAAGAATCGAACAACTACGTCACCAAACTACATCTCTTCGGTGTCCAACGAGCTCTTCATCAAGAAAGTGAAGCTATGCGAGAGTACATTGAACAAGTCGCCGCCGACGCACGACAATTTGAAGCAAGAACAAGAGAGCAATTCGACATCATCAACACCAACATGTCTACCCAATTTGACGAGCTTCGGACTTTGATAGTCAACCGACGTTCTTCTTCCACATCTTTTCAAAGACGAAGCTGCTCAAGTCGACATACCGACTCCACGGATGGCTCAAGTGCCCCTACATCAAACACTCTTCGTCAAGCCGCACGTCACGTTCGACATGAAAACCGGAACCCACTTCATGACAAGAGTTCACAAGAGCTATTTGAAGAGAAAGAAAGTCGACATCGCCAAAACCAAGCCACACTTGACCAAGCGCAAGAACGGCAAAGACTACGCCAACAACAACAAGAGCGAGCGCGTCAACACCAAGAAGAACAAGATACCGAAGCTCATCGTCAAGCACAACAACGCCGAGAAGCTCAAGCTCTTGAGGCGCAACGAGCATTATGTGATTCACATCGCAATGTGGCAACTCGAAATAGACAAACTCGTCAAGAAGAGGAGTTCCTTCAAGATGAGATACAAGAGAGGCGCCACCAAGCAAGAATGCAAGACGAAGTTCCTCCTCAAGCGCGACAAGAGCAACAAGCTCACCAAGAACCACAAGCTCGGCAAGTACACCATGACAATGGAAATCTACTCTGACAAGAGCAACATGATATTGCTAATCGTCCAAATCACGAACACCCTCCCAATAGGCAAGCAAACAATGATGAGCATCGCTGTGGCAAGCTTAAGTTCACCATGCCAAAGTTTTTCGGAAGCATTGATCCCGAAGTGTCGGTGTATTGGGAACGACACCTATGGGATCACAAGAATCCCTACTACGGTTGCGGGGCGCGAGGTTGAGAGAAGAGCAGATCAAACGGATAGCATGCGGTTCGTTTACCCAGGTTCGGGCCGCGAGGATGCGTAAAAACCTACTCCTGCTTTGGTGGATTATATGTTTGTGTTCTTCAGCTAGCTACGGGGCGTGAGGAGCTCCAAAAAGCCGAATCCTCCTCCTGGTCGCCTCGTGCCTCCTTTTATAGGGAAAATGGGTTGCCACAGTGGCACACAGGAGGTGGAAAGGGTACAGTGATGCGAGGTTATCCCTCGCATTACATGACAAAGCACATTTAATGCGTCTTGCTTAGGTGTCCTTGCTTTATCGGGGACGGGGGAGACATCCGTCTTGTCCGTCGCCGCTCCTTCTTGTGTCGACACGCGCCCTGGCCAGCGATGCCTGAGATGCCATGTAGGTAGGCAGACAGCTGAGGTGGCGCTATGGTGGGTGTTCACGAAGATCTGCATGTCGCCACGCAGGTGCCTGCCCAGCTAGTTGGGTCGGCAGCTGCATAAGGCGGTGGAGTTTTAGTGGGCGTGGGCCTGATGGTGGCCCCGCGGATGTCCCCGACAAGGGTCTTGCCGCGGCGCCTGCTCCCATCCCGGGCAAGGTGCTTGCCGGAGGTCTTGTGGTCTTCCTTGGCTGGGATCCCGCCAAGGGTCGTCGTCTTCTTAGTGCGTGTCTGATCTTGAGTGTCTTCACAAAGATCTGCATGCCACCACGGGGATGTCTCCCGAATCCTTGCCCTATGGGGGCAGTGGACTCAAGGGTGATTTGCTCCGTAGGCGTGGGGCGAGTTGCCGCGGCAAGGGTCTTGTCGGGGCAGCTAAAGCCGGCCCCGGCAAGGATCTTGCCGGGCTGCTAAAACTGGCTCCCGGCAAGGATCTTGCCGGGGGAACCCGCTTCGTCCCTCTGCTCTTTGTGGTCTTGTTCTTGGTGTTGCTCCAGTTCCATCGAGCTTCAGTCTTACCCTGGCTCACCTCCCTTACCTTGCTTGGTGCGGTGGTGCCCGTGGGTCAGACTGCCCGTGCACAGTCATACGGGTACAAAAACTGTACCCCCCTTTATATACACCGACACGAAGAGTACCTCTCATGGGCATTGAAGGTTGACAAGATCTTTCGCCTTCACAACTTCGATGAAGAGAAAAGATTGCAATGGCCTCCCTTGAGTTCCAAGACTATGTTCTCATATGGTGGGAGCAAATCATAGAGAGAAGAGAAGCAAAAGGTGAACCTCCTATCACCACTTGGGCTCAAATGAAGGAAGTCATGAGAGCATGTTTTGTGCCAACACACTACAACCATGATTTGTTCAAGAAGCTACAACTCCTCAAGCAAGGTACAAAGTCGGTTGAAGAGTACTACAAGGAGATGGAGATTGCCATGATAAGAGCCAACATCACGGAAGATGAAGAGCAAACAATGGAGAGATTCTTGAATGGACTCAACTATCCTATCAAGAAGATTGCGGACTTTCGACCATACACCAATCTCCTCGAGCTAGTACATCAAGCAACCAAAGCGGAGCGACAAGTCCAAGAGGACTACAAGTACTCCAAGTTTACCTCCAAGAACTTCGGCTCCTACAACCAAGCTTCAACGACTTCGGCTCCTCCTACCTCTACCAAGCTATCTACAAACTTTGCCGACAAGTCAAGCTACAAGAATGCGACTACATCGAGTCGTCCACCTTCTACAAACAACTTCAAGCCATGAACTTCATCATCTACAACTCCAACCGAGGACAACTCCAAGACGAGTTCCATCAAATGTTTCAAGTGCCAAGGGCGAGGCCACAAGTCATTTGAGTGCAAGACCGTTCGTACCATGATCATCAATGATGACGGATCTTATGACTCAGTGAGCGACGATCAGATGGAAGCCCTTGAGCATGTAGCTATGCATCGCCAAGTGAACGAAGAATAAGACCATCAAGTCTTTTGCGATAATGACTCGAGTCCCAATCTTGTTGTCTCCAAGGTCTTGACACTCCAACACCAACAAGATGACGACCAACGATGTCATATCTTCCATACCAAGGCCGGCATCAATGGACGTTCAGTCAAGGTCATCATCGATGGAGGAAGTTGTCATAACTTTGCAAGCGAAGAGCTATGCGACAAGCTACACTTGGTCAAAACGAAGCACCCTCATCCCTAGAAATTACAATGGCTTAACAACGAAGGAATTCTTTGAGTCGAGCACACCGTGCAAGTCTCCTTAAAGATAGGCGCCTACGAGGACACACTTGAGTGTGATGTGGTCCCTATGTCCGTGTGCCACCTTATACTTGGACGACCATGGCAATATGATCGTGGAGTCACACACAATGGACGGACCAACCACTATAGCTTCAAGATGAAGGGCAAGGAATTCGTGCTATGTCCCATGTCACCAAGTCAAGTAGCGGCCGACAAACACTTACCTACCAACCATCATGGAGAGAATGGTGAGAGAGTGACCCACCAAAAGGAGAGTGAGAGCCACAAGCCAAATATGAGCGACTCCACGATGAGCGACAAGAAGCAACTAGTGCTATTTGCCACCAAAAGTGAGATGTGAGAAGTGTGTGAGAACCCATCAAGTGTCTTTCACCTTGTGCTTCTATGCAAAGGGGAAGCCAAACCTACTAACACTTCACCAACTCCACCTTTAGTGTTGTCTCAATTGTTGCAGGAATTCTCGGACGTCTTTCCCGATGAGCTACCTCCGGGTCTACCTCCACTTCGCGGAATCAAACACCGCATCGACCTCATACCCGGCGCACCACTTCCAAACAAGGCTCCTTACCGCGTCAACCCCGAGGAAACCAAGGAGATACAACGGCAAGTGCAACAACTCATCGACAAAGGTCATGTACATGAAAGCTTAAGCCCTTGTGCCATTCCGGTTATTCTCGTGCCTAAGAAAGATGGAAGTTTTCGCATGTGCTCCGATTGTCGCCCTATAAATGCTATCACCGTTAGATACCGTTATCCTATCCCACGCTTAGACGACATCCTTGATGAATTGTGTGGTGCCACCATCTTTTCAAAAATTGATCTTAAAATTGGTTACTACCAAATTCGCATTCAAGAGGGTGATGAGTGGAAAACGGCTTTCAAAACCAAGTTTGGGTTATATGAGTGGCTTGTCATGCCAATGGGTCTATCGGAAGCACCCGGTTCATTCATGTGTCTTATGCATTTTGTTCTGCGAACCTACATAGGTGTCTTTGTAGTGGTTTACTTTTATGACATCCTCGTTTTTAGCAAGTCGCTTGAGGACCATGTGACACACATCCGTATGGTTTTACAAACCCTTCGGAAAGAGCGCTTATATGCTAACATGGAGAAATGCACTTTTGGCGTTGACAAGGTCGTCTTCCTAGGATTTGTCATTTCTTCGCAAGGTGTTCACGTTGATGAAACTAAAATTGAAGCAATTAAAACTTGGCCACAACCAACGAATCTCCTACAAGTGCGTAGTTTCCTTGGTCTAGTCAGTTTCTACCGACGTTTTGTGAAGGACTTTAGCACTATTGCTATGCCTCTACACGCCTTGAGCAAGAAGAATGCACCCTTCATTTGGGGTCCTTCGCAAGACACCGCGTTCAACGAGCTAAAAAGCTTGCTTACACACGCACCACTTCTAGCCCTACCAAACGTTGACAAACCATTTGAGATACATTGTGACGCTAGTGGTACCGGCATAGGTGGCGTGCTAATGCAAGAAAAGCGCCCAGTTGCATACTTTAGCGAGAAGCTATCTGGAGCGCAACTTAACTACCCCATTTATGATAAAGAGCTCTATGCCTTGGTGAGAGTTTTACGTGTTTGGGAACATTATCTTAGACATCATGAATTCATTATTCATACGGACCATGAGACTCTCATGTATCTCAAGGGTCAAACTAAATTGAACAAGCGTCATGCTAAGTGGAGTGAGTTCATTGTGTCTTTTCCCTATGTCATCAAATACATCAAAGGCAAAGAGAATGTTGTGGTGGATGCGCTTTCACGCAAATGCATGCTTGTTACACAACTTGAGTTGAATGTTATTGGCTTTGAGCACATAAAAGTTTTATATGAGCATGATCCTTTCTTTGCACATCCTTATGCTAAGTGTGTGACTCACACTTCATGGGAACGTTACTACATAAAGGATGGATATCTTATGAGAGCTAACAAACTTCGCATTCCCGAGTCTTCGCTTCGTTTGCTCCTTTCGTAGGAATCTCATGGAGGAGGACTCATGGGACACTTTGGACGCAACAATACATTTGCTACGCTCTCAAAGAACTACTTTTGGCCCAAGATGCTACGTGACGTCTCACACCTCACCAACCGATGTTCTACATACCGCAAAGCTAAGTCAAAAGCTCAATCTCATGGTCTTTACATGCCACTTCCTATTCCATACCATCCATGGGAAGACATAAACATGGACTTTATACTTGGATTGCCTAGGACTCAAAATGGCAAAGATTTTGTGTTTGTTGTCGTGGATAGATTCTCTAAAATGGCTCATTTCATTCCTTGTAACAAGATCGACGATGCTTCACATGTTGCAAATCTCTTTTGTAGGGAAATCATTCGTCTACATGGAGTACCCAAGACGATCGTGTCGGACCGGGCGTCAAGTTCTTGAGCTACTTTTGGAAGACTCTATGCGCTAAACTCGGCATCAAGCTACTCTTCTCTTCAGCATATCATCCACAAACCGACGGCCAAACGGAGGTGACGAACCGCACGCTTTCAACGCTTCTTCGCGTGTTGATCAAGAAGAACATCAAGGAATGGGAGCAATGCTTGTCCATCGCCAAGTACGCCTACAACCACGCAAGACATTCGACCACCAGCAAGTCCCCTTTCGAGGTCGTCTACGGATTCAACCCATTGCCCCCATTGGACATCCTACCTCTACCTCTACAAGAGCGCATCAACATGGATGCAAGTGCACGAGCGAGCTATCTCAAGAAGGTGCATGAAGATACAAGGGAAACGATCGAGCGACAAGTCCACCGCCTCACCACCAAGCTCAACGTCAACAAGGCACCAATGGTGTTCCAACCGGGAGATCTTGTTTGGCTTCATCTTTGCAAGGACCGCTTCCCACACGAGCACAAGTCCAAACTACTACCTCGCGCCGACGGACCCTTCAAGGTGCTAGCACGCTACAACAACAAAGCCTACAAGATCGACATCCCACAAGACAAGTACATCATGAGCGATACTTTCAACATCAAGGACCTATCTCCTTTCATGGTGATGAAGATTTCGATCCGAGGTCGGATCTTTCGCAAGGGAGGGGAGATGATGCGGAGCATCCCAAGGTCATCCCCATGGGCATACCATCGACTCACCAAGTGCCCAAAGGACCAATGACACGAGCCCATACAAGATCTCTCGAAGCCGAGGTGAACTCGCTCCTTTACAAATTTCCTCTCAATTCACATGGAGCGTGCCTTCTACCCTCATCAGAAACTCTATGCATACTCAGGCACTTGGATGAAGGCCACAGGACAACCCTGCACAGTGGACAAGACGGCGGGATCGACAAGTGCTTGGAACAAGAAGAAGGACGGCTGAAGACTCTACAGGGTCCGGACGTCCGACCCCTGCCGGACGACCGGACACTCCCAGGCACCGGACGTCCGACGTTCACCGGATGACCGGCGACTCCCAGATGACCGGACGACCGGAGGCCACCGGACGTCCGTGACACCCTTCACAGAACCGAAATCGCGGAAAATACCGGAAATCCGAGAAGTACCAAACGTCCGGCCTTTCTCGAGCGACCGAACGTCCGGTAACCCTTGGACGTCCGACCCGACGGCGTCTCCCCGTGTAATATATACTCGTTGACTTCCATCCTTTCGAGGTAGCTTTTGGATAGCTCATTTTTTAGACCTGAGTGGTTCCTCTCCTACGAGACCGCGGCCTCTTCGGAGAAGATCCACACGGATTCAAGACCTCCTTCGTGGAGAAGATCCCAAGGGATAATCCAAGACCTCCTTCGGGAGAAGACCAAGTTTTGTACCACCGTTGTTGACTATGGATCGTGTATCTTGATGTGTATCGTGGGTCTAGCACTTGTGTGACCGTATTTGTGTTGATTTGAGTGTTTTCTCTCGTGTATCCCTCCGTGGTTTCCTTGTGTTCTCCGTGTTCATCGTGGGATCCCCTCCTTTTCGTGAAAGATCTGCCGCGTAGGGTTCCACCCTACATCATGCTAGGTCCCACATTTGATGACGCATCGATCCTGACGGCTTTGTCCTTCCATTGGACAAGACGTTGGCCATGGTGGAATATGATGCACCCCCCACATGGTTCCATCAAGATGAAGATGATGACCACCTTTTGGTCTTTCCCACCTCACCTATACCACATGAGTGGAATGAGAAAGGTAACAAAGGTGAAGGTGATGCTCTCGTCCCACTAGTGGACTATGTTAACATTGATTGCTTGCATGATGTTGATCCACCTATTGCCATGCTTCATTCTAGTATGATTTCCCTATGCGATGATTTACCCATTTATGATGAGTTTGATGATTGCCATGTGGATTCTATTAGTTGTGATGCCATGTTGCATGGGATTTCTTGTGATAATTCTCTCGGCCACATCATGTTTGACAATCCGCTTGACTTGTCATATGCTATGCATGAGATCAATAATATGTCATATTTGCAATCTCATCGTAGTGACTATGCACATGCCATTAAAATAAACCCAATTTGCACATATGGCATAGATGACAAGCCCATGGTTATTGGCATTTGTTTTTCTTGTGACGATATTGACATGCTTCCTTTGCATCATATCCATCATATGCCATGCCATGATTACCTAGATTTGGACATGCATTGTTTTGGAGGTTGTTCCACTTCTCCACATTATGCTTCCGACATTGCTCATGAGGAGACCCCCATTGTTTCCTCATACATTTTCGGAGATTTTGATCCACCCCATCCATTGCATGATCCCCATACTTGTGTGCACAATATGCTCCCCATGAATGCAAATGCTATTGTTGTGCCACATACTTGCTCTAATTTGTGTCCCCATCGTGCTATACATGACAACTATTCTTTCATAATGGATGACATATTTCTCTATCGTGCCTCAAATTTCTTTGAACATTCCTTATCTTGTGCCAACTCTAACGTGCACATACACATCATGATGGATGATGTGTACATTCACCACGCACACAATTTCTTTGGTTTATGTCTCTTTTGTGTAGGTCCCCATAATTACTCGTCAACCTCACGAGAGCATGGGTTGACGAAACAAGCTCTAGAGAGCACCGATGACTTGGGATTCCGTGGATTATCTTTCCCACGGCTCCCTTCGCGCAAAGACTTCGCGCGTTTCTTCTACATGGCCCTCACATGGTTATGGCTAATTGTTCGTTATGTATCATTTGCCCATATTGCCATGTTCACATTGCATGATATGCCAATTCCTTTGCCTTTGCCATGCATTTGTGACCCATGCTTTGCATTACACAAGATGATTGATTCTCATATTTGTATGTGTATTAGCAAGCTTGGTGGAGATATCACTTGTTATTGCCATGATTCCTTTGCACCCCATGCCTATTATGATGCTTTCATCTTGCTTTCTGTTCGTGCTTGCGATATGAAATGTGCATTACCTATACCCACTATTTGCTACATGACATGATTGCCATGCCTTCTCCTAGTGTGTTGCATCTTCGCTCCACTAGTTTGCACGACTTGATTATCATGCTTGCTTCGTGTAGTGCATCACCCATGATTCATACATCCTCATTTCATGCGGTTGATAGCCACTCTTGCCATGCTTTTCACATGAGTACTATTGATTGTTGTCATATGTCTCCACATGTTGCCTCTCTCATGCTATATGATTTGCCATGTATTGAGTGCAACAATGCCTTTCGTCTTGCAAAAGAGATTGCCCCCATAGCATTCTCACATATATTTGGAGATTTTGACATATTTCTTGTGAATCATGCTTTTCATACCTCTTTGCACCATATTACTAGTGACATGAATATAACCATTGTTGCACCATATTATTCATGCACTTTTGCTTCTAATGGTTATATGCAAGAGAAGAGAACCATCATGATGGATGATGTGTTTATCTACCATGCACAAATGTTCTTTGTTTTTTTGTGCATGTGTAGGATACTTGGACTTCGTGTCGACTTCCACTTCACGTGAGTTGACCATTCGAGCTCTTGAGAGCGAACCACCTTCTACCACGACGCTTCTACATCGCACTTGCTTGTGCTTCGGCATTGTGAAGAATGCACAAGGACATGATTTCAAGGTGATATCCTTCTCTTTCGAGAACCCAAAAACCATGAGGATGAATATTATGGATCATAATACATGTGTTGCTTGCACCATGAGACTTAATTGTCATCTTAGACCCCTTGATCGTGCACATGTTAGTGATTTTTCTTTCATTCATGATAACCACATTGCCATGCCTCGTGTTATATATGCCTTGTGTGTTGCATCCGACTTGTGGATCACTTGCTCCAATCATATGCTTGGTTGCAACAATTTCATCTCTTCACATATGCCATGTCCCATTAATTGCTACATGTTTGACATGATTGCCTCACACATGATGAACAATTGCTCTTTCTATTGTGTTGAGTGCCACACTATCTTCACTACACCATATGCACGTCATGCTTGGATTGTCTTACACTTGACCCATGTGTTTAGACATCTCATTTTATTAGGTATTGTGAATGATTCTTATGCCTACCATCGACCTTTCATTGAGCTCTTTATGCATGCTTGCTATGACTTTGACGTAGATGCTTATTCTCTTGTCACACATATGTGCATCTCTACCTCACATTTACATGCTTGTTTCCATGATGACCTTCATTGTGCTCAATTGATGTGCTTAAATGCCATGCCACAACCCTTTGTCACACCCTATGCTATGATTGATGACAACACTTGTTGGATGAATAACCTCTTGAATGCTTGGTTTTGCACTAACGCTAGCCACATTTGTTTTTCCAAGTGTTTGTTTTCCTTGCTCCTTTTGAAGGAATCACTAGACGGTGCGACATTGGAGAGTGCCCATGTAGAGCTTCAAGATGAGGAGTAATTCGTGATCGTCCACATCTACACGACGACGCCATCTCTTTCCCATGGTGATTTGGTTTTCGATCCGAGGTCGGATCTTTCCCAAGGGGGAGGGGATGATGCGGAGCATCCTAGGGACATCACTATGTCAAGAGTCCGCTTGGCAAGTGACACGTGCGACCTCTAGTTCTCATAGAAAAAGGTAAATCATCTCCTTTACACGTGTTCACTTGACCCCTTCGAGGATGGTATACTACTTGACACTCCACTTGTGTGCATGCATAGGTATTGTCGGAGCTTCACGAACGACGAGGAGGAGTGCAAGCGCCAAGGATCACCTACACCATCCGCGAGGGAAGCGTGGAAGAGAAGACGGAAGAAACGGGGCTGCAGCAAGCTACAGGCTCCGGACGTCCGCTACATGCTGGACGTCCGACGCGTCCCAAGCGACCGGACGACTGGCAGCCACCGGACGTCCGTGACATCGTCAACAGAACGTAATCGGTGGAAAATAGCGGAAGTCCGTGAAATACCGGGCGTCCGGTCCCTCCCTAGCCACCGGGCGTCTGGCGCCCTGCGGACGTCCGCTCCCTGCTTGTGCGCAGCCGGGGCTTATGGCCTTGTATCCCTTCCCACTTACCCTTTCGCCCACCTAGACTATATATACTCCTCCACCCCCACCATTTTAGGGTTAGCATCGGTTTAGCTCATATGTGAGATAGAGCTTTGCTCATCCATTACGGATCTACTCCACGAGAGAGACCGCGGCCCCTCTACGGAGAAGATCCACCTTGGATTTAAAACCCCTAACAGGAAGATCCTTCGCGGATTCAAGACCTCCTCACGGAGATGAACTTTACCTTGTATCTTTCTCTTTGTTGTTCATGTACCTTGTGATCTTGTGTGTTTGATTGTTTAGTGGATGTGTGATTGGACTTGTTCTTGAGTGTTTTCCCATGTGTTTTCTCCCCGTGTTCATCGTATTCTTTGTGGGATCCTCTCCATTTCGTGAAAGATCGGCCCTCTAGGGTTCCACCCTACATCAGCTTGCCCATCGCCGAGTACGCCTACAACCGCGCAAGACATTCGACTACCGGCAAGTCCCCCTTCGAGGTCGTCTACGGCTTCAACCCGTTGTCCCCATTGGACATCCTACCTCTACCTCTACAAGAACGCATCAACATGGATGCAAGTGCACGAGCAAGCTGTCTCAAGAAGGTGCATGAAGATACAAGGGCAACGATCGAGCGACAAGTCCATCGCCTCACCACCAAGCTCAACGTCAACAAGGCACCAATGGTGTTCCAACCGAGAGATCTCGTATGGCTTCATCTTCAAAAGAACCGCTTCCCCAACGAACGCAAGTCGAAACTACTACCTCGAGCCGACGGACCTTTGAAGGTGCTAGCATGCTACAACAACAATGCATACAAGATCGACATTCCACAAGACAAGTACAAAGTGAGCAATACCGTCAACATCAAGGACCTATCTCCTTTCCATGGTGATGAAGATTTCGATCTGAGGTCGGATCTTTCCCAAGGGAGGGGATATGATGCAGAGCATCCCAAGGTCATCCCCATGGACCTACCGTTGACTCACCAAGCGCCCAAAGGACCAATGACACGAGCCCATGCAAGAGCTCTTAAAGCCGAGGTGAACTCGCTCCTTTATCAATTTCCTCTCGAGTCACATGGGACATGGCTTCTACCCTCATCGGAAACTCTATGCATACTCAGGTACGTGGATGAAGGCCACGGGACAGCTCTGCACAGTGGACAAGGCGGCGGGATCAACAAGTGCTTGGAACAAGAAGAAGGGCGGCTAAAGACGCTACAGGCACCGGACGTCCGACCCCTACCGGACGACCGGTCACTCCCAGGCACCGGACGTCCGATGTTCACCGGACGACCGGTGACTCCCTGACGACTGGATGACCGGAAGCCACCGGACGTCCCTGACACCGACTACAGAACTTAATTAGCGGAAATCCAAGGATTACCGGACGTCCGGTCCCTCTGGAGCCACCGGACGTCCGGTGACCCAGCGGACGTCCGACCCGACGGCGTCACCCCATGTAATATATACTCGTTGACTTCCTTCGTCCTAGGTAGCTTTGGGATAGCTCATCTAAACACCCTAGTGGTTCCTCTCCTACGAGACCGCGACCTCTTCGGAGAAGATCCACCGGATTCAAGACCTCCTTCACGGAGAAGAACATCAAGACCTCCTCATGGAGATGACTACCACCACTTGTATCGTCCTTAGTTGATCGTGTATCGTGTATCGCACTTTGTGTACCCGGATCTAGCATTTGTGTGACCTAAACGTGTTGATATGAGTGTTTTCTTCTTGTCCCTCTTGTGTTTTTCCTCGTGCCTCGCGTGTTCATCCTTGGGATCCCTCCTTTCGTGAAAGATCGGCCATCTAGGGTTCCACCCTACACCATTATGGTATCAAGAGCCAAGGTTTCTCACGAAATTGGAGCCCCTACCCGTGTTTTATAGCCGGTTTTTGTTGTGTTCTTCCCAATTTAGAAAATTCCCCACCAAAAATAGCCCCAATTTTTTTTGTGATCTGTTGATTTGGCGAGATTTTGTTGAATTTGTTCCATGCATTTGCTGTGCCACGAGTGGATCTAGCTTTTCCCCACCTTTTCCCCAATTTTCCTCCGCAAATTCGGCCAAGTTTGACCAATTTGTCCACGGATACCTCAAACCCTAGCCCAGACTCACCGGACGACCGACGATTTACCGGACGTCCGGAACCCCGCGAAGCATCGGACATCCGACACTGACCGGACGACCGGCACCTCATATACAGAAGCTTTTACCGGATTTCTGAGACTTACCAGACGTCCGGTGACCGGACGACCGGCGATCCACCGAACGTCCGCTGAACCCTGACGAAGCTGAATTTATTTAGTTTTCTTCCACCTTCCGCATCCACTTACCTTTCCACCACCACCATTTCCTAACCCAAATCACTACGGTATTACCTCTTTGTGTCTTGGATCATTTGAGTTGTGGTTTTCTCGTTTCCTTGTGTGTTTCGGCTATCTCGGAACGGAGCGACATCGACAAGACCACCTCTCAACCTCGACAAGGACGGTAACACCGACGACGCTTTGTCATTCTACCTTGCACTTGCATTGTCACCCTATTGACCATTTTGCGTAGCTTTCCCATTGAGACTAGCCATTTGAGTATTGCCGGGCCACGACACTTGTGCACATTAGTGATAGTCATAGATATTGCATACTACAACATCGTATCTTCGTGTGACACAAGAGTGATCCACATACACAATAGCTACCTTGATCCGAGAAGCATGCATAAGTGGCCAAAGAAAGAGCTCACAAGCTTTTAAGCAAAAGAGCCACCCAAAGCTTATAAGCAAAAGGAAAATAGCATCATACGCCTTGCAAGAAAAGAGATCATATGAGAGAGCAATACATCATCTTGTGCTCAAGCATCGGCACATCATACACTCATAGCATACTTGTGTTAGGAAGTAGTTACGATTGCCTCATATAGGTCGTGCACCAGTGCGTATACGCCTATTAAGCAATCGGTTAGCGTCTCTCTAGTTTTGTGCAACACGAGCATTTTTTGTGGATTCCACATTTTCGCTCACCCTTGGTTGCACAACCACATTTATCTATCCGTGTGTGTGTTCCGTGTGCGACTTATTGCTTGTGATCTACTTGTTACATGAGCAAATTGTGAACCATTTTCAACATCATTGAGTCACTTTGACAATTGCATTGAATTTTGTGCCACCATCCTAAACAAGATCCTCTCAAAGCTTTACTTGTGTAGGTGTGATAATCGACACGAAGTGGTACTAATAGTGCTATTTCCGGGTTACATTATTGAGTGATCATTGATCCATTTTGAACTTCGGTCAAGGTACAATTGGTATTGTCTTCGCCTTTCTCCCACTCACATTCTTGCTTGCAATGATGGATAGGCCAAGTACATCTTCGAACCCGCTCTTCGATGATCCTCAAGAATCGAACAACTACGTCACCAAACTACATCTCTTCGGTGCCCAACGAGCTCTACATCAAGAGAGCGAAGCTATGCGAGAGCACATTGAGCAAGTCGCCGCCGACGCGTGCCAATTTGAAGCAAGAACAAGAGAGCAATTCGACATCATCAACACCAACATGTCTACTCAATTCAATGAGCTACGGACTTCGATAGTCAACCGACGATCTTCATCCACATCTTCTCAAAGACGAAGCCGCTCAAGTCGCCACACCGACTCCACGAATGGCTCAAGTACACCTACATCAAACACTCTTCGTCAAGCCGCACGTCAAGCTCGACATGACAACCGGAATCCACTTCATGACAAGAGCTCCCAAGAGCTATTTGAAGAGCAAGAAAGTCGACATCGTCAAAACCAAGCTACACTTGAGCAAGCGCAAGAACAGCAATGACTGCGCCAACAACAACAAGAGCGAGCACGTTGACATCAAGAAGAACAAGATGCCAAGGCTAATCGTCAAGCACAACAACGCCGAGAAGCTCAAGCTCTTGAGGCGCAACGAGCATTACGTGATTCACATCGCAATGTGGCAACTCGCAGTCGACATACTCGTCAAGAAGAGGATTTCCTTCGCGATGAGATACAAGAGAGGCGCCACCAAGCACGCATGCAAGAAGAAGTTCCTCCTCAAGCGCGACAAGAGCAACAACCTCTACAAGAACCACAAGCTCGGCAAGTACACCATGACAATGAACATCTACTCCGCCAAGAGCAACATGAGATTGACAATCGTCCCAATCAAGAACGCCCTCCCAATAGGCAAGCAAACAATGAAGAGCATCGCTATGGCAAGCTTAAGTTCATAATGACAAAGTTTTCTGGAAGCATTGATCCCGAAGACTACCTCTCATGGGCATTGAAAGTTGATAAGATCTCCCGCTTACACAACTTCGATGAAGAGAAGAAAATTGCTATGGCCTCCCTTGAGTTCCAAGACTATGTTCTCATTTGGTGGGAGCAAATCATCGAGAGAAGAGAAGCAAAAGGCGAGCCTCCTATCACTACTTGGGCTCAAATGAAGGAAGTCATGAGAGCACGCTTCGTGCCAACGCACTACAACCGTGACTTGTTCAAGAAGCTACAACACCTCAAGCAAGGTACCAAGTCCGTTGAAGAGTACTACAAGGAGATGGAGATTGCCAAGATACGAGCAAACATCACGGAAGATGAAGAACAAACGATGGCGAGATTCTTGAATGGACTCAACTATCCTATCAAGAAGATTGCGGACTTTCAACCATACAAAAATCTCCTCGAGCTAGTACACCAAGCAACCAAAGCGGAGCGACAAGTTCAAGAGGACTACAAGTACTCCAAGTTCAACTCCAAGAACTTTGGCTCCTACAACCAAGCTTCAACGACTTCGGCTACTCCTACCTCTACCAAGGCATCTATAACCTCCGGTGACAAGTCAAGCTACAAGAATACGACTACATCAAGTCGTCCACCTTCTACAAACAACTTCAAGCGAAGAACTTCATCATCTACAACTCCAACCAAGGACAACTCCAAGACGAGTTCCATCAAATGTTTCAAGTGCCAAGGGCGAGGCCACAAGTCATTTGAGTGCAAGACCATTCGTACAATGATCATCAATGATGACGGATCTTATGAGTCAATGAGCAACGATGAGATGGAAGCCCTTGAGCATGTAGCTATGCATCGACAAGTGAATGAAGACGATGACCATCAAGTGTTTTGCAGCAATGACTCGAGTCCCAATCTCGTTGTCTCCAAGGTCTTGACACTCCAACATCAACAAGATGACGACCAACGATGTCACATTTTCCATACCAAGGCCGGCATCAATGGACGCTCCGTCAAGTTTATCATTGATGGAGGAAGTTGTCATAACTTGGCAAGCGAAGAGCTATGCGACAAGCTCCAATTGGTCAAGACTAAGCACCCTCATCCCTACAAGGTCCAATGGCTTAACGACACCGGAATTATTCGCGTCGAGCATACCGTGCAAGTTTCCTTCAAGATAGGCGCCTACGAGGACACACTTGAGTGTGATGTGGTCCCTATGTCCGTGTGCCACCTTCTTCTTGGATGACCATGGCAATACGATCGTGGAGTCACACACAATGGACGGACCAACTACTATAGCTTCAAGATGAAGGGCAAGGAATTCGTGCTACGTCCAATGTCTCCAAGTCAAGTAGCCACCGACAAATACTTACCTACCAACCATCGTGGAGAGAATGGTGAGAGAGTGAGCCACCAAAAGGAGAGTGAGAGCCACAAGCCAAATATGAGCGACTCCACCATGAGTGACAAGAAACAACTAGTGCTTTTTGCCACCAAAAGTGAGATGAGAGAAGTGTGTGAGAACCCTTCGAGTGTCTTTCACCTTTTGCTTTTATGCAAAGGGGACGCCGAACCCTCTAACACACTTCACCACCTCTACCTTTAGTGTCGTCTAAATTATTGCAGGAATTCTCGGACGTCTTTCTCGATGAGCTACCTCCGGGTCTACCTCCACTTCGCGGAATCGAACACCGCATCGACCTCATACCCAGCGCACCACTTCCAAACAAGGCTCCTTACCGCGTCAACCCCGAGGAAACCAAGGAGATACAACGGCAAGTACAACAACTCATCGACAAAGGTCATGTACGTGAAAGCTTGAGCCCTTGCTACATTCCGGTTATTCTAGTGCCTAAGAAAGATGGAAGTTTTCGCATGTGCTCCGATTGTCGCCCGATAAACGCTATCACCGTTAGATACCGTTACCCTATCCCACGCTTAGATGACATGCTTGATGAATTGTGTGGTGCCACCATCTTTTCGAAAATTGATCTTAAAAGTGGCTACTACCAAATTCGCATTCAAGAGGGTGATGAGTGGAAAACGGCTTTCAAAACCAAGTTTGGGTTATATGAGTGGTTGGTCATGCCAATGGGTTTATCGGAAGCGCCCGGTTCATTTATGCGACTCATGCATTTCGTTCTCCGACCCTACATAGGCGTCTTTGTAGTGGTTTATTTTGATG
Organism: Secale cereale; assembly: GCA_902687465.1. Taxonomy (NCBI): domain Eukaryota; kingdom Viridiplantae; phylum Streptophyta; class Magnoliopsida; order Poales; family Poaceae; genus Secale; species Secale cereale. Next base: position 345,217,865 of record LR738712.1, read on the forward strand.
ACATCCTCGTGTTTAGCAAGTCGCTTGAGGACCACGTCACACACATCCGTATGGTTTTACAAACCCTTCGGAAAGAGCGCTTATATGCTAACATGCATAAATGCACTTTTGGCGTTGCCAAGGTCGTTTTCCTAGGATTTGTCATTTCTTCACAAGGTGTTCACGTTGATGAAGCTAAAATTGAAGCAATTAAAACTTGGCCACAACCAACAAATCTCCAACAAGTGCGTAGCTTTCTTGGTTTAGCCGGTTTCTATCGACGTTTTGTGAAGGACTTTAGCACAATTGCTATGCCTCTAGACGCCTTGAGCAAGAAGAACGCACCCTTCATTTGGGGTCCTTCGCAAGACACCACGTTCAATGAGCTAAAAGCTTGCTTACACACGCACCACTTCTTGCCCTACCAAACTTTGACAAACCTTTTGAGATTCATTATGACGCTAGCGGTACGGGCATAGGTGGCGTGCTAATGCAAGAAAAGCGCCCAATTGCGTACTTTAGCGAGAAGCTATCCGGAGCGCAACTTAACTACCCCATATATGATAAAGAGCTCTATGCCTTGGTGAGAGTTTTACGTGTTTGGGAACACTATCTTAGACCTCATGAATTCATTCTTCATACGGACCATGAGACGCTCAAGTATCTCAAGGGTCAAACTAAGTTGAATAAGCGTCATGCTAAGTGGAGTGAGTTCATTGAGTCTTTTCCCTATGTCATCAAATACATCAAAGGCAAAGAGAATGTTGTGGCGGATGCGCTTTCCCGCAAATGCATGCTTGTTACACAACTTGAGTTGAATGTTATTTGTTTTGAGCACACCAAAGATTTATATGAGCATGATCCTTTCTTTGCACATCCTTATGCTAAGTGTTTGACTCACACTTCTTGGGAACGTTACTATATAAAGGATGGATATCTTATGAGAGCTAACAAACTTTGCATTCCCGAGTCTTCGCTTCGTTTGCTCCTTTTGCGGGAATCTCATGGAGGAGGACTCATGGGACACTTTGGACGCGGCAAGACATTTGCTACTCTCTCAAAGAACAACTTTTAGCCCAAGATGCTACGTGACGTCTCACGCCTCACCAACCAATGTTCTACATGCCGCAAAGCTAAGTCAAAAGCTCAATCTCATGGTCTTTACATGCCACTTCCTATTCCATACCATCCATGAGAAGACATAAGCATGGACTTTATACTTGGATTGCCTAGGACTCAAAATGGAAAAGATTCCGTGTTTGTTGTCGTGGATAGATTCTCTAAAATGGCTCATGTCATTCCTTGTAACAAGATCGACGATGCTTCACATGTTGCAAATCTCTTTTGTAGGGAAATCATTCGTCTACATGGTGTACCCAAGACGATCGTGTCGGACCGGGACGTCAAGTTCTTGAGCTACTTTTGGAAGACTCTATGCGCCAAGCTCGGCATCAAGCTCCTCTTCTCTTCGGCATATCATCCACAAACCGACGGCCAAATGGAGGTGACGAACCGCACACTTTCGACGCTTCTTCGAGTGTTGATCAAAAATAACATCAAGGAATGGGAGCAATGCTTGCCCATCGCCGAGTACGCCTACAACCGCGCAAGACATTCGACTACCGGCTAGTCCCCCTTAGAGGTCATCTACGGCTTCAACCCGTTGTCCCCATTGGACATCCTACCTCTACCTCTACAAGAACGCATCAACATGGATGCAAGTACATGAGCAAGCTATCTCAAGAAGGTGCATGAAGATACAAGGGCAACGATCGAGCGACAAGTCCATCGCCTCACCACCAAGCTCAACGTCAACAAGGCACCAATGGTGTTCCAACCGAGAGATCTCGTATGGCTTCATCTTCGAAAGGACCACTTCTCCAACGAATGCAAGTCGAAACTACTACCTCGAGCCGACGGACCTTTCAAGGTGCTAGCACGCTACAACAACAATGCATACAAGATCGACATTCCACAAGACAAGTACAAAGTGAGCAATACCGTCAACATCAAGGACCTATCTCCTTTCCATGGTGATGAAGATTTCGATCCAAGGTCAGATCTTGCCCAAGGGAGGGGAGATGATGCGGAGCATCCCAAGGTCATCCCCATGGACCTACCGTCGACTCACCAAGCGCCCAAAGGACCTATGACACGAGCCCGTGCAAGAGCTCTCGAAGCCGAGGTGAACTCGCTCCTTTATCAATCTCCTCTCGAGTCACATGGGACATGGCTTCTACCCTCATCGGAAAATCTATGCATACTCAGGTACGTGGATGAAGGCCATGGGACAGCTCTACACAGTGGACAAGGCGGCGGGATCGACAAATGCTTGGAACAAGAAGAAGGGCGGCTGAAGACGCTAGAAGCACCGGACGTCCGACCCCTACCGGACGACCGGTCCTTCCCAGGCACCGGACGTCCGATGTTCACCGGACAACCGACGACTCTGTAAGTGCATCTAGTGCCACCCCTAGTTGGTTTTGGAGTATTGACGACAAACCTGGTTGAGGGACTAATGTGTTTGTGAGAATTGCAGGATAAGACAGGTAGTAGTCCCTCATTGATTCGGTTTACCTACCGGAGATGACCCCTAAAAATGTATGAAGACATTGACGTCAATGGTGGTACATGAAGATAATCATATTGAAGACTATGACAAGAGAAGACATTGTGTGAAGACTATGGAGCGCGAAGACTTAGATGTTTCGTTGTTTCCTTTTCTTCTTTGTTGAGTCATAGGAACCACCGTACTGTTAAGTGGGGTCCAAGTGAACTAAGTCAGAGTGACTGAAGTGATGCTCAACCAAATCCTATGTCTTCGAGCGAAGACAATGAGAGCAAATCTTATCCAGAGCTGGATGAGTCAGCTTTACTTGTAGCCCAAGTAAAGTTGCCGTGTGTGTTTGAAATCTGACCGTTGGAACACGTGTCAGTTCCTTAGTGACCCAGGGTCACTTCGGAGAAATCAGGTCGGGTTGCCCAGTGGCTATAAATAGCCCACCCCCTACACCATAAATTGGTGGCTGCTCAGAGTTATTGCACGGCTTTTGTCGTTTGAGAGCAACCCACCTCCGAAGCATTTGAGAGAGAGATCCTTGCGAGGACAAAGCCCAAACACCCAGAGCCAAAGAGTGTTAGGCATCACTGAAGTCTTTCTGTCTGTGTGACCTGAAGACTTGTTACACTTGAGGATTGTGTTTCCTCCAGCCGGTTAGGCGTCGCGTTCTGAGCATCCAAGAGTCATTGTGGATTGTCGGTGAACGAAGTCTGTGAAGGTTTGGAAGTCTACCTTGAAGACTTACCAGAGTGATTGGGCGAGGACTAGGTGTCCTTAGTTCAAGGGGAACAACGTGAAGACGCGGTCTTTTTGAGTTAAATCTCAGCCTCCCTAACCAGATGTACAGTTGTCACAGCAACTGGAACTGGTCTAACAAATAACTGTCTTCCCCGAGCTACTGGTTCTATCCTTTCCTTCTCTTTACTTACTATCCTTCATTGTGAAGTCTTTGCTAGCTTGCCTATCTGTTAGACTTCACTGTGTGACTACTTGTTCTGATTGGCTTCATTCAATCTTCCATCCTGATCCTTACTGCCTAGCTGCTATTAGTCTTCATGCTTTCACTTCATTGACTACTTGACTATGGCTTGTCTAGTGTAGTCTACCTTCCGCTGCATATAAATAGGATCGTTACTATTGTTTGTCTTCGAAACTTCCATGTTTTGAAGCATTCCATAAAAAATCGCCTATTCAACCCCCTCTAGTCGATATGCTGCACTTTCAATTGGTATTAGAGCAAGGTACTCCCTTGTTCTGTGTGATTTGGTTAACCACCTGGAGTTTTAGCTATGTCGACTGCAGGGATAATCAAAGTCTCCGCTGCGTGCCCCGTCTTCGATGGCACCGAATATCCCTACTGGAAGAACAAGATGCGCATGCACCTTGAAGCCATTCATGTGGACCTCTGGTTTGTCGTCAAGACCGGCGTTACCAAGACTGGTGAAGATATCACCCCTGCTGATGTCAAGAGGCTCGTTCAACTGGATTCAACGGCCAAGAACATCATCTGTGGTCATCTAACCAAAGGATAGTATGGTCGTGTGAGTGCTCTGGAAACTTCAAAGGAAGTCTGGGACTGGCTCTCCAAGGTCAACGAAGGCGTCTCAACCCAGAGAGATCAAAGGATCAGTGTCCTTCGCAATCTTTTCAATCGCTTCAAGAGACACGACAATGAGAATGTCCAGCACACATTCGATCGCCTCACTTACATCACAAATGAGCTTGCACTTGGCGCCACTGAGATCACCAAGCATGAAATCGTCAAGACCCTCCTGAGATCACTCGACATCTCAATTGACCTCCTTGCCCTCATGATTCAAGAACGCCCTGACTTCAAGACTCTCGATCCGTGTGACATACTTGAGAGGCTCAACACACATGAGTTCCAGCTATCTGAGAAACGTGACATCTATGGTCCCAACTATGGACGAACTCGCGCCTTGAAGGCAAAGGCAGTTTCTTCATCTGAGGAAGAATCTGACTGCATTTCTGATGATCCTAAAGAAATTGGAAAGGAGCTCGCCATGCTTGTGAAGAAGTTCCAGAAATTCACTAGGAAGAAAGGCTTCAGAAAGTCTTCACGATCCAGATCAAGAAATGATGAAGCTTCTACCCATGACTACAAGAAGAGAACATGTCATAAGTGCAAGAAACCTGGCCACTACATCTCTGAGTGTCCTTAATGGGACAATGAGAAGAAGAAGAAGAAGAAGAAGAAGAGCAAGGAATATGATTCTGATGACAAGAAAAAGAAGAAATACTCAAAGTCTTCTTCCAAGTCTTCATCAAAGTATTCATCAAACAAGAAGAATTCATCTGGCAAGGCTCGTGCGTTTGTTGGCAAGGAGATGGATTCAGAGGAGGAGTCTTCTTCAGAAGAAGCGGAGGTGGAGTCTGAGGAGGAGTCTGATTCGGGTGCTGCAAGTCTGGCTCTAGCCACAGCCTACGTTGCCAAGTCCATCTTCAACACTGAAGACAATGGCCCCGTCACCAACATTGATGATGAGGACGACGACTCTGCTCCCACCTACTAACCCTAAGGTAAAATCACGTCATGCTTACTTTCAAACATCCAGTGAAGATGACTCTGATTGTGAATCAAAACCTAGCTACAAAACACTTGCTAAAATTGCCACTGAACAGAAAAAAGCTATGGAACATATCCAAAAACTGTTAGACAAAAGCGATGACCTGTTGGACGCAAAAATGACCCGTTCTCAGTCCTTAATTGAAGACATAAAAAATCTTCATGTTAAGTACGAGGACCTTGAAGGTCTTTATGAATCGCTCTCAAAAAATCATTAAAAGCTTTCCCACGATTACCTTCAAAGGAAGCGAGAACTTGAGAAATTGAAAGCGGCTCATGAAGATCTTCAAAAAGAAAATGAGTCACTCCGCGCACAACTGATCAGCTCCACACAGGAAGGATTTGAACCACCATGTCTAAAATGCATTGAGCATGATAACGCTACATCTGTTGCTGAATGTTCTACTGCTGCCACTGTTGCAATATCTTTAACTAATGATGTGGTAACTAACCCCTCTACTGAGGATACCACTACTATTGCTGATGAAAATGCTAGGTTGAAGACTTTGCTTGAAACAGTGATGTACAAAAGCTTCAAAGGGCATCAGACTTTATGTGACGTCCTCAAAAAGCAGATACTGAACCGAAACCCTAGGAAAGAGGGTGTAGGGTTCGAGAGGAAAATGAATGTTGATGGTTCATACTGGAAGCCTGAGCAGTACCCCAAAACCACATGGGTTGCCGCAAAGGAACCTTCAGTAGATCCGTCTACCTTATCTGGCTTCGCTAGTGCTAATCCTATTATCATTGATGAATCCTTTGATGCAAACTATAAACTGTTTAAGAATCAGAATGGTGAAGTGTTTGCCAGGTATATTGGTACTAACTGCAGGAACGGGCCACCTATGAAGAAGATCTAGGTTCCCAAAGGTTGTCTTGAGAAGCTTCCAGCAAATGTCATCATGACACCACCTGGGAAGAAGACAAGCCCCAGACCAAAGGCTTCATATGGTCCTAAGGCTTCATACAGACAAAGGACTCACCTGAGTCACCCTAACGCCAATGTTTTGCAAGGAAATTATACTCAGAACCATGAATATGAGCGTGTTTCCTCAAACCGCTATATTCACAAAACAAAGAAATTTTCTGCTTATTCTTATGAGTATTATTCTCCTCCTGCAAGACTATTTGCTAGGGCTCCAAAGCCAAAATTCTCAAATGCTGCTCTTAGACTCATTGCTTCTAAGCCACCCCTGAAGATGTGGGTGGTTAAGAAGAACTAACTTTCTCTTGCAAGGAAAGGTCTCCAGTCGAAAATCAAAGGCGTCTGATGTTATTGCTGGGGACCTAAAACACTTATAGGGCGCAAGATCAAATGCCCAAATGGTCTTACTATCCATTTTGTTCATGAATCGCTTGCTAATCTTCTTATCAGTCATAACTTGGATCTAAGCTTTCGTAATCCACTTGTACGTCAAATGTTTATGCTTCACATTGACTATTGGTGAAGCCTATCCCCCTAACTGCATTGTAGGGAGTGACACCAAAGTCTTCAGAATGGATTATGGACAGCGGATGCACAAATCATATGACTGGAGATCGAAGTCTTCTTATGGACTCAACCTTACGTCCATCTAACAAGAGTCACATCACATTTGCTGATACTGGTAAGAGCAAAGTATTGGGTCTAGGTAGAGTTGCAATCTCAAGGGATCAACACATGGATAAAGTCATGCTTGTTGAATCCCTTGGTTTGAACTTAATGCATGTCTCAATGCTTTGTGACTTAAACATGCTTGTGATATTTGGAAAATATCGTTGCCTTGTACTAATGGAATCTGACAAGTCTCTAGTCTTTGAAGGATACAGAAAAGGTGATCTATATATGGTAGATTTCTCAGCTGGACCGCAGATGGCCGTATGTCTTCTAGCAAAAGCTTCAGAGTGCTGGCTCTGGCATCGGAGGCTAGGACATGCCAGCATGAGGAACTTGCACACTCTCGCAAAGAAGAAGCACGTCGTAGGCATCGAGGGCGTCAAGTTCAAGAAAGATCATCTATGTGGTGCATGTGAAGCTGGGAAGATGACTAGGGCCAAGCATCCCTCGAAGACAATCATGACGACATCCAAACCCTTCGAGCTGCTTCACATGGACTTATTTGGCCCTACTCACTACTCCACGCTCTCTACCATATCTTGTCTCTATGGCTTCGTCATTGTTGATGATTATTCAAGATACACATGGGTGCGCATAATTCTCTACAAGACTGAAGTGCAAGATGTCTTCAGATGCTTCGCCAACCGTGCCATGAACAACTATGGCGTCAAGATCAAGCATATCATAAGTGACAATGGTACTGAGTTCAAGAACACCGGCCTTGATCTTTATCTGGATACAATGGGAATCACCCATGAGTTCTCAGCTCCGTACACACTTCAGCAGAATGGCATTGTAGAGCGCAAGAACAGAACCCTAATTGAGATGGCTCGAACGATGCTCGATGAATACAAGACTCCAAGAAAGTTCTGGCCCGAAGCTATTGATATTGCATGCCATATCATCAACCGAGTTTATCTTCACAAGCTTCTGAAGAAAACGTCCTATGAACTCCTTACTGGAAAGAAGCCAAATGTCAGTTACTTCAGAGTATTTGGAGCTAGGTGCTGGATCAAGGATCCACATCACAAGTCAAAATTTGCACCAAAAGCACATGAAGGTTTCATGCTCGGCTATGGAAAGGACTCACACTCCTACAGAGTCTTCAACATCTTTCTCTATAAAGTTGTTGAAAGTGTGGATGTGCGGTTTGATGAAACAAATGGTCCACAAAGAGAGTTCCTGCCAAATGTGCTGGATGAAGCTTCACCTAATGAATCTATCAAGCTAATGGGAACCGGTGAAATCATGCCTTCTGAAGCACGGCCTGACGAGGAACTCATCATTTATGCTCCAAATCAACCTAATGATAATGCTCATCCTGAAGACAATCCTCCTGATGATGACAATGTACAGCAAGAGCAAAATCTTCGTCCAACTCATCCTCGTGTTGCAAATGAAGTACAAGTTGAGAAGATAATTGACAGCATAAATGCACCTGGTCCACTTACTCATTCAAGAGCAACACAGCTAGCAAATTTCTGTGGGCACTTTGCATTTGTCTCAATATCTGAACCCAAGAAAGTTGTTGAAGCCTTTATGGAACCCGAATGGATTCAAGCAATGCAAGAAGAACTTCAACAGTTTGAGCTGAACAACGTATGGGAACTTGTCAAGCGTCCTGACCCTCGCAAGCACAACATAATAGGCACAAAATGGATATATCGCAACAAGCAAGATGAGCATGGTCAAGTTGTCAGAAACAAAGCTCATCTTGTTGCTCAAGGATACACTCAAGTTGAAGGGATTGACTTCGATGAAACATTTGCTCCTGTGGCTAGGCTTGAAGCTATTCGCATACTGCTAGCCTATGCAAATCATCACAACATACTTCTGTATCAAATGGATGTGAAGAGTGCCTTTCTCAATGGAAGGATTGAAGAAGAAGTGTATGTTGCACAACCACCTGGCTTTGAAGATCCAAAACGTCCTGATATGGTATACACGCTCAACAAGGCACTGTATGGCCTCAAACAAGCCCCTCGTGCTTGGTATGACACACTCAAAGACTTCCTGAAGAGCAAAGGCTTCAAACCTGGATCCCTGAATCCCACACTCTTCACGAAGACATATGATGATGAACTGTTTGTCTGCCAAAGCTATGTGGACGACATTATCTTCGGCTGCACTAACAAAAGATACAGTGATGAGTTTGGTCACATGATGCAAGAGCAATATCAGATGTCCATGATGGGTGAGCTGAAGTTCTTCCTTGGTCTTCAAATTCGTTAGCAAAGCAACGGCATCTTCATATCTCAAGAGAAATATCTCAAAGATTGCCTGAAGAAGTTTGGAATGCAAGATTGCAAAGGTTACTCGACGCCTATGCCAGCTAAACACCATCTGGGTCCCGACGCCAATGGTAAAGATTTTGATCAAAAGGTATACCGCTCCATGATTGGCTCTTTACTTTATTTATGTGCATCTAGGCCAGATATTATGCTTAGTGTTTGCATGTGTGCTCGATATCAAGCGACACCAAAGGAGTCGCATCACTTAGCTGTGAAGCGAATACTTCGATATTTGGCTTACACCCCAACACTAGGATTATGGTATCCAAAGGGCTCAGAGTTTAATCTAGTTGGATTCTCATATGTTGATTATGCTGGTGACAAAGTAGATCGCAAGTCTACATCAGGCACATGTCACTTTCTGGGACAATCACTTGTCTGTTGGTCTTCAAAGAAGCAGAACTGTGTATCACTCTCCACTGCTGAATCAGAATACATTGCTGCTAGATCTTGCTGCGCTCAGCTTCTCTGGATGAAGCAAACGCTCAAGGACTATGGTGTCCATCTGAAGCATGTGCCACTCTACTGCGACAATGAAAGCGCCATCAAGATTGCCAACAACCCAGTTAAGCACTCGAAGACAATGCACATTGAAATTCGTCATCACTTTCTCAGAGATCATGTCATGAAGGAAGATATTGATATCATACACGTCAACACTGAAGAGCAACTGGCAGATATCTTCACAAAGCCCTTGGATGAGAAAAGGTTTTGCAAGTTGCGGTGTGAGCTAAATATCTTAGAATCCTCAAATGTCCTGTAATCAGGCACACATCCTAACACTTATGCATATTGATGACTTAGATGTGCAACACACGAAGTAAAGCATATCTTCAATCAATGAAGACTTACATTCTAAGTGTGAATACATTAATGCGGAATTTGACTTCAGAGCGCCATGATAATTGTGCGTCGTGTCTGGGTCTAATACTTCCTATACGGTGGGTAACGCCACCACCAAATCTTTGTTTGAAGTGTTTCTCGTGGCGTACATTTGCATAGTCTTCACATTTGGTTTATCTTCATATAGGACATATGTAGACTTGTGTTCTGTCCTCTACAACATTCACTTATAGCTATGTCTTCTTATTTGAATCTTTTGAGCTAAGTGAATGTGATCGGACCCTAACCTCTATACGCTTTCTCACCTCAAACACTATCTATCCAAATCATATGCATTATGTTGGAACAGTCAAATGTCTTCTCTGCGTCCTTGTCAGCAAGATACAGAGACAAACTTTAAATCTGATTTTAATGCTCAATCCTTTATGCCTGAAACCCGGAGAAGCCGGAACGACCACCCCGACAGTCCAGACGTACGTGGGATCGTGGGACAACTCCCAATGTGTTACATGTCCGCCACGTGTCCCTCAGATGTGAACCGCCAGGGGCACCTGCGTAATTGCGCTGTGTTGTCTCCCTTGCTTATAAATGCACGTCCCATCACGGTCAAAAATTCTTCTACCACCTCTACACCTCGACCAACCCTAGCGCCTCCGCTTGCTCTCGACAACGCCGGCGACGAAGCGCTTCGCTGCCGCGACCTCGTCGACGCCGTCTTCACGCCGGCCTCGGACATCGTCTCCTCCGTCGCCGCCGTAGGTGTCCTCCGTCGCCAAGTTAGGGCACGGAAGTTCGAACTGCTCGGCATCCACTTCTTCTCTGTCTAGCAGTTCATCGTGTGGTAAATTAAAACTCTCTTTTTACCATCTTCTTGATCCAAAAGATTCATCACTTTTACCACAAGAAGTTTCTGCCTACACATATATGGATCTATCATGTCTGCATCTCATACTTTGCCTAGAATATTCACTTATGCTTCACACGTAGTTAGATACCTCACTTGTACCTATTCATGAATTCGTAGAAATCTGGAACCAACTCTCATCATATAAGTGAATGTCTTCGCGCTATGAGGTCAAAGTCTTCTAAACTGATTTATCTTCAAAATCTTCTGAGAATGCATATGACCTCTTCCCCTTCCCTCGCATCTCTAATGTTGTCACAAGTACATGTCCGTGGAGGATCCCTTGGTTCTCATAGTCTACATTCATTTGCAGAATTCTTGCAGCGTCACATTCACTCTCCCGAAGCCAGTTCCTGTCTGACCAGCAGACCGAAGCATTTTCCAGTGTTGAAGCCTTTTAGTTTAAAGCCTTTCCGTTTGAACCCAATGGCCACTGACAAATCTGTTAGGAAAGGTGACAGACAGCGCCGGGGCAACACCTCCAAAGATTTTCCTTCTGATCTCAGTGAAATGTACAAGACTGATCCAGAGGAGGACTACAATCAGAGGAAGACTCGAATCCAATGGATTCGAAGATATTGGGCTGAGCAGTGGTTTAAGTACAGATTCGTGACTCAAGAGTATGCTGAAAAGAATGCTATCAAGCGTCCATTGGGAGACATTATGTACAAGAATCTTCCACCCAGGACCCAAGCTGAAGCCATTGCTCAAGGCTTCTTTCCTTGCATGGTCCGTGGGCCACAACCAGCAGATGCCAACCCATCATCACTGCTATGGTGTCGCGAAGACAATCTGTTCAAGCGAAATCTTCAGTATGCCAAGAACTCGGCCAAAGAGAACAAGAAGACTTGGGGATTGGACTTCAATCCTGGCCCCTCTGCCCCCCGTGCCGATGGCACTTGCGAAGCTGAACCTAACCTGGTTGGACCCTTCTACAACTTAGAAGGTCTCATCAGTCACATAAGGGTTCAAGGGGCGGATGTGGATCAACCTGCAGACGACGCTGATTCTGACGAAGCGCCTGCATCTCCAAAGCCCAAGAAGAAGAAGAAATCCAAGGCTTCAAAGACCACTCCACCAATTGCTTCGAGAGTGAAGCCGTTGGCCACTGCTCCACCAACACCAAGTGTGCAATCTGAGGAGCACTCTCGCATTTCCAAGAGCAAACAGCTAAGGAAGAAGCCCATGCACAACCCCAGTCCAGCTCTAACTCCTGATGCTGTTCTGAAGAACGCCAATTAAGCCATTGATCTATCAAGCGATGAAGATCTAGCTGATGACGCTCTGGAGCAATTGATCAAGAGCAAGCAAGATGCAGAAATCTTCAACGATTTGTCGCTCTTTGACGTAGAAGTTTTGAACAACTTCATTGATGAATGGTTTGACACCCCAACCTCAGATTTGACGATCTACAACTTCCCGTTGGCCTCCGCGTCTCCTTCAATGGTGCCATTGCTTCTGAGCTAGCTCTTGCTCAGCGAATTGTTGAGCTGAAGCAAAAGATTGACTATGAAAAGGCTCAGTTCAAGAAGCATATGGACAAGCTCAGCGTCCAAGAAATCCAGAACTTCAAGGTCGTGATGCATGAGCTCAAGGAAGCCTTTCGCAAGAGGCGTGAAGAAGCCCAAGGTTCTCGTGGGCGTATCAAGGCCATGGCGGCCAAATGCGTCCAAGCTTACAATGAAGCTGAAAAGCGCAAGGCCCCTGGGCGTCCTGCCATTGACCCTAGGATGGCTGCCAAGAAAAAGAATAAGAAAACGGTGACCCATGCTAAAGAATCAAGGCAGGAGGTGCCTAGCATCGTCTTCCCTGCCAGCATGACTGGCACGAAGCCTAAGGTCACCCCAGCTGCTTCAGAGCTTAAGAAGACAAAGGTGGCTGAAGCTGAAGTCCGCAAGCGCAAGAACAACACTGATGATGCTCCTCCCACTAAGAAGCGCAAGATCAAGAAGGCCCGGGCTGCTCCCACAAAGACCCTTTTTGTCGAGCCCATTTCAGTTGCTCGTCCTGCATCTGCGCACCAGGAACGTCGCATCATGGTTCATGAGCCTGCTCCCACAGAGGTTGAAGACATTCCAGCTGTTGACCCCACCGCAGCTGAAGACATTGGTCCTCATGACAATGTTGAAGATGATGAAGTCCTTCCTCAGATCGAGTACAATGTGGAATCTTCGCCTGTTCTTACGAACAGCGAACGCATCAGCATTGGTCGTCCATTGACGCCAATTGCACAGGATGACTCGTGGGCTGATCACCCACAAGATACACCAGCAACTCCCCCAACTCAAGTCACCAGTTCGGTGCTTAAAGATGAAGACTTTGAGGCCCAACCAACTCCATCACCACAGGCGTCGCCAGCATTCCGTATGCTTTGCAAAGGACCAAGGCCTCAAGTCATTACCCCAAGTGTTCCAAAAGGAGAAGAGCAATAATCAGTTCCTGAAGCAACTCCTACTGTGAACCTCCCAGAGTCTGAAGCCAAAGCGGCTGAAGATATTCCGGCTGCATCAGCCGAAGAAGAACCACCCGAAGAAGAAGAAGCACGTGCTGCCACACCCCCTGTTCTCGAGGAGAACGTGTCCGACCCTCCAGCTCCGGAAGTGGAGGTTACAAATTCTGAGGCTGCCACCACCACCACTGATGCCAATGACGTTGTCATGGCTGAAACTAATGTGGTGCCTGATGTAATGGCACCAGAAGTAAGTGTTGCACCTGAAACCGCTCAGCAGCCTGAAGCCAATGCCACTGCTCCTGTTCCGCCTCCAAGGCCCCATACAATTGAGCAAGCATACGACCAAGATGATCAGCTCGTCTCTGTCAGATGGCCCATTCTGATTCCTCCACCTGCTGCTGGACCGCATGCTGCTGGTCCTCAATTTGACCACCATGTTGAGCATAGGCCTCAGGTTCAGAAGTCTAAGCCAAGACTGCCAAGGTTCCTAGGTATTGCCACCTCTCAAGTGTCTTTCAATGCAAATGGCTTCACTGCGCACAACACATTCTTTGACAGCGCCAAGAACCCCTATTCCAAGCCAAGGATATCATCAGATAGGTTCTGGAGCCATCAGCAGCGCAGTTATTATTCTCGAGTACTCTATGATCAAGGGCGCATTTTCCCTCATATGCGTCTGGATACTAAAGCCATTACTGGACTGCCCTGTCTTGAGGAAGCTCTTGATTGCTTCTGTGATGCTGGCTTGCTGAATTTTGTGACTGACAAAGAGCACTGGAATGAAGAGTTGCTTCTGCAATTCTATGCAACCCTCCACATTCGAGGCTACAGCAGGGATCCGAAGACATGGGTCCTTGAGTGGATGACAGGCAATGTCCATCATGAGGCCAAAGCCTTTGATCTCATTGAGCTTACTGGCCTGCCCACTCCAGGAGAACTGTATGAACCTGGCTGTCAATTATACAACGAAGCTTTGGAGAGCATCTTTCAGAAGCGCAAGCCCAACATTAGCCAGATGCTAAGCATGATGAAGCCTTTGCCAATCGATGCTGAATATCCAAAGGAGTTCTTTGTTGAAGACCTTGAGTATCTGCCACGCACCATATATCATATCATCAGGCAAACTCTATGGCCTGTCAAAGGACATTCTTCATCAGCCAAGCTTGAAGGCACAATGAAGACATTGGTCTTCTATATCTTCAATGGCATCAGCTTCAATGCTCAAGATTTCTTTATCGGGCAGTTGGCAGTGTCATGCTCTGATCTATTTGGTCTCAAGTTATACGCTCCATGGATTATGCGCCTCATCAAGCTTCATTCTGCTAACACCTATCAGCCTTCTGCTCGCAACCATCATATATTCTTGCCAGAGGTTGATATGTCAGCTGAAGCCATATACTAAGAGCCTGCCAAAGAGCATGTTAGTCTTCACAACGCTGATCACCAGAGCTTCGCTCAGCCAATTGAAGGAGTTCCAGCAGTCTCTCGCATTTATCCTCTGGCTGGCCGTACTCGCCTACCTCGTCATGCAGAGACTAAAGCTATTGAGAGCACCATTGCCCAAAGGCCTCGGAAGCGTTCTCATGTTCTCAATAACCGAGAGCTTCTCGTTGCCTTACATCAGAAATAGGATAAGCATCACTACTGGCTGAAGCGTCAGATACAAAGCCTCTTGGTGGACGTCAATCGCATTCGCAACCTTGCCACCAAGAATGCCTTTGTTGCTCATGAAACCTGTCGGAGGTCATGGAAGAGTTTGACTTTGCTGAGTGCTGAAGCAGATCTTCAAGACAATGGCTTCACAGAAAGATTCAAGTTTGACCACACTCCTCCAAGGAATGCTGTTTTGCATCGAACTCCGTCTCTTGAAGACTCTGACTACTCCTCCTCCACTGCAACGGTTGACGCCAGGGTGATAGATGATCAAGATGATGCTACCTCACCACCTCCTCCTTCAGCGTGTGTAGACAATGCACCAACTACTTCTGCACCGCCAAACACCAACGCCGACCCTGCATCCTCTTCTGCTCCAACTGGGAACGAGTACAGGCTCTATGTCTTCAAACCTTTTTGGTCCTTACTGACAAAAGGGGGAGAAGCATATGGGTTGATAGTCTTCAAGCGGGTCCATATGGGCGGGTGCTTTATATTTTGCCTAGTGTTTACAACTCTCGTTTTTGCTACATTTGGTTCTTTGAGTTGTAACACTTAAACTTGATGGTCGTCTGCTACTTTTTCTGGTACTCTGTAATGCGATGATAAATTCCGCATGTGCTACGTTATATTCCACACTTAGTCATTTTGCAGACATCCATTTCTCATTATGCATATCATTATATTCGACATATCAATTGTGCATGATGAATTGTCTTCATAAGTTGAAGAGGATCTCCAAAAGTATAACCTGCCATGAGCATTTGCATTCAAAAGCAAATCAACTATATGCACATCTTCAGGGGGAGCCTTTTGCTACTTACGAAGACAATACCTTTATCCTTTACAATTTCACATACTTTTATCCCCGTTTAAAACTTCAACCAGTTTGTCATCAATCACCAAAAAGGGGGAGACTGTAAGTGCATCTAGTGCCACCCCTAGTTGGTTTTGGAGTATTGACGACAAATCTGGTTGAGGGACTAATGTGTTTGTGAGAATTGCAGGATAAGACAGGTAGTAGTCCCTCATTGATTTGGCTTACCTACCGGAGATGACCCCTAAAAATGTATGAAGACATTGACGACAATGGTGGTACATGAAGATAATCATATTGAAGACTATGACAAGAGAAGACATTGTGTGAAGACTATGGAGCGCGAAGACTTAGATGTTTCGTTGTTTCCTTTTATTCTTTGTTGAGTCATAGGAACCACCGTACTGTTAAGTGGGGTCCAAGTGAACTAAGTCAGAGTGACTGAAGTGATGCTCAACCAAATCCTATGTCTTCGAGCGAAGACAATGAGAGCAAATCTTATCCAGAGCTGGATGAGTCAGTTTTACTTGTAGCCCAAGTAAAGTTGCCGTGTGTGTTTGAAATCTGACCGTTGGAACACGTGTCAGTTCCTTAGTGACCCGGGGTCACTTCGGACAAATCAGGTCGGGTTGCCCAATGGCTATAAATAGCCCACCCCCTACACCATAAATTGGTGGCTGCTCAGAGTTATTGCACGGCTTTTGTCGTTTGAGAGCAACCCAGCTTCGAAGCATTTGAGACAGAGATCCTTGCGAGGACAAAGCCCAAACACCCAGAGCCAAAGAGTGTTAGGCATCACTGAAGTCTTTCTGTCTGTGTGACCTGAAGACTTGTTACACTTGAGGATTGTGTTTCCTCCAGCCGGTTAGGCGTCGCGTTCTAAGCATCCAAGAGTCATTGTGGATTGCCGATGAACGAAGTCTGTGAAGGTTTGGAAGTCTACCTTGAATACTTACCCGAGTGATTGGGCGAGGACTAGGTGTCCTTAGCTCAAGGGGAACAAGGTGTAGATGCGGTCTTCTGAGTTAAATCTCAGCCTCCCTAACCAGATGTACAGTTGTCACAACAACTGGAACTGGTCTAACAAATCATTGTCTTCCCCGAGCTACTGGTTCTATCCTTTCCTTCTCTTTACTTACTGTCCTTCATTGTGAAGTCTTTGCTAGCTTGCCTATCTGTTTGACTTCACTGTGTGACTACTTGTTCTGATTGGCTTCATTCAATCTTTCATCCCGATCCTTACTGCCTAGCTGCTATTAGTCTTCATGCTTTCACTTCATTGAATACTTGACTATGGCTTGTCTAGTGTAGTCTACCTTCCACTGCATATAAATAGGATCGTTACTATTGTTTGTCTTCGAAACTTCCATGTTTTGAAGCATTCCATAAAAATCGCCTATTCAGCCCCCCTCTAGTCGATATACTGCACTTTCAGACTCCCAGACGACCGGACGACCGAAAGCCACCGGACGTCCCTGACACCAACTACAGAACGTAATTAGCGGAAATCCGAGGATTACCGGACGTCCGGTCCCTCCCGAGCCACCGGACGTCCGGTGACCCAGCGGACGTCTGACCCGACGGCGTCACCCCATGTAATATATACTCGTTGACTTCCTTCGTCCTAGGTAGCTTTGGGATAGCTCATCTAAACACCCTAGTGGTCCTCTCCTACGAGACCGCGGCCTCTTCGGAGAAGATCCACCGGATTCAAGACCTCCTTCACGGAGAAGAACATCAAGACCTCCTCATGGAGATGACTATCGCCACTTGTATCGTCCTTAGTTGATCGTGTATCGTGTATCACACTTTGTGTACCTGGATCTAGCATTTGTGTGACCTAAACGTGTTGATTTGAGTGTTTTCTTCTTGTCCCTCTTGTGTTTTCCTCGTGCCTCACGTGTTCATCCTTGGAATCCCTCCTTTCGTGAAAGATCGGCCATCTAGGGTTCCATCCTACACCACTTTTGGAGATGTTTATGGACTAAGTTGGGGACTAAACTACTTTTTAGTACTACTTGTCATCCCCAAACTGATGAACAAACTGAAGTAGTCAATAGAACATTGTCTACTATGCTTAGGGCTGTTTTGAAGAATAACAAGAAAATGTGGGAAGAATGCTTGCCTCATATTGAATTTGCTTATAATCGTTCGCTGCATTCTATTACTAAGATGTGCCCTTTTGAAATTGTGTATGGTTTCCTACCTCGTGCACCTATTGATTTGTTACCTCTTCCATCTTCGGAGAAGGTTAATTTTGATGTTAAACAACGTACTAAATTGATCTTAAAAATGCATGAGTTGACTACGAAAAACATTGAACGTATGAATGCTAAATATAAACTTGCTAGAGATAAAGTTAGAAAACATGTTGTTTTTGCACCCAGAGATCTTGTTTGGTTACATTTGTGTAAGGATAGATTTCCTGATTTGCGCAAATCAAAGCTAATGCCATGTGTTGATGGTCCTTTTAAGGTGTTAGAGAAAATAAATGATAATGCATATAAACTTGAGTTGCCTCGAGATTTTGGGGTTAGTCTCACTTTTAACATTGTAGATTTCAAGCCTTATTTGGGTGAGGAAGATGAGCTTCCATTGAGGACGACTTCATTTCAAGAAGGGGAGGATGATGAGGACATCAATACCACTGTTACACCCATAGCCCATGTTGCTATACATACTGGACCAATCACTGCAGCTCGCGCACGCCAATTGAATTATCAGGTACTTTCGTTTCTTGGTAACAATTCTAATGTTCATGAGAATATGATGCTGCCTAAATTGGATACATTTGTGTTGATTACTAATGAAGGGCCTAGCATGGACAAGAGGGATGAACACTGGAGCAGAAATAAGCATGGAGATGAAGGCGCGCGCAAAGGGAACCAGAACAGTGTTTCTAGTGCAAATTTAAATTTTATCCAATAATAGGTTCTTCGCCACCTTATTTTTGGGCCAGACCCATGTAATCTCGAAATACTTGAGTATAGGCTGTTTTTAGAGTCTGTATGTGTGGGGAAACAAGAGTTAGGGTTGGTTTCGGACCCCTCCTTCAAGGGGTCACAAAATTCTCCCACTTCCTTCATATATATACAGCCCTTAGGGCCACGTTTAGACTTTGGGTTTTGTTTAGATTAAAGTTTGCCATAGCACCATCTTCGCGTACTTCGTTTGTGTTCAACTACGAGACACATGCGTCATTGAAGCCCACTTTGATCAATAAAGTTTTCCTCTTAAATTCGCAATATCCAGATTGCAATCTTAGGTTCTTGCTTGTTCTTCGTCTGCCTACAAGAAATAGACCCTCATGGTTAGGTTGATTGTGCTCCGGCGTGGTCAATAACCTCTCGAAGTTGGTTTATTGATAACTAAGGCGCGACGTCTTCACATGTTCATAGTCGAATCGTTAAAGACTACTCTACCAAAAATGATATACACCATCTCATTGAAAGTCGGTGTAATGCCCAGGATGGGACTATATCTCCTACGTGTCGAGGCACGACTTAAAGATATAAGCCCATCCTAGAATGATCTCAAGTTTGGTATCTTTGCACGACTCATGTAAAAGAGGGATTAAATTGCAAAAGAAGATAGTTGGCTTACACTCGCCACTTCACACAATACATTACATAAGCAAGACATCATTCAAAACATCACAACCCGACTACGGGTGAAGATCCAAAGAAAAGATACCAAACAACATAAAGCCACAGGTCAGGATCGAATCCTAGTAGAAACCACTACTGATCGACGGAAAACGTCACAAGCATACGGCCACAATCTTCATCGAGCTCCCAGTGAAGAACTTGAACCAGCTCTTGCATCAAACTCGGCTGAACCTGCATCTGGTGTTGTAGTATCTGTGAGCCACGAGGACTCAGCAATCCCATAACCATGGGTATCAAGACTAGCAAAGCTTTATGGGTAGGAAGAGGTAAAGTGGTGAGGCTGCAGCAGCGGCTAAGCATAATATGGTGGCTAACTTACGAGTACCAGAATAAGATGAGCTTCTACGCAAACGGTCGCAAAAGTAGTGATCGCTAAAGATCCTAACTACATACGGTCAAACATAACCCCACCGTGTTCTCTTCTCAAAGTGAAAAGAGACAGTCACGGTTACTCACACAGTTGTGTGTTTTACTTCGGATCCTCTGTCAAGTTTTCTACAACCGGACATTAACAAATTCCAATCTGCCACATAACCGCGGGAACGACTTTCGAAAGATCATAACCCTGCAGGGGTGTCCCAACTTAGCCCATCACAAGCTCTCACGATTAGCTGAAGTGATAAATATAATATCATCACTCCTTATCTTAGGGAAAATCCGATCAGGCTCGGCATCCCGGTAGCACAAGTCATTTCGACAATGGTAAAACAAGTCCAGCAAGACCTCCCGGCGTGCCGACACCCTGATAGTAGCCGCGCGTATCTCGTCTCAGGCCACAACCGGATGGGTGATGCTACAGGACCCAATCCTCGAGTTTCCCCGTGGTGGTTCCCGCATGCTCCTCGTTTGGGACCAACACCATCAGCACTGGCCCCCCCTGCTATGTAGAATTAAGAACCCGGGGACATGACCCCCTATGCAATTAATTAATTATTTAAGTTGTTATTATGAGCAAATTAAAACCAATGTTGGGCCTTGCTGGAGGAGTTTTATTCAAAGTCGAAGTGTCAAGGGGTCCCCATTTCACCCATCGTGTAAGGAACGCAAAATCAAGGAACATAATGCCGGTTTATCGGCGCCTAAGGTGGCATGAGTGGAACAAAACACCGAGCAAAAGGCCAAGCCTTCCACCCATGCCCAGTATATAGGTGTGTTAATAATAATTATAGATATTGTGATATATCCAACAACAAGTTCCCTCCTGGAACGAACTTCATCTTCACCTGCAACTAACAACGCTATAAGAGGGGCTGAGCAAGCGGGTAACATAGCCAAACAGTGGTTTTGCTAGGAAGGTGTCAAAGGTTAGAGGTTTCATGGCAACAAGGAGAGGCTAACATAAAAGATGGGTAGCGCGACATGTAACGACAGCATCGAGACAACTAAGCATGGCAATGGTAGTAAAGGTATCCAAGGGTATGATCATCTTGCCTGGGATTCCACAAGGGAGAAGAACGGATCCATGAAGTAGAAGGAGCAACACAGTCGAGCGAATCCTCACAACTCCGGAACGAAACCGAAGCTAACAAGAGAAACAACCGGAAAGAAGCAAACAACACGGTAAACACACAAACATAAACATGGCATACGATGCACATCCAAATATGATGCATGTCCAGTTTAAATATGCATGTCATGGCAATGAGCACAAACAAATACTACAAGTTAAGTGGAGCTCAATATGCAACGAGTTGCATATTGACGAAACACCACATTTAATTATTTAATTGACTCTTGTTTATTTAAAGACAAGATTAAATGTTTGTTAACATGGCAAGAGGTGAAGCATAAAGAAACTACACTATTTAGACATTTTAAATGAGGCCGGAAATAACAACAACAATTCCGGAAAATCCCCATGAGCATGTTTAGCAATATTTAAACAACAACAATTAAACATATAATGTTGTTAACATGATGCGGATGACATGATCAAGCTTATGCAATTTTATTAGAAGGTTAACAAGAAGATGATAAGAAGCATCGTCACCGTGGTGGAAGGAAAAGGGTGCCACGGCAACAATTCCGAAAATGATGCCACGGCGACATATCGGTTCCGGTAACTCGTTGAGAGTCCGGTGCAAAAGGAAAGATGGCGTGAGCGAGCCAAACGTGATGAAAGGTGGGGCGATCCCGTTACCGGATTCCCACGAGTCGGTGACGAGGCAACCGAGGAACATGACAAACGGACGAAACGGCACGGAGCACACACGGGAAAACATTTCATACAACACAACAAGCATTCCACGAGTCATCCACGGGGTCGTCTCGTTATACCTTTGAAGCGTGCGTTTCGGGGCGTTTCGAGATCGTAGTGGAAGTAGTGGTTCACGTTTCCGAAGAGGAAGAAGTCATTCACATGGCGGTATGTAATGCCCAGGATGGGACTATACCTCCTACGTGTCGAGGCACGACTTAAAGGTATAAGCCCATCCTAGAATGATCTCAAGTTTGGTATCTTTGCACGACTCATGTAAAAGAGGGATTAAAATGCAAAAGAGAGATAGTTGGCTTACACTCGCCACTTCACACAATACATTACATAAGCAAGACATCATTCAAAACATCACAACCCGACTACGGGCGAAGAACCAAAAGAAAGATACCAAAACAACATAAAGCCACAGGTCAGGATCGAATCCTAGTAGAAACCACTACTGATCGTCGAAACGTCACAAGCAAACGGCCACACTCTTCATCGAGCTCCCAGTGAAGTACTTGAACCAGCTTCTGCATCAAACTCGGCTGAACCTGCATCTGGTGTGGTGAAGTAACTGTGAGCCACAGAGGACTCAGCAATCCCGTTCCCGGGTAACAAGACTATTTAAGCCTTGGGAGAGGATAAGGCTGAAGAAAAGAGTAGTGTCTGCAGCAACAACTAGCAACTAGCTTACGTGATAGAGAGCGAGAAGAGAAAGCCACGGTCGAGAGATGATCACGAAGTGATCCTAACTAAAGCCGGTCAAACATAACCCCACCGTGTTCAACTCCCGAATCCCTATTCGGAAATTGACAGTCACGGTACACACGCTGGTAGTGTATTAGAACATTGTGTCAAGTTTTCTACAACCGGATATTAACAAGCTCCCATCTGCCACATAACCGCGGGCACGGCTTTCGAAAGTTCATAACCCTACAGGGGTGTTCCAACTTGACCCATTACAAGCCCACGATCCGCGGAGTCGCAACTCCAAGGTGGGAAGACCCGAGTATTCTCGGAATCCCGTGCTCAAGTTAAACCGAACTAAGGTAAGGCTAATCCAGCAAATCCTCCCGGCGTGTCGACACCCTGATAGTAGCCGCGCGTATCTAAGTCTCAGGACACGACCGGATGGGCGATGCTACAGGACCCAATCCTCGAGTTTCCCCCGTGGTGGTTCCCGCAGGACCCCCGTTTGGGACCAACACCATCAGCACTGGCCCCACCTGCTATGTAGAATTAGGAATCCCCGAGGGAGCGACCCCCTATGCAAATTTAATTAATTAATTAAGTTGTTATTATGAGGCAAATAGTACCAAATGTTGGGACTTGCTGGAAAAGACTTAGCACTTAGCGGTTTATCAAGGGGGTCCCATACACCCCAACCGTGTTAGGAACGCATAATCAAGGAACATAACACCGGCTTATACGGTTCCTAACGGCATGAGTGGAACAAATCACCAAGCAAAAGGCTTAGCCTTCCACCCTTGCCAATATATAGATGATTTCATTTTAAGCATATATATAGTGTGATATAACCCAACCAAACTTCAACATGAAGCAAGCATCTTCAATCTTCACCTGCAACTAACAATGCTATAAGAGGGGCTGAGCGAAGCGTACTTAGCCAAGCAACGGTTTGCATAGGTAGGGTGGTTAAACAGGTTCATGGTTACAAGTAGGAGGCTGACAAGAAAGACATGGGCATCGAGGCAAAACTATAGAGCGGAACTACTAGCAATAGGCAAAGATAGTAATGGTATCCGGGTTCGGTCATCTTGCCTGGGATTCCACAAGGAAGAAGAACGGGTCCACGAAGTAGACAGAGCAACAGTCGAGCGAATCCTCACAACTCCGGAACGAAACCGAAGCTAACAAGAGAAGCAACCGGAAAGAAACAAACGACACGGTAAACACACAATCATAAACATGGCATACGATGCACATCCAAGTATGATGCATGTCCGGTTTAAATATGCATGGCATGGCAAAGTGCACAAACAATACTACAAGTTAAGTGGAGCTCAATATGCAACGAGTTGCATATTGACGAAACACCACATTAATTATTTAATTGACTATCGATTATTAACAAGACAAGATTAAATGTTTTTAGCATGGCAAGAGGTGAAGCATAATAAAACTATACTAACTAGGCAATTTAAATGAGGCCGGAGAATAACAACAACATATCCGGAAAATCCCCATTAGCATGTTTAGTAATTATTAAAGCAACAATAATTAACACATATAATGTTGTTAACATGATGCGGATGACATGATCAAGTTTTATGCAATTTTTATTAAAAGTTGACAAGAAGAAGATATGAAGTAGTGTCATCGTGGTGGAAGGAAAGGGTACCACGGCAATAATCCGAAAGTGATGCAACGGCATCATATCGGTTCCGGTAACTCGTTGAGAGTCCGGTGCAAAAGGAAAGATGGCGGAGTGATCGAGTCAAATGAGATGAAAGGTGGGGCGATCCCGTTGCCGGGTTCCCACGAGTCGGCGACGAGGCAACCGAGGAGCACGACAAAAGATCGAAACGGGCACGGTGCACACAAGGAAACATTTCATACAACACAAGCATGTCACGGGTCATCGTCTCGGGTTATACCTTCGAAACACTCGTTTCGGGACGGTTCGAGATCGTAGAGGAAGGAGTCGTTCTCGCGGGTCGTAGAGGAAGTAGTGGTTCACGTTTCCGAAGAGGAAGTAGTTGTTCCGTAGAGGTACACGGGGCGACGGTAGGGGTACTTGGAGTCTCCGAGTAGTCGTGGTACTTGGCGCTGCCGGCGACGGTAGTCGTTCACGTATGTAGTGGTACTTGGTGCGTCTCCGCGACGGTATTTGTTCACGAGGTCGTTTTGTAGATGTTCGAGTCATCGAGCGTAGTGGTACTTGACGGATCCATAGCGACCGTAGTTGTACACGGATTGTCGGACCGGTCTCGGTGTTGACGTACGCAGGTCCTCTGTCAAAACAGTAGCACAGAGCAACACAACAAAAAAAACACAGTTGTCTCGGGACTCCATGGTCACGGTCACAGCAGCAGCAGGGGCGACGGGAACGGAGGCAGAGCAGCGGCACGGCGAGCGACGAAGCGAAGTGGCTGCAGCTCCTTGGCGTGACGAGGAGGGCCTCGAGGAGGTGACCGGCACGTCCGCTGCGGTGCTGGAGGGGACGAGGTGGAGGTGCGCCATGGCGCGGTGGCCTGGAGGAAGCCGAGGCGCGGCTCTGGTGGCTGTCGGGGTGGAACGGCGCTGGTCGCCCGGGCGCGGTAGGAGGAAGAAGTGGCGCGGCGCGCGCTGGAGAAGGGAGCCGCGTCGGGCCTGGGCTCGTGGCCGGCTGGCTCGGGCCAGGCGAAGAAGGAGCGAGGCGCACGGGGCCTTGAGGAGGGAGGCCGCGGCTGTGCGACGAGGAGGGGCGCGAC
The DNA here is from genome assembly GCA_902687465.1 of Secale cereale. Taxonomy (NCBI): domain Eukaryota; kingdom Viridiplantae; phylum Streptophyta; class Magnoliopsida; order Poales; family Poaceae; genus Secale; species Secale cereale. The sequence goes on from LR738712.1 coordinate 345,242,850, forward strand.
GGTGGCCAGGAGGCGGTGCGAGCTCACGGGAGAGGAGGGTTGCTCCCGTTCGAAGAGGGGGCGCGGACGAGGCGCCTGGGTGCGGGCGAGCCAGCGGCCGGAGGGCATGGCCCCCGCGGGTACGGGCGCCCGGGGCCTTGCTGGAGACGCCAGCTCGACGCTGGAGAGGGAACGAAGGGGAGCGCGAGGCGAGGAGGAACGAGGGAATGGCTCGGGCACGGGGTTCGCGAGGGATTCAGAACGAGGGAACCGAGGAGTGGCGGCGGACAGAGAAAGAAGGGAGCGAGCGACGGGTCGAGGGAGAGATGCGAGATGGGGGTTAGGGTTCGGAGCGGTCGGCCAGGACCTGATGGGCCGTCTGGATGGCCTAGAAGTTGGGCCGGGGCGGTTTGGCTGTTGGGCCAGGGAGGCTGGGACAAAAGGAGGCCGGCTGGCTCAAGAGGCTGCTGGGCTGCTCTCCTTCTTCTTTAACTAGTTTTTAGCAGAAAACGAAATAAGAGAAGAGAATAAAAAGAGGAGGGGTTAGGGCAAAAGTTAGCACATGGGAGTATTTTTCTCGGGCATCATAAAATCAGCACGGTCCGAGAAAAATAACAAAGGCAAGAACGAGATATAATTCAAACATATTTGAATTTAATTCAAATGGGCTTGAACTAAGACTTGAATATTGAAGTGTCCAAAAATGTTCGAATTTTCGGAGGAACCTCGAAACAACGGAAAAGAATTATAGGGAAGGTTTTTGACGGTGAAACTTGAATTAAGAGGCATGGGGAATATTGCAAGTGTGTTATGGTGATTCCGAAGCAATGGAATAATTAATATATATCTCCCTAAATATTGAGAGACTTTTATATGTTATAAAGAGAAGACACCTTCCCTCGATTTAAATGGACCGAAGGTCCACACGGTTTATATAGGTTGAGATGCAAAATAAAATATGACATGATGGCATGATGACATGATGCAATGCAAAAATTAAATAACACAAACACAAAAGAAACACACGGGCAACCCGGAACATCTGGAACCTCGGGAATCTTCTGGGACGTCGGTCTTCGGGCGTCACACGGTAGTGGAAGTAGTTGTTCACGGGGTCTTCGATGGTCGACGGTAGTCGTTCGGGCGTCGAGTTCGTAGATGTACTAGCGGTCTCGGCGACGGTAGTGGTACACGGTGACGGTAGTTGTACACGTTGGAGTTTCCGTTTCCGAAGAGGTACTTGAGGTTCTCGGCGACGGTAGTCGTTCACGCAGGTAGATGTTCATGTCATTGTAGCCGTAGATGTTCGGGTCTTGTGTAGATGCTCCAGTCGTCGTACACGGGTCCGCTGTCAAGTTCCACAGCACCAAGCAACACACAAAAACAAAAGCGGCAGCAAAGAGGCACGACAGCACGATCTTAGCAGCGCCGGGAAACGGAGGCAGAGCAGCGCATCTCTGCTGCTAGGGGAGGCCGGCGACGGCGGCCTGGACGGAGGAGCTGCACGGGGCGACGGCTTGGGGCGCTGGAGCTGCGGTGCTTGGCCGACGGGGTGACCAGCGTGCTCCAGTGAGGCGGAGGAGATGGGAGGCCACGGCGGGGGCCGGCGCTGCTGGAGAACGGAGGGAGGTGCTGTCGCGGGCCATGGCTCGGCGCTCTGGAGAAGGGAGGCACGGCGCTGGCTCGGTCTGCTGCTCGGGAGGACGAGGCCACGGGATCCGGCCGGCGGCCCTGGAGGCGACGGCGGTGACCCCTGGCGTCGAAGAGGAGCAGTCGCTCCTGGCTGACCCGGCGGCTCGCGGCATGGAGGCGAGGCCGCTGCAGTGCGGTGAGGAGGAGGCAGGGACGAGCGAGGAGTCGCTGGCGCGCTGGAGTGCGGAGCAGCCAGGCGCGGTGGCTGCGGGGCTCCATGGCGAGGCGAAGAGGAGCACGGAGGGAGATGGCGACGGAGGAGGGATCGAGGGAAAAGGCCACGGGCAGAGGGAGGGGATGCGGAACCGAGCGATGAGAAACGGGCAGATCGAGGCTGGGAGCGAGGGGAAAAGGTGCGGGAGGACTGGGAGCGATGCTGGGCACGAGTGGTGGCGGCGGGGAGGGAGAGCGAGGGGAGATGGGTGTCGGGCTAGGGTTTAGGGAGACTTGGGCCGAATGGGCCAGGGAGGAGAAGTGTGGGCCGGCTGGAGGGGGATGGCCTTGGCCCATGGAGGCCAGGAGGAATTGGAAGGCTGGTGGCTTTGGAGGCCCAAGAGGCTGGTTCTCTCTTAATAAAGAGAGAAAAGGAAAAAAATAGAGACAAAGAAAGAAAAAAGATAGAGGGGGTTAGGAGCAGAATTTGCACAAGAGGTCAATTTCCTGGACCCGCAAAAATGTCAGGAATTTAAATAAAATAGTTGGGGGGGTTTTGGAGGAACCTCGAAACAACGGAAAGAATTATTGGCAAGGGTTTGAAGGAGAAACTCGAAGTGAAAAAGACATGGGGAAAAATATGCAAGTGTGTGTTGGTGATTCCGAAGCAATGGAATATTTATTAATATAGCTCCATAATTATTAGGAGGCTTTTATATGTTATAAAGAGAAGTCACCTTCCCTCGATTTAAATGGACCGAAGGTCCACACAATTTATTTAGGTTGAGATGCAAAAGAAAATATGACATGATGGCATGATGACATGATGCAATGCAAAATAAATAAAGCAAGCACAACTGAAACACACGGGATACCCGGAACATCTGGAATCTTCTGGGATCTTCTGGGACGTCGGTCTTCGGGCGTCACAACTCTCCCACACTAACAGAGGATCTCGACCCGAGATCCTAGAGATGGCACCGGGTTAAAACGGAAGAGGAAGAGGTAAAACAAAGTTGCTTCTTTGACAGACGAGTGAAACCAAAGAACCTTGAGAGGTTGAACAATCTTGAAAGAAAGAATACAACAGAGATGAACGTAGATGAAACACTCCGTTAGAAAAGAGGAACAAGGAGCATTATGAGAACCTTGAAGGTTGAAAGACATGAAACAAGAGCTTACGAACCAAAAGAATATGAAACCACAACGGTATAGCCAAGGAATAAGAATGACAGAATTTGGACATCACTCCGTCTGAAAATGGAAGGAATTGAACATGAACTTGCCATGTTGAGATGATACTTGATGAAAACAACAACATATTGCCTCCGAAACAATTTAAAGAAAGGCACAAATGGTAAGAAGGACTCAGACAGCACTCCGGTTGAAAAGAGAGGCAAACTTGATAAGATGATGGAACTAGAATGTAGGTGACAACATTCCAGCTAAATAGACAGCAAGAGAAGAATATGATCTTGATAAAAAAACGAGATGATGGTCAAAGAGAGCAATAACACAATGCCTCCGGAATGAAAGAATAGAAGCAAGATCGTTGGGAAGAAAGAACGGAGAATAAAATGACAACTTCTCTCAAAATTGAATTTGAAAGAGCATCCTTACAAAGAAGGGTTGAACGGAGTTGATTTTAAAAAAAATCAACAACAAAAACGAATAAGCTTGATGTGGGCTTTTGGAAAACATCTCAAAATTAAGAGGTGACAACCAGCCACTAACGAAGACATTTGATTGGATTGAGATCAACAAGGAGACGATAAACTTATCTCGCCGGAATGATAAATGAAGAACTTGGGTCATTTATAAACACCATAATTAGCAACAATCCTTAGGGAAAGCTTTTAGGTGAAATACAACCCAAGATAACTCCAACGAATAAATTGAAGGGTTGGAAAGATCTCCTGAACAAGGAAAAAAAGATGGGTTTAAATATCTCATTCTTGATAACTCGTGAATCATGAAACATGAAGGAATTGTCAAGAATGACATAACACCATCTGAAAGATAAGGTAGAACGGATTGCAATAGGAATGCATGATGAAGAATGCTTGAGCTCCAACAAGAAACTTTATGAAGACTTCAAGGATGAATTAAAACATGATGAACCACCATGAGAACTCCGGTAATGAAAGCATGAGAAGTGAAAGATTAAAAGAATAAGATTCAAGGCCTGCGATGAATTAGATGGAGCTTTGAAATGATATAATTGAAATAACTTGGAACTCCGGAAAACAAGATGAACAACTTAGAACCAAGGATATGATATGATGAACAAGCTCCGAAGGAAGGGATTAACCTCTTGGAAGAAACTAGAATAAGATTTATGTTATGCATATCCTTCATCAATTTAAGTTGATGACAACCAAAGGAATTGGCATACTACTTATTCTCGTTGGAAAGAATTAAAGAGAGATCTCGGATAAACTTGGGTAAATCTTCAACGAACCACCGGTAGGATTATGACAGAACAAATGAATTAAAACGACAACAAGGAAGAGTAAACTTGAATGAACCACCGTAAGAATATGGAGACGAACGAAGAGACATCGATGAAGAATATTTGGAGGACGAAGTTGAAAATTGAGAACGAAGAAATATACTGAAATGATGGCCTTCGGAGGATCACAAAGAAAAGAATTCATGAAATGCTCCGGATGGCATAAAAGAATTCCTCACAATCGGAACAATAATGAGGATGGCATTAAGCTAGAACCATGAATCTTCAAGAAGACGGGCCAATATTTAAGAGAAACACTTCTCCGGTCTTCACAATCTGAGAAGACGATGGGATACACCACCATGAATTGTATAGGCACTCCGGAATGAAGAATTAAAGATTGAACCAACGATGAAAAAGAATTTGAAAGCGATCTTGGAGAAGGTATATGACTTATGTTGTCCATTCTTACGTCACATTTGAAAGAATTCTCCGGAAAAGAAGAGTCAGGTAAGATCCTGGGAAAAGACCTGTGGGTTAGGGCCCACTGAAAAGAAATCACCGTTGAAAAAGATTGCTTAAGAGATATTGCACCGGTTGAATTAAATGGCTTGAATAAGATGACAAAGCTCAAAATAATTTGAACGGATTAAGAATGGAATTATGAATCTTCAGCACTCCGGATATGAATAGCAATAGGGGAATGATTAATTGGTGCACCGGAATAAGAAAACATTGTGAAATGAGGAAAAGGATAAGATCAACACCGAAATCTTGAATTACATCCACCAGAGAAGAAACAAGAACGGAGAATGATGAACTTGAAGCTCTTGAGCATCTTCACGATAAATCACCGGATAAGAACATTGAAGGAAATGAATGAAGAAATATCACATGAACAAAATGGATACTCCATTTGAGAATTTCTTGCTCCGAGAAGAAGAAGGGTGGGAGGGCGGGTAAAACAAAGACAACTTGAGATGATTGAAACAGACAAATCGTCAGATTTCTCAACGACGTCTGTATGGAATAACTTGAAGAGAAGGCACACCGGTTGAAAAGGATTAACATGAAAATCTCGATGGTCAAGAAGAATTAGCACTCCCATAGAAATATGAGAACACCGACTAGGAAAGGTATGGAATCAACATTTGACATTGAAGCAACTCGAATACCAGAATCAAAACAAGAACAAGGATAGATATGCAACATGATCTTCACAATATCATCCGAACAGAGAATTGAACGAATGAATTCTGTAGGTACATCAACTTGACGAGAAGCCACTTGGAGAACAAAAAGTAAATAAAAAAGGAACACGGAACAGATGGAACAAATACAAGATAGAAGCTTCGTCCGACATCTTCGTGCTGAAAGTTCATGGAACGTGTTACAAAAGGGTTTTGCAATCCCCGGATCAGCATAGCCAAGGACCCTTTAAGATGCAACTCCCGATCGGAACAAGCCCATAAAACCACTTCACTCAATGTAGAACCCCGAACTTCATATCGTGCATCCGTTGGAAGAATGCCTAGAACTACTAGATGAACCCACCTATAGATTTCCAAAAGTTTCCAGTTATGCAATCAGGTGTTGGGGATACACGGGAAGCACCGCGCAATCAACTCTAAACCTACATCCAGGTGTATCCATCCTTCAACACATAACCAGTTGTTCTCGGAAACCGTTTACCTCGGACCTTCGAAACGCATCCACTATACAAGCTATGGCAATACTCCCGAACTACCTCCCCAGTACTGGGTTATGTCGGGGTTATCTTGCCACTAACCGCATAGGAGAGTTTTCGATGTCGGCCGTCTTAAGTATTCTAGTACTGTCCGATGGATTTGTGACGACAACACCTCGGAGCTCAACTCCCCGGGACACTGCCACAACCCCTAATGACAGGAGGCATCGAGAACAATGTTCTCGTCACAAAGACATCGAAACAATCCAAATAATACTCGCGAGATCCTAAAAAAAAATTTGTGCATTTTTGAGAATAGAAGAGACAAAAGTAATCGTAAGGAGTCCTCACCAGAGAGAAAGGGGATGAGAAGCAAAGAAATCCTACTCTCCGATATAAATATAGGACTCAAAAATATTTTCAGTGTGTGCCTAGACTCAACCGTCAACGATTCGATCAATCAGTGGGGGCTTCTAGGTCGGAGAAGGCTCTGATACCAACTTGTAATGCCCAGGATGGGACTATATCTCCTACGTGTCGAGGCACGACTTAAAGATATAAGCCCATCCTAGAATGATCTCAAGTTTGGTATCTTTGCACGACTCATGTAAAAGAGGGATTAAATTGCAAAAGAAGATAGTTGGCTTACACTCGCCACTTCACACAATACATTACATAAGCAAGACATCATTCAAAACATCACAACCCGACTACGGGTGAAGATCCAAAGAAAAGATACCAAACAACATAAAGCCACAGGTCAGGATCGAATCCTAGTAGAAACCACTACTGATCGACGGAAAACGTCAAAAGCATACGGCCACAATCTTCATCGAGCTCCCAGTGAAGAACTTGAACCAGCTCCTGCATCAAACTCGGCTGAACCTGCATCTGGTGTTGTAGTATCTGTGAGCCACGAGGACTCAGCAATCCCATAACCATGGGTATCAAGACTAGCAAAGCTTTATGGGTAGGAAGAGGTAAAGTGGTGAGGCTGCAGCAGCGGCTAAGCATAATATGGTGGCTAACTTACGAGTACCAGAATAAGATGAGCTTCTACGCAAACGGTCGTAAAAGTAGTGATCGCTAAAGATCCTAACCACATACGGTCAAACATAACCCCACCGTGTTCTCTTCTCAAAGTGAAAAGAGACAGTCACGGTTACTCACACAGTTGTGTGTTTTACTTCGGATCCTCTGTCAAGTTTTCTACAACCGGACATTAACAAATTCCAATCTGCCACATAACCGCGGGAACGGCTTTCGAAAGATCATAACCCTGCAGGGGTGTCCCAACTTAGCCCATCACAAGCTCTCACGATTAGCTGAAGTGATAAATATAATATCATCACTCCTTATCTTAGGGAAAATCCGATCAGGCTCGGCATCCCAGTAGCACAAGTCATTTCGACAATGGTAAAACAAGTCCAGCAAGACCTCCCGGCGTGCCGACACCCTGATAGTAGCCGCGCGTATCTCGTCTCAGGCCACAACCGGATGGGTGATGCTACAGGACCCAATCCTCGAGTTTCCCCGTGGTGGTTCCCGCAGGCTCCCCGTTTGGGACCAACACCATCAGCACTGGCCCCCCCTGCTATGTAGAATTAAGAACCCGGGGACATGACCCCCTATGCAACATATTAATTATTTAAGTTGTTATTATGAGCAAATTAAAACCAATGTTGGGCCTTGCTGGAGGAGTTTTATTCAAAGTCGAAGTGTCAAGGGGTCCCCATTTCACCCATCGTGTAAGGAACGCAAAATCAAGGAACATAATGCCGGTTTATCGGCGCCTAAGGTGGCATGAGTGGAACAAAACACCGAGCAAAAGGTCAAGACTTCCACCCATGCCCAGTATATAGGTGTGTTAAAAATAATTATAGATATTGTGATATATCCAACAACAAGTTCCCTCCTGGAACGAACTTCATCTTCACCTGCAACTAACAATGCTATAAGAGGGGCTGAGCAAGCGGGTAACATAGCCAAACAGTGGTTTTGCTAGGAAGGTGTCAAAGGTTAGAGGTTTCATGGCAACAAGGAGAGGCTGACATAAAAGATGGGTAGCGTGACATGTAACGACAGCATCGAGACAACTAAGCATGACAATGGTAGTAAAGGTATCCAAGGGTATGATCATCTTGCCTGGGATTCCACAAGGGAGAAGAACGGATCCATGAAGTAGAAGGAGTAACACAGTCGAGCGAATCCTCACAACTCCGGAACGAAACCGAAGCTAACAAGAGAAACAACCGGAAAGAAGCAAACAACACGGTAAACACACAAACATAAACATGGCATACGATGCACATCCAGATATGATGCATGTCCAGTTTAAATATGCATGTCATGGCAATGAGCACAAACAAATACTACAAGTTAAGTGGAGCTCAATATGCAACGAGTTGCATATTGACGAAACACCACATTTAATTATTTAATTGACTCTTGTTTATTTAAAGACAAGATTAAATGTTTGTTAACATGGCAAGAGGTGAAGCATAAAGAAACTACACTATTTAGACATTTTAAATGAGGCCGGAAATAACAACAACAATTCCGGAAAATCCCCATGAGCATGTTTAGCAATATTTAAACAACAACAATTAAACATATAATGTTGTTAATATGATGCGGATGACATGATCAAGCTTATGCAATTTTATTAGAAGGTTAACAAGAAGATGATAAGAAGCATCGTCACCGTGGTGGAAGGAAAAGGGTGCCACGGCAACAATTCCGAAAATGATGCCACGGCAACATATCGGTTCCGGTAACTCGTTGAGAGTCCAGTGTAAAAGGAAAGATGGCGTGAGCGAGCCAAACGAGATGAAAGGTGGGGCGATCCCGTTACCGGGTTCCCATGAGTCGGTGACGAGGCAACCGAGGAACATGAAAAACGGACGAAACGGCACGGAGCACACACGGGAAAACATTTTATACACCACAACAAGCATTCCACGAGTCATCCACGGGGTCGTCTCGTTATACCTTTGAAGCGTGCGTTTTGGGGCGGTTCGAGATCGTAGTGGAAGTAGTGGTTCACGTTTCCGAAGAGGAAGAAGTCGTTCACATGGCGGTAGTGGAAGTAGTTGTTCACGGGGTCTTCGATGGTCGACGGTAGTCGTTCGGGCGTCGAGTTCGTAGATGTACTAGCGGTCTCGGCGACGGTAGTGGTACACGACGACGGTAGTTGTACACGTTGGAGTTTCCGTTTCCGAAGAGGTACTTGAGGTTCTCGGCGACGGTAGTCGTTCACGCTCGTAGATGTTCATGTCATCGTAGCCGTAGATGTTCGGGTCTTGTGTAGATGCTCCAGTCGTCGTACACGGGTCCGCTGTCAAGTTCCACAGCACCAAGCAACACGCAAAAACAAAAGCGGCAGGAAAGAGGCACGGCAGCACGGTCTTAGCGGCGCCGGGAAACGGAGGCAGAGCAGCGCATCTTTGCTGCTAGGGGAGGCCGGCGACGGCGGCCTGGACGGAGGAGCTGCACGGGGCGACGGCTTGGGGCGCTGGAGCTGCGGTGCTTGGCCGACGGGGCGACCAGCGTGCTCCAGTGAGGCGGAGGAGATGGGAGGCCACGGCGGGGGCAGGCGCTGCTGGAGAACGGAGGGAGGTGCGGTCGCGGGCCATGGCTCGGCGCTCTGGAGAAGGGAGGCACGGCGCTGGCTCGGTCTGCTGCTCGGGAGGACGAGGCCACGGGATCCGGCCGGCGGCCCTGGAGGCGACGGCGGCGACCCCTGGCGTCGAAGAGGAGCAGTCGCTCCTGGCCGACCCGGCGGCTCGCGGCATGGAGGCGAGGCCGCTGCAGTGCGGTGAGGAGGAGGCAGGGACGAGCAAGGAGTCGCTGGCGCGCTGGAGTGCGGAGCAGCCAGGCGCGGTGGCTGCGGGGCTCCATGGCGAGGCGAAGAGGAGCACGGAGGGAGATGGCGACGAAGGAGGGATCGAGGGAAAAGGCCACGAGCAGAGGGAGGGGATGCGGAACCGAGCGATGAGAAACGGGCAGATCGAGGCTGGGAGCGAGGGGAAAAGGTGCGGGAGGACTGGGAGCGATGCTGGGCACGAGTGGTGGCGGCGGGGAGGGAGAGCGAGGGGAGATGGATGTCGGGCTAGGGTTTAGGGAGACTTGGGCCGAATGGGCCAGGGAGGAGAAGTGTGGGCCGGCTGGAGGGGGATGGCCTTGGCCCATGGAGGCCAGGAGGAATTGGAAGGCTGGTGGCTTTGGAGGCCCAAGAGGCTGGTTCTCTCTTAATAAAAGAGAGAAAAGGAAAAAAATAGAGACAAAGAAAGAAAAAAAAGATAGAGGGGGTTAGGAGCAGAATTTGCACAATAGGTCAATTTCCTGGACCCGCAAAAATGTCAGGAATTTAAATAAAATAGTTGGGGGGGTTTTGGAGGAACCTCGAAACAACGGAAATAATTATTGGCAAGGGTTTGAAGGAGAAACTCGAAGTGAAAAAGACATGGGGAAAAATATGCAAGTGTGTGTTGGTGATTCCGAAGCAATGGAATATTTATTAATATAGCTCCATAATTGTTAGGAGGCTTTTATATGTTATAAAGAGAAGTCACCTTCCCTCGATTTAAATGGACCGAAGGTCCACACAATTTATTTAGGTTGAGATGCAAAAAAAATATGACATGATGGCATGATGACATGATGCAATGCAAAATAAATAAAGCAAGCACAACTGAAACACACGGGAGACCCGGAACATCTGGAATCTTCTGAAATCTTCTGGGATCTTCTGGGACGTCGGTCTTCGGGCGTCACAGTCGGGACACCTTTGCCTCTATCGTCTTTATGACATGCATTAGCATTTTATTAGTTACATACATGGTCATATTCAAGCTGGCAATGGTTAACCGTTACCCGCGTCCCCATGGGTAATTACTCTGTAATAGGACGGGGATCTCCCAACTTTAATACCCACGGGGAAGCTTGTAGGTCAAATACCTTACTCAGCATGCACGACAGGGATGGGGATGGGATAACATGACCCATGCCCGCTACCCGCCTTACCCATGAAGGCCTTACATGCAGGCTAAAAATTAGTAGACCCCACGTAATTTCCGCCCTTACCATTGAAATAATCACCCATCCCACCCATTTGGCCAAAAAGCCCGAAGAAAACCCTAACCTAGACACAACATACTATTTATTGTGCTGAAATCATATTTTTTCTATTGGAATGCTATATGACGTTATTGTTGAATACGTGTAAGGTTTCCTGACGAGTATAAAAGACCTGACGGGGATGGGGATGGAAATATTTGTGTCCCTGCAGACGGATATGGGGACGGGGACAGGCATGGTAAGGTGTCGCGGGGACGAAAATGAGAGTTCAATACTCGTCTGGGTAATCCCCATTATCAGCCCAAGTCATATATTTGACACTAATATGAAGGGTCCAGTGGAGGTAGTACCCTTAATCCAGGTTACGAGGCTCAGTTTGTGTTGAGCCTCTAAGTTGACTGATATTATTAAGAAAGTATCGATATCTACAATACTAAATTAATACTCTCTTCATTCCACATTATAGTGTGCTTGTGCTTTTCGAGAATTAAGTTTGACCATTCTCCAGCCGCAGTCGGTCTCGATATACGAATTTAGTGGTATAATTTTTGCTCTCGCCGCAGTCGGTTTCAGTAGTTAAATTTACGGTCAAAATTGAATCTCGGCAAGCGCACACACACTACATTGTTTTTTTTTGAACATAGTACATACGCAAGCGCTCATACATACGCGCATACACTCAACCATATGAACGCACATACGCACACCCTATCCCCATGAGCACCTCCGAGAGACTGAGCCGGCATATCATCTTGAGATTTTACGAAGTCACCGTAGGTGTCTCGTAGTCGACGGAACGTCTCCTCCCACTGAAAGCATGTCGCCGAAAATTCTGAAATAAATTCAGGATATATGCGAGCACCAGGATTTGAACCCTGATGAGCTGGAGATATCACTGTCCATCTAACCAACTCAATCACAGGTTGATTCGCGACGCACTACATTGTGAAATGGAAGGAGTATATCATGTAGATATATTTTTCGTTAAACTAATACAAGCTGACCTTGGCTTTTTGCACGACATTAATAGCTGCCAAATACGGTAGGACGGTGCAAATTGCTAAGAAAAACAATTCGTAACATCAATACGCGAAGGGTGAAAATAAGAGAAAATGACCAATACAATCCAAGAAGTAATATAAATAAGTAAGTGGCGACGTCATCAGGATCCACAATTCTATGCCGGTGAAGGGTGGAATTATCCCTTCTCCGGCATCATTTGATCCTGAGATATACTCTCTCACGCCCGCTCGAATTCCTTCCAACGAACCTCCCTAATCAGTCCCTAATACACAAATCCGTGTGAGTTCTGTCGAGCCTCCTCGGTTATCTCGGTTCTTGCTTGGATCGTGGACATATCCTTTCTTTTCGAGCTCTGATTTGCGAGCTTGGTTTGTTGTTTCTCTGGTTCAGATTACCCAGGAGATTTGATCTCTTCAGGGTGGTCTTATTCGTCGAATCTGGGGCGAAATTCAGAGGTATTTTTCGGCGGTGTCGGTTCCCGATCCCGCCCAGGTGGTTTGTTTATTTTATCCTGCACCATTAGCTTGTTGGATTGGCGTAAAGTTCGGATTCTCGGCAGGGATACAAGGTAGATAGGGACAATCCCGAATTTAGGGATCGGGAAGTTCCCGATTTCTTGAAGAATTGGTTCGAGTTTTGAGGTGAAATCAATAAGGGCCAGGAGGTGCATATTCTTGATTATTTCTCCTGATTGTTAATTGAGTGAAAAGATTGTTCTTTGAGATGGATGGTCGTGGTCGCCAGGAATTCCCATGCTAGATGTTCCAGCGTTTCATGTTCTGATGATCTGTGCCGCGCAAAAGCTCCCAGATTGTGGGCAAAATGTATGCCGTGGGAAAGGTCTTGTACAGTGTCGCCGGCCCATTCCACCCATTTGGCGGTGCGGTCGACATAGTTGTTGTGCAGCAGCAGGATGGCAGCTTCAAGAGTTCGCCGTGGTATGTGCGATTTGGCAAGTTCCAGGGGGTTCTCAAGACAAGGGAGAAGGTGGTAAACATTGCTGTGAATGGCGTCGAAGCCGGGTTTCACATGTACTTGGATAGCAATGGTGAGGCTCACTTTCTCAGGGATGCAGACTCAATTACTGCGGATGGGGATTTTGTTGTGTCCACTTCATCTTTGGGGGATGAACGGGAGGTGCTGATGCAGGATGCACAATTAAGGAAGTCCAAGAGCACTTCTTGTGATATCTCAACCATGGAGGCCAGTGCTGGGGATGGGAAGATGCCTGCGAGGACAGTCTCAAGACAGAGCACCATACTAGAGCGGATGTTTGGACGGAAGCCAAATAAGGACAATGCCCCTGCTGTGGATAGCATGTGCTCATTAGAGCGTGCGGAGATTGCAGCCGAACTCCTTGATACAAAGTGGTCGACAAATCTCTCGGGTGGTTCAGAAGCTCCTAATTATGATCATGAACCTTCCAGTAGTTATCTGAGAGATGCTGGCAACGGTAATCAAGGGGAAACCACAAAAATGGTATTGCCAGATTGTAGCTTTGATCGTGACAAAGCAATGGGCTCTAATTGTGACAATGTGGACAGCACTGTTGGTAGCCCACATGGAGGAAGGAGTTCAGGAGATGAAAAGGCGCACTGTATACAAACCACCAGTGTCAAGGAGGATATTGTTGCCATTTATGCGCATAAGACTGATGGGATCATGTCAACTATAGACCGACCAGGATCAGAATATCTGTCAGATGATATGGATACAGTTAAAAGTATCAATGAGTCTGTTGATACTCAAGGTGAGTTGCAGGGTAATCTTGAAGATGTTACGGTAAGGGAAATGCACACGGAAGTTTTTTCCCATGGCATTTTTGAAATTCATGCAATTGAAACAGGCATTACTGATTGTAAAAGTGAAGTGGTTTCCAAGTTTGTCGCTGTTGATTCCGACAAGTTCAATCAAAATTTTACTGAAGCGAATTCACCAACTTATAGCACAACCACATATTTATCAAGTGAAACGCGTGATGGTTCATCGATTGCTTGTGGTCATGAGGCATGCCAAGAGAAAGTGGTCATTATCAGTACCTCGAAGACTCTGGAGAGCTCATATGATGTGTCCAATATTTTGGCTGATGAAGTTCATTATGCTGAAGGTATCTCATTGGCTGATGGTCTCCAGTTTGAAGAGTGTTCCAGAGTCTCCAGTGGAAAATTGGAACAGGAAGATGTCAAGGAAAGACCACTGTCAAATCATGGTTCTAGCAATAAAGAAGACTTGTATAAGTTGGGTATTCCAGAAGTTTCTGTTTTTGGCGACTCTAGTTCTCGAACCTTCCAAGCTAATCTTCCTGATAAGGATATTTCTTTCAATACTCTTGTCAATGAGCACATGGATATTTCTGTGGACACTGCTGCAAATGATCATAATACCAGCTCATCTCATGATTTAGCTTGTCAGCATGGTCTAATATTTCCTGATGCTTCTCCTGGTGGTATAGATATATTGAGTTATGTGCATGAAAATGATTCTGACGATGTAGCAAAGGATTCCACGGTGAATACTAAAACATGCTATGGGGAACATGATGTTTCTTTCAATCAGACACCAAAAATTCACGTGACCAGAGAGTGCATTGCCCAAACACCAGATTTCCCTAATAAAGTGGAAGGTGAAGTTTCATCAATTGTTTTTGAATTTTCCAGTTTGAGCAAAGTCGACACAGAAAATATCAAGCTAGAATATGATGAGAACCGATCTGGTTCTGCAAGTGGAGTTGACATTGAGCTTATGCCCGACGAGCACGGAGAGTGCATTGCCCAAACACCTGATTTCCCTAATAAAGTGGAAGGTGAAGTTTCATCAATTGTTTTTGCTTTTTCCAGTTTGAGCAAATTCGACACAGAAGATATCAAGCTAGAATATGATGAGAACCGATCTGGTTCTGCAAGTGGAGTTGACATTGAGCTTGTGCCTGATGAGCCCGGAGAGTGCATTGCCTTCCCTAATAAAGTGGAAGGT
>LR738712.1:345258021-345297798 GCA_902687465.1 Secale cereale
TTCCCTAACAAAGTAGAAGGTGAAGTTTCATCTTTTGTTTTTGGTTTTTGCAGTTTCAGCAAAATTGACACAGAAAATATCAAGCTAGAATATGATGAGAACCGATCTGGTTCTGCAAGTGGAGTTGACATTGAGCTTGTACCTGACGAGCCCGGAGAGTGCATTGCCCAAACACCTGATTTCCCTAATAAAGTGGAAGGTGAAGTTTCATCAATTGTTTTTGATTTTTCCAGTTTGAGCAAAGTCGACACAGAAAATATCAAGCTAGAATATGATGAGAACCGATCTGGTTCTGCAAGTGGAGTTGACATTGAGCTTGTGCCTGACGAGCCAAAGGACGAAGCAGAAGCACTTATGTCTTTATCGCAGCTTGTAAAAAAAACAGCTGCTTGCCATAATAAATTAGAAGATGAATTTTCACCAATTATTTCTGATTTGTCTAATTTGAGCACAGTTGAAGCAAAAAACGCCAACTTGGAAGATAATGAGAACAGACCTAGTTCCGCAAGTGGAGTTGAATTAGTGCCTGTGCCTGAGGACCCAAGGGATAAAGCAGAAACAATTGTGCCGCCCTGTGAGTTTGTAGATGAAATTCAGTTTCAATTTAGTAACACTACAAGTTTTTCTGACAGAATGGATGGTATAGTAGCTAATAAAGCAGCATTTGAAGGAGTGCATAATACAACTGATGGTGATGCAGATGAAGAGGGGGTAAAGGATATTGATCTCGAAAATAAATCAGAAAACAATCCTGATTTTTCAAGGCCTGAGATTATCCTTGTTCATATTCCTGGAAGTGGGTTGCATCTATGTGATAATAATCTGGAGGCTAAATCTGCACCAAATATCCGTTCTCACATACACGATCTTGAAAGATCTGATAGTTTTCAAGTAAGTCGCTCACTGTACAATGGTAAGAATAGTGAGGTTGATCCAATCAAGAGTAAGAACTCTGGCTTTTCAGAGCAGGAACTAGATGGCACTAGTCAGTCAAAAGAAAATAGTGCCCCAAGGGATAAAGGAGAAACAATCGTGCTGTCCTGTGAGTTTGTAGATGAAATTCAGTTTCAATTTAGTGACACTACAAGTTTTGCTGATAGAAAGACCCTGGATGATATAGTAGCTAATAAAGCAGCATGTGAAGGAGTACATGATGAAGCTGATGGTGATGCAGATGAAGAGGGAGGGAATGACACTGATTTCGAAAATGAATCAAAAAAACATTCTGATTTGTCAAGGCCTGAGATTATCCTTGTTCCTGTTCCTGGAAGTGAGTTGCATCTATGTGATAGTAATCTGGAGGCCAAATCTGCACCAAATCTCTGTTCTCACATACACGATCTTGAAAGATCTGATAGTTTTCAATTAAGTCGCTCACTGTACAATGGTGAGAATAGTGGGGTTGATCAAGTCGAGAGTAAGAACGCTGGCTTTTCAGAGCAGGAACTAGAAGGCACTAGCGAGTCAAAAGAAAATAGTGGCCCGTGTGAGCTCATCAACAGTCCACTGCCTGATAACAAGCACTATGATGACCTGAAAGACGATTCGTTCAACCCTTTTGTGGGTGAGTTTGTTTTACCATATGAGCTAATACGTCTATGCGCTATAGTAGGCTTTAATGATATTTATTTTGTTCTGAAGATTAAAATGTGATGCTTATCTCTTAAATCTTAGTAATAATTTTGTTCCGCGGCATGTGCAGTGAATTTTGTAGATATACTCATATTCATCAATTTCAGGGGACTGGATCCAGTTTCATTTTTTACTTTTGTTAGTTGCCTGCAGTATTGTATGTGTCAGTGTAATAATCGCTAGCTGTGTCATTTTTGTAGAATTATCCCTATGCAGGCACTTGTTATCGGAAGGCATGGGAGCAGATGCTGCTTGCAAAACATTTGATGCTGAGAAGATAACCTTAGAGAAGTTCCGTGCCATGGAGCAGTCATTGATAAGAAACGATAAGCTAGTTGTTAGGATTTCTGGCCGTTACTTTCCCTGGGATGTAGCTGCACCTGTCGTACGGGGGATGGTTTCTTTTAGAGAGGAACAGCTCTTTGAACACCAAGGTATGATAAAGGTGGAGCGAGTTGAGCCAAGCACAGCACAAGGCGGCAGCTGGAGAATTTGGCCATTTAGTTTCAAAAGAACGAGGACTATTAACAGCATCCAGCCAGTTTGTGAGAGCACAGTCGTGAGTACTTTGTCCATTCCTGTTAGAGAGTTTGATGGAGAAAGAAATAAACCCAGTGCAAAGATGATGGAGAGGAAGGTGCGATCGCTCACTCCAACATCTGAGGAGCTTGCGTCTCTTCATCTCAGAGAGGGCAGGAACATTGTGACATTTACCTTCTCCACTGCTATGCTTGGGACACAGCAGGTTAGCTGCCATTCTTTCATCATCACACTTGATTTGCCAGTTTCTCATCCTCCCCACCTTTTCGACAGGTAGATGCTCACATATATCTATGGGAATGGAATGCACACATTGTCATATCAGATGTTGATGGAACTATCACCAGGTGAGTTGGGCAAATCCAGTTGGGATTCTTTTGAATCCGTCTCCTGAATGCCAGGAATATGATGATTTAAATACTTTGATTAACTTCTTATTATCTTTTCAGTTTTAAAATGACATTTTGTGTTAAATGAGAAGTGGTACTATATAAGTAAAAGAGTTTGGAAAAATAACGTCCTATTTTTTGGTTGATTGAACTTATCCTATCTGCTTACAAGAGGGAGGGAAGAACATGAACAATTTTTTTCTTATTCCAAACATTCAAATATGTATTTTGTTCACTACAAAACAGGGGCATTTTGTTCTTATTCCATACATTGAGATATTTATAACTGTAACTATAAATGCAGGTCTGATGTTCTAGGTCAGTTTATGCCAATGGTTGGTGTTGATTGGTCTCAAAATGGAGTTGCTCATTTATTTTCTGCAATAAAGGTATGCAGCAAGACAGAAGTACTAAATTTCATTCCCAGATATAGCTCAAGACTGTCGCAATTGATCCATTATATATCATCTTTTCTCCAACCACAGAAGATTCTCCAAATGCCTGAAGAGTTGCATATGTTTGTTTTTCTGTGTGAATTTTTGCAGCAAGCTGGTCCTAAAATGTTTTTAATTGTGTTTGTTCTTATGGCCTTCCGCAGGAAAATGGATACCACCTGCTTTTTCTAAGTGCACGCTCTATTTCACAGGCCCACCTAACAAGGCAGTTTCTTTTCAACCTAAAGCAGGTATTAAATTTTTTTCCCACCCTTTGTTCATCTGTTTGTGCCCTAAAGTCACAAGTGGTGATATACTTTATATGTTGAATACCCAATTATCTAATAAAGAGTGCGAAGTTTTGATCTATCTCATTCTACCCACATGTCAATAATGGATTTCAGGACGGAAAAGCACTTCCTGATGGCCCTGTCGTGATATCTCCTGATGGCCTCTTTCCATCTTTGTACAGAGAAGGTGAGCGCTAGCTTTTATATATTAGGGACAGTGGTAGGAACTGGATCCCTACCAGGGCGTGGTCTCAGGTTGTAGGGGTGGAAGGAGGGATGTCGTGGAGGAAGGCGAGAGAGAGAGAGCGCAGGGGCAGCAGCTAGCGTTAGGTCTCCCAGCTCCCTAAGGAAGCCGAGCAAATATGATTGCTTCTTGCTTAATCCCAAAACGGGTCCTTACACGAGTTTATATAATCCTCCTAATGAGGTAATTGGGCTAAGCCCCTAATAACGATAAGATAAACTGGGCCACAACTAACTAGCTAAGCCCCTAATATGCCGGTCATAACATCTCTCCCCGCCTGCACAAACAGCTCGTCCTCGAGCTGGAAGGCGGGGCAGATCAATGGTCGCCAAACACCTCCGCGTCAACTGGGGCGGGCTGGTCGCCGAGCCCGGCGGCGGCAGGGTCCTCCTCAATGTAGTCTGCAGCCTCCAGGTAGAAGAGTCATGGGCAGACGTGGCTCGGTACGTAGGGCTCGTCGCAGTTGAAGCACAACCCTTGGCGGCGACGCTCTAGTTGCCCGGCCGGGGTGAGCTGGCGGAACGGGCGTGCCGCAGCCGCGGCGAGGGGCGCCGCGAAAGCCTGGGCAGGCCGACCCTGCGCGGGAACTTCCGTCCAAGGTGGCGGCCTAGCGGCCCGGGGCGGTGGCGCCTGCTGGATGGCCACTGCGCGACGCTTGAACGCGCGGGCGTAGTACATGGCTGTCTGGAAGTCCTGTGGCCCGCTCATCTCCACGTCCACACGGATGTGGTCCGTTAGGCCGCTGACGAAGAGCTCAGCCCGCTGACGAGCCGAAACGCCGGGGGCGTGGCACGCCAGTGACTGGAAGCGGTCGGCGAAGTCTTGCACCGAGGTGAGGAACGGAAGACGCCCAAGCTCCGCCAGACGGCTCCCGCGTATAGGCGGACCGAAGCGCAAGAGGCACAATTCGCGGAAGCGCTCCCATGGTGGCATGCTGCCCTCATCCTGTTCGAGGGCGTAGTACCACGTCTGCGCGGCTCCTCGGAGATCATACGAGGCGATCGAGGTGCGGTCGGACGCGAGCGTGCGCTGTCCCCTGAAAAATTGGTCGCATTGGTTGAGCCAATTCAGGGGGTCGACGGTGCTGTCATAGGTCGCGAACTCCAGCTTGGAGAATCTCGGCGGCGTCTGGACGTGGACGACGTGCTGTTGCGCCTCGTTAGCACGGAGCAGCGAGGATGGCGGGGTCGAGTAGGCCGGCATGAGGGTGCCGCCCTGGAACAGGGGCCCGTCGACGCTGGCGAAGGGCTCGGCGTATCCCAAGGACCCGCCAAACTGCATGGCCGGGTGCGTCGCCGGCGGGGGCAGCACGTGCGGCCTGACCGAGGCCGTCGTGGACCAGCTCAAGGGACCCAGTGAGCCAGGCTGGTAACGGAGACGGCGACGGGGGAAACCGAACCTGGTGGATGGGCACCCTCGGGCCCGTCGTCGGGATGCCCAGGGCCGCGGTCGCCGGTGGCGACGGCTGCAGCTGTTACCCCTGCTGCATGGTGGAGGCCCCGGGGTTCGTCGCTGGTGGCGACGGCTGCAGCTGTTGCCCCTGCTGCATGGCGGCGGCAACGGGGCCCGCCGAGGACGGCTGCTGCTGCGGCGGCGGGGTGGTGGCGAAGGGCACAGGTGGCTGCGGCCCAGAGGATCTCGCGAGGAACGCGTACATGCCCGTGACCGCCTGGGTGAGATCCCGGATGGCAGCCCTCATCTCCTCCGAGGTGAAGACGACGGGGACGGGCGCGGCGGAGGTGACCGGCACCGGCAAGAGCGGGGCGCTGGCCGTGGTGGCCATCGGGGCGGTCGTCGCGGTCGGCAGCGGCATGGTCGGGGTTGGCGGCGGCGAGGACATGATCACACCGAAGCTATCTGATACCAAATTGGTAGGAACTATATCCCGACCAGGGCGTGGTCTCAGGTTGTAGGGGTGGAAGGAGGGATGTCGTGGAGGAAGGCGTGGTCGCCGGCGCTGGGGCGCCGTCGTTGCGTGCTCGCGAGAGAGAGAGCGCAGGGGCGGCGGCTAGGGTTAGGTCTCCCGGCTCCCTAAGGAAGCCGAGCAAATATGATTGCTTCTTGCTTAATCCCAAAACGGGTCATTACACGAGTTTATATAATCCTCCTAATAAGATAATTGGGCTAAGCCCCTAATAACGATAAGATAAACTGGGTCACAACTAACTGGGCTAAGCCCCTAATATGCTGGTCATAACAGACAGACTTAAAAAAAACTAGTATAGCACAGTTTTTTCTCTAGTGCCAAGTTTGAGTTTCTGAATTGATGAGGACAGTGCTGAAGAATCTAGAGGCTGCTGAATTTAGTTTGATCTGTGCCAAGTGAATGAGTATTGAAACCACTGTTGTTTGACATTGTTTTGCAGTTATCAGAAGAGCTCCTCATGAATTCAAGATCTCATGCCTAGCGGTGAGTAACTGACTAGTGACTAAGACACGCATAAAAATCGAGAAGAAAAGACAAGTATGTAGTAATAAAGTGTTGCATACATACAGGATATCAAAGCACTATTTCCTCCTGACTCGCATCCTTACTATGCGGGATTTGGGAATAGAGATACTGATGAGCTTAGTTACCTCAAGGTTGGGATTCCCATGGGCAAGATCTTCATAATCAATCCCAAGGTAAAAAGATATGAAAAGCATTTGCATTTGCATATATAGTGTGAATAAATCCAGTAATTGAAGGCATTTGTTTGTTTATATTTGTGGTTTGGTGCAGGGTGAAGTTGCGGTGAATCGGCGGGTGAATACCAAATCATACATGTCCCTGCATGCTCTTGTGAATAGGGTGTTCCCTCCTCTATCGTCACCACCGGAGCAGGTCTGTCTGTCTGTCTGTCGTGTTTTTTGATTCTCGACTTGAATTTCATGAGTGTGTTTTGTACCTTGACCTGATGGTGGTGACTCCAGGAGGACTACAACACCTGGAATTACTGGAAGATGCCAGTCGCTGATATTTGAGGTGCAGTCTGGGCACAATGCTCTATGGCGTACAGCAATGTCCATAAGAAGGCGAAGGCAGAGGGGTAGCGCAGCGAGGTATTGTTGTCATAACTTGTTATGTTCCCTGCCTGCTACGGAGTAGGAGTAGTTTCTTGCAGGAGGTCAATCCTCACATATACATTGTCTTGTGTTTCCGCAGACCATTGAATGGTTGGCGAATGCTCCTGATGCAAGACGGACGGTGTGTATAATACGGAGTAGGCAACATAGTCTGTACGAGCGATGCCATCATATTGCAGCTTGATTGAGAATGGGAGGCCCCTTGAGTTGGTTTCTTCTTCCTTACTTGCTGTACTATCGTAGTAGTACTAATTTTGTACTATAGAACAACAATACAAGAATTCAAATATCATCAAGTAAGTCTGTTGGATTGGATGCTGGTGATGGCGTTGCGTTTTGCACATGTCAATCTTGTTATTTTAGTTTTGTCTGCCTCTGCTTCGAAAAATGAATATAGCGACCTAGTCAATATTGATCGTTTCCTCCTGTCCCAGTCAGTTTGCTAGGTCCTTCTGCTATTTGCTTCGTTTTTTTTCCGTCTGTTTATAAGAAATTGGCTCTGGCTTTAATAATTCAGATTTGCTATTTGAGATCTAGGTGTGAAGTACTCCTAGTTACCTCAATGTACTCCCTGTGTCCCGGTGTGAGAAACGCTTTTATATTATGGGACAGAGGGAGCAACTTTCTAATCACACGATTTAGACATCTAAGATTCATGTTCTTTGGTCCTTTTTCGTTTGTTCAAAGTGCTTATAAGGACGTCATGCGCCTACTTTTTCGTTTGTTTAAAGTCTTATTGATGAGTCCGGGTAGGTCAGGAGACGAGTCGGTCAGACTCAACCATGTACAGTATTTTGTTCGCTTCAATGTTGATCCATTTAAGCACCGATCTACGCCGTGTTGCACTGTTGCACTGTTTCCTTTCTCTATTTTTTTTTCCATTTGTGTGTTTTAAATTTACTAGCAAGAGGGTCCGTGCGTTGCAACGGGTGAAGATCGCATCGGCCACGCATAATTTAGTCACTGTGAATTCGCAAAAAACAATAAGTGTGATCTAAAACATAATGATGATTTGATTAATGCCCCACGTGAAATATCTATAACATGAAGAAGAATTTTCTTTGTAAAAATTCTTAACGTACGTGTAAATCTGGGAATGGTTTCATACTTAAATCATACTTGAACCATACCCGTACATGTATCTCTCAAAACCATACTTGAACCATACCCGTTTGCTGTCATTTTCAGCCCAACCAAAACTAAACCCTCTATTTTTTTCACCCAAATCAATTTAAACCCAATACATAACCGTGGATTTAAACCCAATACATAACTACGGGTTTGCTTCAATGTATATATGATTGGACAAATCGACATGTTAAGAAGCAAATGACATAGAAAAGGCATAAGTGCATCTACAACAGTTCGGGAACAAAGTTATCGTTGAGATACGGTCAACACAGAACAAAAGTCAAAAAAAAGACAGTGCCCATGACTGAAAAGCTCACTGACAAGTGTATTAAAACCAATTGCTTAGCAAAAGCAAAAGCAAACACATTCGATTTGCATGTGTTTCCCCATAATACATAATTACATAGTGCATCGCAGCATGTACGCGGATCAAAGATACTCGTTGTCGATGCATTGTTGCTTATTGCACATAACCAATGCCCAGAAACCGGTTTGAACCCATAGTTTATAACCTTTAATAACCAAACTGTTTAAACCCATAATCAACTATACCCAAATTGGTTTCTTCACATACCCAAACCAAAACCAAACTAAAAAACATTCAGCCCAATAAAACCTGAACCAATCAAAACCCAAAGAAGAACCGAACCATTTCACCCACTTTTTAATAACCATTCTCAGGTTTACGTACGTGTGGTTTAAAAATAGAAACGTGCGTTGTTGGACTTGTCGGCCATGCGGCATGGCTCTCTCCTCCTTTGAGAACTGGGGCTGTCATCATAATTTTTTGATTTTACCAACGCGCTTTTAGGATAGATGTTTGTAAGCATTTTTTAGGTCTGCACTCTTTTTTCATCCATCGATCGAGGGTATTTTATTATACCTATCGCCGACCATCTCTTTTCATATGCAACTTTTGCATGTCTTTCTCACACGTGCACGTCTTTCCATCATAATTTCTACCATATATCATACTCCCTCCGTCTAAGTGAGTACGTCATCTTAGGTTGTGCACCGTGACCAAGGCAGAGTGAAAAACAAGAGAAGTTAATGTTCATTTGCTAATTAATAGCATTTCATGCAATGAACTGACCACTGCATGTCGTGTTTGGTAGCCTCAAGTCATTTAAAGCAGACACACCTCATATTTCTTATGGTTGATTCCTTTGTTTATGCCAAGAAACAAAAAACGGGGTGAGAATTAATGTACCACGACTAAGTGTTTTGGAATTATTTGATTTTCGTAAGATGACTTACTCACCTAGACGGAGGGAGTAGATTCAAATAGCCCGCGATAGCTGCGCTATAACTGCCCAGGAGCCTCGTCAGGCCAGAGCCTTCATGTTTCCTTATTATCCGTAATTATCCAACCATATATAGGTCTGTCCTTCCATGAAATCCTCTTTAATTTCTCTATTAATTTTCCATCAATTCGGGACGGTTGACTGCATATTATAATTGCATGCTATTGTGCATGACAGAATTTTGGGTTCTTCTTTCCCACCAATTCCCTCCATGGACCTTCTTAATTCTTCCATTAAAGCACGCAACTTCCTTTTTTTTCAGGACCTTCTTAATTCTTCCATTAAAGCACGCAGCTGACCGCTTCCTTTCCAAGTCTCTTGGTTCTCTCCAGGGAAGAATGAGCCCATTGTTTACCACCTTCTCCTTTTTTATCCTCAACGCGGCTTATTGATTTGAATTCGCAGATGTATATAAACTGGTGTTATTGCAGGTAACGACGTGAGGTGGTACTATATATAATGAACAGAGACTCTGCTGTTTTCAACAACCATGAAATAGGTCAGTTGGACTACGTAATTTCATCCAAACGCAGGTTGGGAGTTCGATTCTTGCTGCCGCATTTTTTTTCCGACAACAACTTAGTCCTCGAGCGACGGCCCAACTTGGCCCATATGCGTGAGACGTGAAAAGAAGAGGCCCAAAATACTTGATTTCGTGGACAGGTCAAGGTGGGCCGGACGTACGAGATGGGAGGATGCTCGATCAGGCGACGCACGAAGCTCAAAATTTAGTACCACCTCAAATATGTTTTAAATTCAAACTCTAAGCGTAAAATCATGGGAAGAAGCGTATTGTGACGGTGAACCCGAAAAAGTCAATCCGTGCTTTATTATTAAGGATAGATGATGATGAGGACATCACTAACAAGGTTACACCCACATCCCGAACTGATACATATACATGACCAATTACTAGAGCTCGCGCACGCCAATTAAATTACTAGGTACTTTCGTTTCTTGGTAATGATTCTAATGTTCATGAGAATATGATGCTGCCTAAATTGGATAAATTTGTCTTGCTTACAAATGAAGGGCCTAGCTTGAACAAGAAGGATGAACATTGGAGCAAGATTAAGCATGGAGATGATGGCATGCGCAAGGGGAACAAGAACATAGTTACAAGTGATGATTACAGAACTTTGAAGCCACCATAATGAGTGCGTGAAGCCTTGGACGAAATCTACAAGATGCCACTTTATAAATTTCGTCCAGAGGCTATTATAGGTGCTGCGTCACCTTATTATTGGGCCAGGCCCATGTAATTTCGAAATACTTGAATATAGCCTGTTTTTAGAGTGCGTATGTGTGGGGAAACAAGAGTTAGGGTTGGTTTCGGACCCCTCCTTCAAGGGCCACAAAATTCCCCCCTCTTCCTCCATATATACAGTCCGTAGGGCGTGTAGACTTTGGGTTTTGTTTAGATTAAAGTTCACCATATCTGCAACTTCGCGTACTTCGTTTATGTTCAACGACCAAACAAAGACGTCACAGAACCCCACCTTGATCAATGAAGCTTTCCTCTTATATTCGCAATATCCAGATTGCAATCTTAGTTTCTTGCTTGTTCTTCGTTTGCTTGCAGGAAATAGACCCTCATGGTCAGGTTGATCGTGCTCCGGCGTGGTCAATAACCTCTCGGAGTTGGTTTAGCTATTGCTAAGGCGCGACGTCATCGCATGTTCGTAGTCGTATCGCCAAAGTCTACTCCACAAAAAACGATAGCCACCATCTCACCGAAAGACGGGAGACCTTTGCCTCTATCAAGTGGTATCAGAGCCTAGCCAAACTGTTGGTGCTGCTGTTGATACTTCTGTGGCTCCTGCTGCCGCTTAAGAGGAGAACGATTATGCGGGAGATTATGAGGATGAGGTTGATCAAAATCTGAACTACGTGCAACCACCACCACCAGGTCGTCCACATGCAAATAATCACAATGGTAGGGCGGCACCACACCCTCAGGTACGAGATCATGACCATCTCCCTAAACTAAAATTGAACATTCCATCATTTGAGGGTAGATATGTTCCCGATATATATCTTACTTGGGAGTTAGAAACCGAACAACGTTTTACATGTTTAAAATATCCCGAGGAGAGACGTGTTGCTGCTGCTCTTTGTGCTTTCACTAGTTTTGCTTGTGTGTGGTGGTCTCAGTATTGTAGATTATATCAGGATAATATTCCAACTACTTGAGCTGCTTTGAAAACTGCTATGCGTACTCGTTGGGTTCCACCATATTATCAACGCGAATTACTTCAGAAATTGCAGCGTTTAAGACAAGGAAAAAATTCTGTAGAGGAATATTATCAGGAATTACAAACTTTCCTGATTAGATGTGGTATTGTTGAGGACAATGAGGCTATGCTTGCACGTTTTATGGGTAGCTTAAATAGAGAGATTCAGACAATTCTAGAGTATAAGGAGTATAATAATATCACTCGTTTATTCCATCTTGCTTCCAAAGCTGAACGTGAAGTGCAGAATCGGCAGGCCTTGGCGCGAACTAATTATTCTGCAGGTCGACCTTCATCATGGACACCGCGTGCATCATCTACTTCGACACGTCCGGCTGCACCACCGCCTACATCATCCGTCACTTCTAGCCATGATAAAAGCAAACACGCACCACCACCATCAACCAGGAGTACACCTTCCGGTCCCGCGCAGAGCTCTTCTTCATCCATGGCATCCACAGGGCCAACAAATGATGTTATATGTCGTCGTTGCACTGGTCGTGGTCACTATGCGAACAAATGCCCATCTCAGCGTGTCATGATTGCTACTGAGGATGGTGGTTATGAGTCCGCTAGTGACTATGATGAGGAGATTTTGGCTCTTATTACACGTGAAGAACATGATGGAGATGATTCTGAAAATGAGACGCAATACATGGCTCCTGAAGACGCTGACAAGTATGAATGTTTAGTTGCTCAACGTGTTTTGAGTGTGCAGGTCACACAAGCGGAGCAAAATCAGAGGCATAATTTGTTCCATACAAAGGGAGCTGTGAAGGAACGTTCTGTTCGTGTCATCATAGATGGAAGGAGCTGCAACAACTTGGCTAGCATGGAGATGGTGGACAAGCTATCTCTCACCACAAGACCACATCCACATCCTTACTACATCCAATGGTTCAACAACAGCGGCAAAGTTAAGGTAACACGTACTGTTCGTGTGCATTTTAGTATCTCCACATATGCTGATTATGTTGATTGTGATGTGGTACTGATGCGGGGTCAACCCGATCTAGGCCAATCTTTCACGAAATGGAGAGGAACCCACGACGAACACGAAGAACACAAAGGGAAACACGGGGAAAGCACAAGAGGAATACTCAAATCAACACAAAGATGGTCACGCAAGTGCTAGATCCACGATACATGACGAGACACACGATCCATAGTCAACAACGACGGTACAAAGATAGTCTTCTCCGGAAGGAAGTCTTGGGGGTATCACGTAGGATCTTATCCGTAGCGGAGGTCTTGAATCCGTGTGGATCTTCTCCGAAGAGGGCCGCAGTCACTCTCGAGGAGATGAACCACTAGATGAGCAAAGGCTCTAGGTATCAAATGAGCTATCCAAAAGCTAACCCTAGAAAATAGGAGGGGAATGAGTACTTATAATCTAGGGGACGGAATAGGGATACACGGGTCGAAACCCAAAAGGATGTGCACAGGCAGGGCCGAATGTCCGGCGGTCGGGCCGTATGTCCTGGCGTTGGCGAGGCGCCGGATGTCCGGGCATTCCGCCGGATGTCCGGGCTAGCGTGGACGCGCCTCGGTGAGCTTCTGTGATGTGGCGCCAGATTTCCGGGCCCGAGGCCGGATGTCCGGGGCCTGCCGGGCCGGATGTCCGGGACCTGGCCGGATGTCCGGGCCCTGTAGCTTCGTCTATGGGGGCTGTTCTGTAGCTGCTGATCCAGGGGTCGGATGTCCGGGCCAGGGGGACGGATGTCCGGGGCCTGGAGCCTTCTTCAGCTTCTCTCGATGCCATGCTTCGTCTGTGAGCTTGGGGACTTGTCCATCTTCATGAACCTCTCTGATGGGGTCTTCTTGATACCTGAGCACACAAAGCACATCCGTCTGAGGTAGTAACCATGTCTCGCAAGATTCATATGGAAGTTGGAATAGGAGAGATGCCACCTCGGTCTCGAGAGCTCTAGCCCGAGCACGTGTCATTGGTACTTGGGGAACTTGGTGAGGCGATGGTAGGTCCATGGGGATGACCTTGGGATGCTCCGCATCATCTCCCCTCCCTTGGGAAAGATTCGACCTCGGATCGAAATCTTCATCACCATGGAAAGGGGAGAGATACTTGACGTTGAAGGCATCGCTCATGTTGTACTAGTGGCATGGAATGCCAATCTTGTAGGCATTGTTGTTGTAGCGTGCTAGCACCTTGAATGGTCTGTGGGCGCGAGGTAGTAGTTTTGATTTGCGCTCGTTGGGGAAGTGGTCCTTGCGAAGATGAAGCCATACGAGATCTCCCGGTTGGAACACCATTGGTGCCTTGTTGACGTTGAGCTTGGTGGTGAGGCGATGTACTTGTCGCTCGATCGTTGCCCTTGTATCTTCATGCACCTTCTTGAGATAGCTTGCTCGTGCACTTGCGTCCATGTTGATGCGCTCTTGGAGAGGTAGAGGTAGGATGTCCAATGGGGACAATGGGTTGAAGCCATAGACGACCTCAAAAGGCACTTTCCGGTAGTCGAATGTCTTGCGCGGTTGTAGGCGTACTCGGCGATGGGCAAGCATTGCTCCCATTCCTTGATGTTCTTCTTGATCAATACGCGAAGAAGCGTCGAAAGTGTGCGGTTCGTCACCTCCGTTTGGCCATCAGTTTGTGGATGATATGCTGAAGAGAAGAGTAGCTTCATGCCGAGTTTGGCGCATAGAGTCTTCCAAAAGTAGCTCAAGAACTTGACGTCCCGATCCGACACAATAGTCTTGGGCACTCCATGTAGACGAATGATTTCCCTACAAAAGAGATTTGCCACATGTGAAGCATCATCGATCTTGTTACAAGGAATGAAATGAGCCATTTTAGAGAATCTATCCACGACAACAAACACGCAATCTTTTCCATTTCGAGTCCTAGACAATCCAAGTATAAAGTCCGTGCTTATGTCTTCCCATGGATGGTATGGAATAGGAAGTGGCATGTAAAGACCATGAGATTGAGCTTTTGACTTAGTTTTGCGACATGTAGAGCATCGATTGGTGAGGCATGAGACGTCACGGAGCATCTTGGGCCAAAAGTAGTTCTTGGAGAGCGTAGCAAATGTCTTGTCGCATCCAAAGTGACCCATGAGTCCTCCTCCATGAGATTCCTGCAAAAGGAGCAAACAAAGCGAAGACTCGAGAATGCAAAGTTTTTTAGCTCTCATAACATATCCATCCTTGATGTAGTAATGTTCCCAAGAAGTGTGAGTCAAACACTTAGCATAAGGATTTGCAAAGAAAGGATCATGCTCATATAAGTATTTTATGTGCTCAAAGCCAATAACATTCAACTCAAGTTTTGTGAGAAGCATGCATTTGCGGGAAAGTGCATCTGCCACAACATTTTCTTTGCCTTTGATGTATTTGATGATGCAGGGAAAAGACTCGATGAACTCACTCCACTTAGCATGACACTTGTTCAACTTAGTTTGACCCTTGAGATACTTGAGAATCTCATGGTCCGTATGAAGAATGAATTCATGAGGTCTAAGGTAATGTTCCCAAGCACGCAAAACTCTCACCAAGGCATAGAGCTCTTTATCATAAATGGGGTAGTTAAGTTGCGCTCCGGGTAGCTTCTCGCTAAAGTACACAATTGGGCGCTTTTCTTGCATGAGCAGGCCACCTATGCCGGTACCACTAGCGTCACCATGGATCTCAAAAGGTTTGTCAAAGTTTGGTAGGGCAAGAAGTGTTGCATGGGTAAGCATGGCTTTTAGCTCACTGAACGCGGTGTCTCGCGAAGGACCCCAAATAAAGGGTGCGTTCTTCTTGCTCAAGGCGTGTAGATGCATAGCAATTGTGCTAAAGTCCTTCACAAAACGTCGATAGAAACCGGCTAGACCAAGGAAACTACGCACTTGTAGGAGATTCGTTGGTTGTGGCAAAGTTTAATTGCTTCAATTTTAGTTTCATCAACGTGAACACCTTGTGAAGAAACGAAAAATCCTAGAAAAACGACCTTGTCAACACCAAAAGTGCATCTATCCATGTTAGCATATAAGCGCTCTTTCCGAAGGGTTTGTAAAACCGTACGGATGTGTGTCACGTGGTCCTCAAGCGACTTGCTAAAAACGAGGATGTCATCAAAATAAACCACTACAAAGACGCCTATGTAAGGTCGGAGAACGAAATGCATGAGACGCATAAATGAACCGGGTGCTTCCAATGAGCCCATCGGCATGACCAACCACTCATATAACCCAAACTTGGTTTTGAAAGCCGTTTTCCACTCATCACCCTCTTGAATTCTAATTTGGTAGTAGCCACTTTTAAGATCAATTTTTGAAAAGATGGTGGCACCACATAATTCATCAAGCATGTCGTCTAAACGTGGGATAGGGTAACAGTATCTAACGGTGATAGCATTTATCGGACGACAATCAAAACACATGCGAAAACTTCCATCTTTCTTAGGCACGAGAATAACCGGAATGGCACAAGGGCTTAAGATTTCACGTACATGACCTTTGTCGATGAGTTTTTGCACTTGCCGTTGTATCTCCTTGGTTTCCTCGGGGTTGACGCGGTACGGAGCCTTGTTCGGAAGTGGTGCGCTGGGTATGAGGTCGATGCGGTGTTCGATGCCGCGAAGTGGAGGTAGTCCCGGAGGTAGCTCATCGGGAAAGACGTCCGAGAATTCCTGCAACAAATGAGACAACACTAAAGGTAGAGGTGGTGAAGTGTTAGTAGGTTTTGCTTCCCCTTTGCATAAAAGCACAAGGTGAAAGACACTTGAGGGGTTCTCACACACTTCTCCCATCTCACTTTTCGTGGCAAATAGCATGAGTTGTTTCTTGTCGCTCATCGTGGAGTCGCTCATATTTGGCTTGTGGCTCTCACTCTCCATTTGGTGGCTCACTCTCTCACCATTCTCTCCACGATGGTTGGTAGGTAAATGTTTCTCGGCGGCTACTTGACTTGGTGACATTGGGCGTAGCACAAACTCTTTCCCCTTCATCTTGAAGCTGTAATGGTTGGTCTGTCCATTGTGTGTGACTCCACGATCGTATTGCCATGGTCGTCCAAGAATAAGGTGTCACACGGACATAGGGACCACATCACACTCAAGTGTGTCCTCGTAGGCTCCTATCTTGAAGGATACTTGCACGGTGTGCTTGACTCGAAGAGTTCCGGTGTCGTTAAGCCATTGGACCTTGTAGGGATGAGGGTGCTTCGTCTTGACCAATTGGAGCTTGTCGCATAGCTCTTCGCTTGCCAAGTTATGCCAACTTCCTCCATCGATGATAACCTTGACGGAGCGTCCATTGATGCCGGCCTTGGTATGGAAGATGTGACATCGTTGATCGTCATCTTGTTGATGTTGGAGTGTCAAGACCTTGGAGACAACGAGATTGGGACTCGAGTCATTTTCGCAAAACACTTGATGGTCTTCATATTCATTCACTTGGCGATGCATAGCTACATGTTCAAGGGCTTCCATCTCATCGTCGCTCATTGAGTCATAGGATCTATCGTCATTGATGATCATGGTACGAACGGTCTTGCACTCAAATGACTTGTGGCCTCGCCCTTGTCACTTGAAACATTTGATTGAACTCGTCTTGGAGTTGTCCTCGGTAGGAGTCATGGATGAAGAAGCTCTTGGCTTGAAGTTGTTCATAGAAGGTGGGCGACTTGATGTAGTCGCATTCTTGTAGCTTGACTTGTCACCGAAGCTTGTAGATGGCTTGGTAGAGGTAGGAGGAGCCGAAGTCGTTGAAACTTGGTTGTAGGAGCCATAGTTCTTGGAGTTGAACTTGGAGTACTTGTAGTCCTCCTGAACTTGTCGCTCCGCTTTGGTTGCTTGGTGGACTAGCTCGAGGAGATTTGTGTATGGTTGAAAGTCTACAATCTTCTTGATAGGATAGTTGAGTCCATTCAAGAATCTCGCCATCGTTTGTTCTTCATCTTCCGTGACGTTGGCTCTTATCATGGCAATCTCCATCTCCTTGTAGTACTCTTCAACGGACTTGGTACCTTGTTTGAGGAGTTGTAGCTTCTTGAACAAGTCACGGTTGTAGTGTGTTGGCACGAAGCGTGCTCTCATGACTTCCTTCATTTGAGCCCAAGTAGTGATTGGAGGTTCGCCTTTTGCTTCTCTTCTCCCTATGATTTGCTCCCACCAAATGAGAACATAATCTTGGAACTCAAGTGACGCCATTGCAATTTTCTTTTCTTCATAAAAGTTGTGTAGGCGAAAGATCTTGTCAACTTTCAATGCCCATGATAGGTAGTCTTCGTGATCAATGCTTCCGGAAAACTTTGGCATGGTGAACTTAAGCTTGCCATAGCAATGCTCTTCGTTGTTTGCTTGCCTATTGTGAGGGCGTTCTTGATTTGGATGATTGTCAATCTCATGTTGCTCTTGGCGGAGTAGATGGTCATTGTCATGGTGTACTTGCCGAGCTTGTGGTTCTTGTTGAGCTTGTTGCTCTTGTCGAGCTTGAGGAGGAACTTCTTCTTGCATTCGTGCTTGATGGCGCCTCTCTTGCATCTCATCTCGAAGGAACTCCTCTTCTTGACGAGTGTGTCGATTGCGAGTTGCCACATTGTGATGTGAATCATGTAATGCTCGTTGCGCCTCAAGAGCTTGAGCTTCTCGGCGTTGTTGTGCTTGACGTTGAGCCTCGGCATCTTGTTCTTCTTGGTGATGACGTGCTCGCTCTTGTTGTTGTTGGCGTAGTCGTTGCCGTTCTTGTGCTTGTTCAAGTGTAGCTTGGTTTTGACGATGTCGACTTTCTTGCTATTGAAATATCTCTTGGGAGCTCTTGTCATGAAGTGGGTTCCGGTTGTCATGTCGAGCTTGATGTGCGGCTTGACGAAGAGTGTTCGATGTTGGTGTACTTGAGCCGGACGTGTAGTCGGTATGACAACTTGAGCGACTTCGTCTATGAGAAGATGTGGATGAGGAGCGTCAGTTGACTATCAAAGTCCATAGCTCGTTGAATTGGGTAGACATGTTGGTGTTGATGATGTCTAATTGCTCTCTTGGTCTTGCTTCGAATTGGCGCGAGTCGGCGTCGACTTGCTCAATGTGCTCTCGCATAGCTTCACTTTCTTGATGTAGAGCTCGTTGGACACCGAAGAGATGTAGTTTGGTGACATAGTTGTTCGATTCTTGAGGATCATCGAAGAGCGGGTTCGAAGATGTACTTGGCTTATCCATCATTGCAAGCAAGAATGTGAGTGGGAGAAAGGAGAATGCAATACCAAAGTACCTTGACCAAAGTTGACAATGGGTCAATGATCACTCAATAATGTAACCCGGAAATAACACTATTGGTACCACTTCGTGTCGATTCTCACACCTACACAAGTAAAGCTTTGAGAGGAGCTTGGTTAGGATGGTGGCACAAATTCAATGCAATTGTCAAAGTGACTCAATGATGTTGAAAATGATTCACAATTTGCTCATGCAACAAGTAGATCACAAGTAATAGGTAGCACAGGGAATACACACACGGAGAGATAAATGTGGTTGTGCAACCAAGGGTGAGCGAAAATGTGGAATCCACGGAAAATGCTCTTGTTGCACAACACTAGAGAGACGCTAACCGATTGCTTAATAGGCGGATACACACTTGTGCACAACCTATAAGAGGCAAAACGTAGCGACTTCCTATCCACAAGTATACTATGAGTGTATGATGTGCCGATGCTTGAGCACAAGATGATGTATTGGTATCTCATATGATATCTTTTGATGCAAGGAGTATGATGCTATTTTTCTATTACTTATAAGCTTTGGGTGGATCTTTTGCTTAAAAGCTTTTGAGCTCTTTCTTTGGCCACTTATGGATGCTTCTCGGATAAAGGTAGCTATTGTGTATGCGGGACACTCTTGTGTCACACGGAGATATGATGATGTAGTATGCAATATCTATGACTATCACTAATGTGCACAAGTGTCGTGGCCTGGCAATACTCAAATGGCTAGTCTTGAAGGGAAAGCTACGCAAAAATGGTCTATAGGGTGACAATGCAATTGATGAGGACATCACTAACAAGGTTACACCCACAACCCCAACTGACACATATACAGGACCAATTACTAGAGCTCGCGCACGCCAATTAAATTACCAGGTGCTTTCGTTTCTTGGTAATGATTCTAATGTTCATGAGAATATGATGCTGCCGGATACATTTGTTTTGCTTACAAATGAAGGGCCTAGCTTGTAGAAGGATGAACATTGGAGCAAGAACAAGCATGGAGTTGATGGCATGCGCAAGGGGAACAAGAACGGAGTTACAAGTGATGATTTCAGGACTTTGAAGCCACCATAATGAGTGCGTGAAGCCTTGGATGAAATATACAAGATGCCACTTCATAAATTTCGTCCAGAGGCTATTATAGGTGCTCCGTCACCTTATTATTTGGCCAGGCCCATGTAATTTCGAAATACTTGAGTATAAGCTGTTTTTAGAGTCCGTATGTGTGGGGAAACAAGAGTTAGGGTTGGTTTCGGACCCCTCCTCCAAGGGCCACGAAATTCCCCCCTCTTCTCCCATACATACAGCCCTTAGGGCGTCGTTTAGACTTTGGGTTTTGTTTAGATTAAAAGTTCGCCATAGCTGCAACTTCGCGTACTTCGTTTGTGTTCAACGACGAGACAAAGGCGTCACACAACCCCACCTTGATCAATAAAGCTTTCCTCTTATATTCGCAATATCCAGATTGCAATCTTAGTTTCTTGCTTGTTCTTCGTTTCCTGCAGGAAACAGACCTTCGTGGTCAGGTTGATCATGCTCCGGTGTGGTCAATAACCTCTCGGAGTTGGTTTTGTGATTGCTAAGGCGCGACGTCCTCGCACGTTCGTAGTCGGATCGTCAAAGTCGACTTCCTCCAAAACGATAGCCACCATCTCATCGAAAGACGGGACGCCTTTGTCTCTATCAAGTGGTATTAGATTTCCAGGTTGCTCGGTGAGATTTTACAGTTTTTCGTAGTTTAGATCGAGTCTGTTGTTCATACCTATAGTCCATGAAAAAGCCAATTTTTTTAGGGTTAGTTCATCCCATCCGAACCAATCTGAGCCTTTGCATAATCTTTTCTGTATTTGCTTTGTTGAATTTGCGGTTGCATCGTCGTGTCAAGTTGCTGGTCTTAGCATCTAGTCCTTTAGAGTTTCGAGTTCTGTTCACAGGTTGTCACGTCGCCGTTGCCATATATCACCACCGCATCATCGTCATCGCTGCTGCCATATACCACCACCGCACCAACTTCATCACCGCTGCCATATTCCACCACCACATATTCACCGCCAATCCGAGTCCATATAGGCCACCACATATCCGCCGCCATCACGCCAATCTGAGTCCACCTGCAACATATATCCGCTACCAGTCCGAGTTCCACCAGATTCATCTCCGCTACCAGTCCGAGTTCCACCAGATTCATCTCCGCCACCAGTCCTATTCCGAGTCCAGTGTTTAGTTACTCTGTTTTGGATTTCCAGACCACGCCATACTCCGAGTCGTGACAGAGAAGGACTCCCAAACATCCGTGCTACCCTCAGTAGAAAAATAGTTCCAAACTAAAAAAAAACTAAGTCTGGAAAATTCTGGCTAGGCAGTTTTTAGACCATTTGTAGACTTTTTTGAAAAAAAATGTTGCGGAGCAAAAAAAAAGAGGAAAAAAAAGTGCAAAAAAAGAGAAAAATAAATTCAGAGTGTGCTCCTCCCTTGTTTACGTGCCGCGCCGTGATTTTGTTAGTGTTCTAGGCTCGCGTCTCTAGCACGGTCTAGCCTAGGATCAGCACAGTACCGTTGTTGAGCGTTTATTCAACTTTGCATCTCTGAATTGATTATTGCTGACCCTTTTTGCTACCATATTATAAGCCTTCCCAGCTCCACATACATCTACATCATGCGTTTAACTCTCCCTGGTAATCGCTCTATCCAAGCTTTGAGAGTTTTGACTACATCGGTTGCCGATCACCGCGTGCCGCTAGGTAAGAACTGGTAAGAATTTGAGATTTACTTGACGGATTTGTGACACCCGCCACCACCACCACTTGTTAGTAGTCTGTAGGATCATATTCTTGTGTGTTTCTATTGCTGCTAACCATGCCAGGATCACAAGCCGACGAGACTGACTGGGAGAACTTGACGAACAAGGAGCTTCATGATAAGTTTCAGCAAATGATGAGTGGACAGGTGCAAGATGTGCTAAACAGATTTGAAGAGGCCATGGAGAAGATAGATGACATGGAGAAGACGTTTGAAACAAAGCTCGATAACAAGTTTTCTGAATTGCTTTCACATTTTCCACCACCACCGCCCGCTGCAGCTGTCGCACCTCTACAACAACAACAACAACATCGCCTTCCAAATCAAGTGGGACGGGCACAACACGTTCCCCTTGAGCCTGGTCAAACTTCTGGTGCCGCTGTTGATGCTTCTGTAGCTCCTGCTGCAACTGTAGAGGTGGAGGACCATTACGAGGATGAGGTTGACCAAAATCAGAACTACGTGCAACCACCAGCACCACCACCAC
Organism: Secale cereale; assembly: GCA_902687465.1. Lineage (NCBI taxonomy): Eukaryota > Viridiplantae > Streptophyta > Magnoliopsida > Poales > Poaceae > Secale > Secale cereale. Next base: position 345,279,775 of record LR738712.1, read on the forward strand.
CAGGTCGTCCTCATGCATATCATCGCAATGGTAGGGCTGCACCACCACCTGAGGTACATGACCATCTTCCTAAACTGAAATTGAATATTCCACCATTTGAGGGTAGATATGTTCCTGATATATATATCTTACTTGGGAGTTAGAAACTGAACAACGTTTTACATGTTTACAATATCCTGAGGAGAGACGTGTTCCTGCTGCTGTTTGTGCTTTCACTAGTTTTGCATGTGTTTGGTGGTCTGAACATTGTAGATTATATCCTATTCCAGCTACTTGGGATGTTTGAAAACTGCTATGCGTACTCGTTGGGTTCCACCATATTATCAACGTGAATTACTTCAAAAATTGCAGCGCTTAAGACAAGGAAAAAAATTCTATAGAAGAATATTATCAGGAATTACAAACTGGCATGATTAGATATGGTATTGTTGAGGAGAATGAAGCTATGCTTGCACGTTTTATGGGTGGATTAAATAGAGAGATTCAGACCATTCTAGAGTATAAGGATTATAATAATATCACTCGTTTATTCCATCTTGCTTGTAAAGCTAAACGTGAAGTGCAGGATCGACATGCATTGGCGCAGACTAACTTTTCTGCAGGTCGACCTTCATGATGGACACCGCGTGCATCCTCTACTTCCACACATTCTACTGCACCGACACCTCCATCAGCTGTTACCTCCAGCCGTGATACAAGGAAGCAGGCACAACCACCATTATCTGCTAAGAGCACACCTATCGGGCCTGCACAGAGTTCTTCTTCTTCCATGGCATCAACAGGGCACACCAGTGATATTATTTGTCGTCGTTGTAAGGGAAGAGGACATTTTGCGAGAGAATGCAAATCTCAACATGTGATGATTGCTACTGAGGATGGTGGGTATGAGTCCGCTAGTGACTATGATGAGGAGACTTTGGCTCTTATTACACGTGAAGAACACGATGGAGACGATTCTGATCATGAGACGCAATACATGGCTCCTGAAGATGCTGACGGGTATGAATGTTTAGTTGCTCAACATGTTTTGAGTGTGCAGGTTACACAAGCTGAGCAAAATCAGAGGCATAATTTGTTCCATACAAAGGGAGTTGTGAAGAAACGTTCTGTTCGCGTGATCATAGATGGAGGGAGTTGCAACAACTTGGCTAGCATGGAGATGGTGGAGAAGCTATCTCTCACCAAAAGACCACATCCACATCCTTACTAGATCCAATGGTTCAACAACAGCGGCAAGGTTAAGGTAACACGTACTGTTCGTGTGCATTTTAGTATCTCTACATATGCTGATTATGTTGATTGTGATGTGGTACCTATGCAAGCATGTTCTTTATTACTTGGTAGACCATGGCAATTTGATAAAAAATCTATACACCATGGTAGAAACAATCAGTATACTCTTGTTCATAAGGATAAAAATATTACTTTGCTTCCTATGACTCCTGATTCCATTTTGAAAGATGATATTAATAGAGCTAATAAAGCAAAACAGGAGAAAAATAAGAGTGAAAATCTGATTGTGGCAAAAGAATTTGAGCAACAAATGAAGCCTAATAATAAACCATCTACTGTTGCTTCTGAAATTAAATTGAAAAGTGCATGTTTACTTGCCACCGAATCTGATATTGATGAGCTTCATTTTAGCAAATCTTTTTGCTATGCTTTTGTGTGCAAAGAGGCATTATTTTCATTTGAGGACGTGCCTTCCTCTTTGCACCCTGCTGTCAATAACATTTTGACCACCGGGATTACCATCTATTCGAGGGATTGAGCATCAGATTGACTTAATTCCCGGTGCATCGCTACCCAACCGCGCACCATACCGTACCAATCCAGAGGAGACGAAGGAGTGCATCAAGTACAGGAGCTACTCGACAAAGGTTATATACGCGAATCTCTTAGTCCTTGTGCTGTTCCTATTATTCTAGTGCCGAAAAAGGATGGTACATCGCGTATATGTGTTGATTATAGAGGCATTAATAATATTACTATTCGTTATCGTCATCCTATTTCTAGGCTAGATGATATGCTTGATGAACTGAGTGGCTCTACAATATTCTCCAAAGTTGATTTGCGTAGTGGATACCATCAAATTCGTATGAAATTGGGAGATGAATGGAAAACATTATTTTAAACTAAGTTTGGATTATATGAGTGGTTAGTCATGCCTTTTGGGTTAACTAATGTACCTAGTACTTTCATGAGATTAATGAATGAAGTTTTACGTGCTTTCATTGGACGATTTATGGTAGTTTACTTTGATGATATATTGATTTATAGTAGATCTTTGGAGGAACATTTGGAACATTTACATGCTGTTTTTATTGCTCTACGTGATGCACGTTTGTTTGGTAACCCTGGAAAGTGCACTTTTTGCACCGACCGAGTATCTTTTTTTGGCTATGTTGTTACTCCATAGGGAATTGAGGTTGATAAAGCCAAGATTGAAGCTATTGAGAGTTGACCGTAGCCCAAAACGGTCACACACGCGAGGAGTTTCCTTGGCCTCGCTGGATCCTATAGGCGTTTTGTGAGAGATTTCAGTACCATTGCTGCACCTCTCAATGAGCTTACAAAGAGGGATGTGCCTTATGTTTGGGGTATTGCACAGGAAGAAGCATTCACAGTATTGAAAGATAAGTTGAGACATGCTCCTTTACTCCAACTTCCTGATTTTAATAAAACTTTTGAGCTTGAATGTGATGCTAGTGGAATTGGGTTAGGAGGTGTGTTATTACAAGATGGTAAACCTGTTGCATACTTTTCTGAAAAATTGAGTGGGCCTAGTCTGAATTATTCTACTTATGATAAGGAATTATATGCTCTTGTTCGGACTTTGGAAACATGGCAACATTATTTATGGCCCAAAGAATTTGTTATACATTTTGATCATGAATCTTTGAAGCACATTAAAAGTCAAGCAAAATTGAACCGTAGATATGCTAAATGGGTTGAATTCATAGAGACTTCCCCTTATGTTATTAAACACAAGAAGGGAAAATAAAATGTTATTGCTGATGCATTGTCTCATTGTTATACTATGGTTTCACAACTTGACTTTAAAATATTTGGTTTGGAGACCATCAAAGATCAATATGTGCATGATGCTGAATTTAAAGATGTATTGCAGAATTGTAAAGAAGGGAGAACATGGAACAAGTTCGTCGTTAATGATGGATTTGTGTTTCGTGCTAACAAGCTATGCATTCCAGCTAGCTCTGTTCGTCTTTTGTTGTTGCAGGAGGCGCATGGAGGAGGATTAATGGGACACTTTGGCGTGAAGAAGACGGAGGACATACTTGCTACACATTTCTTTTGGCCAAAGATGAGACGGGATGTTGAGCGTTTTGTTGCTCGCGGCACTACATGTCAAAAAGCTAAGTCATGACTCAATCCTCATGGTTTATATATGCCTTTGCCTGTCCCTAGTGTTCCTTGGAAAGATATATCTATGGACTTTGTTTTGGGTTTACCTCGAACAAAGAAGGGGAGGGATATCATATTTGTTTTCGTGGATAGGTTCTCGAAGATGGCACACTTTATACCATGTCATAAAAGCGATGATGTTGTTAATGTTGCTGATTTGTTCTTTCGTGAAATTATTCGCTTGCATGGTGTGCCAAATACTATTGTTTCAGATCGTGATACTAAATTTCTTAGTTAGTTTTGGAGATGTTTATGGGCTAAGTTGGGTACGAAACTTCTTTTTAGTATTACTTGTCACCCCCAAACTGATGGACAAACTGAAGTAGTCAATAGAACTTTGTCTACTATGCTTAGGGCTGTTTTGAAGAATAACAAGAAAATGTGGGAAGAATGCTTGCCTCATATTGAATTTGCTTATAATCGTTCGTTGCATTCTACTACTAAGATGTGCCCTTTTGAAATTATCTATGGTTTCCTACCTCGTGCACCTATTGATTTGTTGCCTCTTCCATCTTCGAAGAAGGGTAATTTTGATGCTAAACAACATGCTGAATTGATCTTAAAAATGCTAGAGTTAACTAAGGAAAATATTGAGCGCATGAATGCTAAATATAAACTTGTTGGAGATAAGGGTAGAAAACGTGTTGTTTTTGCACCTCGAGATCTTGTTTGGTTACATTTGCGTCAGGATAGGTTTCCTAATTTGCGCAAGTCAAAGCTAATGCCACGTGCTGATGGTCCTTTCAAGGTGTTAGAGAAAATAAATGATAATGCATATAAACTTGAGTTGCCTGCAGATTTTGGGGTTAGTCCCACATTTAACATTGTAGATTTGAAGCCTTACTTGGGTGAGGAAGATGAGCTTCCGTCGAGGACGACTTCAATTCAAGAAGGGGAGGATGATGAGGACATCACTAACAAGGTTATACCCACAGCTCCAACTGACACATATACAGGACCAATTAGAGCAAGAACACGCTCCAGATTGCAATCTTAGTTTCTTGCTTGTTCTTCGTTTGCCTGCAGGAAACAGACCTTCGTGGTCAGGTTGATCGTGCTCTGGTGTGGTCAATAACCTCTAGGAGTTGGTTTAGCGATTGCTAAGGCACGACGTCCTCGCACGTTCGTAGTCGGATCGTCAAAGTCGACTTCCTCCAAAACGATAGCCACCATCTCATCGAAAGACGAGACACCTTTGCCTCTATCAGCAATTGCAAGGTAGAATGAACAAGGTGTCGTCGATGTTACCGTCCTTGTCGAGGGTGAGCGTGGTGTTGTCGGAGTCATTCTGTTCCAAGGTAGCCTAAACGTCCAAGGAAATGGTGAAACCACAACTCAAGTATCCAAGGCAAAGTGAGACAAAATTGTCAAAATCGTAGCGGTTAAGCTATGGTGGTTGCGGAAATGGTTGTGGTATGCGGAAGGTTTGGTGGGATACCGAACGGAAATGGCGGGGGCTAAGTGCAATGTGGTGTGGATGAGAGGTTTTTGGCTGCGGGAGGCCGGATGTCTGGGGCACGGGCCGGATGTTCAGGGTGCCCGAGGCCCTGATGAACTTCATGCACTAGATGACTTCCGGGGCCAAAATTCGTCGGATTTTATGGATCAAAATTGGGGAAAAGGTGGGGAAAAGCTAGATCCACTCTTGGCATAGCAAATCCATGGAACAAATTCAACAAAATCTTGTCTAATCAACAGATCACAAAAAAAAATTTGGGGCTATTTTTGGTGGGGAATTTTTCGAAATTGGGATGACCACAACAAAAACAAGCTAGAAAACAGGGGTAGGGGCTCCAACTTCGTGAGAAACCATGGCTCTCGATACCATAATGATGCGGGGTCAACCCGATCTAGGACGATCTTTCACGAAATGGAGAGGATCCCACGACGAACACGAAGAACACAAAGGGAAACACGGGGAAAACACAAGAGGAACACTCAAATCAACACAAAGATGGTCACACAAGTGCTAGATCCACGATACATGACGAGACACACGATCCATAGTCAATAACGGCGGTACAAAGATAGTCTTTTCCTGAAGGAGATCTTCGGGGTATCCCGTAGGATCTTCTCCGTAGTGGAGGTCTTGAATCCATGTGGATCTTCTCCGAAGAGGGCCGCAGTCACTCTCAAGGAGATGAACCACTAGATGAGCAAAGGCTCTAGGTACCAAATGAGCTATCCAAAGGCTAACCCTGGAAAAGAGGAGGGGAAGGAGTACTTATAGTCTAGGGGACGGAATAGGGATACACATGTCGAAACCCAAAAGGCTGCGCACAGGCAGGGCTGTCTGTCCGGCGGTCGGGCCGGATGTCCGGGCGTTGGCGAGGCGTCGGATGTCCGGGCATTCCGCCGGATGTTCGGGCTAGCGGGGCCGCGCCTCGATGAGCTTCTGTGATGTGGCGCCGGATTTCCGGGCCCGAGGCCATTTGTCCGGGGCCTTCCTGGCCAGATGTCCGGGACCTGGCCGGATGTCCAGGCCCTGTAGCTTCGGCTGCGGGGGTTGTTCTGTAGCTACTGATCCAGGGGTCGGATGTCCGGGCTAGGTGGCCGGATGTCCAGGGCCTGGATCCTTCTTCAGCTTCTCCCGATGCCATGCTTCGTCCGTGAGCTTGGGGACTTGTCCATCTTCATGAACCTCTCCGATGGGGTCTTCTTGATACTTGAGCACACAAAGCACATCTGTCTAAGGTAGTAACCATGTCTCGCAAGATTCATATGGAAGTTGGAATAGGAGAGATGTCACCTCGGTCTCGAGAGCTCTAGCACGAGCACGTGTCATTGGTCCTTGGGGAACTTGGTGAGGCAATGGTAGGTCCATGGGGATGACCTTGGGATGCTCCGCATAAGGTACCCATGCAAGCATATTCCTTATCACTTGGTAGACCATGGCAATTTGATAAAAAAATCTGTACACGATGGTAGAAACAATCAGTATAATCTTGTTGATAAGGATAAATGTATTACTTTGCTTCCTATGTCTCCTGATTCCATTTTGAAATATGATATTAATAGAGCTGATAAAGCAAAATAGGAGCAAAATAAGAGTGAAAATCAGATTGTGGCAAAAGAATTTGAGCAACAAATGAAGCCTAATAACACACCATCATCTCATGTTGCATCTGAAATTAAATTAAAAAGTGGATGTTTACTTGCCACCAAATCTGATATTGATGATCTAGATTTCAACAAATCTGTTTGCTATGCTTTTGTGTGCAAAGAGGCATTATTTTCATTCAATGACGTGCCTTCCTATTTGCCTCCTGCTGTCACTAACATTTTGCAGGAGTTCGCAGACGTGTTTCCACAAGACGTGCCACCGGGATCACCACCTATCCGAGGGATTGAGCATCAAATAGACTTAATTACCGGTGCATTGCTACCCAGCCGCGCACCATACCATACCAATCCAGAGGAGACAAAGGAGATTGTGCGTCAAGCACAGGAGCTACTCGACAAAGGTTATATACGTGAATCCCTTAGTCCTTGTGCTGTTCCTATTATTCTAGTGCCGAAAAAGGATGGTACATCGTGTATGTGTATCGATTGTAGAGGCATTAATAATATTACTATTCGTTATCGTCATCCTATTCCTAGGCTAGATGATATGCTTGATGAATTGAGTGACTCTACAATATTCTCCAAAGTTGATTTGCGTAGTGGATACCATCAAATTCGTAAGAAATTGGGAGATGAATGGAAAACAACATTTAAAACTAAGTTTGGATTATATGAGTGGTTAGTCATGCCTTTTGGGTTAACTAATGCACCTAGTACTTTCATGAGATTAATGAACAAAGTTTTACGTGCTTTCATTGGACGATTTGTGGTAGTTTACTTTGACGATATGTTGATTTATAGCAGATCTTTGGAGGAACATTTGGAACATTTACGTGATGTTTTTATTGCTCTACGTGATGCACGTTTGTTTGGTCACCTTGGAAAGTGCACCTTTTGCACCGACCGAGTATCTTTTCTTGGCTATGTTGTTACTCCATAGGGAATTCAGGTTGATAAAGCCAAGATTGAAGCTATTGAGAGTTGGTCGCAGCCCAAAACGGTCACACACATGAGGAGTTTCCTTGGCCTCGCTGGATTCTATAGGCGTTTTGTGAGAGATTTCGGCACCATTGCTGCACCTCTCAATGATCTTACAAAGAAGGATGTGCCTTTGGTTTGGGGTACTGCACAGAAGAAGCATTCACGGTATTGAAAGATAAGTTGACACATGGTCCTTTACTCCAACTTCCTGATTTTAATAAGACTTTTGAGCTTGAATGTGATGCTAGTGGAATTGGGTTAGGAGGTGTGTTATTACAAGATGGTAAACCTGTTGCATACTTTTCTGAAAAATTGAGTGGGCCTAGTCTGAATTATTCTACTTATGATAAGGAATTATATGCTCTTGTTCGGAATTTGGAAACATGGCAAAATTATTTATGGCCCAAAGAATTTGTTATACATTCTGATCATGAATCTTTGAAGCACATTAAAAGTCAAGCAAACCTGAACCGTAGACATGCTAAATGGGTTGAATTCATAGAGACTTTCCCTTATGTTATTAAACACAAGAAGGGAAAAGAAAATGTTATTGCTGATGCATTGTCTCGTCGTTATACTATGCTTTCACAACTTGACTTTAAAATATTTGGTATGGAGACCATCAAAGATCAATATGTGCATGATGATGAATTTAAAGATGTATTGCAAAATTGTAAAGAAGGGAGAACATGGAACAATTTCGTCGTTAATGATGGATTTGTGTTTCGTGCTAACAAGCCATGCATTCCAGCTAGCTCTGTTCATCTTTTGTTGTTGCAGGAGGCGCATGGAGGAGGATTAATGGGACACTTTAGCGTGAAGAAGACGGAGGACGTACTTGCTACACATTTCTTATGGCCAAAGATGAGACGGGATGTTGAGCGTTTTGTTGCTCGCTGCACTACATGTCAAAAAGCTAAGTCACGATTCAGTCCTCATGGTTTATACATGCCTTTATCCGTCCCTAGTGTTCCTTGGGAAGATATATCTATGGACTTTGTTTTGGGTTTACCTCGAACAAAGAAGGGGAGGTCATATTTGTTGTCGTGGATAGGTTCTCGAAGATGGCACACTTTATACCATGTCATAAAAGCGATGATGCTGCTAATGTTGCTGATTTGTTCTTACGTGAAATTATTCGCTTGCATGGTGTGCCAAATACTATTGTTTCAGATCGTGATACTAAATTTCTTAGCCACTTTTGGAGATGTTTATGGGCTAAGTTGGGGACTAAACTGCTTTTTAGTACTACTTGTCACCCCCAAACTGATGGACAAACTGAAGTAGTCAATAGAACTTTGGCTACTATGCTTAGTGCTGTTTTGAAGAATAACAAGAAAATGTAGGAAGAAAGCTTGCCCCATATTGAATTTGCTTATAATCGTTCGTTGCATTCTGCTACTCAGATGTGCCCTTTTGAAATTGTCTATGGTTTCCTACCTCGTGCACCTTTTGATTTGTTGCCTCTTCCATCTTCGGAGAAGGTTAATTTTGATGCTAAACAACATGCTGAATTGATCTTAAAAATGCATGAGTTAACTAAGGAAAATATTGAGCGCATGAATGCTAAATATAAACTTGTTGGAGATAAGGGTAGAAAACGTGTTGTCTTTGCACCTGGAGATCTTGTTTGGTTACATTTGCGTAAGTATAGGTTTCCTAATTTGCGCAAGTCAAAGCTAATGCCACGTGTTGATGGTCCTTTTAAGGTGTTAGAGAAAATAAATGATAATGCATATAAACTTGAGTTGCCTGCAGATTTTGGGGTTAGTCCCACATTTAACATTGCAGATTTCAAGCCTTACATGGGTGAGGAAGATGAGCTTCCGTGGAGGACGACTTCAATTCAAGAAGGGGAGGATGGTGAGGACATCACTAACAAGGTTACACCCACAACCCCAACTGACACATATACATGACCAATTACTAGAGCTCGCGCACGGCAATTAAATTACCAGGTACTTTCGTTTCTTGGTAATGATTCTAATGTTCATGATAATATGATGCTGCCTAAATTGGATACATTTGTTTTGCTTACAAATGAAGGGCCTAGCTTGGAGAAGGATGCACATTGGAGCAAGAACACGCATGGAGTTGATGGCATGCACAAGGGGAACAAGAACGGAGTTACAAGTGATGATTTCAGGACTTTGAAGCCACCATAATGAGTGCGTGAAGCCTTGGAAGAAATATACAAGATGCCACTTCATAAATTTTGTCCAGAGGCTATTATAGGTGCTGCGTCACCTTATTATTGGGCCAGGCCCATGTAATTTCGAAATACTTGAGTATAGACTGTTTTTAGAGTCTGTATGTGTGGGGAAACAAGAGTTAGGGTTGGTTTCGGACCCCTCCTCCAAGGGCCACAAAATTCCCCCCTCTTCTCCCATATATACAGCCCTTAGGGCATCGTTTAGACTTTGGGTTTTGTTTAGATTAAAAGTTCGCCATAGCTGCAACTTCGCGTACTTCGTTTGTGTTCAACGACCAGACAAAGGCGTCACAGAACCCCACCTTGATCAATAAAGCTTTCCTCTTATATTCGCAATATCCAGATTGCAATCTTAGTTTCTTGCTTGTTCTTCGTTTACCTGCAGGAATCAGACCTTCGTGGTCAGGTTGATCGTGCTCTGGTGTGGTCAATAACCTCTCGGAGTTGGTTTAGCGATTGCTAAGGCGCGACGTCCTCGCACGTTCGTAGTCGGATCGTCAAAGTCAACTTCCTCCAAAATGATAGCCACCATCTCATCGAAAGATGGGACACCTTTGCCTCTATCAGCAATTGCAAGATAGAATGAACAAGGTGTCGTCGATGTTACCGTCCTTGCCGAGGGTGAGCGTGGTGTTGTCGGAGTCGTTCCGTTCCAAGGTAGCCTAAACATCCAAGGAAACGATGAAACCACAACTCAAGTATCCAAGGCAAAGTGAGACAAAATTGTCAAAATCGTAGCGGTTAAGCTATGGTGGTTGCAGAAATGGTGGTGGTATGCGGAAGGTTTGGTGGGATACCGAACGAAAATGGCGGGGGCTAAGTGCAATGTGGTGTGGATGGGAGGTTTTTGGCTGCGGGAGGCCGGATGTCCGGGGTACGGGCCGGATGTCTGGGGTGCCCGAGGCCCTGATGAACTTCATGCACTAGATGACTTCTGGGCCAAAATTCGTCGGATTTTGTGGATCAAAATTGGGGAAAAGGTGGGTAAAAGCTAGATCCACTCGTGGCATAGCAAATCCATGGAACAAATTCAACAAAATCTTGTCTAATCATTAGATCACAATTTATTTTGGGGCTATTGTTGGTGGGGAATTTTTCGGAATTGGGATGAACACAACAAAAACAAGCTAGAAAACAGGGGTAGGGGCTCCAATTTCGTGAGAAACTGTGGCTCTCGATACCATAATGATGCGGGGTCAAACCGATCTAGGACAATCTTTCACGAAATGGAGAGGATCCCACGATGAACATGAAGAACACAAAGGGAAACACGGGGAAAACACAAGAGAAACACTCAAATCAACACAAATATGGTCACACAAGTGCTAGATCCACGATACATGATGAGACACACGATCCATAGTCAACAACGGCGGTACAAAGACAGCCTATTCCTGAAGGAGGTCTTGGGGGTATCCCGTAGGATCTTCTCCGTATCGGAGGTCTTGAATCCGTGTGGATCTTCTCCGAAGAGGGCCGCAGTCACTCTCGAGGAGATGAACCACTAGATGAGCAAAGGCTCTAGGTATCAAATGAGCAATGCAAAGGCTAACCCTAGAAAAGAGGAGGGGAAGGAGTACTTATAGTCTAGGGGAGGGAATAGGGATACACACGTCGAAACCCAAAAGGCTGCGCACAGGCAGGGCCGGATGTCCGGCGGTCGGGCCGGATGTCGCGGCGTTGGCGAGGCGCCGGATGTCCGGGCATTCTGCCTGATGTCTGGGCTAGCGGGGATGCGCCATGGTGAGCTTCTGTGATGTGGCGCTAGATTTCCGGGCCCGAGGCCGGATGTCCGGGACCTGGCTGGATGTCCGGGCCCTGTAGCTTCGGCTGCGGGGGATGTTCTGTAGCTGCTGATCGAGGGGTCAGATGTCCGGGCCAGGGGGCCGGATGTCCGGGGCCTGGAGCCTTCTTCAGCTTCTCTCGATGCCATGCTTCGTCCGTGAACTTGGGGACTTGTCCATCTTCATGAACCTCTCCGATGGGTTCTTCTTGATACCTGAGCACACAAAGCACATATGTCTAAGGTAGTAACCATGTCTCACAAGATTCATATGGAAGTTGGAATAGGAGAGATGTCACCTCGGTCTCGAGAGCTCTAGCACGAGCACATGTCATTGGTCCTTGGGGAACTTGGTGAGGCGATGGTAGGTCCATGGGGATGACATTGGGATGCTCCGCATCAGGTACCCATGCAAGCATATTCCTTTTCACTTGGTAGACCATGGCAATTTGATAAAAATTCTGTACACCATGGTAGAAACAATCAGCATACTCTTGTTCATAAGGATAAACGTATTACTTTGCTTCCTATGTCTCCTGATTCCATTTTGAAATATGATATTAATAGAGCTGATAAACCAAAATAGGAGCAAAATAAGAGTGAAAATCAGATTGTGGCTAAAGAATTTGAGCAACAAATGAACCCTAATAACACTCCATCATCTCATGTTGCATCTGAAATTAAATTAGAAAGTGGATGTTTACTTGCCACCAAATCTGATATTGATGATCTAGATTTCAACAAATCTGTTTGCTATGCTTTTGTGTGCAAAGTGGCATTATTTTCATTCATTGACGTGCCTTCCTCTTTGCCTCCTGCTATCACTAACATTTTGCAGGAGTTCGCATACGTCTTTCCACAAGACGTGCCACCGGGATTACTACATATCCGAGGGATTGAGCATCAGATAAACTTAATTCCCGGTGCATTGCTACCCAACCGCGCACCATACTGTACCAATCCAGATGAGACGAAGGTTATTATGCGTCAAGTACAGGAGCTACTCGACAAAGGTTATATACGTGAACCCCTTAGTCCTTGTGCTATTCCTATTATTCTAGTGCCGAAAAAGGATGGTTCATCGTGTATGTGTGTTGATTGTAGATGCATTAATAATATTACTATTCGTTATCATCATCCTATTCCTAGGCTAGATGATATGCTTGATGAATTGAGTGACTCTACAATATTCCCCAAAGTTGATTTGCGTAGTGGATACCATCAAATTCGTAAGAAATTGGGAGATGAATGGAAAACAACATTTAAAACTAAGTTTGGATTATATGAGTGGTTAGTCATGCCTTTTGGGTTAACTAATGCAGCTAGTACTTTCATGAGATTAATGAATGAAGTTTTACGTGCTTTCATTGTACGATTTGTGGTAGTTTACTTTGACGATATGTTGATTTATAGCAGATCTTTGGAGGAACATTTGGAACATTTACATGCTGTTTTTATTGCTCTACGTGATGCACGTTTGTTTGGTGACCTTGGAAAGTGCACCTTTTGCACCGACTGAGTATCTTTTCTTGGCTATGTTGTTACTCCACAGGTAATTCAGGTTGACAAAGCCAAGATTGAAGCTATTGAGAGTTGGCCGCAGCCCAAAATGGTCACACACGTGAGGAGTTTCCTTGGCCTTGCAGGATATAGGTATTTTGTGAGAGATTTTAGCCCCATTGCTGCATCTCTCAATGAGCTTACAAAGAAGGATGTGCCTTTGGTTTGGGGTACTGCATAGAAGAATCATTTGCGATATTGAAAGATAAGTTGACACATGCTCCTTTACTCCAACTTCCTGATTTTAATAAGACTTTTGAGCTTGAATGTGATGCTAGTGGAATTGGGTTAGGAGGTGTGTTATTACAAGATGGTAAACCTGTTGCATACTTTTCTGAAAAATTGAGTGGGCCTAGTCTGAATTATTCTACTTATGATAAGGAATTATATGCTCTTGTTCGGACTTTGGAAACATGGCAAAATTATTTATGGCCCAAAGAATTTGTTATACATTCTGATCATGAATCTTTGAAGCACATTAAAAGTCAAGCAAACCTGAACCCTAGACATGCTAAATGGGTTGAATTCATAGAGACTTTCCCTTATGTTATTAAACACAAGAAGGGAAAAGAAAATGTTATTGCTGATGCATTGTCTCGTCGTTATACTATGCTTTCACAACTTGACTTTAAAATATTTGGTTTGGAGACCATCAAAGATCAATATGTGCATGATGCTGAATTTAAAGATGTATTGCAAAATTGTAAAGAAGGGAGAACATGGAACAATTTCGTCGTTAATCATGGATTTGTGTTTCGTGCTAACAAGCTATGCATTCCAGCTAGCTCTGTTCATCTTTTGTTGTTGCAGGAGGCGCATGGAGGAGGATTACTGGGACACTTTGGCGTGAAGAAGACGGAGGACGTACTTGCTACACATTTCTTATGGCCAAAGATGAGACGGGATGTTGATCGTTTTGTTGCTCGCTGCACTACATGTCAAAAAGCTAAGTCACGACTCAGTCCTCATGGGTTATATATGCCTTTACATGTCCCTAGTGTTCCTTGGGAAGATATATCTTTGGACTTTGTTTTGGGTTTACCTAGAACAAAGAAGGGGAGGGATAGCATATTTGTTGTCGTGGATAGGTTCTCGAAGATGGCACACTTTATACCATGTCATAAAAGCGATGATGCTACTAATGTTGCTGATTTGTTCTTACGTGAAATTATTCGCTTGCATGGTGTGCCAAATACTATTGTTTTAGATCGTGATACTAAATTTCTTAGCCACTTTTGGAGATGTTTATGGGCTAAGTTGGGGACTAAACTGCTTTTTAGTTCTACTTGTCACCCCCAAACTGATGGGCAAACTAAAGTAGTCAATAGAACTTTGTCTACTATGCTTAGGGATGTTTTGAAGAATAACAAGAAAATGTGGGAAGAAAGCTTGCCCCATATTGAATTTGCTTATGATCGTTCGTTGCATTCTACTACTCAGATGTGCCCTTTTGAAATTGTCTATGGTTTCCTACCTCGTGCACCTATTGATTTGTTGCCTCTTCCAACTTCGGAGAAGGTTAATTTTGATGCTAAACAACATGCTGAATTGATCTTAAAAATGCATGAGTTAACTAAGGAAAATATTGAGCGCATGAATGCTAAATATAAACTTGTTGGAGATAAGGGTAGAAAACGTGTTGTCTTTGCACCTGGAGATATTGTTTGGTTACATTTGCGTAAGTATAGGTTTCCTAATTTGCGCAAGTCAAAACTAATGCCACGTGCTGATGGTCCTTTTAAGGTGTTAGAGAAAATAAATGATAATGCATATAAACTTGAGTTGCCTGCAGATTTTGGGGTTAGTCCCACATTTAACATTGCAGATTTGAAGCCTTACTTGGGTGAGGAAGATGCTTCCGTCGAGGACGACTTCAATTCAAGAAGGGGATGATGATGAGGACATCACTAACAAGGTTACACCCACAACCCCAATTGATACATATACAAGACCAATTACTAGAGCTCGCGCACGCCAATTAAATTACCAGGTACTTTCGTTTCTTGGTAATGATTCTAATGTTCATGAGAATATGATGCTGCCTAAATTGGATACATTTGTCTTGCTTACAAATGAAGGGCCTAGCTTGGACAAGAAGGATGAACATTGGGGCAAGATCAAGCATGGAGATGATGGCATGCACAAGGGGAACAAGAACGGAGTTACAAGTGATGATTTCAGGACTTTGAAGCCACCATAATGAGTGCGTGAAGGCTTGGACAAAATATACAAGATGACACTTCATAAATTTCGTCCGGAGGCTATTATAGGTGCTGCGTCACCTTATTATTGGGCCAGGCCCATGTAATTTCGAAATACTTAAGTATAGGCTGTTTTTAGAGTCTGTATCTGTGGGGAAACAAGAGTTATGGTTTGTTTCGGACCCCTCCTCCAAGGGCCACGAAATTCCCCCCTCTTCCTCCATATATACAGCCCTTAGGGCGTCGTTTAGACTTTGAGTTTTGTTTAGATTAAAGTTCACCATAGCTGCAACTTCGCATACTTCGTTTGTGTTCAACGACTAGACAAAGATGTCACAGAACCCCACCTTGATAAATACAATTTTCCTCTTATATTCGCAATATCTAGATTGCAATCTTAGTTTCTTGCTTGTTCTTCATTTCCTTGTAGGAAATAGACCCTCGTGGTCAGGTTGATCGTGCTCCGGCGTGGTCAATAACCTCTCGGAGTTGGTTTAGCGATTGCTAAGGCGCGACGTCCTCGCACGTTCGTAGTCGGATCGTCAAAGTCTACTCGACCAAAAATGATAGCCATCATCTCATCGAAAGACGAGACACCTTTGCCTCTATCACCATCTCACTCGGCGTCCGTTGCCTGATGGTATATGGTGACTCGGACTTAGTGGTCAATCAAGTAATGAAGGAATGGGACGTCAGGAGCCGATCAATGACCAGTTGTTGCAGTGCAGTACGGAAGCTAGAGAGGAAGTTCGAAGGTTTAGAGCTCCACCACGTGCCCAGAATCAAGAACCAGCTTGCTGACGATCTCACGAAGATAGGATCCACTCGGAAACCTATACCCAAGAATGTGTTCTTGGAACATCTACACACCCCGTCAGTCAAAGAAGTCCCCTTCACAGAGGAGCCCCCACGACCGATAAGTGCGTCTGATCCGACTAAAGTTGAAGTCCCAGCCATGGTTGACCTAATCATGGAAGTCCTGGTGATCACACCCGACTGGACAGTGCCGTACATAGCGTACTTGCTTAGGTAGGAACTCCCAGAAGATGAGGATGAAGCGCGTCAGATCGTCCGTCGATCCAAAGCCTTCACAGTGATACAGGGTCAGCTCTACAGAGAAAGTATCACAGGAGTCGCTCAGTGCCGTATCACCCCTGAAGAGGGTCGAATAATCCTGAATGAGATCCACTCGGGAATCTATGGCCACCACGCTTCCTACCGGACCATCGTGGCCAAGGCATACCGAGCCGGATTTTACTAGCCCCGAGCGAACGAGATGGCGAAAGATATCGTCAACAAATGCGAGGGCTGTCAGTTCTACTCCAACATGTCTCACAAACTTGCGTCTGCCTTGAAGACTATCCCGTTGGTTTGGCCATTTGCCATTTGGGGATTGGACATGGTAGGGCCCTTCAAGACAGGCAGGAGTGGCTTCACTCACCTGCTCGTCGTAGTCGACAAGTTTACCAAGTGGATCGAGGCCAAGCCCATCAAGAACCTCGGCTCGAGCACTGCCATCAGCTTCATCAGAGAGTTGATATTCAGATATGGAGTCCCCCACATCATCATCACAGATAATGGCTCCAACTTTGACTCAGACGAATTCAGAGCATTCTGTTTCTCCCAAGGTACTCGGGTCGACTACGCGTCTGTAGTGCATCCATAGTCCAATGGACAAGCAGAAAGAGCAAACGGTTTGATCCTTCAAGGCCTAAAACCGCGGCTGATGCGCGATCTCAAGCACGCTGCTGGTGCTTGGGTGACCGAACTACCATCTGTCCTATGGGGGCTGAGGACAACCCCGGACCGGTCGACTGATCGGACCCCCTTCTTCTTGGTGTATGGCACCGAGGCCGTACTGCCGAGTGATTTGCTGCACAACGCCCCTCGGGTGGTGCTCTTCTCAGAAGCAGAAGCAGAACAAGCTCGTCAAGATGCAGTCGACCTCCTGGAAGAAGAACGCGAGATGGCCCTGATCCGCTCGACCATATACCAGCAGGACTTGTGTCGATTCCACGCCTGAAATGTTCGAGGCCGGGCATTCCAGGAAGGAGATCTTGTACTCCGAGTACGTCAGAAACGACCTCACAAGCTCGCTCTAGCCTGGGAAGGCCCCTTCACCATCACCAAAGTACTGCACAATGGGGCATACCACATCTACAACGTAGCCAAGAAAAAAGATGAGCCTCGCTCATGGAATGCGGATCTGCTCCGCCACTTTTACAATAAGGGCACTCGACTAGTCGAGTTGTAATAAGAATCCTCCAGTTTGTTTTTCAAAGACAAGTTTGCGACAATTCCGTAATGACTCCTGTCCCAAAGGCACATGTTCTCAAATCCCCCAGTGGGTGGGCTTAGCCGCGAATCCGATTCGCCTAAGTTAAAAAAACACTCCGAGTGAAGAGCAACCCTCTCACTCGGGGGCTTAGCTACGACCCAGTAATCGCCTAAGTTACAAAGAACACTCCGAGTGAAGAGCAACCCTCCTCTCACTTGGCAGCTGAGCCGCGACTCCGTAATCGCCTAAGTTACAAAAAACACTCCGAGTGAAGAGCAACCCTCTCACTCGGGAGCTTAGCTGCGACCCCGTAATCGCCTAAGTTACAAAAAACACTCCGAGTGAAGAGCAACCCTCTCACTCGGGGGCTTAGCTACGACCCTGTAATCGCATAAGTTACAAAAAACACTTCGAGTGAAGAGCAACCCTCTCACTCAGGGGCTTAGCTGTGACCCCGTAATCGCCTAAGTTACAAAAAACACTTCGAGTGAGAGAGCAACCCTCTCACTCGGGGGCTTAG
>LR738712.1:345298048-345343163 GCA_902687465.1 Secale cereale
CACTTGGGGGCTTAGCTGCGACCCCGTAATCGCCTAAGTTACAAAAAACACTCCGAGTGAGAGAGTAACCCTCTCACTCGGGGGCTTAGCTGCGACCCCGTAATCGCCTAAGTTACAAAAAACACCCCGAGTGAGGAACAACCCTCTCACTTGTGGGCTTAGCTTCAACTCCATAATCGCCTAAGTTATAAGAACACTCTGAGTGAAGAGCAACCCTCTCACTCGGGGGCTTAGCTGGGACTCCGTAATCTCCTAAGTTACAAGAACACTCCAAGCGAAGAGCAACCCTCTCACTCGGGGGCTTAGCTGCGACTCCGTAATCGCCTAATGATGCGGAGCATCCTAAGGTCATCCCCATGGACCTACCATCGTCTCACCAAGTGCCAAGTGGATCCATGACACGCGCTCGAGCACGAGCTCTCGAGACCGAGGTGACTTCACTCCTCTCGCAACGTCATTTTGATTCACATGAGATATGGCTGCTACCCTCATCCAAAACTCTATGCATACTCAGGTACCTCGGGAGCAACCATGGAGAAGCCAAGGAATAAGAGGAATCGAAGAAGGAAGACGGAGAAGAAAACGGCCAAGCCTCAGACTGGCCGGACGATCCGGACCCCTGCCCGGACGATCCGGGTAATGTGTCCGTGCACACCCGAGAGCTCCTCACTGAAGCCGGATCATCCGGACCCCAGCCCGGATCATCCGGCCACACCCGGACGTCTGGACCAGGACCCGGACATCCGGACCCTCCGCTGCAGAGACGACACGTCCGGATCATCTGGACGCGGCCACAGATCATCCGGAGTCCCGAAGCCCGGATCGTCCGGACCAACATCCGGATCATCCGGACAGTGCCTGCGTGCATGACTTTGGACCGAGGCCCATGTACCCCTTCGCCCCTCCTAGCCTATATATATCACTCCACCCATACTTTCTAGGGTTAGCTTTGTGTTAGCTCATCCAAAAACCTTAGTGGTTCCTCTCCTATGAGACCGCGACCTCTTCGGAGAAGATCCACCCGGATTCAAGACCTCCTTCACGAAGAAGAACATCAAGACCTCCTCACGGAGATGACTACCGCCACTTGTATCGTCCTTAGTTGATCGTGTATCGTGTATCACACTTTGTGTACTCGGATCTAGCATTTGTGTGACCTAAACTTGTTGATTTGAGTGTTTTCTCCTTGTCCCCCTTGTATTTTTCCTCGTGCCCCTTGTGTTCTTCCTTGGGATCCCTCCTTTTCGTGAAAGATCGACCACGTAGGGTTCCACCCTACATCATCTATGGTATCATGAGCCTAGGTTGATCACGAATTTGGAGCCCCACACCTTGTTTTCTAGCTTGTTTTTGTTGTTTTTCGTCCAATTTCAAAAATCCCCACAAAAATAGCCCTACAATATTTTTTTGTGATTTGTGTGTTTTGATGAGATTTTGTTGATTGTGATCCGTGGTTGAGCTGTGTAACAAGTGGTTTCAGCTTTCCCCCACCTCACCCACCCTCAAATCCGCCCAAAAATCCAAGAAAATTCCTTTTCCACCAAATTTCACCATTTTCCCGAGCTCATCCCGACCAGATTGACGCACCCGGATCATCTGGATTTCCACCTGGATCATCAGGCCACAGTCCGGATCATCGGGCCAGACGTCTGGATCATCCGGCCTCCGCTGACGAAACTGCATTATGCAGTTTTTCTCAGCACCGTTTCCGCCACCGCAACTACCCTCGTTACCCCTTCCGCTACACCCTTGACATATAACCCACCACCACCACCATTGCCTAACCAAAACCCTACGGTCTTACCTCTTTGTGTCTTGGATCATTTGAGTTGTGGGTTTCTCCGTTTTCGTTTGTGTTTCAGCTAACTCGGAGCGGAACGACATCGACAAGACCACCTCTCAACCTCGACAAGGACGTTAGCATCGACGAAACTTCGTTTACTACCTAGCACTTGCATTGATAAACCCTCATCGACCATTTTGCGTAGCTTTCCTACCGAGACTAGCCATTTGAGTATTGTCGGGCCACGACACTTGTGCACATTAGTGATAGTCATAGATATTGCATACTACATAATCATATCTACGTGTGACACAAGAGTGTTCCGCATACACAATAGCTATCTTGATCCGAGAAGCATGCATAAGTGGCCAAAGAAAGAGTTCACAAGCTTTTTAGCAAAAGAGCCATCCAAAGCTTATAAGCAAAAGCACAATAGCATCAAACGCCTTGCATCAAAAGATATCATATGAGATAGCAATACATCATCTTGTTCTAAAGCATCGGCACATCATACACTCATAGCATACTTGTGATAGGAAGTCGTTACATTGCTCTTATAGGTCGTGCACAAGTTGGTATCCGCCTATTAAGCAATCGGTTAGCATCTCTCTAGCGTTGTGCAACACGAGCATTTTCCGTGGATTCCACATTTTCGCTCACTTTTGGTTGCGCAACCACATTTATCTATCCATGTGTGTGTTCCGTGTGCTACTTATTGCTTGTGATCTACTTGTTGCATGAGCCAATTGTGAATCAGTTTTAACATTATTGAATCTTACTCACTTTTTGCATTGAATTTTGCCACCATCCTAGCCAAGCTCCTCTGAAAGCTTTACTTGTGTAGGTGTGAGAATCGGCAAGACTTGGTACCAATAGTGCTATTTCCGGGTTACATCATTGAGTGATCATTGATCCATTGTCAACTTCGGTCAAGGTACATTTGGTATTGTCTTCTCCTTTGTCCCACTCACATTCTTGCTTGTGACGATGGATAGGCCAAGTACATCTACGAACCCGCTCTTCGATGATCCTCAAGAATCGAACAACTACATCACCAAACTACATCTCTTCGGTGTCCAACGAGCTCTACATCAAGAAAGTGAAGCTATGCGAGAGCACATTGAGCAAGCCACCGCCGCCGTGCGACAATTTGATGCAAGAAAAAGAGAGAAATTCGACATCATCAACACCAACATGGCTACTCAATTCGATGCGCTACAGACTTTGATAGTCAACCGATGCTCTTCTTCCACATCTTCTCAAAGACGAAGCCGCTCAAGTCGCCACACCGACTCCACGGTCGGCTCAAGTACCCCTACATCGAACACTCTTTGTCAAGACGCACGTCAAGCTCGACATGACAATCGGAATCCACTTCATGACAAGAGCTCCCAAGACCTACTTGACGAGCAAGAAAGTCGACATCGTCAAAACCAAGCTACACTTGAGCAAGCACAAGAACAGCAAAGACTACGCCAACAACAACAAGAGCGAGCACGTCAAAAACAAGAAGAACAAGATGCCGCGGCTCATCGTCAAGCACAACAACGCCGAGAAGCTCAAGCTCTTGAGGCACAACGAGCATTACGTGATTCACATCGCAATGTGGCAACTCGCAATCGACACACTCGTCAAGAAGAGGATTTCCTTCGCGATGAGATGCACGAGAGGCGCCACTAAGCACGAATGCAAGAAAAAGTTCCTCCTCAAGAGAGACAAGAGCAACAACCTCAACAAGAACCACACGCTCGGCAATTACACCATGACAATTAACATCTACTCCGCCAAGAGCAACATGAGATTGACAACCGTCCAAATCAAGAATGCCCTCCCAATAGGCAAGCAAACAATGAAGAGCATCGCTATGGCAAGCTTAAGTTCACCATGCCAAAGTTTTCCGGAAGCATTGATCCCGAAGACTACCTCTCATGGGCATTGAAGGTCGACAAGATCTTCCACCTACACAACTTTGATGAAGAAAAGAAAATTGTAATGGCCTCCCTTGAGTTCCAAGATTATGTGCTCATTTGGTGATAGAAAATCATTGAGAGAAGAGAAGCAAAAGGCGAACCTCCCATCACTACTTGGGCTCAAATGAAGGAAGTCATGAGAGCACGCTTCGTGCCAACCCACTACAATCGTGACTTGTTCAAGAAGCCACAACTCCTCAAGCAAGGTACGAAGTCCGTTGAAGAGTACTACAAGGAGATAGAGATTGCCATGATACGAGCAAACATCACGGAGGATGAAGAACAAACGATGGTGAGATTCTTGAATGGACTCAACTATCCTATCAAGAAGATTGTGGACTTTCAACCATACACTAATCTCCTCGAGCTAGTACATCAAGCCTCCAAAGCGGAGCGACAAGTTCAAGAGGACTACAAGTACTCCAAGTTCACCTCCAAGAACTTCGGCTCCTACAACCAAGCTTCAACGACTTCGGCTACTCCCACCTCTACC
The DNA here is from genome assembly GCA_902687465.1 of Secale cereale. NCBI lineage: Eukaryota > Viridiplantae > Streptophyta > Magnoliopsida > Poales > Poaceae > Secale > Secale cereale. The sequence continues at coordinate 345,302,295 of LR738712.1, forward strand.
AAGCCATCTACAAACTTCAATGATAAGTAAAGCTACAAGAATGCGACTACATCAAGGCGGCCACCTTCTACAAGCAACTTCAAGACAAGAACTTCATCATCTACAACTCCAACCGAGGACAACTCAAAGACGAGTTCCATCAAGTGTTTCAATGCCAAGGGCGAGGCCGCAAGTCATTTGAGTGTAAGACCGTTCGTACCATGATCATCAACGATGACAGATCTTATGACTCAATGAGCGACGATGAAATGGAAGCCCTTGAATATGTCGCTATGCATCGCCAAGTGAATGAAGATGAAGATCATCAAGTGTTTTGCGAGAATGACTCGAGTCCCAATCTCGTTGTCTCCAAGGTCTTGGCACTCCAACATCAACAAGATGACGATCAAAGATGCCACATCTTTCATTCCAAGGCCGACATCAATGGACGTTCCGTCAAGGTCATCATCGATGGAGGAAGTTGTCATAACTTGGCAAGCGAAGAGCTATGCGACAAACTACAATTGGTGTAGTCGAAGCACCCTCACCCCTACAAGGTCCAATGGCTTAGGGACACCGAAACTCTTCGAGTAGAGCATACCGTGCAAGTTTCCTTCAAGATAGGCGCCTATGAGGACACACTTGAGTGTGATGTGGTCCCTATGTCCGTGTGCCACCTTCTTCTTGGACGACCATGGCAATACGATCGTGGAGTCACACACAATGGACGGACCAACCACTATAGCTTCAAGATGAAGGGTAAAGAGTTTGTGCTACGCCCAATGTCACCAAGTCAAGTAGCCGCCGACAAACACATACCTACCAACCATCATGGAGAGAGTGGTGAGGGAGTGAGCCACCAAAAGGAGAGTGAGAGCCACAAGCCAAACATGAGCGATTCCACGATGAGTGACAAGAAACAACTAGTGCTATTCGTCACCAAAAGTGAGATGAGAGAAGTGTGCGAGAACCCTCGAGTGTCTTTCTCCTTGTGCTTTTATGCAAAGGGGAAGCCAAACCTACTAACACTTCACCACCTCCACCTTTAGTGTTGTCTCAATTGTTGCAGGAATTCTCGGACGTCTTTCTCGATGAGCTACCTCCGGGTCTACCTCCACTTCGCGGAATCGAACACCGCATCGACCTCATACCCGGCGCACCACTTCTGAACAAGGCTCCTGATGCGGAGCATCCTTCGTTCATCCCCATGTACACCACTTGGACGCAAGGTGATCCCGTTCCTCGATGCTTCCCCTTTCTTTTCTCGCGAGACATGGATGCTACTTTAAGCGCGGACCTTGTGCATGCTCAGGAACACCCAAGGAGACCATGGAGAGTCCAAGGACCAAGGCCAAGTGTGTGCGGGAGAGAAGGAAGAAGGGCCAGCACCAGGCCCCGGACATCCGGCCCCCAGGCCCGGACATCCGGCGCCCCTTCATAGAAGCGAGCCCCGCTAGCCCGGACATCCAGCCCCATGCCCCGGACATCCGGCTCCTCTTGAAGCCCCGGACATCCGGCCCCTTCGCCGGAAATCCGGCCCCTCATCACATAAGGCAACCGAAGCCGGCCATGCTCAGCCCGGACATCCGGCTCCTCGCGAGTCGCCGGACATCCGGCCCCCGGCCCGGACATCCGGCGCCTTCCTGCACGCAAAGACGGGCCTGAGGCCCATGTATCCCTCTCCCACTTACCCCTTCATGGACCTAGACTATATATACTCCTCCCCCTCCTCCATTTGAGGGTTATCTTAGGTTTAGCTCATTTGAGACAGAGCTTTGCTCATCCACTAGTGGTTCATCTCCTTGTGAGTGACTGCGGCCCCTCCATGGAGAAGATCCACACGGATTCAAGACCTCCTTCGCGGATAAGATCCCACGGGATACCCCAAGACCTCCTCACGAAGAAGAACCGGTTACCCTTTGTATCGTCCCTTGTTGATCATGGATCTTGTACCTCTTTTGTGTTTCGAGGATCTAGCATATGTGTGACTTGTTCTTGTTGGTTTGAGTGATTCTCTCGTGTTTCCCCTCGTGTTCCCTCTCGTGTTCTTCGTGTTCATCGTGGGATCCCCTCCATTTCGTGAAAGATCGGCCATCTAGGGTTCCACCCTACATCATATGGTATCATGAGCCACGGTTTCTCACGAATTTGGAGCCTCCCCACCGTTTTCTAGCCGTGTTTTGTTGTGTTCTTCCCCAAATTCGAAAATTCCCCATAAAAAATAGCCCCAATTTTTTTTGCGATCTGTTGGTTTGATGAAGTTTTGTTGATTTTGATCCGTGGATTTGCTTGGTTTCAAGTGGATCTAGCATTTCCCCAAGTTTCTCCATCTTTCCTACGCAAAATCCGTCAAATTTTGCCCCCAAAATCATGAAATTCCGCCGCCAAACGAGTTTGGAAGTCCCAATCCCGATCTGGAATCGTCGGGCCGGACATCCGGGTCATAGGCCGGACATCCGGGCCATCGGGCCGGACATCCGGGTCCCCGGCCGGACATCTGGCTCATGGAGGACAAAATCGCGCAAGTTTCTGGACATCAGGTCCCGGAAATCCGGACCCGACCCCGGATGTCCGACCCGTGCAGTTTCAAACTTTTCCGTTTCACCGTTTTGTCCATAACTAATTCATCCGGACTCCGATTTCGACGTTCTTGAGCTCGTTTTGAAGCTATTGACATCCCTCATAAAAAAATATACCACCATCATCATTTGACTCCATCATATTGTGGGTTTTGGCATGTTTGCCTAGGGCCTTCACCACATCATCCGCATAACCACCACCGACTTCCGCAACCTAACCTTTTTGTCCCCCATAGCATTTGTGGTTGCTTGAGTAGTGATTTGAGTCTCCTAAGGTGTTTAGGCTACTTAGGGACCATTGCTTCATCATCAACCACCACTACCACTTCCGCATAGCCTAGTCCACCATACATAGCCAACCCAACTTAACCAAATTTTGTTCGAGCTTGTTTGAGTTGTGGCTTGTGTCTCCTAAGGTGTTTAGGCTACTTAGGGACCATGACTTCAACTCCGACACCGTGTATAGCCCATCATACACAACCACCACCACTAGTCCGCTACCACCATTTGACCTTTGTCCTTGAGATTTTGAGTTGTGGTTTTTTTTCCGTTTCCTAAGGTGTTTCGGCTAATTAGGAACATGTCTACATCAAGAGCACCACCTCTCATCATTGACACAGACGGTAACTTCGACGACATCATTGTATATTCCCTTGCAATTGCATTGTTAACCCCTAGCCCATTTTTGCGTCACTTACCTATCGAGACTAGCCTTTGAGTATTGCCGGCAACGTTACTTGTGCACATTAGTGATCATCGTTTCGCCTTCCATTGCGTACATACCATATCATATTGGTATCATCATATCATCCCTTGTGTCACAAGATTGTTCCCGCATATACACAATAGCTATCTTGGTTTGTGCATTTCGCATCGTGGCCATATCAAAAAAAAAAGAATAAGCTTTTAAGCAAAAGAGCCACAAAGAAGCTTGTAAGCAAGAGCCATAGCATCACAAAATATCATATCATACTTGATCATCTTGGATCATCTTGTGCTCAAAGCACCGGAACATCATACACATAGCATACTTGGGATAGAAGTCGTTGCATTTTGCTTAGTAGGTTGTGCACAAGTTCGTATCTGCCTATTATGCAATCGCGCTAGCATCTCTCTAGTGTTGTGCAACAAGAGCATTTTCATGGATTCCACATTTTGCCTCATTCCTTGGTTGCACGACCCCATCTATCTATCCGTGTGTGTGTTTCCGTGTGCCACCGATATTGCTATTGGTCTACTTGTTTCACTTGCGAATTTGTGAATCTCTTTCAACTTTATTGACTCTTGCTAACATTTTGCATCAAATTTTTGTGACACTATCCTCACCGAGCTCCACCATAAGCTTTACTTGTGTAGGTGTGAGAAACCGACAAGAATTGGTACCAATTGTGCTATTTCCTTGTCCCACATTTGAGTGATCATTGATCCATCTTCAACATCGGTCAAGGTACATTTGGTATAGTTCTTCTCTTTCTCCCACTCATACTTGCAAGCGTCTTGTGATGGATAGGCAAGGCATTTCAACTCCGGTCTTTGACATTGACGGCGCAAACAATGACATCCACGCGAAAACCATCGGACTACAACGAGCAATGCAAGAGCGCTTGGGCAACATCGCCATCGAACTACGACACTCCGAGACAAGGACAATGGCTTCCTTGGACGACATGTGCGACTCCTTCAACAAACAAATGGCGGAGCTCAAACACTTGGTGGTCGATTACAAGTCTTCTTCCCCTTCATCATCTTCTCGGCGACGACGTTCAAGTCACAAGTCTTCGGAACAAAAACACGATGCAAGCGCAAGTCGTCCATGAGCTCAAGCACGACTACGACATCATCCTCATGAAGATGCTCGACAAGCGCATACCTACAAGTTCGACGAAGCTCTACATCACGCCAAGGCCAAGCTTCAAGAGCAAAAGAGAAGACCATGAGACAAGCACACCCAAGACGGAGCTACGGCTACAACCACCACTTTGGCATCTTTGCCAAGTGCTATCAAGGCATCTTCGCCTTTGGACATACGACATCTTCGCCTACTTCCCATGAGTTCGCCTACATTGACGTCTTCATCATCAAGGCGATCATCTATGAGCGACGGCGACAAGACGGTCGAGCATGGGCCATCCCCTTCAACCAAGGCGACGAGCATGAACCTCTTCGACACCATGAAGACGACGCCCATATTGGACTCCTACTTCGAGTCAGGCTACGCTAGCGAGCATGAGACCTTCTCTTTGACCTCGGAGGAGTGTGATGATTTTCCACATCCCACGACATTCATCTTTGGAGACATTACGGATGAGGAAGTTAAGCATGGAGACTATTGCACCTACACCTCTTCGACATCCACATATGACGAGATGCCCCAATTCCCATGTGAGGAGAGCCACCACCACATGAGTGATACGAGTGACTCTACCATATGTGACATTGAGAGCATTTCCTTTGAGAGGATGAGAGTGACCACTACTATTCCCATACATGAGAGCATGCCACTTCTCCTATGTGAGGTTGAGAGCCATTTGAGTGACTCCACCAACCATACGAGTGAGAGCATCCACGAGGGAGTGAGTGAGCCACAACACTTAGTGAGTGAGGTAGTTGATAGGGCATGTGAGGCCACTATGATTTCTAACGACTCAACCTCTACTCCGAGTGTGTTTTCTTCGGTGCTAGGTCTCCTACAAGAGGTCATGCCTACCCTCGACGAGTCCGTCCCTCCAATGGACAACCCGATGGCCACGGTGGAAGAAGATGCACCACCCACATGGTTCCATCAAGATGAAGATAACAACGTTTGGATCTTGAACACCTCACCTACAATACATGAGCGATGCTCCAAAGGCAACATAGGTGATCGTGCTTCTTTCGTCCCACTTGTGGACTATATCACAAATGATTGCTTGCATGATGTTGATTCACCTATGACTATGCTTCTTGCTAGTGCAACTTCCTCATGTCTTGACTTACCTATTTATGATGAATATGATGATGAGCATGTTGAGTTGCCTAGTTGTGATGCTATGCTCCATAGGATATCATGTGAAAATTCTTTTGGTCACATCATGTTTGATAATCCTTTGAGCTTGTCATATGCTATGAGTGAGATATCACATATTGTATCATTTCAATCTCAACATAGTACCTATGCATGCCCCATTAAAGTGAATCCTATTTGCACTTGTGGCATAGATGACAAGATGATGGTCATTGGCTTGTGTTTCTCTTGCGATGATATTGCCATGCTTCCTTTACATGATTTGCGCAATTCATCAACTATGCCATGCCATGCTCACATTGTTCTGGATATGCATTGTTTTGGATGTTATTAATATTCTCCATGTGATGTTTCCATTGATGCTCATGAGGAGACCCCCATAGTTTCCTCATACATACTAGGCGGTCTTGATGCATTCCATACCTTGCATGATTACCATGATTGTGTGCACCATATGTATTCCATGAATAACAATGCTCTACATATTTCTTGTGATGCATTACACAATTCGAGTCTCCATTATGCTATACATAACAACAAACCTCTCATGATGGATGACATGTTTCTATATCACGCATCTCATTTATTTGAGCATTGGCTATTTTGTGCTAACCAACACATGCACGTGCGCATCATGATGGATGATGTGTACATATACCACGCACACACAATTTTTCTTTGTCTTTGTTTTGTGGAGGTACTCATGAACATTTGTCAACCTCACAATCCCATGAGTTGACAAAACGAGCTCTTGAGAGCAACGACGATTTGGGATCCCGTGGATTGTCCCTACCACCGTTCTCTTCGCGCAACCACTACGCGCATCTCTTTTACTTGGCTCTCACATGGCTATGAGCTATTTGCCACTTATCACATTATGCCCATATTATCGTGTTCACTTTGCATGTTATGCCTCTTGCTATGATTTTGCCATGCAATTGTGACCCTTGCTTGCAATTACTCATGATTCACCATTATGATACTCCTACGTGTATTTGCATGCTTGGTGGAGACACTAGTAGCTATTGCCATGATTTCTTTGTGCCCCATGCTATTGTTGATTCTTGTGTTGGGAGAGTCATGATATCCCATTGCTATTTCCATATGGCCTCTCATCAACACATTGATGCTATTTTGCTCCTATCTTGCTTTCATGCTTGTGCTATGCCATGTGCATCACGTATGCTCACTATTTGCACACATGACATGTTTGCCATGATTACCTCTAGTACGTTGCATCTTCGCACTACTAGCTTGTTTGACTTGATCACTATGATTGCTTGGTATGTTGCATCACCCATGTTCCACTATTACTTGCTTTCTTGGGTTGATGACATATATGTTCATGCCATTCACATGATTCACATTGATCATTGTCATTTGTCTCCACTAGTTGCATCTCTCATCACTTGTATTGAGTGCAACAATGCTATGTTTGTTGATCTTGGAGACTTGGACACCATACTTGTGATGCATGCTTGCTTGTTTGAGCCTAATGCCTTTGGTTGTTATCGCATCATATGCTTACATACCAAGCAACACACCTTTGTACTTTCTTATGATACGAATGATGCAAGAACTTGTTGGGTATTTTCCTGCACGAATGCTAGGTTTTGCATTACGGCTAACCTCATTTGTTTTTCCAAGTGTTTGTCATGTTCATTCATTGTGAAGGATTCACAAGGCGGTACCATCACGAGGCATATTGGGCATGTGAAGGCATACACGTTGCGCGACACCAACATCTTCGAGAACATACATAAGGTGAATTCCTTCTTTGTGAGCCATCCTCACATATGCATTTTGGATAGGCCATACTTTCATTGTTGTTTCCTTATTGTTGTCTACATGATACACCTACGGGATGGAGGACCGACATTGAAGATGGACCATATGCATGCACCACCGGTCTACCACTCTTGCCACGACATCGAGCATTGGTATATCAAAACTCATTCAACACATTGCACCAAAACCTTCATATTTGTTGATTGTGTGCTCACATGCCATGCTCCATGACATATCATTCCCATAACAAATTTGCATCTTATGCATGGATTGACTCACATTATGATTGCCTTGTTGCATCGTGTATTCCCATGTCATCCATGATATATGAGCTTGTGCATTTCCTTAGCAAATTTGTTGTGATCTTTCTTGATGGCATATTCATACATCATGATCATATTGTCCTCCATTAATTGCATTATAACATACACATATTGAGCATCCATTGCCATGTTCATGCTCTTGATAAACCATCACACTATGACATCATTTTGCACAATGGTTGCATTGATCACATTCACAACACCTTTGTGTGCACCACAAATGTATTTGATCACATGAATGCTTTACATCTCATACTATATCATCTTGCTAAGCTTCATGTACCTTGTCACACGGACTCATTCTTACATAATGGACACTTTGTGTGCGCTAACCATTGTATTTCCAAGTGTACTTTGTGTTTTCTCATTTTGCATGTACCACATACCGGAGACACCTTGGAGTACTTGGATTGCGACATGCCCTCAACTTCGTTCAACTACAAGTCCGTTCACGACTACCGTTTCCATGGTGATGAGGTTTTTGATCCGAGGTCGGATCTTTCCCAAGGGAGGGGAGATGATGCGGAGCATCCTTCGTTCATCCCCATGTACACCACTTGGACGCAAGGTGATCCCGTTCCTCGATGCTTCCCCTTTCTTTTCTCGCGAGACATGGATGCTACTTTAAGTGCGGACCTTGTGCATGCTCAGGAACACCCAAGGAGATCATGGAGAGTCCAAGGACCAAGGCCAAGTGTGTGCGGGAGAGAAGGAAGAAGGGCCAGCACCTACAGGCCCCGGACATCCGGCGCCCCTTCACTGAAGCGAGCCCCGCTAGCCCGGACATCTGGCCCCATGCCCCGGACATCCGGCTCCTCTCGAAGCCCCGGACATCCGGCCGCTTCGCCGGAAATCCGGCCCCTCATCACAGAAGGCAACCGAAGCCGGCCACGCTCAGCTCGGACATCCGGCCAGAGGCCCAGACATCCGGCTCCTCGCGTGCCGCCGGACATCCGGCCCCCGCCCCGGACATCCGGCGCCTGCCTGCGCGCAGAGACGGGCCTGAGGCCCATGTATCCCTCTCCCACTTAGCCCTTCGTGGACCTAGACTATATATACTCCTCCCCCTCCTCCATTTGAGGGTTAGCTTAGGTTTAGCTCATTCGAGACAAAGCTTTGCTCATCCACTAGTGGTTCATCTCCTTGTGAGTGACTGCGGCTCCTCCACGGAGAAGATCCACACGGATTCAAGATCTCCTTCGTGGAGAAGATCCCGCGGGATACCCCAAGACCTCCTCACGGAGAAGAACCGGTTACCCTTTGTATCGTCCCTTGTTGATCATGGATCTTGTACCTCTTTTGTGTTTCGAGGATCTAGCATATGTGTGACTTGTTCTTGTTGGTTTGAGTGATTCTCTCGTGTTTCCCCTCGTGTTCCCTCTCGTGTTCTTCGTGTTCATCGTGGGATCCCCTCCATTTCGTGAATGATCGGACATCTAGGGTTCCACCCTACATCATATTATGTAGTGCTCTCGAGACCGAGGTGACATCACTCCTAGCTCAACTTCCATATGAATCTTGCGAGACATGGTTACTACCTCAGACGGATGTGTTTTGTGTACTCAGGTGTGAAGAAGACCACATTGGTTCGCTATGCTTCCATACAAATTCGTGATCAACCTATGTTCGCGGAATCGAACACCGCATCGACCTCATACCCGGTGCACCACTTCCGAACAAGGCTCCTTACCGCGTCAACCTCGAGGAAACCAAGGAGATACAACGGCAAGTACACAACTCATCGACAAAGGTCATGTATGTGAAAGCTTGAGCCCTTGTGCCGTTCCGGTTATTCTCGTGCCTAAGAAAGATAGAAGTTTTCGCATGTGCTCTGATTGTCGCCCGATAAATGCTATCACCATTAGATACCGTCACCCTATCCCACGCTTAGACGACATGCTTGATGAATTATGTGGTGCCACCATCTTTTTGAAAATTGATCTTAAAAGAGGCTACTACCAAATTCGCATTCAAGAGGGTGATGAGTGGAAAACGGCTTTCAAAACCAAGTTTGGGTTATATGAGTGGCTTGTCATGCCAATGGGTTTATCGGAAGCGCCCGGTTCATTTATGCGTCTCATGCATTTTGTTCTACGACCCTACATAGGCGTCTTTGTAGTGGTTTATTTTGATGACATCCTTGTTTTAGCAAGTCACTTGAGGACCATGTGACACACGTCCGTATGGTTTTACAAACCCTTCGGAAAGAGCGCTTATATACTAACATAATAAAATGCACTTTTGGCGTTGACAAGGTCGTCTTCCTAGGATTTGTCGTTTCTTCACAAGGTGTTCACGTTGATGAAACTAAAATTGAAGCAATTAAAACTTGGCCTCAACCAACGAACCTTCAACAAGTGCGTAGATTTCTTGGTTTAGCCGGTTTCTATCGACGTTTTGTGAAGGACTTTAGCACAATTGCTATGCCTCTTCACGCCTTGAACAAGAAGAACGCACCCTTTGTTTGGGGTCCTTCGCAAGACACCGCGTTCATTAAGCTCAAAGACTTGCTCACCCACGCACCCCTTCTTGCCCTACCAAACTTTGATAAACCTTTTGAGATTCATTGTGACGCTAGTGGTACCAGCATAGGTGGCGTGCTCATGCAAGAAAAGCGCCCAATTGCGTACTTTAGCGGGAAGCTATCCGGAGCACAACTTAACTACCCCATCTATGATAAAGAGCTATATGCCTTGGTGAGAGTTTTGCGTGTTTGGGAACATTACCTTAGACCTCATGAATTCATTCTTCATACGGACCATGAGACGCTCAAGTATCTCAAGGGTCAAACTAAGTTGAACAAGCGTCATGCTAAGTGGAGTGAGTTCATAGAGTCTTTTCCCTATGTCATCAAGTACATCAAAGGCAAAGAAAATGTTGTGGCGGATGCGCTTTCCCGCAAATGCATGCTTGTCACAAAACTTGAGTTGAATGTTATTGGCTTTGAGCACATGAAAGACTTATACGAGCATGATCCTTTCTTTGCAAATCCATATGCTAAGTGTTTGACTCACACTTCTTGGGAACCTTACCACATCAAGGATGGATATCTCATGAGAGCTAACAAACTTTGCATTCCCAAGTCTTCGCTTTGTTTGCTCCTTTTGCAGGAATCTCGTGGACGAGGACTCATGGGACACTTTGGACGCGACAAGACATTTGCTACGCTCTCCAAGAACTACTTTTGGACCAAGATGCTTCGTGACGTCTCACGCCTCACCAACCGATGCTCTACATGTCGCAAAGCTAAGTCAAAAGCTCAATCTCATGGTCTTTACATGCCACTTCCTATTCCACACCATCCATGGGAAGACATAAGCATGGACTTTATACTTGGATTGCCTAGGACTCAAAATGGAAAGGATTCCGTGTTTGTTGTCGTGGATAGATTTTCTAAAATGACTCATTTCATTCCTTGTAACAAGATCGACGATGCTTCACATGTGGAAAATCTCTTTTGTAGGGAAATCATTCGTCTACATGTAGTACCAAAGACTATCGTGTCGGATCGGCACGTCAAGTTCTTGAGCTACTTTTGGAAGACTCTATGTGCCAAACTCGACATCAAGCTACTCTTCTCCTCGGCATATCATCCACAAACCGACGGACAAATGGAGGTGACAAACCGCACACTTTCGACGCTTCTTCGCGTGTTGATCAACAAGAACATCAAGGAATGGGAGCAATGCTTGCCCATCGCCGAGTACGCCTACAACCGCGCAAGACATTCGACTACCGGCAAGTCCCCTTTCGAGGTTGTCTACGGCTTCAACCCGTTGTCCCCATTGGATATCCTACCTCTACCTCTACAAGAACGCATCAACTTGGACGCAAGTGCTCGAGCAAGCTATCTCAAGAAGGTGCATGAAGATACAAGGGCAACGATCGAGAGGCAAGTACATCGACTAGCGTCCAAGCTCAACGCCAACAAGAAACCTATGGTGTTCCAACCGGGAGATCTTGTATGGCTACATCTTCGCAAGGACCGTTTCCCCAACGAGCGCAAGTCCAAACTACTACCTCGGACCGACGGACCCTTCAAGGTGCTAGCACGCTACAACAACAATGCCTACAAGATCGACATTCCACGCAACAAGTACAACGTGAGCGATGTCTTCAACGTCAAGGATCTCTCCACTTTCCATGGTCATGAAGATTTCGATCCGAGGTCGGATCTTTCCCAAGGGAGGGGAGATGATGCAGAGCATCCCAAGGTCATCCCCATGGACCTACCATCGTCTCACCATGTGCCAAGTGGACCCATGACACGCGCTCGAGCACGAGCTCTCGTGACCGAGGTGACCTCACTCCTCTCGCAACGTCATTTCGATTCTCATGAGATATGGCTGCTACCCTCATTCGAAACTCTATGCATACTCAGGTACCTCGGGAGCAACCATGGGGAAGCCAAGGAACAAGAGGAATCGAAGAAGGAAGACAGAGAAGAAAATGGCCAAGCCTCAGACTGGCCGGACGATCCGGACGAAGGCCCGGATGATCCGCGCAGAGCCCGGACGATCCGGACCCCCGCCCGGACGATCCGGGTAATGTGTCCAGGGACACCCGAGAGCTCCTCACTAAAGTCGGATCATCCGGACCCCAGCCCGAATCATCCAGCCACACCCGGACGTCCGGACCAGGACCCAGACATCCGGACCCTCCGCTATAGAGACGACATGTCCGGATCATCCGGACGCCGCCCCGGATCATCCGGACCCCCGATGCCCGGATCATCCGGACCAACATCCGGATCATCCGGACTGTGCCTGCGTGCATGACTTTGGGCCGAGGCCCATGTACCCCTTCTGTAACGCCCCGGACACACCCGCCGGTGGTCGTTACTCCTGGCGGAATCTAGACTGGCCCCACACATCAATACTAGTCTTTTCTGCGCACTTTGTCCTCACTCATGCGCACCCGGGAGCAACTTCCAGGTCGGTCACCCATCCTGAAACTACTCCAAGCTGAGCACGCTTAACTTTGGAGTTCTATCCGAATGGGCTCCCGGAAAAGAAGGAATTCCTTATTGATATGAGTAGTCTATCATCCCTACTAAGCCAGGCCATCACATACACCCTCACTCAGAGGAACCGACGTCCTCGTCGGGCCACAGGAACGTTCCCTCTTGGCACAACCGTCTGTGCTTCCAGGACAGCACATGTGCCATGTCGTGTGCCACGACGAGTCACAAACGTCATGCACAACATGACTGCAAACTTTCCGCAAACATCCGTGTAACCGCGAGGGTCGGCTCTGATACCAACTTGTAACGCCCCGGACACACCCGCCGGTGGTCGTTACTCCTGGCGGAATCTCGACTGGCCCCACACATCTATACTAGTCTTTTCTGCGCACTTTCTCCTCACTCAGGCGCACCCGGGAGCAACTTCCCGGTCGGTCGCCCATCCTGAAACTACTCCAAGCTGAGCACGCTGAACTTTGGAGTTCTATCCGAATGGGCTCCCGGAAAAGAAGGAATTCCTTATTGATATGAGTAGTCTATCATCCCTACTAAGCCAGGCCATCACACCTTTGCCCCTCCTAGCCTATATATATCACTCCACCCATTCTTTCTAGGGTTAGCTTTGTGTTAGCTCATCCAAAAACCTTAGTGGTTCCTCTCCTACAAGACCGCGGCCTCTTCGGAGAAGATCCACCCGGATTCAAGACCTCCTTCACGGAGAAGAACATCAAGACCTCCTCCCGGAGATGACTACCGCCACTTGGATCATCCTTAGTTGATCGTGTATCATGTATTGCACTTTGTGTACCCAGATCTAGCATTTGTGTGACCTAAACTTGTTTATTTGAATGTTTTCTCCTTGTCCCCCTTGTGTTTTTCTTCGTGCCCCTCGTGTTCTTCCTTGGGATCCCTCCTTTTCGTGAAAGATCGGCCATGTAGGGTTCCACCCTACATCATCTATGTTACAAAAACGCTCCGAGTGAAGAGCAACCCTCTCACACGGGGACTCAGTGGCACTCCGAGCTACGCCATAAGTACAATGTACCTTGGGTCTTCGAGCTCCGCCACATATACAACGCGGCTCGACCCTCCGAGCTACGCCTCAGGTACAATTTACCTTGGGTCTTCGAGCCCCGCCATAGATACAATGCGGCTCGACCCTTCGAGCTACGCCACAAGTACAATGTACCTAGGGCCTTCGAGCTCCGCCGCAAATACAATGTGGCTCGACCCTCCGAGCTACACCACAAGTACGACATACCTTGGCCTTCCGTGCTGCGCCACAAGTACAATGTCCACTCAGAACCAAAAATATCAAAGGGCATCAGAAGCAAGGCAAGCATATTCCAAAGGAAATTAAGTTCAGATAAACACCCACAAGATTCGGTTAGAAGTACTCGGGTGTCGAGCCCGCAAATGTTTAACGATTACAAAACCACTCGGCATTCCGAGGCAAATAGAGTCAGGGCATAAAGTTTGTTCACTCTCCAGGAGGAGGGGGAGTTGCAGGCGCGACACACTCATCCATGTTGATTCCGTCGACGATACGAGTGGCAGCTTCCAGGAAGGTCTCCATGAATGATTGAAACTGGAGCTTTTTGGTGTTGGCAACCTTCAGGGCAGCCAGCCTCTCTTCCTTCACCTCCTTGCAGTGCACACGGACCAGGGACAACGCAACGTCAACACCACACCGGGCGGATGACTTCTTCCACTCCTGCACTCGACCGGGGATCACATTGAGTCGAGTCATCAGAGACTCGAGGTCATTTTCATGCACCATCCCCCGCTAGAGCACAGTGTCGATCCGGGACATCAGCGCCTTCAGTCGAGCAAGGTAGCCAGTGGCGCTAGTGAGGCGAGACTCCAGTCGCAAGATGTTCATCGCAACTTCATCCTTGACGAGGGAATTGGCAGGATCCAGTCCCGTTTCGACCTGCCCAGTCTCCTCCTCAAAGTTCTGGCAGAATTCTACATGACGAAAACATGACGAGTTAGCGATCGGAATATGGGTAGACAACTCTGATTTAGTCGGACAAAAGAACATACCTTCAAGCATGAGGAACAACTTTTTTGCGAGGTCGCCCAGATAAGTCTCCAGCCCGTTTTTCTTCTGCGAGAGATCCCCTACCTTCTCGTCCAGAGCAAGATTGGCCTTTTTCAGTCGCGTTACCTCCTTGTTGGCCTCACCAAGGGAGACCTTCATGTTGGCATTCTCTTCTTCAAGCTTGCCGACTGAAGCCAGCTTCTGTTCAGCGAATTTAGCTTTCTCCTACGCCTTCTGCTGCGCTGCCGCCAGGTCAAGATCTTTCTGCTCCAAGGTTGCCTTCATTTGATCTACAAGAGACATTGCTAAACAGATGAACCTAAGGATATCCATGGCACACTCTTTCGAATACAATCGACGAGTTCTGTGCTTTTCTTACCAGACGTTTCATCTTTGGCTTTCTTCAAATGCTCCCTGGCCAGCTCCAGATCAAGATTGAGTTGAACCTGCTTCTTCTCAAGGTCCGCGAATTTAGCTCCAAACTCATAAGATTTCTGCAATTAGCAAAGAAGACAAACCGGTCAATAAAATGTCACGATAAGAGGGTTCTAAGACTACCGTCGAGTCAAACACTCAGCAGTAGCCTCGGGGACTACACCCACTCAGCGTGCCCCCACTGGTTCTCACTCGACCGGATCCGTCCTGTACGAGTTCAAAAAAAAGAGAGAGTCGCAGATTGTACTTAGACCATAGCCAACTGCGAGCAGTCGACCATGGTCTCGGGGACTACACCCAGTGGGTGCACTCAGCGTGCCCCCAGCGGTTCCCACTCGACCGGATCTGTCCCGCGCGAGTGGAAGGAATTCGAAACAAGTCAACAAAATCAACTCTAAGACCATGGCCGACTTACTTCAGTCGACCATGGCCTCGGGGACTACACCCAATGGGTGCACTCAGCGTGCCCCCACCGGCCCAATCGCCACAGCATGACCGATTGGATTACAAGAGCTACGTTACAAGATCAGGAACACCAATGGGTGGAACATCATCTTACTAACAAAGCGGAATATCATCTTATGAACAAAGCAGCAGTTTTCAAAACGAAGACCCCAACAGAATAACAAGTCAATCGTAAAGGACGTACCTGGATGTTGGTCCGAAGAGCTGAACTAGCATTATAAGCAGCCATGCTAGCCTCGTATGCTGCCTTCGTCCGCTCCATCATCAGCCCTGCTTGACGAACGACTTCCTTAGCCGCGCTCACAGGGTCCTCCGGGACGTGATGGGTAGCAAAAAGCACAGATAGTGGGGCAGTCGGAGCAACTGCAGGGTCCGCGACTTGGACAGTCGATGCAGACAGACGGTCAGTCGACACGGGAACAACAAAAGAGAACGAGGCCCGAACCGCGTCCCCTTGTTGCTGGGCATCCGAGCCAGAGGGCGCCTTCTGACCCCTCCTTCCCGTGCCTCTCCAGGGCACCTCCTCGCGCTCCTCCTCGTCATCATCATCAGGCAATTCGATGACATTGCGCGGCGCTACAGAAACATTCGACCAAAAGGAAATTCAGTCGACCGGCAGACTGGTGAATGAAAGCAAGGGTGTTGTCAAAAAACTGTACCTGCGTTGGACGTGGCCATGTCTGCAATCTCCTCATCGTCGCGACCCTTGTCGACATCCATAGAGGACCCAGAAGCGGCATCGCAGAAGAGTTTAGAAAACAGTCGGTAGAATAAACTGGTAGATCGACAAAGACAAATCAGACTCCTGGAACGAAAGGAGAGCAAAGCATTGCAACACTCACGTGGAAGCAATCGGAACATCCACTTTGATCTTGGGCAAGGCCTTCTGAGGCTTGGAGGCGGCAACCTTGGGCTGTTTCGGAGCCTTCTCAGTCGGATCTGGGGTGGACATTCGAGTGCGCTTCTGCACTTGAGAGCTGGAGGGGCCTGTCCTGGCGCGCACGTTCTCTGGATCGCGAGTCTGCTTGGAGTGCTTCTCGACGTGGGGCGGCGATTCGACTTCTTGGCCGCTGCTAGAATCCTCGCTCTCCTTCACAGTCTCCTCATCGGACTTCCAGTCAAAGGCTTCGTTGACACCCTCCACCTCCTCATGAATCTGCTCTCCATTGGGCACCGAGTACATCTCAGTAAAGATCTGCAAAGAAAAGGGTCGATCAAACATCAATCAGATTTGCCAACGCCTATAAGGAAGAATCATAAAATTCACTCAGTAATTAGGGCCAAACCTTGTCTGGTTTGTGGTATGCGTCTAACGGGCGGACTCTCTTGGTCCCCCGAGGGTTATCCTTGTTCCCGGTGATGCACTTCAGGCACTGCTCCACCGTCTTCTCGGCGGCCTCCTCTGGGTGGACCCGAGAGGTGTCATTGCTGCCCGAGTACATCCACATCGGATGATCCCGAGCTTGGAGAGGCTGAATCCACCGTTTGAAGAATACCTCCAGTAGGTTCACCCCGGTGACTCCGTCGCGGACCAACTGGACTACTCGCTCGACCAGCATGTCTACCTCTACTTTTTCAGCCCGACTCACAAGCAACGGAGGTGGCTGACTGACTCGATCTAGGGTAAACGGAGGGAGTCTGGTCGACTGACCGGGAGTCGGGATGTCCTTGCAGTAAAACCAAGTCGACTGCCATCTCCTGACCGACTCAGGAAGGACCATGGCAGGAAATGTGCTCCTACCCCTCGTCTGAATACCCAGACCGCCGCACATTTGAATCACATGCGTCTTCTCGTCACTAGGGTTTGCCTTTTTCACGGATTGGGAACGACAAGTGAAGATGTGTTTGAACAAGCCCCAGTGCGGTCGACACCCCAGGAAGTTCTCACACAAAGACACAAAAGCGGCGAGATACGTGATGGAATTGGGAGAGAAGTGATGCAGTTGGGCACCGTAGAAAGTCAAGAAACCGCGGAATAAGGGATGCAGGGGCAGAGAGAAACCTCGATCGACGTGGGTCGCGAGGAGGACGCACTCGCCCTCCCGCTGCTGTGGCTCAAGCTCATCCTTCGGCAGCCTCCAAGAACCGTGGGCAATCAGCCCCTCCTCCACCAGCTCGTCCATGTCTTCCACCTGCATCGTGGACTTGATCCAATCCCCCTGGATCCAGCCAGGCGGAAGCCCGGTCCTCGACGCCGACCCCCGATTGGTTTTCTTCCCCTTCCCCGTCGCCGCCGCCTTCTTCGAGCGCTCCAGGGCCGCCATCTTGTCCTTGCCCATGGGGGCGAGCCACGCACAGGCGGAGCGGCGGTAAGCGGGGGAGGAGATGCATTGGCGGAGCAGAGGAAGAAGAAGGAATTGGGCGCACAGTGCCTGTGCATCGACCACGGCGCTCCTTTATAGCCTGACGGTCGAGTGGCTGACTGGTGGACCCGAGCAATCCTATCAAATCCCGCAACAGACGCGTGCTCGATACGTGGCGAAAAAGGAGGCACAAAAATCGAGGCGTCCGGGCATATCCGATTCGATTACCGCAGCACGCCCCATCCCGCGCGCTTCCCCGAAATTCAAATCTCGTGAAATCTGGAGGCCGTAGAGCAGCCAATCGCGCCGAAAGCCGCACGCCCTGCCGGCGCTCAAGACTGTGTACGAAAGTTCACTCGACTGTTCTTGAATCGATGAAGGCGACTGAGTTAAGGTTGAAAGACTGGCACGATATCCAAATTCGAGGAAGATGCCCCAGGAGCATCGAACTTGGATTAGGATCGATCCCAACCCTCTTGTTCACTCGGACCTCAATCCATTCAGGGGCTACTGATGATACCACCGAATTAGGGTAGGGTCACAGGCCTGACCTAGATACCCTACCTAAGGTCACTGCCCTAGAAGTTCAAAGACATTTCAAAGATGACAGAAGCCGCTGACTGATATGGCCCAAGAGGACAATTCACTAGACGACATAACCTCACTCGGATAACTCAACTCCACTCGGAAGGATGAGGACACTCGATCTTACAAAAGCCACTCGATCCCCGAAGGTCAAAGGTCCTGTAAGGCCAGCAACGGTCATGCATTCACTCCGCAGTAATGACAGCCTTTATCATCCTTTATTAAAGGCGTTATCAGCAACGTCCTGCCTTTATGTACATTGAACCCTCTGTAACGTGGGACGACTGGGGTCCTGGCGCACTCTATATAAGCCACCCCTCCCCCAGTACAAGGGTTCGCACCCCCTATAACGAGGCAAAGGTGTCTAATCTTTCGATGAGATGGTGGCTAACGTTTTGGAGGAAGTCGACTTTGACGATCCGACTACGAATGTGAGAGGACGTCGCGCCTTAGCAATCGCTAAACCAACTCCGAGAGGTTATTGACCATGCCGGAGCACGATCAACCTGGACACGAGGGTCTATTTCCTGCAAGCAAACGAAGAACAAGCAAGAAACTAAGATTGCAATCTGGATATTGCGAATATAAGGGGAAAGCTATATTGATCAAGGTGGGGTTCTGTGACTCTTTGTCTGGTCGTTGAACACAAACGAAGTACGCGAAGTTACAGCTATGGAGAACTTTAATCTAAACAAAACCCAAGGTCTAAACGACGCCCTAAGGGCTGTATATATGGAGGAAGAGGGTGGAATTTCATGGCCCTTGGAGGAGGGGTTCGAAACCAACCATAACTCTTGTTTCCCCACACATACAGACTCTAAAAACAACCTATACTCAATTATTTCGAAATTACATGGGCCTGGCCCAATAATAAGGTGACGCAGCACCTATAATAGCTTCTAGACGAAATTTATGAAGTGGCATCTTGTATATTTCGTCCAAGGCTTCACACACTCATTATGGTGGCTTCAAAGTCCTGAAATCATCACTTGTAACTCCGTTCTTGTTCCCCTTCCGCATGCCATCATCTCCATGCTTGATCTTGCTCCAATGTTCATCCTTCTTGTCCAAGCTAGGCCCTTCATTTGTAAGCAATACAAATGTATCCAATTTAGGCAGCATCATATTCTCATGAACATTAGAATCATTACCAAGAAATGAAAGTACCTGGTAATTTAATTGGCGTGCAAGCTCTAGTAATTGGTCCTGTATATGTATCAGTTGGGGTTGTGGGTGTAACCTTGTTAGTGATGTCCTCATCACTCTATATAAGCCACCCCCCTCCTCTGGTACAAGGGTTCGCACCCCCCTATAACACACACACATATACATATTCCAGTCGACCGTCTCCGGGCACCGAGATGTAGGGTTGTTACTTCCTCAGAGAAGGGCGTGAACTCGTAAACACCTAGTGTACAATCTCACCGTAGCTAGGATCTTGCCTCCTCCTACGTACCCCCTATTCTTACTGTCAGACTTAGAACCATGACAGCTGCCGTCCAGCCCCGCAACTCGGGCCCGAGCCGGTGTTCTCCGTCCGAGTCTGTGGTACTTCAACAATGAATATCTATTCGACGCCTCCACCACGGAGTCATCTTCGATTCCTGCATCCGCTAGAGTAGCCCTTCATGATCCTCACTGGCTCGCCACGATGCAGGAAGAGTTCAACGCTCTACATCGGAACCACATTGGACTCTGGTTCCCCGGCCTTCTCGCGCCAATGTCATCAGCGGCAAGTGGGTCTTTTGCCATAATACCCGCTCAGATGGTACACTTGAGCGCTACAAGGCTCACTGGGTGGTCCATGGTTTCCGGCAGCGCGCTGGCATTGACTTCACCGAGACGTTTGCACCGGTTATCAAACCGGGCATGATCCGGACATTCCTTCAGCTGGCGGTGTCCCAAGGCTGGCCAGTTCATCAGATGGATGTCTAAAACACCTTCCTTCATGGCCATCTTGAGGAATAGGTCTATTGTGAGC
Source organism: Secale cereale (assembly GCA_902687465.1). NCBI lineage: Eukaryota > Viridiplantae > Streptophyta > Magnoliopsida > Poales > Poaceae > Secale > Secale cereale. The sequence continues at coordinate 345,322,744 of LR738712.1, forward strand.
AGCCGACCGGTTTCGTCGATGCATCTCCTCCTGGGCATGTGTGTTTGTTGTCCCGGTCTCTCTACGGGCTCAAGCAAGCACCTCACGCCTGGTACCAGCATATCGCCGGGTGCCTTCAGACACTGGGCTTCAACGTCATTCGCTCGGATGCCTCGTTGTTTGTCTACCACCGTGGTGACACTACTGCATATTTGCTCCTCTACGTCAACGACATCATCCTGATGGCCTCCTCCGCAGCCCTTCTTCAGCAGATTACTCTCAGGCTACCTAACGAGTTTGCCATCAAGGACCTGGGCGCTCTACATTATTTCCTTGGCATTGAGGTTGTTCGGCGACCGGACGGCTTCTTCCTTCATTAGCAGAAGTATGCGCACGAGCTCCTTGAGCATGCTGACATGCTCAACTGTCACCCTATTGCTACTCCTGTTGACACAAAGGCTGCTCTTGAGGGGTCGCCTACGTCGGATGCTCCATTCTACCGGTCCATCGTTGGTGCCCTCCAGTATGATGTAGGGTGGAACCCTAGGTGGCCGATCTTTCACGAAAAGGAGGGATCCCAAGGATGAACACGTGAGGCACAAGGGAAAACACAAGAGGGACAAGAAGAAAACACTCAAATCAACAAGTTTAGGTCACACAAATGCTAGATCCGGGTACACAAAGTGCGATACACGATACACGATCAACTAAGGACGATACAAGTAGCGGTAGTCATCTCCGTGAGGAGCTCTTGATGTTCTTCTCTGTGAGGGAGGTCTTGAATCCGGTGGATCTTCTTCGTGGAGGCCGCGGTCTCGTAGGAGAGGAACCACTAGGGTCTATGATGAGCTATCACAAAGCTAACCCTAAAAGATGGAGGGGAAGGAGTACTTATAGTCTAGGGGGCACAAAAGGGATACACGGGTCGAAACCCATGTGGCTGCGCACAGGTAGGGCCGGACGTCCGGGCGTCGGGCCGGATGTCTGGGCTTTGGCGAGGCGCCGGATGTCCGGGCATTTTGCCGGATGTCCGGGTAGCGGGGGCCGAGTCTTGGGTGGCTTCTGTGGTGTGGCGCCGGATTTCCGGGCTCGAGGCCGGATGTCCGGGCCTTGCCTGGCCGGATGTCCGGGCCATATAGCTTTGGCTGGTGGTGGTCTTCTGTAGTTGGTTTCCCTGGGGCCGGATGTCCGGGCCAGGGGCCGGATGTCCGGGGCCTGGAGCCTTCTTCAGCCCTTCTGGATGCAAAGCTTCGTCTGTGAGCTTGGGGACTTGTCGATCTTCACGCGCCTCTCCGATGGGGTCTTCTTCACACCTGAGCACACAAAACACATTCGTCTGAGGTAGTATCCATGTTTCGCAAGATTCATATGGAAGTTGGACTAGGAGAGATGTCACCTCAGTCTTGAGAGCCCTAGCACGAGCACGTGTCATAGGTCCTTGGAGCACTTGGTGATGCGATGTAGGGTCCATGGGGATGACCTTGGGATGCTCCGCATCATCTCCCCTCCCTTGGGAAAGATCCGACCTCGGATCGAAATCTTCATCACCATGGAAATGGGATAGATCCTTGACGTTGAAAGCATCGCTCATGTTGTACTTGTCTCGTGGGATGTCGATCTTGTAGGCGTTGTTGTTGTAGCATGCTAGCACCTTGAAGGGTCCGTCGGCGCGAGGTAGTAGTTTGGACTTGCTCTCGTGTGGGAAGCGGTCCTTGCGAAGATGAAGCCAAACAAGATCTCCCGGTTGGAACACCATTGGTGCCTTGTTGACGTTGAGCTTAGTGGTGAGGCGATGGACTTGTCGCTCGATCGTTGCCCTTGTATCTTCATGTACCTTGTTGAGATAGCTTGCTCATGCACTTGCGTCCATGTTCGTGCGCTCTTGTAGAGGTAGAGGTAGGATGTCCAATGGAGACAAGGGGTTGAAGCCGTAGACGACCTCGAAAGGGACTTGCCGGTAGTCGAATGTCTTGCGCGGTTGTAGGCGTACTCGGTGATGGGTAAGCATTGCTCCCATTCCTTGAGGTTCTTCTTGATCAACACGCGAAGAAGCGTTGAAAGTGTGCGGTTCGTCACCTCTGTTTGGCCGTCGGTTTGTGGATGATATGCCGAAGAGAAGAGTAGCTTGATGCCGAGTTTGGCGCATAGAGTCTTCCAAGAGTAGCTCAAGAACTTGACGTCCCGATCCGACACAATAGTCTTGGGCACTCCATGTAGACGAATGATTTCCCTACAAAAGAGAGTTGCCACATGTGAAGCATCGTCGATCTTGTTACAAGGAATGAAATTAGCCATTTTAGAAAATCTATCCATGACCACGAACACGGAATCCTTTCCATTTTGAGTCCTAGGCAATCCATGTACAAAGTCCATGCTTATGTCTTCCCATGGATGGTATGGAATAGGAAGTGGCATGTAAAGGCCATGAGATTGAGCTTTTGACTTAGCTTTGCGACATGTAGATCATCAGTTGGTGAGTTGTGAGACGTCACGGAGCATCTTGGGCCAAAAGTAGTTCTTTGAGAGTGTAGCAAATGTCTTATCGCGTCCAAAGTGTCCCATGAGTCCTCCTCCATGGGGTTCCTGCAAAAGGAGCAAACGAAGCGAAGACTCATGAATTCAAAGTTTGTTAGCTCTCATAAGATATCCATTCTTTATGTAATAATGTTGCCAAGAAGTGTGAGTCAAACACTTAGCATAAGGATGTGCAAAGAAAGGATCATGCTCATATAAATCTTTGATGTGCTCAAAGCCAATAACATTCAACTCAAGTTGTGTAACAAGCATGCATTTGTGGGAAAGCGCATGCGCCACAACATTTTCTTTGCCTTTGATGTACTTGATGACATAGGGAAACGACTCAATGAATTCACTCCACTTAGCATGACGCTTGTACAACTTAGTTTGACCCTTGAGATATTTCAGAGTCTCATGGTCCGTATGAAAAATGAATTCATGAGGTCTAAGATAATGTTGCCAAACATGTAAAACTCTCACCAAGGCATAGAGCTCTTTATCATAGATGGGGTAGTTTAGCTGCGCTCCGGATAGGTTCTCACTAAAGTACGCAATTGGGCGCTTTTCTTGCATTAGCACGCCACCTATGCCGGTACTGCTAGCGTCACAATGGATCTCAAACGGTTTGTCAAAGTTCGGCAGGGCAAGAAGTGGTGCGTGTGTAAGCAAGCTTTTTAGCTCATTGAACGCGGTGTCTTGCGAAGGACCCCAAATGAAGGGTGCGTTCTTCTTGCTCAAGGCGTGTAAAGGCATAGCAATAGTGCTAAAGTCCTTCACAAAACGTCGGTAGAAACCGGCTAAACCAAGGAAACTACGCACTTGTAGGAGATTCGTTGGTTGAGGCCAAGTTTTAATTGGGTCAATTTTTGTTTCATCAACGTGAACACCTTGTGAAGAAATGACAAATCCTAAGAAAACGACCTTGTCAACGCCAAAAGTGCATTTTTCCATGTTAGCATATAAGTGCTCTTTCCGAAGGGTTTGTAAAACCATACGGATGTGTGACACATGGTCCTCAAGCGACTTGCTAAAAACGAGGATGTCATCAAAGTAAACCACTACAAAGACACCTATGTAGGGTCGTAGAACGAAATGCATAAGACGCATAAATGAACCGGGTGCTTCCGATAAACCCATTGGCATGACAAGCCACTCATATAACCCAAACTTGGTTTTGAAAGCCGTTTTCCACACATCACCCTCTTGAATACGAATTTGGTAGTAACCACTTTTAAGATCAATTTTCGAAAAGATGGTGGCACCACATAATTAATCAAGCATGTCGTCTAAGCGTGGGATAGGATAACGGTATCTAACGGTGATAGCATTTATCGGGCGACAAACAGAGCACATGCGAAAACTTCCATCTTTCTTTGGCACGAGAATAACCGGAACGACACAAGGGCTTAAGCTTTCATGTACATGACTGTCGGTGTACAAAAAGATGGGTACACTTTTTGTACCCCTATGACTGTGCACGGGCAGTCTGAGCCACGGCGCCACCACACCAAGCATGGCGAGGGAGGCGAGCCGGGGCAAGACTGAAGCTCGATGGAGACTGGAGCGACGCCAAGAACAAGACCACTAAGAGAAAAGGGACGAAGCGGCTTTCCCCGGCAAGATCCTTGCCGGGAACAGCACTGGCAGCCCCGGCAAGACCCTTGCCGCGGCGGCTCGCCCCGCGCCTACGGAGCGGATCACCCTTGAGTCCACCACCCCCAAGGGGCGAGGATTCGGGAGATATCCCCGTGGTGGCATGCAGATCTTTGTGAAGACATTCAAGATCAGATACAAGTTAAGAAGAGGACCCTTGGCGGGATTCCAGCCAAGGAGAACCACAAGGCCCCCGGCAAGCACCTTGCCAGGGATGACAGCAGGCACCACGGCAGGACCCTTGCTGGAGCCCCGACAAGGCCCTTGACAAGGACACCCGGAGGGCCACCGTCAGGCCCACACCAACTGGGTTTCCACCGACCCACGCAGCTGCCGACCCGACCAGCTGGACGGGCTCCTGCGTGGCAACCCAGAGATCTTCGTGGAGACCCGCCATTGCGCCACCTCAGCCGCCTGTCTGCCTACATGGCGCCTATGGCACTGCTGGCCAGGGCGCGTGTCAACACGAGGAGGGGCGGCGACGGACAAGACGGACGTCTCCCCCCGTCCCCGATAAAGCAAGGACACCTAAGTTGGGCGCATTAAATGCACCTTGTCCTGTAATGCGAGGGATAACCTCGCATCACTGTACCCTTTCCACCTCCTGTGTGCCACTGTGGCAACCCCTTTTTCCTATAAAAGGAGGCCCGAGGCGACCAGGAGAAGGATTCGGCTTTTTAGAACTCCTCACGACTCTTTTGGAGCTCCTCACTAGCTGAAGAACACAAACAGATAATCCACCAAACCAGGAGTAGGGTTTTACGCATCTTTGCGGCCCGAACCTGGGTAAAGGAACCGTGTCCTGACTGTTAGATCCGCTCTTCTCTCAATCCCGCGCCCCGCAACCGTAGTAGGGATTCTTGTGAACCCATAGGTGTCGATCCGAATACGCCGGCATCTTTGGGGAGCCAGGTAGGGGGCGCAGTTGTGAGAATCGGCTTTGGCAGTTAGTTCGACGCTTCTTCGTCGTGATGGCGCCCATGAAGAGGACGACGGTGGCGGTTGGCCAGTCGGAAGCCGGACAACCCATCCCGACGCGGGCGAGCAGCGGACCAGTCGCGGAAAGGACTCGGGGCGCTGCTCGCGAACACCAACGCCATCCCGATAGCTGGAGTTTGGGAGGTGGCGATGTTTATGTGCCTGGTAACGGGCCACACACCGCCAGTTCCAAAGATGGAGCCCGACCCTCCGCGGGTGGCGCGGGGCCTTCCAAGGTCGCGGCCGCATCACCCGAAGGCGATGCAAGGGCCTCCAGAAATCCCACGCCGGCGCCAACAGCGCGCTCTTCTCAAGCAGCGCGCGACGGACGGCGTTGTCACCCCGAAGATCCCGGATGTCGCGATGGGAAGGGCCCCGAACGTCACTCCCGAGACGTAGAAGACCTGCCCGCCCGCCGAAGCGCTGGTGGAGACGTTAGGCAACCACGGGATCGTGATGGAGCTCCCCCTGACACGGTTAGGGGTCGAAGCGCGTCAGGCTCCGTGCAGGTTTCACTACCGTTGACACCAGCCGAAGCTTTGGTGCGCGCGCAGTTGCTCCTCGACTTTCCTCCCATTATGGGGAAACTCGACGAATGGAGAGCCACCATCCGAAGCCTTGTTGCAGTCGCCAACAGGGTGACCTAAATCCATCGGAGCTCCCAGGCCGACGCTCTGATGGGGTCCCACGCACCGGCGGCGGGAGAGCCGGCAGCACCGTGGCTACGGTGCATTCGCCTCCTCCTTGCCTGGTGCCGCGTGCGTCGACCCGTCGAGACATCGCGGGCGACGCCTTCTCCATAGCGTCGTCCGACCCACGGAACCGCGGCGACCAGCGTCAAGTTCTTCAGGAGCGAGCTCATGAAGACGTTCGAACCACCATCGAGCGCCGGCGCGGAACACGCCACCAGTCAGACAGGCGAGCAGGGCCTGCTGTAGACCGCCCAGCACCAGAGAGCCCTGGGGGTCGACCTTACGAGGTAGGCTGTCCAGCTTTCACCCGTGAGCTACGGCGATTCCAGTGGCCCTCTCACCGCACATTCAAACCTGACGTTGGCGAGAAGTACAACGGCAAGACCCTCCCGTTGGAGTTCCTCAGCATCTACACCATCGCGATGCAAGCTGCCGGGGCCCGCGACGATAAGGTGCTTGCGAATTACTTTCTGTTGGCTCTTAAACCTAACGCCATGTCGTGGTTGATGCACTTGCCAATAGACTCTATTTCCTCCTGGTCCGACTTGTGCCATGAGTTTGTTGGCGCCTTTACCGGAGGCCACCAAGCCCATGGCCAAGCAAGTGACCTGCATGTCATACCCCAGAAGGAAGGCGAGACTCTGCGCAAGTACATACAGAGATTCAGCCGGGTACAGTACAATATCCCCGATGTTCACCCTCCCGCCATCATCAGCACGTTCCACCAGAACGTGCTAAACCACAAGATGCGTGAAGAACTGGCAATGACCAAGGTGAAGGATGTAGCGGAACTCTACGTTCTTGCCGACAGATGTGGCCGGGCTGAAGAGGGAAGGAAGTACCCCGGCGAAAGCGCCGGTGCGTAAACCGACTCCTCAGACGAGGATACTGCCGCTCTAGCGAAGAAGGGCCGGAACCATAACAGGAAGCGCAAGGGGAAGGCCGTGCTTGCCGTCGAGGGATCTGATGACACCGGCTCCGCCAAGAAAACCAAGGCGGGTGACCCTGGCAAAGAAATTGCCGGGTGTGTCGCCTGCCGGGCCTTGGCGGCTGCCGAGAAGCCAGGAAACTCCGGCAAGCGATACTGCAAGATCCATCGCACCAAGGGCCATGATCTCCAGGACTGTCACCAGGTTGAGCTCCTTGCTGAGAAGCAAAGGGCTGAATACGAGAGGCGGGACAAGGAGAAGGGCCAAGACGGTGCTGAGGGATCCAACAAGAAGCATGACGACCAAGCAGGCCATCGCGGCAAGGAGAAACAGCAGGAAAGGCCCGCCCGGGGCCGCGACAGAAGACCTGAAGACGACGATCACAAAGAGGACGACGAGTCCGGCAGCCAAGAGTTTCAGAAGGCTACGGATGCCATGTGCGTCGATGGTGGCGCCTCGCTGCATGCTTCTCACCGCCAGCTTAAACAGTGGGCGCGTGAGATTATTGCGACAGAGCCATCACCCGGTGCCCAAAAGCCGCTGAAATGGTCCAGCACACCTATCATCTTTGACGCCGAGGATCGCCCTGATCGCACTACTGCGGTCGGGTGCTTGCCATTGTTGGTTTCGCCGACAATACGCAACCTCAAGGTGACGAAGATGCTAGTCGATGGCGGGGCCGGTCTGAACCTACTTTCGCCCACCGTGATCGAGAAGCTGCAAGTTACCGATGGAGACCTCGAGGAGACGGGCACGTTTCAGGGGGTCAGCCCAGGGAGGAGTCAACCGAAGGGGAAGGTCACGCTGCCCGTGACTTTTGGAAGTGATCTGAACTACAGGACAGAGAGGATCGTGTTCGATGTTGCCAAGATCCCCCTGCCTTACAACGGGATCCTTGGCCGCCCAGCACTGGCCAAGTTCATGCCAGCATCACACTATGCCTACAACACCCTGAAGATGCCAGGGCCCGTGATGATCATCACCATCCCCTTCGATAAGAAAGATGCGCTGATTTGCGCCGACCAATTGTACCAACAAGCAGTTGCAGCAACTGCCGCTACGGGGGCACTTGCTCCTGCCACTGGAGCCCCGGGAGGGAAGAAGAAGAAGACCGGCGAGACCTCGGGCGGCCACTCCGGCAAGCGCACCTCTTCGGAGTGCTGTGTTCCTGTCGAGGACGTGCCTGAGAGCTCCACTGGAAAGAAGAAGACCGGCGAGACCTCAGACACCCACTCCAGCAAGCGCACCTCTTCGGAGTGTCGCACTCCCGTCGAGGACGTGCCAGAGAGCTCCACCGGCAGAAACAAGAGATCCAGGGCCGTACCACCGGGAACCAAGAAGGTTTCTGTCAAGGAGGACGGCACGTGAGGGGCTTTTTCCATAAGCTCCGCCCTTGACAACAAATAGGAAGACGCGCTCGTCACCTTCCTGCGGGCGAATGTCGACGTGTTTGCCTGGCAAGCATCCGACATCCCCAGTGTCCCTAGGGAGGTGATTGAGCACCACCTTGCTGTCTGTCCTCATGCGCGGCCCGTCAAGAAGAAGGTTAGGAAGCAAGCTTTGGAACGGCAAGAGTTCATCACCGAGGAGATCCGGAAACTGGAAGCTGCTGGTTTGGTAAGGGGAGTGCTCCACCCAACGTGGTTGGCCAATCCGGTGGTAGTGCGCAAGGCAAATGGGAAGTGGAGGCTGTGTATTGATTACACAGATATCAATAAAGCTTGTCCCAAGGACCCCTTCCCGTTGCCGCGCATAGACCAGATTGTTGACTCCATGGCATGGTGTGACCTACTATCATTCCTCGATGCCTACTCCGACTACCACCAAATCTTCATGGCAAGAGAATACGAAGAGAAGACAACATTCATCACCCCATGTAGTACGTACTGTTTCGTACAAATGCCTTTCGGGTTGAAGAGTGCTGGCTCGACATTTGCAAGGGCACTCCAGATTGGTTTTGAACCCCAGCTCCATAGAAATATGAAGGCTTATATGGATGATATAGTGGTCAAAACCAAGAACAAGGCAACCCTTGTACCGGATTTACAAGAAACATTTGTGAACCTGCGCAAGATCAATCTCAAGCTGAACCCTGAGAAGTGCGTCTTCGGTGTTCCGTCTGGCAAGCTTCTCGGATCTTTGTGTCGCACGTGGGATAGAAGCCAATCCGGACAAGATCAAAGCTATAGAGCAGATTGAAGCACCCAAACGGGTCAAGGATGTGCGTCGGCTTGCTGGCTGCGTTGCCACCATGAGCAGATTCATTTCCAAGTCTGCCGAGCGCGCCCTCCCCTTTTTCAAGATCTTGAAAAAGGCGGGCCCAATGGAGTGGACGCCGGAAGCCGAGACAGCATTACAAGATCTGAAGATGTATCTTTCCTCCACGCCAATACTGGTTGCGCCTAGACCACAAGAACCGTTGCTGCTATACTTAGCGGCAACAAACCAGGTGGTTAGCGTGGCAACAAACCGTTGCTGCCCTGAGTTATAGCATGCATGCTGAGTCGAGTCTCGTCCTTGGTTAGGGTTGATAGTGCTTAGCGGCGGCTAACCCCTAGCTTAGAGGTCGAGTCTTTGCCTTTCCTCTGTATTCTTTGGTTCACAGGACGCGCAGACATCCTTGCCGAAGCCACTTGGGGGAAGGAAAGAAGAACAGACCAACGCCTAGGCCCCGGCGAGCCAGTGTTGCCGGAGACTGCAAGGGCAAGAATTCGCCCACGGCTGGCCAGGGTCGCCGGGGGCTGCAGCTTCAGATGAGTTCTTTATTCCTTATCATGAATTTCATTATGGACTGAGGTATGTGAAACCTCGTTCTTTTCCTTAAGCTACCGTGCTCCCATAACTCTAGGCCCTAGGGCTCGTTCCTGGGAGTAAGTTTGGTCGTAGTCGCGGCAGCAGAAGGATGAAACGAGGAGCCTAAACCCACTTCATCCCTGCCTCCGCCAAGGGCGTGAGAAAGGTCGAGCGAAGTAGGGAAACAGCAGGGCCTGTTGCCGGGCGAAGAAATGTTTATCTTAAAGATACTAGGGATTTATTCCCTGTTGTGGGTTTTTACCTACGAACAAATGACCCGGGAAACATTCCTTTTTCATTAAAAACATTCCATTCAGGTACAGTCCATAGGGAATGAAAAACATGAATAAGGGGATTACAAGATTTAAACTTAACAGATGCCCGAAGGCTTACAGACTAAAAAGAGATAAGATGCCCGTAATGCCTTTCTTGTCCCTCTCCTTAGGAGGCAGGTTAAGGAGGCGAGAAGGGCAAAAGGGACGCCTAGGCGAGCTACGGGTGGCAGAAGACACCGAGAAGGCATCTCGGCGGCCTCCCAAGGGCTGGACGGTGATGACGGCGCCGGAGGCAGAGCTCGAAGACGAGGTGGCAGGACGTCAGTACGCGTCAAAGGCGTCGGTGCCCGCGTACTTCGACATGACGACCTTGCCGCCCGCCTTCTTCCTCTCCCTCTTCTGCAGCCTCCCTATGCCAGCCGCTAAGGAGACGGCCCCGAGAAGTTCAAGGAGCCGGCGACGCGGATGATGGGGTCGCCGGTGCCACCAGGAGCGGTGCTCGACACCTAGTCGGACCCGTCATCCTACCGTCCACCACCCTCGTCATCGCTGTCGCTGTCCTCCTCGTCACCCTCATTCGAGGAGGAGTCTTCGTCATCAGAGGAGCTCTCCATGCAGCACCTCGCGCGAGTCCCGAGGTGCCCGAAGACCTTGACGGAGAGGTGGCCATCCTCCATCAACTTGAAGTGGAGGGTGAGCCCATCCGTCCGGCTGTGGATGCGAGCGAACCTCTTCCATCCTTGGCGAAGATACATCACATGAGGGGTAGGGAAGTCGACGCGGGCCCGCGTGCCACTGATCCCACAACCCCTCATGTGCAGCCGCAGCGACTCCGGCGGATTCACCTCCATCTCCCGTGCAAATGGAGTCGGGAGACGAAGGCAACGGCACGGCGACCCCCGCATCCTAATGAAGAACTCACAGGGGTCATCTCCAACATGACCTTCCATTGGAGGAGGAGCTGCTGGCGGGCCGCCCCGTCCTCCTCTTCCCCGAGCACCCCGGCCTCGCCCACGGCCCTGCCCCCTCCCTCTTCCCCTCGTGGCCGGTTCGGTCATCGTAGGTGCAGGAGAAGGGGGGACGCGTTGTCGAGCAGCGACCCTCGCCGCCACCGTTGAGGAGCCGAGGTTTTCTCTCTTCATGGTGGACATAAGAGAGGACCAGAAGTTGAAGCAGAAAGAAGATGGAAGAGTGCGGGGCGCTGTCCCCTCCCTCCGCCCTTTATAAAGGGGCGGGGCTGGAGCTTGACCGCCCCGCTCGGCCAATCAAGACGCAGAAGGCGAGGGGGCCGGGACCGACCCGCCGCCCCAACCAGCGGCGGCTCGGTTTCCCACCTCCACCATTCGCCACCTCGAACGCATGGGAGGCACATGGCGAACATGCAGGACCGAAAGGACGGGTGAGGCGACCTCTCCCCACCCCGTGATCGTGGGGAGTGGACACCTAGACGACCGCGCCTCGGCCCCGTCCAGTAAGCGGGCCGCGCCTCCATGCTTCCCTCCCGTTTTCGAGGAAATTGCGGTCCGCCTCCTTTCGCATTTACTGCGACGTGACGCATGCCTGCGGAAACCGCCCCACGCATGCCGCCCACGTCACGCACGCCCCTCCACCCCGCGCCGCGTGCGCGGGTCATGGGAGGCGCAGCGCGCAGAAATTTTACCACGGTGAAAACCACCCCGCCTGCCTGCGCACCATTCTGGGCCTGGCCAAACAACGTGTCGCGCTTATGTATGGCCCAGGCCCGGGGGCTCCTGTCGTTGTACAAAAAGAGGGGTTACACTTTTTGTACCCCTATGACTGTGCACGGGCAGTCTGAGCCACGGCGCCACCACACCAAGCATGGCGAGGGAGGCGAGCCGAGGCAAGACTGAAGCTCGATGGAGACTGGAGCGACGCCAAGAACAAGACCACAAAGAGCAAAGGGACGAAGTGGCTTTCCCTGGCAAGATCCTTGCCGGGACCAGCACTGGCAGCCCCGGCAAGACCCTTTCCGCGGCGGCTCGCCCCGCGCCTACGGAGCGGATCATCCTTGAGTCCACCACCCCCAAGGGGCGAGGATTCGGGAGATATCCCCGTGGTGGCATGCAGATCTTTGTGAAGACATTCAAGATCAGATACAAGTTAAGAAGACGACCCTTGGCGGGATTCCAGCCAAGGAGAACCACAAGGCCCTCGGCAAGCACCTTGCCGGGGATGATAGCAGGCACCACGGCAGGACCCTTGCCAAGGACACCCGCAGGGCCACCGCCAGGCCCACACCAACTGGGTTTCCACCGACCCACGCAGCTGCCGACCCGACCAGCTGGACGGGCTCCTGCGTGGCAACCCACAAATCTTCGTCGAGACCCGCCGTTGCACCACCTTAGCTGCCTGTCTGCCTACATGGCGCCTCAGGCACTGCTGGCCAGGGCGCGTGTCAACACGAGGAGGGGCGGCGATAGACAAGACAGACGTCTCCCCCGGTCCCCGATAAAGCAAGGACACCTAAGCTGGGCGCATTAAATGCACCTTGTCCTGTAATGCGAGGGATAACCTCGCATCACTGTACCCTTTCCACCTCCTGTGTGCCACTATGGCAACCCCTTTTTCCTATAAAAGGAGGCCCGAGGCGACCAGGAGAAGGATTCGGCTTTTTAGAACTCCTCACGACTCTTTTGGAGCTCCTCACTAGCTGAAGAACACAAACAAATAATCCACCAAAGCAGGAGTAGGGTTTTACGCATCTTTGCGGCCCGAACCTGGGTAAAGGAACCGTGTCCTGACTGTCAGATCCGCTCTTCTCTCAACCCCGCGCCCCACAACCGTAGTAGGGATTCTTGTGATCCCATAGGTGTCGATTCGAATACACCGACAATGACCTTTGTCGATGAGTTGTTGCACTTGCCGTTGTATCTCCTTGGTTTCCTCGGGGTTTACACGGTAAGGAGCCTTGTTTGGAAGTGGTGCGCCGGGTATGAGGTCGATGCGATGTTCGATTCCGCGTAGAGGAGGGAGACCCGGAGGTAGCTCATCGGGAAAGACGTCCGAGAACTCCTGCAACAATTGAGACAACACTAAAGGTGGAGGTGGTGAAGTGTTAGTAGGTTTGGCTTCCCCTTTGCATAAAAGCACAAGGTGAAAGACACTCGAGGGGTTCTCACACACTTCTCTCATCTCACTTTTGGTGGCAAAAAGCACTAGTTGTTTCTTGTCACTCATCGTGGAGTCGCTCATATTTGGCTAGTGGCTCTCACTCTCCTTTTGGTGGCTCACTCTCTCACCATTCTCTCCATGATGGTTGGTAGATAAGTGTTTGTCGGCAGCTACTTGACTTGGTGACATGGGACGTAGCACGAATTCCTTGCCCTTCATCTTGAAGCTATAGTGGTTGGTCCATCCATTGTGTGTGACTCCACGATCGTATTGCCATGGTCGTCCAAGTAGAAGGTGGCACACAGACATGGGGACCACATCACACTCAAGTGTGTCCTTGTAGGCGCCTATCTTGAAGGAGACTTGCACGGTGTGCTCGACTCGAAGAATTCCGGCGTCATTAAGCCATTGGACCTTGTAGGGGCGAGGGTGCTTCGTCTTGACCAATTGGAGCTTGTCGCATAGCTCTTAGCTTGCAAAGTTATGACAACTTCCTCCATCGATGATAACCTTGACAGAGAGTACATTGATGCCGGCCTTGGTATGGAAGATATGGCATCGTTGGTCGTTATCTTGTTTGTGTTGGAGTGTCAAGACCTTGGAGACAACAAGATTGGGACATGAGTCATTGTCGCAAAACACTTGATGGTCTTCTTCTTCGTTCAATTGGTGATGCATAGCTACATGCTCAAGCGCTTCCATCTCATCGTCGCTCATTGAGTCATAAGATCCGTCATCATTGATGATCATGGTACGAATGGTCTTGCACTCAAATGACTTGTGGCCTCGCCCTTGGCACTTGAAACATTTGATGGAACTCGTCTTGGAGTTGTCCTCGGTTGGAATTGTAGATGATGAAACTCTTGGCTTGAAGTTGCTCATAGTAGGTGGACGACTTGATGTAGTTGCATTCTTGTAGCTTGACTTGTCACCGAAGTTTGTAGATGGCTTGGTAGAGGTAGGAGGTGCCGAAGTCGTAGAAGCTTGGTTGTAGGAGCCGAAGTTCTTGGAGTTGAACTTGGAGTACTTGTAGTCCTCTTGGACTTGTCGCTCCGCTTTGGTTGCTTGGTGTACTAGCTCAAGGAGGGTCGTGTAGGGTTGAAAGTCCACAATCTTCTTGATAGGATAGTTGAGTCCATTCAAGAATCGCGTCATTGTTTGCTCTTCATCTTCCGTGATGTTGGCTCTTATCATGGATATCTCCATCTCCTTGTAGTACTCTTCAACCGACTTGGTACCTTGCTTAAGGAGTTGTAGCTTCTTGAACAAATCACGGTTGTAGTGTGTTGTCACAAAGCATGCTCTCATGACTTCCTTCATTTGAGCCCAAGTAGTGATAGGAGGTTCGCCTTTTGCTTCTCTTCTCTCTATGATTTGCTCCCACCAAATAAGAACATAGTCTTGGAACTCAAGGGAGGCCATAGCAATTTTCTTCTCTTCATCGAAGTTGTGTAGTCGAAAGATCTTGTCAACCTTCAATGCCCATGATATGTAGTCTTCGGGATCAATGCTTCCGGAAAACTTTGGCATGGTGAACTTAAGCTTGCCATAGCGATGCTCTTCATGGTTTCCTTGCCTATTGGGAGGGCGTTCTTGATTGGGATGATTGGCAATCTCATGTTGCGCTTGGCGGAGTAGATGTCCATTGTCATGTTTTACTTGCCGAGCTTGTGGTTCTTGGTGAGTTTGTTGCTCTTGTCGTGCTTGAGCAGGAACTTCTTGTTGCATTTGTGCTTGGTGGCGCCTCTCTTGTATCTCATCACGAAGGAAATCCTCTTCTTGACGAGTATGTCGATTACGAGTTGCCACATTGCGATGTGAATCACGTAATGCTCGTTGCGCCTCAAGAGCTTGAGCTTCTCGGCGTTGTTGTGCTTGACGATTTGCCTCGGTATCTTGTTCTTCTTGGTATTGACGTGCTCGCCCTTGTTGTTGTTGGCGTAGTCATTGCCGTTCTTTCGCTTGTTCAAGTGTAGCTTGGTTTTGATGATGTCGACTTTCTTGCTCTTCAAATAGCTCTTGTGAACTCTTGTCTTGAAGTGGATTCCGGTTGTCGTGTCGAGCTTGACATGCGGCTTGACGAAGAGTGTTTGATGTAGGGGTACTTGATCCTTCCGTGGAGTCGGTATGTCGACTTGAGCGGCTTTGTCTTTGAGAAGATGTGGAAGTAGAACGTCGGTTGACTATCAAAGTCCGTAGCTCGTCGAATTGTGTAGACATTTTTGTGTTGATGATGTCGAATTGCTCTCTTGTCCTTGCTTCAAATTGGTGCGCGTCGGCGGCGACTTGCTCAATGTGCTCTCGCATAGCTTCACTTTCTTGATGTAGAGCTCGTTGGACACCGAAGAGATGTAGTTTGGTGACATAGTTGTTCGATTCTCGAGGATCGTCGGAGAGCGGGTTCGAAGATGTACTTGTCCTATCCATCATTATAAGCAAGTATGTGAGTGGGAGATGGGAGAAGATAATACCAATTGTACCTTGACCGAAGTTGAAAGTGGATTAATGATCACTCAATAATGTAACCCGGAAATAGCACTATTGGTACCACTTCTTGTTGATTCTCACACCTACACAAGTAAAGCTTTGAGAGGAGCTTGGTTAGGATGGTGGCACAAATTCAATGCAATTGCCGAGGTGACTCAATGATGTTGAAAATGGTTCACGATTTGCTCAAGCAACAAGTAGATCACAAGCGATAAGTAGCACACGGAACACACACACGGATAGATAAATGTGGTTGTGCAACCAAGGGTGAGCGAAAATGTGGAATCCATGGAAAATGCTCGTGTTGCACAACACTAGAGAGACGCTAACTGATTGCTTAATAGGCAGATACGCACTTGTGCACAACCTATAAGAGGCAAAACGTAACGACTTTCTATCACAAGTATACTATGAGTGTATGATGTGCCGATGCTTGAGCACAAGGTTATGTATTGCTATCGCATATGATCTCATTTGATGCAAGGCGTATGATGCTATTTTTCTATTGCTTATAAGCTTTAGGTAGCTCTTTTGCTTAAAAGCTTGTGAGCTCTTTCTTTGGCGACTTATGCATGCTTCTCGGATCAAGGTAGCTATTGTGTATGCGGGACACTCTTGTGTCACACGGAGAAGCGATGATGTAGTATGCAATATCTATGACTATCACTAATGTGCACAAGTGTAGTGGCCCGGCAATACTCAAATGGCTAGTCTCAATGGGAAAGCTACACAAAGATGGTCCATAGGGTGACAATGCAATTGCAAGGTAGAATGAACAAGGTGTCGTCGATGTTACCATCCTTGCCGAAGTTGAGCGGTGGTGTTGTCGAAGTCTTGCCGTTCCAAGGTAGCCTAAACATCCAAGGAAACGGTGAAACCACAACTCAAGTATCCAAGTGTAATGCCCAGGATGGGACTATATCTCCTACGTGTCGAGGCACGACTTAAAGATATAAGCCCATTCTGGAATGATCGCAAGTTTGGTACCTTTGCACATCTCATGTAAAAATAGGGATGGAAAACTGAAAAGATAGTTGGCTTACACTCGCCACGTCACAAATTCATTACATGTTCAAACATCATTCCGATAAACATCACAACCCATCTAAGGGTAAAGATCCAAATGACAAGATACCAAACATAACATAAACCACAGGTCTAGATCGAATCCTAGTAGAAGCTCTACTGATCAACCGGATAGTTCACATAGTAACGGCTACGCTCCTCATCGTACTCCCAGTCTAGCTCAGTGCCATTGCCTGTGTAGCTCACCATCGTACCTGCATCTGGTGTGTTGAAGTAACTGTGAGCCACAGAGGACTCAGCAATCCCGTTTCTGGGTAACACGACTATTCAAGCCTTGGGTGAGGAACAAGGCTGAAGAAAGAACAAGAGGTTGCAGCAGCACTAGTACTAGCTTACGTAAATGAGAGCGAGAAGAGAAGGTGCCTCGGTCGAGAGATGATCATGAAGTGATCCTAACTAAAGCAAGTCAAACATAACCCCACCGTGTTCACTTCCCGAATCCCTTTCGGAAAAATGACCGTCACAGTACTCACGCTGGTAGTGTATTGGAACAAGGTGTCAAGTTTTCTACAACCGGATATTAACAAATTCCCATCTGCCACATAACCGCGGGCACGGCTTTCGAAAGTTCATAACCCTGCAGGGGTGTTCCAACTTGGCCCATGACAAGCCCACGATCCGCGGAGTCCCAACTCCAAGGTGGGAAGGCCGAGTATCCTCGGAATCCCGTGCTCAAGATACTCCGACTAAGGTAAGGCTAATCCAGCAAATCCTCCCGGCGTGCCGACACCGTGATAGTAGCCGCGCATATCTAGTCTCAGGGCACGACCGGATGAGCACATCGTACAGTGACCAAAAATCCAAGTTGCCAAGGGGGGTACCGCACACGACTCAAGTTTGGACCAACACTCAAATCGAGCATTGGTCCAGGGGGGTTGAATTAATTAATCCTCGGGTTAATTACTCCCTCGGTAAGTTTTAGTTGTTTAGGCAAATAGTACCAATGTTGGGACTTGCTGGAAAAGAATTAGCACTTAGCAGTTTATCGAGGGGGTCCCATAACCCCAACCGTGTGAGGAACGCATAATCAAGGAACATAACACCGGTTTATACGGTTCCTAGGCGGCATGAGTGGAACAAATCACCAAGCAAAAGGCTTAGCCTTCCACCCATTACCAATATATAGATGATTTCATTTAATAATTAATATAGTGTGATATCCCAACAAGCTTCAACAAGAAGCAAGAGTCTTCAATCTTCACCTGCAACTAGCAATGCTATAAGAGGGGCTGAGCGAAGCGTACTTAGCCAATCAAAGGTTTGCATAGGTAGGGTAGTTAAACAGGTTCATGGTTACAATAGGAGGCTGACAGGAAAACATGGGCATCGAGGCAAATACTATAGAGCTATACTTCTAGCAATAGGCAAAGATAGTAATGGTATCCGAGTTCGGTTATCTTGCCTGAAGAGTTGTCGATGGGATCGTAAGAGGGGTCCTCGTTCTCAACCTCGGTAGTAACCTCGTGCTCGTACTCGGTCTGAGCTTCCGGCTCTACTCAAACACAAGAACACATGGCAACGAATCAAACAAGATGCAATGCGCAGAAAAATTACTGGATGCATGACTGATGCACTATGGAAGCAAAACAGATGCACTATGGAAGCACAGAAAGTCTACTTAGGAAGCACAGTGTAACAGCACAAGGAGCATGGAAAATATGCATTCAAGAAAAATGCTTCAAAACATGTTAACAATAGGATATTATGATTCTACATGAAAAATCACACAAGTTACATATAGGACTTGCTCAAAACGGAGCAACGGGCTAAAAGTTACACCCGAAACAATAAGCATGCACAAGCTGAAAATAACAGCCACATAGCAACTTCGGGGCAAGAGATAAATAAGCTACAACACTCAAACATCATGGTAATGAGCATGGACACAAACTAGACATACTCTACAGCAAACAAATCCATTGGAGCATCCCCAAAGGAGCCATGGATCAATAGCAACAAGCTATGACATATTGAACTTGACAACAAAAACCTGACAGCAGTAATTTGTTGCAACTTGGGAGCAAACGTTAAATATGCTACAACCACCCAAATAAGCATGTGAGAGCATGAATGGATAGCCAACAATATATACAACAAGGAATCATCAAGAGTCACCCCAAAACTATAATGGATTGGCCTAGAACAACAAGCAAACATGGCATCTGGAAATTACAGAATCCAGACTTAGTGAAATTTCACTAAGTGTTAATACAGCAGTTTCATCATGGCATTTTTGAGAGCAAGTTTAAGTCACCTCAAAGCATATCAAGACAAGTGGTAAGCACCACAACAAAGTACATATGATGGTGAATCCAAAACATCTAAGCATGCATCAAGGGGACAAACACAATGATAGCAACGAGTTCCTCTACGAGGCATCTCGTAACAAGTTTAACGACATAACAGCCACATAGCACTTTGCAAAGGAGATAAACATGGCAAGATGAAATCTATCATGCAAGCTTAAGCAACTAACATGTAGAGCATTTCATGACGAACACGTGGACATATCATTTGCATCATTTGGATAAACATGCACCAAGTTATCACATTGCAAAGATGGCATGAAAACAACTACTAACAGCAGTTTATAACAAGTACCACTCTTCTCATCAAGATTAAGACATCTAGATGACCTCAAACATGCATGGCACAATGGAACAAAACGTAGTACAAGTCTCCACGATCATTTTGACATATCATTTGCTCAAATCGGACCATCACACAAAAAGTTACCCACGTTTTAAAACTGCATCAGAGATCAAAATCACCCAGGGACTTAGGAAAAAAAACTACCTCGGGTCTGGGTCAAAGGCGGGTCAAAGTCAACGCGGCCGACTGGCGGATCGGGCTTCGCGGATCTGGCGGGTAGCGGGTCCGCCTGGGCGAAGCGGGTCGGGTCCACTGCGGTAACGGGTTTCGGCCCGTTTGGGAGCTCCAGCGGCTGGGAGATCGGGATCGGGGGCTTCCCGATCCGATCGATGCGCGGCGGCGCTCCTCCTGGGCGGCCGGCCGGCGGCAACCGGAGGCGCGGGGTGCGGCGAAGGGAGGCGGAGGGGGGCCGGCGGCCTGGCCGGGGCGGCAGCGGTGGCCGGAGGCGCGGCGGGGTCAGCGAGGTGAGGGGCGGCGGCGGCCTGGCCGGGGCGGCGGCCGTGCCCGGCCGGCGCGGTGCGGCGGCGGTGGCCGGAGGCGGGAGGCGGCGGCGCCGCGTGGAGGTGGCGGAGGAGGCCGGCCGGAGTGGAGGAAGAGGCCGGCGGCGGCGAGGATTCCGGCGAGCTCCTCCGGCGAGGTATTCCGGCGAGCTCCGATCTGGAGGTTGAAGATGAAGAGGTAGGAGATGATGGTGGACTAGGGTTTTTAATTTGGGGCAAAAATTGGGGAAGATGGACAAATATATAGGCACAAGGAGCTAGGGTTGTCCAAATGAGGTATGGTTTTCGGCCACGCGATCAGAATTGGATGGCCTAGATGAAGGGAGGGGTTTGGGTTGGTCTGGTGGGCTGTTGGAGGGGTGTCTTGGGCCTCAAAGAGGGGGTACTTTGAGCCCTCGAGAATAACTGTTGGAGCACCAAACGAACTCCAAACGCGACGAGATTTGACAGGCGGGTTACACACACCAAAACAACATCGCACGACAAGTCTCACGCCAAACCGAAAACGTTACACGGCCAAACACCAAAGTAGGCCTCGGGGATGCCACGGACACGTGAGGAAGCTCCGGAACTCGAAACGGACAATGGAAAGAAACGAGTGGGACCGGATGCAAACGACAACACAAATGCAATGCGATGCACATGACTACATGATATGAATGAATGCCACACACGTACACAACAAAACGACGAAAACCCGAAAAGACAAAGAACCCGAAATGGAATAGATGGAGCCAAGATATATAT
>LR738712.1:345347579-345372811 GCA_902687465.1 Secale cereale
ACGCCTGCCTGGCCATGGCCGCGCCAGGGGCCCCTTCCCCTGTCGCGTGGCTGGCCTGGCACCGCCGCTCGCCGGCGCTGGGCGCCACTCCGGCCAAGCCCAGGCCTCTGTCTCGCATCTGGAGGCCTCTGGTGCGGGCGCTAGAGCCCACACCCGCCCCGTTAACACGCCCCGCCCCGCTGGCCTTGTCCACTGCCAGCGGGCCCCCACGCCCTGGCAAAAAAAATATATGTATAAAAATAATTAATTAATTAGTTAATTAATTAAATAATAAATTAATTAACTTAATTAACTAGGATTAATTAGCCTAATCGCTGGATTACTGGAAACTTTAGTTAATTAGCTAATCAGTCCATGACAAAATGGGCCCCACTTTGACCCTGTTGACCAGTCAATCCTGACTGGTCAATTGTTGACTTTGAACTGACCCCACGTGTCATACACTATGGCTAGAATAGCACTAGGTGACAAAACTAATTTCTGTTTTATTTTCGAATTAAAATAAATTACAAAATATAGTTTAAATCTTTAGAAAATCATATAAAATAATCTGTAACTCGGATGGAAATGTTTTATATATGAAAATCGCTCACAATGACGAGACGAATCCGAATACGCGGTCCGTTTGTCAACCACACGTCCCTAGCATACTGAACCCGCAACTTTCCCCCTCCGTTTCATCTACCCGAAAATGCCTAACACCGAGAATACTTTCCCGGATGTTATTCCTCTTCGCCTGTATCACCGAGCACCGCGTTAGGTCTCACGTAGCACCGCCTTTTGCCATGTTATGCTTTGTGATGCTATTGTTTGCTCTGTTATTTATTTGTTTCCCGTTCGTTGCTTATTTTCGGTAGACTCCGATACTGTGATAGACCCCGAGACAATTGATGCTTCGGTGTTCGACTACGGCTACGCTTCCAAAGATTCCCTTCGTCTGCAGGGCTTCCAGGCAAGCCCCCCCTTTGATCACCAGATATCGCCTATTCTTCTCTCTACTGCTTGCATTAGAGTAGTGTAGCATGTTACTGTTCGGTTACTCCTATTCTGCTGCATAGCCTGTCATTGTTGCTACAACAGTTGATACTTTACCTGCCATCCTAATGCTTAGTATAGGATGCTAGTACTCCATCAGTGGCCCTACACCCTTGTCCGTCTGCCCTGCTATTCTATCGGGCCGTGATCACTTAGGTGTGATCATGGGTATATACTACACACACTTTACATGATACATGATGTGACTAAAGTCGGGTCGGCTCTTTGAGTACCCGCAAGTGATTCCGATATGGGGGCTGAAAGGACAGGTGGCTCCATCCAGGTAGTGGTGGGCCTGAGTTCCGGACGGCCACCGAGTGGATCTTTGTGGTGGAGCGACAGGGCAGGTTGAGACACCCAGTGGAGAGGTGGCCTGGCCCTGGTCGTTGTCCGCGGTTATTTCATAATAACACGCTTAACGAGTTTGGATATTTGATCTGAGTCTGGCCGTTGGCCTATACGCACTAACCAGCTACGTGGGAATAGTTATGGGTACTCGACGTCGTGGTATCAGCCGAAGCCTTCTTGACGTCAGCGGTTTAGCAGCGCGCACCGGGTTGGACCGCGTAACGTAACTTACTTAGTAATGGAGGTTGCTAGGTCTGCTCACCGGCCGCCCTCGCAACGTGCAGGTGTGCATTGGGCGATGGGCCCAGACCTCTGTGTGCTTAGGACTTAGACCGACGTGCTGACCTCTCTGCTGTGCTTAGGTAGGGCTGTGACGTGTTGATCTTCCGAGGCCGGGCATGACCCTGGAAAGTGTGTCCGGCCAAATGGGATCAAGCGTGCTGGGTTATGTGGTGCACCCCTGTAGGGAAGTTAATCTATTCGAATAGCCGTGTCCCTCGGTAAAAGGACGACCCGGAGTTGTATTCCGATCTCATGACAACTAGAACCGGATACTTAATAAAACACACCCTTACAAGTGCCAAAGATAACTCGGTGGTTGCTCTCTCACAGGGTGATGTGCAGGAGGATCGCCGAGTAGGATTATGCTATACATTGTTACTTGGTGAACTTACCATCTATTCCATTCTACTGCTGCAAGACGGAGGCTGCGAGATGCGAGGATACTTGTTATTTCCAGCTACCCTCATCTTCTACTGCAAGATGGAGGTTTCGAGAAGCGTAGTCTTCGATTGGATTAGCTATCCCCCTCTTATTCTGCTTTCTGCAGTTCAGTCCACAGATATTACCCCTTTACACATATACCTTTGCATATGTAGTATAGATCCTTGCTTGCGAGTACTTTGGATGAGTACTCACGGTTTCTTTTCTCCCCCCTTTTCCCCTCTTGTTCCTTCTTCTCGGATGATGCAACCAGATGTTGGAGTCGGGACCCAGAGGATCCCGAGGATGTTTCTACGTGAAGTCCGGCTTCGAGGAGTAGTTAGGAGGTCCCAGGCAGGAGGCCTTGCCTTTTCGATCGTTGTTAATTTTGTGCTAGCCTTCTTAAGGCAAACTTGTTTAACTTATGTCTGTACTCAGATATTTATTGCTTCTGCTGACTCTTGTGTTTTCGAGCTTTTGTATTCGAGCCCTCGAGGCCCCTGGCTTGTAATATAAAGCTTGTATTATTTTAATTTGTGGCTAGAGTTGTGTTGTGATATGTTCCAGTGAGTCCTTGATCTTGGCCGTACACATTTGCGTGCATGATTAGTGTACGGACAAATCAGGGGCGTCACAAGTTAGTATCAGAGCCGACTGCCTGTAGGAAACCCCCTTTCCAACTCCTTGGCCGAAGTTGAGTCTAGTCATTGCAAAACTTTACTAACATGACTGTGTGGCCTACAGGCCCACGTCGCCATTGGGTGGTATTAGGATCTTTTACTCCTCGTCTATACTCTGGGACTCTGATCTCTCTTCTATTCGGGTTAATATATTTTACTAACTCTGACTCTAGGTTCTTGTAACTATTTCTCCCGGAGAGCCCTCATTCCAGAAGATCAATTGCTTCGTCAGAAGATTTTGAGGGTATCCCGCGATATTTTCCCGAGACCCTTGTGCTCATCGCCTTTGCAATTCACTGCCACCGATATGTCCCTATGGATATCTGCATGCACTTTTCACTCTCATGATCATTCCTCGTCGCTCCAGTTGTTACAAGATGCCTCGAAATATTCTTCGTTGTCCTAAGAATCCTTTGAGTTTACTGTCTTGCAGCTTTATTTCACATGAAAACCCTTACGGTTATTTCCTCACATTTATTGAGAATCCGTTCTTCTCGATTGTTCATGTGTCTAACAATATTCTTCGGAATACTTTCGATCTTTCAGAAAATTTTCTGCAGCCTGTTACTCTTGAAATTCTTGCCTGCTTGCATTATGATTAATTTCATATGACTAGTAGTCTTCGTTAATATCCCTTGTCTTAGCCATTTTTGAGCCTATTGATTCAATGTGTGCGTATGCACGCAGTCATCAGGTTATCCTTTATAAAATTATCTTTCCGGCTCAGACGTCATTCCGGACATGAGTTGGTTCTCGGCAAATCAAACCTTTATTGATTGTCCAACTAAGTGTTTTCAACTTATCCATCTTGATCAGAGCGTCTGCTTCTGATCCTTCATTTTGGAAACCATAATTTCTTTCCATTTAAGCATCAGACTAATAAGATGATTCTTGAAACTAATGCCTCTGCATTCTTTCTTCCTTTGAGTGAGTATCGATACTCACATCAGCTCCGTTGTGGATTGCCCGGTCCATTGTTGGATTGTTATCCGACAGTATCCTTCACATTCAATCACCTTGTGAGTTCTTACCCTGATGCATAATACCTTCGGTAAATTGTATCCTTTTCTTTGACAACCATGCTCTCCTTTTGAGCTGGTGATATTTACTTTTGAAACTTGTGGTATATGTTACTAAGATGCCCGATGGGTGGAACCTATGCCTTCCTCTAATCCGTGAAAACCCGAAAGTTTTCACAAGTCATACTCTTCCGGTGTTCTACCAGATAAAATTCCAACACTACAGTTTTATCAAGCGAGAGGTGAATGAAATGATATGCATTAAAGAAGTGGGAGTCGACCTTGAACTTGTGTTCATGCCCATGAAAATGATGTAGACCGTCTCGGAAGCTTCTTGCAAAATGATTATCCATCTGTATGGTTCTTTCGGTATTCTTGAGTTGATTCCTTACAGTTATGGTTCTGACCATGCTGTCCTGATCTAATATATATCTGATGGGAATTCATTCCAGTGCCTCGTCTATTTTGGCAAGGTTAAAGTATCTTCTGTCATAGGTCAATGACCCGGTTCTACTTCTATCATGTTCTACCTTCGAGTGTTACCCCCTGGTATCTCGAAGATGTCTTGCCATTGCACCACATCTTACTAAATTTGTTCAAGTAATGTCTTCCCTTGTCGTAATCACTCTACGGGTTCTGGGTTGTTGTCAACTGAGGACACCGACTAGCGAAATTATTCCGCACTACAAATCAAATACCCCTAGTATTTTACTGGGAAATTCTGAACTCGGTCTGGTCATTCCTAGACTATCGGTTGCATCCTGGTCTTGCTATCTTTGACTGTGCTACCTTGTCCTTCTCTGGTGCACAAATTCTTCAGTGTATGAGCACGACTTACGTCGGGCTTTCAACATCATGTTGCTTGTCTCGAAAGGCAACATTGGTTCCGAGCTTGCATCTTATATATTGATCCTATAACTTGCCACTTCATCATTCCCTTGATTGTTGCCATTGTTGTTTGATTGCAGCCTCTTGAAACCTCCAGGCAATTGTGTCAAATCACCTTCAACACTTTGACTTCTTCCGAGATGTCAATTGTGTTCAGGATGAGAAATACCTTCCTTGCCCTCGATGATTTTTATTATCATTGAAAACACCCTTGACTTCCTTTCAGCGCGAACTTGTCCACATTACGAATACAACTTGCTCTCCAGCTAGTGTTGTGTTCTGCATTGAAGTATTACTGTCTTTTATGTCGAGAATGTTGTGGGGATTGCTTCACCTCTTCGAAATTCTCGGTATAATGATACTTCTCACCATCACCATTCTTCCTTGGTCCCCATGTTATTTTTTTTAACCGGGATACCAATATGCTAGCGATGCTGCTTGAGTTCTGTACTTCTAGCAACCCTATTGCTTTGAAGTTAATGATCGACAGTTCGTTCTTAGACTGTTGGTTATCGAATCGTCACTCTGACATTGATCTTTCTGCATAAGGTCATATTCGGGCACACCTTTCAACTAATGATTAATGGTGTATGTTTTCCTCGAGCATACAACATTATTATCATTTGAATTGGCAAGTGTCATCCTCTTGTTCACATTATTGTGGAAATCCCCCCGATTGGAACTCTCGATGAATTGTCGCTAAGCCATCAGGCAACGCCTCATCCTCTTCTTGGTTTAATGATGAACTATTGTTTTGGGAACCGCTCCCATAAGTTCATTTCCCGAGAATCTTGCAATGTCATTTCGACAATTTGTGTTGCACATTTTCTTCTCGAACATCGTGAGTCTGAGGTATCATGACACCAATCGGATCTGAATCTCGGTCAGATATGATGGTTGGGACAACTTTCGAGTAGTTATAATGTTGGTCCTTTGATGACCCAGTAATATGATGTCATGCCTAGCACCCCTGGCTGGAGGACCCATCATTATAATTTCTTTTACAAGGATAGCCATTCTTCTAGGAGGAAATTGTAAGACTTATTTTATAACTTGCTCATGATGGATCATTTGTGTATCCAAAGTCTGGCCCTTGCTTGAAACACCATATCATTGTACCCTGAAGCATGATTATGATACCCCGCTCATCAATAAGAACATTGGAGGCGCGATGCTAAATGTTTCTTGGTCAGTTATCCAAACACCGTTGTATGGGTAACATCTTGATTAACCCTTGCCTCTTTATGTGAATGGTTGGGTACTTGCTCTCCTACCCTGTATGCCATGTTCTTCTTGTCCATGGGAAGGATATACTCCTAATAATAGTGTGTAATCACTATTTTCCTTTCCATTTGTTTGTTTTACCTTCTTGATCTATATGATCTAAGCAGTAATAATTCACTACTTATGTAAACACCTCGTTGTACAACTCTGTCGGTAAGACCTTGATTCTATTGTTGATAGCATTCCGGTACTGCCGGTGGACGAGAACTTTGCCTATTGGTCCGCCTCGTTTCAACGAACGAGAAAATGGTTCTCTTTTTCCCCGTACTTCATACCGACATTGTGGCCGACATAGCTGACAAGCTATCCACTGACATGCCTCCATGTCGCGGCTGTGCAAGATGCCACCACCCTTCCTATTTTCAACCCACATGGTGGGCCCATAACCCACAGGTCCACTGGATCGAAACCTGACTCTTCTTTACAACCCGAATTCTAATGTATCCTTTGCACCTGGGTTCGAATGTGATTCACGAGCTACATTCTAAACCATTATTCATCCTAGAGTCAAACACCATGTTATTCTCGTCGATTCAAGCCCCCATTCCAGCTTCTGTCTAGGCATCGAATGATTGCCTACCCTTTTGAAACTTTGGTATCATCGTATATTGCACTCAACGAATTCACTGAATTACAACTCGTGGGGTACCTTGTGTATTCCCCATTGAGTTCACCGTCAGATGCCCAACTTTGTGGAGATGCGTTCTTCCGGAGTTTTTTTCCCCTGGTCGCGTTCGTAGGACGATAGAGTTCCCGAAGAAAGGATGACGACATGATTACGATGACTTGAAGCAGAAAAATGAAGACATCAACGAAAGGGATCTAGCTCTTCGAGATGAGCAACCAAGACCGAGAAGAATCGTTAGAAGTTCGTAACCAGATTTCCCCCCCTTACTCCACTGCTTAAATCTCGGGACGAGATTTCTTGTAGTGGAGGAGAATTGTGACGCCCGGATAGTTAAGCTACAGTAACCCTCTACTAATGACGACACATCACCGCAATTACTGTTGATAATCTAGTGTTAGTTCGAAACCGGTTCGAATTCGAATTTAAAATAAAGTCAAACTATAAAAGTTTTCAATTATCAAAACGAAATTGTTCTAAAGGTGACAAACAAATCATAAGCAATAATGGTAGAGAAATCATATTTCAATAAATTATTAAATGCACTAGAATAATTAAAATAGTGTCTTAAATAGTTAATTAAATGCCTCTTGTAATGTTTAAAATATTAGACTAATTTAATTGGGTGCCCAAGTTATTGAGGCATTATAGTAAGTAGTAACTCTAATTTAGGAACTCATTTTATATTTAGTAAAACTATAGTAAATAGAAAATGAAATAAAACTGTAAAGAGAAGGAAAAAAATTAATAAAAGGAAAACAACAGGTTCAAGAAAAGGAAAAGGGAACTTTCTGCACTAGGCCTAATGCACAGTGTCGGCCCAGCTGGCCCAGCTGGCCCAACCCCGGGGCATCCCCTTCCTCCCCCTGTTCATGGTCGCGGTGGACGCCGCACTCGCGTCCATGGCGCGGATGGCCACGCGTCGGCCATACCCCGGCCGTCCCCGTCGCCCCCGTCGACCTACAAGGGCACCCGTGCCCTGGTCGAACCCTAGGTCTTTCTTCCAACTCTGCCCGCGCCGTTCCTCTCCCCCCCTCGCTACATCGAACCGTCATCGCCATGGACGACCTCGTCTGCGTGGCCACCGTGCACCTCCCAGCTGAGACCGCGCCAGAAGCCTCGCCTGCTTCCTCTCCGTCGGCTCCGACTACCAGCCCAAGCCGGGCGACGCTACATCGACGGATATCCGTCATCCTCTTCCTCGGACCCGTCGGATGCCGCCGTGGATCCTGTCGCCTCCACCGCATCACCATCTTCCCCGGGCCTTCCCAGCAACGGCAGTGAGCATCTCCCTCCTTTCCCTCCTCCCGTACGGCCACCATTTACCATCCCCTCGCGTCGTGCATGTGTGCGCCGACGCGCACCACGACGCCCGTGCGCCCCCTCGCTCTGGCTGTCGAGGCCCACGCCCGTCGTGGCTTCGCCCCACGTGCGTCCTCCTTCCCAGTGGCCGTGCACGCTGGCCGTGGCCACGCTCACCGATGCCGCTCGCGCTGCCCTCTGGCACCGCCGGGCGCCGCTCCGTTTGGCCGCCCGTAGCTCGCTCGCCGGAGCCACGCCTCTGCCTCTGACCCGCGGCCGCGCTTTGCCTCCGGGTGGCCTCGACCCGGCCAACCGCCGCTGACGCCCGCGACCACTACCCCTTTCCGCGCCCGCCTCGCCGTTGCGTCCTCCCCGCACCATGCGTCGCGCCTCGCCTCACCACGCTGCGGCTGCTGCATCTCCTTCGTCACTCGCCGTCTCCGCCACGCGAGCCTCCCCTGGCTGCTGCGCGCCGCCCCGCTCCCATGCCGGCGTCCTCTTCCCCCCCCCCCACCGCGCCTGCCTGGCCATGGCCGCGCCAGGGGCCCCTTCCCCTGTCGCGTGGCTGGCCTGGCACCGCCGCTCGCCGGCGCTGGGCGCCACTCCGGCCAAGCCCAGGCCTCGGTCTCGCATCTGGTGGCCTCGGGTGCGGGCGCTAGCGCCCACACCCGCCCCGTTAACACGCCCCGCCCCGCTGGCCTGGTCCACTGCCAGCGGGCCCCCACGCCCTGGCAAAAAAAAAAGAAAAAAAATATATGTATAAAAATAATTAATTAATTAGTTAATTAAATAAATAATAAATTAATTAACTTAATTAACTAGGATTAATTAGCCTAATCGCTGGATTAGTGGAAACTTTAGTTAATTAGCTAATCAGTCCATGACAAAATGGGCCCCACTTTGACCCTGTTGACCAGTCAATCCTGACTGGTCAATTGTTGACTTTGACCTAACCCCACGTGTCATACACTATGGCTAGAATAGCACTAGGTGACAAAACTAATTTCTGTTTTATTTTCGAATTAAAATAAATTACAAAATATAGTTTAAATCTTCAGAAAATCATATAAAATAATCTGTAACTCGGATGGAAATGTTTTATATATGAAAATCGCTCAGAACGACGAGACAAATCCGAATACGTGGTCCGTTTGTCAACCACACGTCCCTAGCATACTGAACCCGCAACTTTCCCCCTCCGTTTCATCTGCCCGAAAATGCCTAACACCGGGAATACTTTCCCGGATGTTATTCCTCTTCGCCTGTATCACCGAGCACCGCGTTAGGTCACACGTAGCACCGCCTTTTGCCATGTTATGCTTTGTGATGCTATTGTTTGCTCTGTTATTTATTTGTTTCCCCTTCGTTGCTTATTTTCGGTAGACTCCGATACTGTGATAGACCCCGAGACCATTGATGCTTCGGTGTTCGACTACGGCTACGCTTCCGAAGATTTCCTTCGTCTACAGGGCTTCCAGGCAAGCCCCCCCTTTGATCACCAGATATCGGCTATTCTTCTCTCTACTGCTTGCATTAGAGTAGTGTAGCATGTTACTGTTCGGTTACTCCTATTCTGCTGCATAGCCTGTCATTGTTGCTACAACTGTTGATACTTTACCTGCCATCCTAATGCTTAGTGTAGGATGCTAGTACTCCATCAGTGGCCCTACACCCTTGTCCGTCTGCCCTGCTATTCTATCGGGCCTTGATCACTTGGGTGTGATCATGGGTATATACTACATACACTTTACATGATACATGATGTGACTAAAGTCGGGTCGGCTCTTTGAGTACCCGCAAGTGATTCCGATATGGGGGCTGAAAGGACAGGTGGCTCCATCCAGGTAGTGGTGGGCCTGAGTTCCCGATGGCCCCCGAGTGGATCTTTGTGGCGGAGCGATAGGGCAGGTTGAGACACCCAGTGGAGAGGTGGCCTGGCCCTGGTCGTTGTCCGCGGTTATTTCATAATAACACGCTTAACGAGCTTGGATATTTGATCTGAGTCTGGCCGTTGTCCTATACGCACTAACCAGCTACGTGGGAATAGTTATGGGTACTCGACGTCTTGGTATCAGCCGAAGCCTTCTTGACGTCAGCGGTTTAGCGGCGCGCGCCGGGTTGGACCGCGTAACGTAACTTCCTTAGTAATGGAGGTTGCTAGGTCTGCTCACCGGCCGCCCTCGCAACGTGCATGTGTGCATTGGGCGATGGGCCCAGACCCCTGTGTGCTTAGGACTTAGACCG
The DNA here is from genome assembly GCA_902687465.1 of Secale cereale. Lineage (NCBI taxonomy): Eukaryota > Viridiplantae > Streptophyta > Magnoliopsida > Poales > Poaceae > Secale > Secale cereale. The sequence continues at coordinate 345,357,707 of LR738712.1, forward strand.
ACGTGCTGACCTCTCTGCTGTGCTTAGGTAGGGCTGCGACGTGTTGATCTTCCGAGGCCGGGCATGACCCTGGAAAGTGTGTCCGGCCAAATGGGATCAAGCGTGCTGGATTATGTGGTGTACCCCTGCAGGGAAGTTAATCTATTCGAATAGCCGTGTCCCTCGGTAAAAGGATGACCCGGAGTTGTATTCTGACCTCATGACAACTAGAACCGGATACTTAATAAAACACACCCTTACAAGTGCCAGTGATAACTCGGTGGTTGCTCTCTCACAGGGTGATGTGCGGGAGGATCGCCGAGTAGGATTATGCTATACATTGTTACTTGGTGAACTTACCATCTATTCCATTCTACTGCTGCAAGACGGAGGCTGCGAGATGCAAGGATACTTGTTACTTTCCAGCTACCCTCATCTTCTGCTGCAAGATGGAGGTTACGAGAAGCGTAGTCTTCGATTGGATTAGCTATCCCCCTCTTATTCTGCTTTCTGCAGTTCAGTCTACAGATATTACCCCTTTACACATATACCTTTGCATATGTAGTATAGATCCTTGCTTGCGAGTACTTTGGATGAGTACTCACGGTTGCTTTTCTCCCCCCTTTTCCCCTCTTGTTCCTTCTTCTTGGATGATGCAACCAGATGTTGGAGTCGGGACCCAGAGGATCCCGAGGATGTTTCTACGTGAAGTCCGGCTTCGAGGAGTAGTTAGGAGGTCCCAGGCAGGAGGCCTTGCCTTTTCGATCGTTGTTAATTTTGTGCTAGCCTTCTTAAGGCAAACTTGTTTAACTTATGTCTGTACTCAGATATTTATTGCTTCTGCTGACTCTTGTGTTTTCGAGCTTTTGTATTCGAGCCCTCGAGGCCCCTGGCTTGTAATATAAAGCTTGTATTATTTTAATTTGTGGCTAGAGTTGTGTTGTGATATCTTCCAGTGAGTCCTTGATCTTGGCCGTACACATTTGCGTGCATGATTAGTGTACGGACAAATCGGGGGCGTCACATGAGGACACAAAACACATCCGTCTGAGGTAGTATCCATGTCTCGCAAGATTCATATGGAAGTTGGACTAGGAGAGATGTCACCTCGGTCTCGAGAGCCCTAGCACGAGCACGTGTCATTGGTCCTTGGAGCACTTGGTGATGCGATGTAGGGTCCATGGGGATGACCTTGGGATGCTCTGCATCACAGTACCCGACTCTCACCCGATCGGATCTATAGTATGTTGTTTAGCAGGGTGTGTCTCCACATGCACACCCCTCGTGACTCCCATTGGACCCTCGTGAAGCGGATCCTTCATTACATTCGTGGCATGATGGCTCTTGGACTCACCCTCACGACGTCCCCTTCTATGGAGATGGTGGCCTACTCCAACGCGGACTGGGCTGGCTGCCCCGACACCTATCGGTCCAGCTCTGGCTACTGCGTCTACCTCGGTCCTTTACTCGTCTCGTGGTCGTCCAAGCGACAACCTATAGTTTTGCGCTCTAGCGCAGAGGTTGGGTACCGAGCTGTGGCTAACGCCGTCGCCGAGTGCACCTGGCTACGACTGTTACTTCAGAAGTTGCATCATGATGTCTCCCAGTCTACGGTTGTCTATTGTGACAATGTCTCTGTGGTGTACCTTTCCGCCAACCCCGTTCGTCATCGTCGGACCAATCACATTGAGCTGGACATTCACTTTATGCGTGAGCGGGTGGCCCTTGGATGTATTCAGGTCCTTCATGTTCGAACTGCACAACAGTTCGCCGATGTGATGACTAAGGGACTGCCAACTTCCACCTTCGAGGAGTTTCATTCCAGTCTCTGCGTCACCGGCGCCGCTTCGACTGGGGGGGGGGGGTGTTGAATATATTGTGTACATGTATATTGTGTCTTGGGCCCACCTCCTAGACCATCTATATAGTTGAGGTTGTGGCCCCCCTCTGTACTCATATATACGTGCCTGGTGCACCGATTAATACATCGCGATTGCACAACCCAACTTTCTCGTTCTACAAGACCTATCTGAGGGCCTGAACCCAATTGCCGAGTCCAGTAAGTTCCTTCCTCTTAGCCCTGTAAGTGAGCCATTTGAGTTCCTCCTTGAATCTGCGTTTGCAATTGTAAAGTCAGGGAGGAATGTGTTTGAAAATGAAGTCCTTTGATGTAGGCCCGACCTTGGATGTGGCTGATTTGGCCCGATCTTTTACGATGCAATATCTTTCTAGATCCATCGATAAAAAATAGGGATAATTAGATTTATGCCCCTAGTTGAGCCCCGATCGTCTGTTTTACCCCTAATTTCCAAAAGTCACCGGTTCTGTCCAAGTAACTTTGCTCCTCTTATGCTTTTGCCCTTTGACCGCTTGACTGTCAGTTTGAAAAATTCATAACTAATTCATACTAAATCTGGAAAATGCAAATAAGATACCAAAATTTTCAGAAAAACATTACCTATACGTCAGTGTCATTTGCATTCGTGAAAAAGTGTTGGAATGTTCACATCCAAGTTTTAGCTATTTTGATACCACCATGAATAGCAAAACAATTATTTTTTCAAAAAAATCCAAAAAAATATGGTGGCAAAGAACAACAAATGTTTTAAGTTCTTGCCAAGTTTCATCAGGGAATGATATTCGTGGAAGTCGTGGCAAAAAAACAATCAACACTCCAAAATAGATTATTTTTTGCCACGACTTCCACGAATGTCGTTCCCTTATGAAACTTGGCAAGCACTTAGAACATTTGTCATTCTTTGCCACCATATTTTTTTTGGATTTTTTTGGATTTTGCTATTCATGGTGGTATCAAAAAAGCTAAAACTCGGATGTGCACTTTCCAATACTTTTTCATGAATGCAAATGACACTGACATATAAGTGATGTTTTTCTGAACATTTTGGTATCTTATTTGCATTTTTCTGATTTAGTATGAATTATGATGCGGAGCATCCTTTGGACATCACCATGCCAAGAGTCCGTTTGGCAAGTGACACGTGTGACCTCTACTTCTCATACTTAAAGGTGAACCATCTCCTTTACGTGTTCCCTTGACCCCTTTGAGGATGGTATACTACTTGACACTCCACTCGTGTGCATGCATAGGTATTGTCGGAGCTTCACGGATGATGAGGAGGAGTGCAAGCGCCAAGGATCACCTACACCATCCGCGAGGGAAGCGTGGAAGAGAAGACGGAAGAAACGGAGTTGTTGCAAGCTACAGGCTCCGGACGACCGGCGTTTACCGAACGTCCGACGCGTCCCAGGCGACCGGATGACCGGCAGCCACCGGACGTCTGTGGCATCCTTCACAGAACCCAAATAGCGGAAAATATCAGAAGTGTGAGAGATACCGGACGTCCGGTCCCTCCCGAGCCACCGAACGTCCGTTGTCCAGCGGAAGACCAGTACCTGAGTGCGTACATCGTTCGGGCCCGAGGCCCATGTATCCCTTTCGCCCCTCACTTACCCCTTGGTGGCCCTAGACTATATATACTCCTCCACCTCCACCATTTGAGGGTTAGCATTGGTTTAGCTCATATGTGAGATAGGGCTTTGCTCATCCATTACGGATCTACTCCACGAGAGAGACCGCGACCCCTCTACGGAGAAGATCCACCTTGGATTCAAGACCCCTAACGAGAAGATCCTTCACGGATTCAAGACCTCCTCTTGGATATGAACTCTACCTTGTATCTTTCCCTTTGTTGTTCATGTACCTTGTGATCTTGTGTGTTTGATTGTCTAGTGGATGTGTGATTGGACTTGTTCTTGAGTGTTTTCCCTTGTGTTTTCTCCCCGTGTTCATCGTGTTCTTTGTGGGATCCTCTCCAATTCGTGAAAGATCGGCCATCTAGGGTTCCACCCTACATCAAATTAATTATGAATTTTTCAAATTGATGGTCAAACGGTCAGAGGGCAAAAGCATAAGAGGAGCAAAGTGACTTGGACAGAACTGGTGACTTTTGGAAATTAGCGGTAAAATAGATGAGTGGGACACAACTAGGGGCATAAATCTAATTATCCCTAAAAAATACTCCCAATTACACGAGCATTATGCGTAACCTGAACTAGGGGCGACAACGACCAACGAACAATTCCTCGACACACGAGGAACCTTCCGCCGAAGTAGATGTAACTAGCACGTAACCCATTGAGAACAAAGGACCTCGAGCCAAATGCAACTTTCATGCAGAAAAATCTCACAAAATAAATATGAACGACCCCCAAAGAGGGCCACTTAATATTCGATACACATGTTGTCTAACTTGTCAAAAATATCTTCCCCGATAGAGGCAAAGGTGTCCCATCTTTCGATGAGATGGTGATTATCATTTACGGAGGAGTAGACTTTGATGATCCGACTACGAACATGCGAAGACGTCGCGCCTTAGCAATCGCTAAACCAACTCCGAGAGGTTATTGACCACGCTGTAGCACGATGAACCTAACCATGAGGGTCTATTTCCTACAAGCAAACGAAGAACAAGCAAGAAACTAAGATTGCAATCTGGATATTGCGAATATTAGAAGAAAGCTTTATTGATCAAGTCAGTTATGTGATGCCTTTGTCTGGTCGTTGAACACAAACGAAGTACGTGAAGTTGCATCTATGGCGAACTTTAATCTAAACAAAACCCAAAATCTAAATGATGCCCTAAGGGCTGTATATATGGAGGAAGAGGGGGTGAATTTCATAGCCCCTTAGAGGAGGGGTCCGAAACCATCCCTAACTCTGTTTTCCTCTCACATACGGACTCTAAAAACAGCCTATACTTTAGTATTTCAAAATTACATGGGCCTGGACCAAAAATAAGGTGACACAACACCTAAAATAAGCTATGGACAAAATTTATGAAGGGCATCTTGTATATTTTGTCTATGTCCTTGTAGGTCATCACGGAGGCTTCAAAGTGCTCAAATACGCACAGGAAACACCGTTCTGGATCCCTTCGGGCGCCCCTTCATCTCCATGTTTGATCCTACTCTAGTGTTCATCCCTCTTGTCCATGCTAGGCCCTTCGTTAGTAATCAACACAAATGTATCAAATTTAGGCAGCGTCATATTATCATGAACATTATAATCGTTACCAAGAAACAAAAGTACCTGGTAATTCAATTGCCGTACGCGAGCTCTAGTAATTGGTCCAGTATGTATAATAGTAGGGGCAGTGGGTGTAATAATGATATTGATGTCCTCATCATCCCGCCCTTCTTGGAATGAAGTCATCCTCGACGGAAGCTCATCATCCTCACCCAAATAAGGCTTCAAATCTGCAATATTAAAAGTGGGACTAATCCCACAATCTGCAGGCAGCTCAAGTTTATATGCATTATCATTTATTTTCTCTAACACCTTAAAAGGACCACCGGCACGTGGCATTAGCTTTGACTTGCGCAAATCAGGAAACCTATCCTTACGCAAATGTAAACAAACAAGATCTCTAGGTGCAAAGACAACACATTTTTTACCTTTATCTCCAGCAAGTTTTTATTTAGCATTCATAGTTTCAAACGTTCAATGTTTTCCTTAGTTAACTCATGCATTTTTAAGATAAATTCAGCATGTTGTTTAGCATCAAAATTAACCTTCTCCGAAGATGGAAGAGGCAACAAATAAATAGGTGCACGAGGTAAGAAACCATACACAATTTCAAAAGGGCACATCTTAGTAGTAGAATGTAGTGAACGATTATAAGCAAATTCAATATGAGGCAAGCATTCTTCCCACATTTTCTTGTTATTCTTCAAAATAGCCCTAAACATAGTAGACAATGTTCTGTTGACTACTTCAGTTTGTCCATCAGTTTGGGGATGACATGTAGTACTAAAAAGCAGTTTAGTCCCCAACTTAGCCCATAAACATCTCCAAATGTGGCTAAGAAACTTAGTATCACGATCCGAAACAGTAGTATTGGGCACACCATGCAAGCGAATAATTTCACGAAAGAAAAAATCAGCAACATTAGCAGCATCATCGCTTTTATGACATGGTATAAAGTGTGCCATTTTTGAAAATCTATCCATGACAACAAATATGCTATCCCTCACCTTCTTTGTTCGAGGTAAACCCAAAACAAAGTCCATAGATATATCTTCCCAAGGAACAATAGCACTGGTACGCCTCGGTGCTATACACACGGTTTTAAACACCTTTCCGCGACGACATTTGGAACCGTCGCCAAGTGAGCGTGGGCGATAGGGGGGGGGGGGTCCTTCCCACACAACCTAGAAACCGTTGGAGATATGGAGCCATGATCAAGGCCTTGCAAAATATAATCGTGTGCGATGCAGCACACAATAAATTCTTTCGCACGTGTGGGATCGGTGATAACGTTTCTAATGACGCGGTGAAACCAAACGATATGTCATAATGAACCGTTTGGGAAACAACATGTATGGCACACGGGCCAACATATGAACTATGTGCGATATGTACCCCATTGCACACGAGTTTTCTGCGGAACCCGTCTGCCATGCAAGACTCCATCACACACGTTTCCCAACAATTACCGTGTGTTATAATGTTCTATCACAAATGGTTTAGGAGCCCATTCGCACACATACAAGTGCTGCAGACCGTTTGTGATTTGTTGTGTATCACCGACGGTGCGGCAAGAGTGACGTGTGTTTCGTTTGGGATCCCACACGTTTCCTGAAAAATTACGACTAGGATTGTATTTTACATTGGGCATGGTTTACTCCAACCTCTTGTGTGCGATACCGTGATATCAAAAACGGTTCCAAAGACCCTACACACACGTAGTAGCGCTGCAAATTGTTTGCGATTTGCTGTGTATTACCGACGGTTCCACTATGATTGACGTATGCTTTTTGATGTGGATCACACACACTCATTTAGTGGAACCGTGTGCAGAGCAATTGCCAGGTTAAAACAAAAATATCCCATTTTGAATCGGCATGCAAAAAGCAAATTCGCCACAATATTCAATTGAACAAATAGTGTCCACAACAAGAACATTCACCAGATTTCGCAACAATTGCAATTGAACATATGGTAGCTAAATTCCAATGATTTGTCCACACAGATATGCATTACATAATTAATCATAGTGTACGAAATACGGAGACCTCATCAGATGGAAAACAATGGATACATGCGTATATGTTTAGCGGCTAACTCTTACTCAATGTTTCAGGAGAACGCATGCTGAAATCTTCATTATCACCAGTGGGATTGATGTAGTGATTCAAGAAGAAGTCGCTGATGAATCTCTGAACCATCAGCAATTCACCAACCGGGAGCGGTTCAGGGGTCCTCGGTTCTAAGATGAGCTACAATATTTTTAAGATCAGAATGTGCTACATGTGTGAAGTAGACGATATTAATTAAGATAGACTTACTGGTACTAATTCGCGAGGATCTTCACAACTATTAGCAGATTTGCAGATTTGGAGACCATGTGTCTGCAAACATAGTATCCACAAAGGTTGGTCCCTGCTTGTTGCTGAGGACACTGATTTTTTTGTACAAATTAGTCATGTATTTGTCCTGTTCGGAACAACCTAACCGGTGTTAGATGTATTATTTTTTCTTTGGACAGAAATAGAAAGAGGTTTATTTGTGTTTGGTAGGGTGTATGAAGGGTGCATGAGAGCAAAAGTTCCCTTCTCGACCCACTTTTGGGTGTTTGGTCGAGTGTATGAAGGGTGCATGAGTCCACACTAGCTTAACATAAATACAATAGGAGCATGCATGAGAAGAGCATGCATGAAGAGGGGTGCTGAGATGAGCATGCACGAAGACGGAACAACTATGCTGAGATGAGATTGCAACCAAACACACAGAAGCTTGAACATTCGACTATCGTAAGAAATGGTATTTGCAGACCATTGGATAATTTTTCTGAAAATAACCGATTTAGGTTTGTTACGGGAGAAACAATCTCGTGCTGCAGAGGTAGTTCCCTCTTGAACAGGTTCCCTGGTTTAGTTTTCCACAATGCGAGCACACTGCAAATGAAGATGAATTTTGACAACATCAATTATTGAACCAGATATGAATGCAAATTAATTTCAACATCATAGAATTCAATACCTATCCATGAATTCCTGAAGATGCGTCAGATCCTTAGTGTTTGTTGACTCTTTGAGAGAATCCATGTAGTAAGCTGTGTTCTTGTTTGGAACAATGAGTACCAATATCGAGTGACCGCTGCATATTAAGAAAGCCATGAACTTATGAATTATGTCGAAATCTGAAAGACAATCAGCATATGCGTGGTTGTTTACTTGACTTACCGTTCATGATATGGCCAGAGAAATGATTCCGCATGGGACGTGTTTTTGAAGATACGGACGACCGTGTTAATGGCCCACTCCCATAAGTTCTTACCATCTAATGTTGTGCCATTTGCTAATGTAGGATTGATAACCCACAAGTGTAGGGGATCGCAACAGTTTTCGAGGGTAAAGTATTAAACCCAAATTTGTTGATTCGACACAAGGGGAGCCAAAGAATACTCTTAAGTATTAGCAGCTGAGTTGTCAATTCAACCACACCTGAAAACTTAGTATCTGCAGCAAGATAGTTTAGTAGCAAAGTAGTATGATAGTGACGGTAGCAGCAATAAAAGTAAAGATAGTGTTTTTGTAGTTTTTGTGATAATAGCAACGGAAAAGTAAATAAGCGGCAAGCAATATAGGTAAAGCTCGTAGGCATTGGATCGATGACGGGAAATTACGTTGGATGCAATTCATCATGTAGAAGTTATAACCTAGGGTGACACAGAACTAGCTCCAGTTCATCAATGCAATGTAGGCATGTATTCCGAATATAGTCATACATGCTTATGGAAAAGAACTTGCATGACATCTTTTGTCCTACCCTCTCGTGGCAGCGGGGTCGTATTGGAAACTAAGGGATATTAAGACCTCCTTTTAATAGAGTACCAGACCAAAGCATTAACACATAGTGAATACATGAACTCCTCAAACTATGGTCATCACCGGGAGTGGTCCCGATTATTGTCACTTCGGGGTTGCAGGATCATAACACATAGTAGGTGACTATAGACTTGCAAGATAGGACCAAGAACACACATATATTCATGAAAACATAATAGGTTCAGATCTGAAATCATGGCACTCGGGCCCTAGTGACAAGCGTTAAGCATAGCAAAGTCATAGCAACATCAATCTCAGAACATAGTGGATACTAGGGATCAAACCCTAACAAAACTAACTCGATTACATGATAGATCCCATCCAACCCATCACTGTCCAGCAAGCCTACGATGGAATTACTCACGGACGGCGGTGAGCATCATGGAATTGGTGATGGAGTAAGGTTGATGATGACGATGGCGACGATCTCCACTCTCCGGAGCCCCGAACGGACTCCAGATCAGCCCTCCCGAGAGAGATTAAGGCTTGGCGGCGGCTCCGTCTCGTAAAATGTGATAATTCTTTCTCCTTGATTTTTTCTCCACGAAATGGAATATATAGGACCTGGGGATACGTCGGTGGAGCATCGGGGGGCCCTCGAGGCAGGGGGCGCGCCCTGTGAAGGGGGGCGCGCCCCCACCCTCGAGGACAGGGTGTGGGCCCCCCGGTGCAGATCTTCTTGCATATATTTTTTATATTTTCTGAAATAATTCTCTGTTGATTTTCAGGCGATTCCGAGAACTTTTTATTTCTGCACAAAAACAACACCATGGCAGTTCTACTGAAAACAGCGTCAGTCCGGGTTAGTTCCATTCAAATCATGCAAGTTAGAGTCCAAAACAAGGGCAAAAGTGTTTGGCAAAGTAGATACGTTGGAGACGTATCAACTCCCCCAAGCTTAAACATTTGGTTGTCCTCAAGCAATTCAGTTGAGAAACTGAAAGTGATAAAGAAAAACTTTGACAAACTCTATTTGCTCTTGTTGTTGTAAATATGTAAGCTAGCATTCAGGTTTTCAACAAGATCATGAACTAACCACATTCACAATAACTTTCAGGTCTCAAGAGTACTCACATCAATGGCATAATCAACTAGCGAGCAATAATAATAAACCTCGGATGGCAACACTTCTCAAAACAATCATGATATGATATAACAGGATGGTATCTCGCTAGCCCTTTCTAAGACCGCAAAACATAAATGCAGAGCACCTTTAAAGATCAAGGACTGACTAGACATTGTAATTCATGGTAAAAGAGATCCAGTCATGATCATACTCAATGCAAATTAATAGTAATACATGCAACGATAGAGGTGCTCTCCTACTGGTGCTCTTTGATAAGAGGATGATGACTCTGCATAAAAGTAAATAGATAGGCCCTTCGCAGAGGGAAGCAAGGATTTGTAGAGGTGCCAGAGCTCGATTTTTAAATAGAGATTGAATAACATTTTGAGCGGTATACCTTCATTGTCAACATAACAACCAAGAATCTCGATATCTCCCATGCTACGCACATTATAGGCGGTTCCCAAACAGAATGGTAAAGTTTATACTCCCCCAACCACCAACAAGCACACTCCACGGCCAGCCGAATCCACGGGTTACCGTCCAAACAAGCAACATCCCTGGGGGAGTTTTGTTTAATTATTATGATTTTGAGCATGGGACTGGGCATCCCGATTACCAGCCATTTCCTCGTGAATGATGAGCGGAGTCCACTCATCATGAGAATAATCCACCTAGCATGGAAGATATAGACAACCCTAGTTGATACATGAGCTGTTCGAGCATACAAAACATAATTTGATTTCAAGGTTTAGAGTTTGGCACATACAAATTTACTTGGAATGGCAGGTAAATACCGCATATATGACGGTATGGTGGACTCATGTGGAATAAATTTGGGGTTTATGGAAGTGGATGCACAAGCAGTATTCCCGCTTAGTACAGGTGAAGGCTAGAATGAGACTGGGAAGCGACCAGCTAGAGAGCAACAACGGTCATGAACATGCATTAAAATTAATCAACAATGAATGCAAGCATGAGTAGGATATAAATCACCATGAACATAAATATCGTGAAGGCTATGTTGATTTGTTTCAACATGTGCCAAGTCAAGTCACTTAAATCGTTCAAAGGAGGATACCACCCATCATACCACATCACAACCATTTTAATATCATGTTGGCACGCAAGATAGACCATTATAAACTCTCAGCTAATTAAGCATGGCATAAGCATCTATGATCTCTAGTTGTCATTGCAAGCATGTTTCATTCATAACAAGCTAAATCAAGAACTACGAGCTATCATATTTACAAAAACAAAAGAGGTCGAGTTCATACCAGCTTTTATCATCTCAATTAGTTCATCATATATCATCCTTATTGCCTTTTACTCGCACGACCGAATGGTGTGGATAATAATAATAGTGCATGTGCATTGGACTAAGCTGGAATCTGCAGGCATTTAATACAAGAGAGAAGACATGGTAATATGGCTCAAGGTTAAATCAACAATAAAGCATGTGAGAGCCACTAATCATTTTCAATCATGGTCTTCTATTCTTAACCCCTAAAGAAAAGAAAAGAAACTATTTACACGGGAAAGCTCCCAACAGGCAAAAGAAGAACGGGAAATCTTTTTGGGTTTTCATTTTTAGTTACTACTACAAGCAAAGAAAGTAAACTAGCTAGAAGCTACAACTGATATTTTTTTGTTTTTCTGGGTTTTTCTAGCACACAAGAAAAAGACTAAGAAAAAGAAATTTAAACTAAGCATGGATGGTACAGTGAAAGAGTGTGAGCACCAACAGCTAGAATAAGTGTGAACATGAAGGTAGGTCGGTGAGAAACACGTATTCCCCCAAGCTTAGGCTTTTGGCCAAAGTTGGTCTATGGCAAGTACTGGCCTGACGGATATCCAAAGTTGTAGTTGGGGTCGTACTATGATGCAGCAGATGCTGCCTACTAAGCTGCAGCTCGAAGGCGGGCTGCCTCCGTCATGTTATAATGGGCATTTGCCTCCTCCATAGTTATAGTGTATCTTCCTTTTTCCTGAAAGTTAAACAGGGTAGGGGCAGGAAGAACAATAGGAATGGCATGCAGCCAGTTAAAGGTTAGTCCATATTTGAGAGTTTGGTTATCCCACTCTATAAACCGGTGACTAGCCATAGCATTACAGTCTAAATAGGCAGCAGGTAAAGGTTCATCATACGGGTGCATAGACACACCAAGGTAGCGGGCTATGCGAGTAGCATAGATCCCACCAAATAAATCTCCATACAAACCATTATTGTGTAGTCTACGTGCAACAATTGCTCCTAAATTATATTGCCTATCACCTAGTACAACACTCCTGAGAATGCTGAGATCAGGGACACACATGTGACATGCTTCATCTTTACCATTTATGCATCTACCAATAAAAAGAGCAAAGTAATGAATGGCAGGAAAATGTATGCTCCCCATGGTGGCTTGTGTGATGTCCCTGGATTCTCCCACTGTAATACTAGCAAGGAATTCTCTAAATTCAGATTTACGAGGATCACTCATACTGCCCCACTGTGGGAGCTTGCAGGCTTCATTAAAATCCTCCAAGTGTATGGTATAAGATTTATCATAAAGATCAAACAAGACAGTGTGAGAACTATGTGAAGATGAAAATTTAAACCTTCTCACAAAGCGATCAGTTAGGCCACGGTATTGGAGGCACTTATCTTGCATGAAGTCCCCGAGGTCGGCGTTACGCACATATGCGTAAAATTCATCTTTGATGCCCGCTTGACTCATAAATTCATCCGACGGCCATTCACAAGGCCGTACATCAGCATCCCTCGGTGGTTCATCGTCCGGCTCACGGAACCCGAGCCTCGGTTCTTGCTTCCTTGAAGAACCACCTTGGAAGTTTTTCCTAGACATTTTTCTGAATTTTCTGGAATTTTTAGTAACTCATAATAAAAGTTAACCAAACTTAATAAGATTGATAGCAACAACTCCTACTAGTGCCTAGAGGCTATATCATGCATTAGAACTACTTGGGACTAAGAAAAAATGACATGCAAGCTCAAGAACAAGGTCACCACAGCAGCATAAATTTGCAACAAATAAAACACTAGAACAAAAACTAATTGGACCAATGGAGGAGTCACATACCAAGGAACAATCTCCCCAAACAGTTTGGTGAATGGTGCTTTGAGCAAGGAGATCGAAAATGGCAGCAAAATGAGCTAGAACTCGAGTTTGAGCTGGTTGGGGATTTTTTTGGGAGGAAGAAGAAGAGCATGGGTGAAAGGATAAGTGGAGGGGGCCACGTGGGGCCCTCGAGGCAGGGGGGAGTGCCCTGTGCACTTGAGGCCACGTGTTGGCTCCCCTCGCTGTGTGTTCAGTGCCATATTTTCTTAAATATTCTAGAAAAAATCATATTTCATTTTCATGGCATTTGGAGAACTTTTATTTTCGGGATATTTTTTATTGCATGGATAAGTCTGGAAACAGACATATAATGCTATTTTTCTTTTATTTAACCTAATTAACAGAAAATAAAAGGAGGGTACAGAAGGTTTGTGCCATCTAGATTCACCTATCCCATGTTCATCAAAAGGAATCCATTAACAAGGTTGATCAGGTCTTGTTAATAAACTCTTTCCGAGTAACATGAAACCGGAGAATTTTCGAATAACACTATGTTACCTCAATGGGGATATGTATGTCCCCAACAATAAGTATGTCATATGCCTTCTTGATAGTAGGAATAGGAAACTTAAAACCTCCAATAGTAATAGTTGAAGTTTTTCCAATATAATTGATACTATAGACTTGAGGTTGTTTCCTTGGAAAGTGTACCGTATGCTCATTACCATTGACATGAAAAGTGACATTGCCTTTGTTGCAATCAATAACAGCCCCTGCAGTATTCAAAAAAGGTCTTCCAATAATAATAGACATACTATCATCCACGGGAATATCAAGTATAACAAAGTCCGTTAGAATAGTAACATTTGCAACTACAACAGGCACATCCTCACAAATACCGATAGGTATAGCAGATGATTTATCCGCCATTTGCAAAGATATTTCAGTGGGTTTCAACTTACTCAAGTCAAGTCTACGATATAAAGAGAGAGGCATAACACTAACACCGACTCCAAGATCACACAAAGCAGATTTAACATAGTTTCTCTTAATGGAGCAAGGTATAGTAGGTACTCCTGGATCTCCTAATTTCTTAGGCTTTCCACCCTCAAAAGTGTAATTGGCAAGCATTGTGGAGATTTCTACTCTAGGTATCTTTCTTTTGTTGGTAATAATATCTTTCATATACTTGGCATAAGGATTTGTTTTAAGCACATCAGTCAAACGCATACGTAAAAAGATAGGTCTAATTATTTCAGCAAAGCGCTCAAAATCCTCATCATCCTTTTTCTTGGATGGTTTTGGAGGAAAAGGCATGGGTTTCTGAACCCATGGTTCTCTTTCCCTACCGTGCTTCCTAGCAACAAAGTCTCTCTTATCATAACATTGATTCTTTGATTGTGGGTTATCAAGATCAACGGCATGTTCAATCTCTACATCATTATCATTGCTAGGTTGAGCATCATCATGAACGTCATTATTAATATTATCACTAGGTTCATGTTGATTACCAGATTGTGTCTCAGCATCAGAAATAGATATATCATTGGGATTCTCAGGTGGGTGAGCTACAGGTTCACTAGAAGCTAAATTATTAATTGCCCAAAACTACACGGGGCAGTGGAATATTTATTAAAGATAAATTAGGAACTAGTTTTGTATTTTTGTTAAACTAAAATAAAATAGAAAAGAAATAATTAAATAAATAAAAGGAAAACCCAAAACAAACAAAACATAAAAAAGAAAGAAAGGGGGAAAGCAAAGCCCCCTGGCCCAACTGAGCCAAAGCCCACCTAGACAATACTTAACCCACCCCACACTCAATCCAAAAACAAAAAAAGAGCACACCACTGACACCCCCACGTTCCCCACTCGCTATCTCCTCCCTCCCCCGTTTGGATCGGGATCGGACGAACCCGATCCCGTCGCCACGCCGTTCGAAGCCGACGCCGGAGCCGCCCATCGCCGGGCCGCTACGCCATCGCCACCGCCGCCTCGTCCTCATCTCCTCCTCCCAACCGGCCCCTCCTCTCCCCTGCAAGCGCATGTGAGCGCCCTCTCCTCCCCCCTGCCCCGCGGTCA
>LR738712.1:345392292-345513100 GCA_902687465.1 Secale cereale
TATATATATGATACTAGTGTATGATACTACCTTTAATTATAGTGCATAGTATAATAGAGTAGTGTCATACATGTTCATATTTATTGCCATGCATGACACAAATTAGCATCACATTTAACATGATACGGTATCTACCTATATGTTACTCTAACTGATGAGGACATCACTAACAAGGTTACACCCACAGCCCCAACTCACATATATACACGACCAATTACTAGAGCTCGCGGACGCCAATTAAATTACCTGGTACTTTCGTTTCTTGGTAATGATTCTAATGTTCATGAGAATATGATGCTGCCTAAATTGGACACATTTGTCTTGCTTAGAAATGAAGGGCCTAGCTTGGACAAGAAGGATGAACATTGGAGCAAGATCAAGCATGGAGATGATGGCATGCGCAAGGAGAACAAGAACGGAGTTACAAGTGATGATTTCAGGACTTTGAATCCACCATAATGAGTGCGTGAAGCCTTGGACAAAATATACAAGATGCCATGATGAGGACATAAATACCATTTTTACACCCACAACACCTACTGTCACATATACTGGACCAATTACTAGAGCTCACGGACGCCAATTAAATTACCAGGTTCTTTCGTTTCTTGGTAATGATTCTAATGTTCATGAGAATATGATGCTGCCTAAATTGGATACATTTGTTTTGCTTACAAATGAAGGGCCTAGCTTGGAGAAGGATGAACATTGGAGCAAGAACAAGCATGGAGATGATGTCATGCGCATGGGGAACAAGAACGGAGTTACAAGTGATGATTTCAGGACTTTGAAGCCACCATAATGAGTGCGTGAAGCCTTGGATGAAATATATAGGATGCCACTTCATAAATTTCGTGCAGAGGCTGTTATAGGTGCTGCGTCACCTTATTATTGGGCCAGGCCCATGTAATTTCGAAATACTTGAGTATAGGTTGTTTTTAGAGTCCGTATGTGTGGGGAAACAAGAGTTAGATTTGGTTTCGGACCCCTCCTCCAAGGGCCACGAAATTCCCCCCTCTTCTCCCATATATACAACCCTTAGGGTGTCGTTTAGACTTTGGGTTTTGTTTAGATTAAAAGTTCGCCATAGCTGCAACTTCACGTACTTCGTTTGTGTTTAACGACCAGACAAAGGCGTCACAGAAACCCACCTTGATCAATAAAGCTTTCCTCTTATATTTGCAATATCCAGATTGCAATCTTAGTTTCTTGCTTGTTCTTCGTTTGCCTGCAGGAAACATACCTTCGTGGTCAGGTTGATCGTGCTCCGGTGTGGTCAATAACCTCTCGAAGTTGGTTTAGCGATTGCTAAGGCGCGACGTCCTCGCACGTTCGTAGTCGGATCGTCAAAGTCGACTTCCTCCAAAACGATAGCCACCATCTCATCGAAAGACGGGACACCTTTGCCTCTATCAAGTGGTATCAGATTTCCAGGTTGCTCGGTGAGATTTTATAGTTTTTCGTAGTTTAGATCGAGTCTGTTCTTCATACCTATAGTCCACGAAAAATCCAAAATAAATTAGGGTTAGTTCATCCCATCAGAACCAATTTGAGCCTTTGCATAATCTTTTCTGTATTTGCTTTGTTGAATTTGGGGTTGCATCATCGTGTCAAGTTGCTGGTCTTAGCGTCTAGTCCTTTAGAGTTTCGAGTTCTGTTCATAGGTTGTCACGTCGCTGCTGCCATATACCACCACCGCACCAACTTCATCACCGCGGCCATATACCACCACCACATATTCACCGCCAATCCGAGTCCATATAGGCCACCACATATCCGCCGCCATCACGCCAATCCGAGTCTACCTGCAACATATATCCGCCACCAGTCCGAGTTCCACCAGATTCATCTCCGCCACCAGTCCGAGTTCCACCAGATTCTTCTCCGCCACCAGTCCGAGTTCGAGTCCAGTATTTTGTTACTCTGTTTTGGATTTCCAGATCACGCCATACTCCGAGTCGTGACAGAGAAGGACTCCCAAACATCCGTGCTACCCGCAGTAGAAAAATAGTTCCAAACATAGGAAAAAATTTTCTGGCTAGGCAGTTTTTAGACCATTTGTAGACTTCTTTGAATTTTTTTTGTTGCGGAGCAAAAGAAAAAGAGGAAAAAAAGTGCAAAAAAAAGAGAAAAACAAATTCAGAGTGTGCTCCTCCCTTGTTTACAGGCCGCGCCATGATTTTGTTAGTGTTCTAGGCTCGCATCTCTAGCACGGTCTAGCCTAGGACCAGCACAGTACCGTCGTTGAGCATTTATTCAACTTTGCATCTCTGAATTGATTATTGCTGACCCTTTTTGCTACCATATTATAAGCCTTCCCAACTCCACATACATCTACATCGTGCATTTGACTCTCCCTGGTAATCACTCTATCCAAGCTTTGAGAGTTTTGACTACATCGGTTGCCGATCACCGCCTGGTGCTGGGTACGAACTGGTAAGAATTTGAGATTTGCTTGACGGATTTGTGACACCCGCCACCACCACCACTTGTTAGTAGTCTGTAGGATCATATTCTTGTGTGTTTCTATTGCTGCTAACCATGCCAGGATCACAAACCGACGAGACTGACTGGGAGAACTTGACGAACAAGGAGCTTCATGATAAGTTTCAGCAAATGATGAGTGGACAGGTGCAAGATGTGCTAAACAGATTTGAAGATGCCATGGAGAAGATAGATGGCATGGAGAATACGTTTGAAACAAAGCTCGATAACAAGTTTACTGAATTGCTTTCACGTTTTCCACCACCACCGGCCACTGCAGCTGTCGCACCTCTACAACAACAACAACAACATCGCCTTTCAAATCAAGTGGGACGAGCATAGCGCATTCCCCTTGATCCTGGTCAAACTTCTGGTGCCACTGTTGATGCTTCTGTAGCTTCTGCTGCTACTGCAGAGGTGATGGACCATTATGAGGATGAGGTTGACCAAAATCAGAACTACGTGCAACCACCAGCACCACCACAACCAGGTCGTCCTCATGCATATCATCGCAACGGTAGGGCTGCACCACCACCTGAGGTACATGACCATCTTCCTAAACTGAAATTGAATATTCCACCATTTGAGGGTAGATATGTTCCTGATATATATCTTACTTGGGAGTTAGAAACTGAACAATGTTTTACATGTTTACAATATCCCGAGGAGAGACGTGTTCCTGCTGCTGTTTGTGCTTTCACTAGTTTTGCATGTGTTTGGTGGTCTGAACATTGTAGATTATATCCTATTCCAGCTACTTGGGCTGCTTTGAAAACTGCTATGCGTACTCGTTGGGTTCCACCATATTATCAACGTGAATTACTTCAAAAATTGCAGCGCTTAAGACAAGGAAAAAATTATGTAGAAGAATATTATCAGGAAGTACAAACTGGCATGATTAGATGTGGTATTGTTGAGGAGAATGAAGCTATGCTTGCACGTTTTATGGGTGGATTAAATAGAGAGATTCAGACAATTCTAGAGTATAAGGATTATAATAATATCACTCGTTTATTCCATCTTGCTTGTAAAGCTGAACGTGAAGTGCAGGACCGACAAGCATTGGCGCGGATTAACTTTTCTGCAGGTCGGCCTTCATCATGGACACCGCGTGCATCCTCTACTTCCACACATTATACTGCACCGACACCTCCATCAGCTGTTACCTCCAGCCGTGATACAAGAAAGCAGGCACAACCACCATTATCTGCCAAGAGCACACATATCGGGCCTGCATAGATTTCTTCTTCTTCCATGGCATCAACAGGGCACACCAGTGATATTATTTGTCGTTGTTGTAAGGGAAGAGAACATTTTGTGAGAGAATGCAAATCTCAGCGTGTGATGATTGCTACTAAGGATGGTGGGTATGAGTTCGCTAGTGACTATGATGAGGAGACATTGGCTCTTATTACACATAAAGAACACGGTGGAGACGATTCCGATCATGAGATGCAATACATGGCTCCTGAAGATGGTGACAGGTATGAATGTTTAGTTGCTCAACGTGTTTTGAGTGTGCAGGTTACACAAGCTGAGCAAAATCAGAGGCATAATTTGTTCCATACAAAGGGAGTTGTGAAGGAACGTTCTGTTCGCGTGATCATAGATGGAGGGAGTTGCAACAACTTGGCTAGCATGGAGATGGTGGAGAAGCTATCTCTCACCACAAGACCACATCCACATCCTTACTACATCCAATGGTTCAACAACAGCGGCAAGGTTAAGGTAACACGTACTGTTCGTGTGCATTTTAGTATCTCTACAAATGCTGATTATGTTGATTGTGATGTGGTACCTATACAAGCATGTTCCTTATTACTTGGTAAACCATGGCAATTTGATAAAAATTCTGTACACCATGGTAGAAACAATCAGTATACTCTTGTTCATAAGGATAAAAACATTACTTTGCTTCCTATGACTCCTGATTCCATTTTGAAAGATGATATTAATAGAGGTAATAAAGTAAAACAGGAGAAAAATAAGAGTGAAAATCAGATTGTGGCAAAAGAATTTGAGCAACAAATGAAGCCTAATAATGAACCATCTACTATTGCTTCTGAAATTAAATTGAAAAGTGCATGTTTACTTGCCACCAAATCTGATATTGATGAGCTAGATTTTAGCAAATTTGTTTGCTATGCTTTTGTGTGCAAAGAGGCATTATTTTCATTCGAGGACGTGCCTTCCTCTTTGCCCCCTGCTGGCAATAACATTTTGCAGGAGTTCGCTGAAGTCTTTCCACAAGACGTGCCATCGGGAATACCACCTATTCGAGAGATTGAGCATCAAATTGACTTAATTCCCGGTGTATCGCTACCCAACCGTGCACCATACCATACCAATCCAGAGGAGACGAAGGAGATTATGCGTCAAGTACAGGAGCTGCTCGACAAAGGTTATGTACGCGAATCTCTTAGTCCTTGTGCTGTTCCTATTATACTGGTGCCTAAAAAGGATGGTACGTCGCGTATGTGTGTTGATTGTAGAGGCATTAATAATATTACTATTCGTTATCGTCATCCTATTCCTAGGCTAGATGATATGCTTGATGAATTGAGTGGATCTACAATATTCTCCAAAGTTGATTTGCATAGTGGATACCATCAAATTCGTATGAAATTGGGAAATGAATGGAAAACAACATTTAAAACTAAGTTTGGGTTATATGAGTGGTTAGTCATGCCTTTTGGGTTAACTAATGCGCCTAGTAATTTCATGAGACTAATGAACGAAGTTTTACGTGCTTTCATTGGACGATTTGTGGTAGTCTATTTTGATGATATATTGATTTATAGCAAATCTTTGGAAGAACATTTGGAACATTTACGTGCTGTTTTTATTGCTCTTCGTGATGCACGTTTGTTTGGTAACCTTGGGAAGTGCACCTTTTGCACCGACCGAGTATCTTTTCTTGGCTATGTTGTTACTCCACAGGGAATTGAAGTCGATAAAGCCAAGATTGAAGCTATTAAGAGTTGGCCGCAGCCCAAAACGGTCACACAAGTGAGGAGTTTCCTTGGCCTCGCTGGTTTCTATAGGCGTTTTGTGAGAGATTTCAGCACCATTGCTGCACCTCTCAACGAGCTTACAAAGAAGGATGTGCCTTTTGTTTGGGGTACCGCACAAGAAGAAGCCTTCACGGTATTGAAAGATAAGTTGACACATGCTCCTTTACTCCCACTTTCTGATTTTAATAAGACTTTTGAGCTTGAATGTGATGCTAGTGGAATTGGATTAGGAGGTGTGTTATTACAAGATGGCAAACCTGTTGCATACTTTTCTGAAAAAATAAGTGGGCCTAGTCTGAACTATTCTACTTATGATAAAGAATTATATGCTCTTGTTCGGACTTTAGAGACATGGCAACATTATTTATGGCCCAAAGAATTTGTTATACATTCTGATCATGAATATTTGAAACATATTAAAAGTCAAGCTAAACTGAATCGTAGACATGCTAAATGGGTTGAATTCATAGAGACTTTCCCTTATGTTATTAAACACAAGAAGGGAAAAGAAAATGTTACTACTGATGCATTGTCTCGTCGTTATACTATGCTTTCACAACTTGACTTTAAAATATTTGGTTTGGAGACCGTCAAAGATCAATATGTGCATGATGCTGAATTTAAAGATGTATTGCAGAATTGCAAAGAAGGGGGAACATGGAACAAGTTCGTCGTTAATGATGGATTTGTGTTTCGTGCTAACAAGCTATGCATTCTAGCTAGCTCTGTTCGTCTTTTGTTGTTGCAGGAGGCGCATGGAGGAGGATTAATGGGACACTTTGGCGTGAAGAAGACGGAGGATGTACTTGCTACACATTTCTTTTGGCCAAAGATGAGACGGGATGTTGAGCGTTTTGTTGCTAGCTGCACTACATGTCAAAAAGCTAAGTCACGACTCAATCCTCATGGTTTATATATGCCTTTGCCTGTCCCTAGTGTTCCTGTGGAAGATATATCTATGGACTTTGTTTTGGGTTTTCCTCGAACAAAGAAGGGGAGGGATAGCATATTTGTTGTCGTGGATAGGTTCTCGAAGATGGCACACTTTATACCATCTCATAAAAGTGATGATGCTGCTAAGGTTGCTGACTTGTTCTTTCGTGAAATTATTCGCTTGCATGGTGTGCCAAATACTATTGTTTCAGATCGTGATACTAAATTTCTTAGCCACTTTTGGAGATGTTTATGGGGTAAGTTGGGGACTAAACTGCTTTTTAGTACTACTTGTCACCCCCACACAGATGGACAAACTGAAGTAGTCAATAGAACTTTGTCTACTATGCTTAGGGCTGTTTTGAAGAATAATAAGAAAATGTGGGAAGAATGTTTGCCTCATATTGAATTTGCTTATAACCGTTCATTGCATTCTACTACTAAGATGTGCCCTTTTGAAATTGTGTATGGTTTCCTACCTAGTGCACCTATTGATTTGTTGCCTCTTCCATCTTCGGAGAAGGTTAATTTTGACGCTAAAGAACGTGCTAAATTGATTTTAAAAATGCATGAGTTAACTAAGGAAAACATTGAGCATATGAATGCTAAATATAAACTTGCTGGAGATAAGGGTAGAAAACATGTTATGTTTGCACCTGGAGATCTTGTTTGGTTGCATTTGCGTAAGGATAGATTTCCTAATTTTCTCAAATCAAAGCTAATGCCACGTGCTGATGGTCCTTTTAAGGTGATAGAGAAAATAAATGATAATGCATATAAACTTGAGCTACCTGCAGATTTTGGGGTTAGTCCCACTTTTAACATTGCAGATTTGAAGCCTTATTTGGGTGAGGAAGATGAGCTTTCGTCGAGGACGACTTCATTTCAAGAAGGGGAGGATGATGAGTACATCAATACCAATGTTACACCCACATCCCCTACTGTTACATATACAAGACCAATTACTAGAGCTCACGCACGCCAATTAAATTACCAGGTACTTTCGTTTCTTGGTAATGATTCTAATGTTCATGAGAATATGATGCTGCCTAAATTGGATACATTTGTTTTTCTTACAAATGAAGGGCCTAGCTTGGAGAAGGATGAACATTGGAGCAAGAACACACATGGAGTTGATGGCATGCGCCAGGGGATCAAGAACGGAGTTAAAAGTGATTATTTCAAGACTTTGAAGCCACCATAAGGAGTGCATGAAGCCTTGGACGAAATATACAAGATGCCACTTCATAAATTTCGCCTAGAGGCAATTCTAGGTGCTGCGTCACCTTATTATTGGGCCAGGCCCATGTATTTTCGAAATACTTAAGTATAGGCTGTTTTTAGAGTCCGTATGTGTGGGGAAACAAGAGTTAGGGTTGGTTTCGGACCCCTCCTCCAAGGGCCACCAAATTCCCCCCTCTTCCTCCATATATACAACCCTTAGGGTGTCATTTAGACTTTGGGTTTTGTTTAGATTAAAGTTCGCCATATCAGCAACTTCGCGTACTTCGTTTGTGTTCAACAACCAGACAAAGACGTCACAGAACCCCACTTGATCAAGAAAGCTTTCCTCTTGAATTCGCAATATCCAGATTGCAATCTCAGTTTCTTGCTTGTTCTTCATTTGTCTGCAGGAAACAGACCTTCGTGGTCAGGTTGATCGTGCTCTGGCGTGGTCAATAACCTCTCGGAGTTGGTTTAGCGATTGCTAAGGCGCGACGTCCTCGCACGTTCGTAGTCGGATCATGAAAGTCGACTTCCTCCAAAACGATAGCCACCACCTCATCGAAAGACGGGACACCTTTGCCGCTATCAAGTGGTATCAGATTTCCAGGTTGCTCGGTGAGATTTTACTGTTTTTCGTAGATTAGATCGAGTCTGTTCTTCATACCTATAGTCCACGAAAAAGCCAAATTTTTTTTAGGGTTAGTTCATCATATCCCTACCAGTCCGAGCCATTACATAATCTTTTCCGTGTTTGCTTAGTTGAATTTGCGGCTGCATCGTCGTGTCGAGTTGCTGGTCTTGGCGTCTAGTTCTTTAGAGTTTCGAGTTCTGTTCACAGTTTGTCACGCCGCCGCCGCACCATATTCATCGTTGCTGCCATACCACCACCGCTGCCATATCCCACCACCGCTGCCATATCCCACCACCGCTGCCACATACCACCACCGCTGCCATAACCTACAACCGCTGCCATATCCTACCACCATATATCCACCACCAATTCGAGTACTTTTCCTATTAGGTTTGTTCTCGAGATCCATCTAGTTTCGGTTTCGTGTTTCCTTGCGTGCGTAGGTCTCGGAAAAAAAATATCGTGCCCTGATTCTGAAAAAAAAATCGACAAAAAAATTTCGTGCCTATCATCTTAGTTTGACTTGGGAAGAGTTTTGAGACACTTGCCATTATAGTGATTTTCGGGGAAAAAAGGAGCGCAAAAAAAAGAGGCAATTTTTTCAGAGTGTGCTTTCCCCTTGTTTACGTGCAGCGCCGTGATTTTGTTAGTGTTCTAGGCTCGTGTCTCTAGTACGGTCTAGCCTAGGACCAGCACAGTATCGTCGTTGAGCGTTTATTCAACTTTGCATCTCTGAATTGATTATTGCTGACCCTTTTTGCTACCATATTATAAGCCATTCCCAGCCCCACATACATCTACGTCGTGCATTTGACTCTCCCTGGTAATCGCTTTATCCAAGCTTTGAGAGTTTTGACTACCACGGTTGCCGATCACCACCTGCTGTTAGGTAAGAAATGGTAGGAATTTGAGATTTGCTTGACGGATTTGTGGTGCCCCACCACCACCAATTTCTAGTAGTTTGTAGGATCATATTTTTGTGTGTTTCTATTGCTGCTAACCATGCAGGATCACAAGTCGACGAGACTGACTGAGAGAACATGACGAACAAGGAGTTGCATGGTAAATTTGAGCAAATGATGGGTCAACAGGTAGAAGATGTGATGACCAGTTTTGAAAACGCACTAGCGAGGATGGATGACATTGAGAAGTCAATTGACACCAAGTTGGATGCCAAATTCGCTGAAGTGCTTGCGCGTCTACCTCCACCTGCTGCACCATTGCAACAACAACAACCACCACCTTCACGTCGCGAAACCGCCCTCCGCAAAGCGAGCCGTGTCGCTCTTCAGCCTGGCCAAACTGTTGGTGCTGCTGTTGATACTTCTGTGGCTCCTGCTGCTGCTGAGGAGGAGGACGATTACGCGGGGGTTACGAGGATGAGGTTGATCAAAATCAGAACTACGTGCAACAACCAGCACCACAACCACCTGGTCATCCACATCCAAATAATCTCAAAGGTAGGGCGGCACCACACCCTCACGTACACGATCATGACCATCTCCCTAAACTAAAATTGAATATTCCACCATTTGAGGGTAGATATGTTCCTGATATATATCTTACTTGGGAGTTAGAAACCGAACAACGTTTTACATGTTTAAAATATCCCGAGGAGAGACGTGTTGTTGCTGCTCTTTGTGCTTTCACTAGTTTTGCTTGTCTGTGGTGGTCTGAATATTGTAGATTATATCCGGATAATATTCCAACTACTTGGGCTGCTTTGAAAACTGCTATGCGTAGTCGTTGGGTTCCACCATATTATCAACGCGAATTAGTTCAGAAATTGCAGCATTTAAGACAAGGAAAAAATTATGTAGAGGAATATTATCAGGAATTACAAACTGGCCTGATTAGATGTGGTATTGTTGAGGATAATGAGGCTATGCTTGCACATTTTGTGGGTGGCTTAAATAGAGAGATTCAGACAATTCTAGAGTATAAGGAGTATAATAATATCACTCTTTATTCCATCTTGCTTCCAAAGCTGAACGTGAATTGCAGGATCGACAGGCCTTGGCACAAACTAATTTTTCTGCAGGTCGACCTTCATCATGGACACCGCGTGCATCATCTACGTCGACACGTCCGGCTGCACCACCGCCTACTTCATCCGTCACTTCTAGCCGTGATAAAAGCAAACAGGCACCACCACCATCAACCAGGAGTACACCTTCCGGTCCTGTGCAGAGCTCTTCTTCATCCATGGCATCCAATGGGCCAACACATGATGTTATATGTCGTCGTTGCACAGGTCGTGGTCACTACGCGAGCAAATGCCTATCGCAGCGTGTCATGATTGCTACTGAGGATGGTGGTTATGAGTCCGCTAGTGACTATGATGAGGAGATTTTGGCTCTTATTACACGTGAAGAACATGGGGGAGATGATTCTGAAAATGAGACGCAATACATGGCTCCTGAAGACGCTGACAGGTATGAATGTTTAGTTTCTCAACGTGTTTTGAGTGTGCAGGTCACACATGCGGAGCAAAATCAGAGGCATAATTTGTTCCATACAAAGGGAGTTGTGAAGGAACGTTCTGTTCGCGTCATCATAGATGGAGGGAGCTGCAACAACTTGGCTAGCATGGAGATGGTGGAGAAGTTATCTCTCACCACAAGACCACATCCACATCCTTACTACATCCAATGGTTCAACAATAGCGGCAAGGTTAAGGTAACACGTACTGTTCGTGTGCATTTTAGTATCTCCACATATGCTGATTTTGTTGATTGTGATGTGGTACCCATGCAAGCATGTTCCTTATTACTTGGTAGACCATGGCAATTTGATAAAAATTATGTACACCATGGTAGAAACAATCAGTATACTTTTGTTCATAAGGATAAACGTATTACTTTGCTTCCTATGTCTCCTGATTCTATTTTGAAAGATGATATTAATAGAGCAAATAAAGCAAAATAGGAGCAAAATAAGAGTGAAAATCAGATTGTGGCAAAAGAATTTGAGCAACAAATGAAGCCTAATAACACACCATCATCTCATCTTGCATCTGAAATTAAATTAAAAAGTGGATGTTTACTTGCCACCAAATCTGATACGGATGATCTAGATTTAAGCAAATCTGTTTGCTATGCTTTTGTGTGCAAAGAGGCATTATTTTCATTAGAGTACGTGCCTTCCTCTTTGCCTCCTGCTATCACTAACATTTTGCAGGAGTTCGCGGACGTCTTTCCACAAGACGTGCCGTCGGGATTACCACCTATCAGAGGGATTGAGCATCAGATTGACTTCATTCTTGGTGCATCGCTACCCAACCGCGCACCATACCGTACCAATCCAGAGGAGACGAAGGAGATTATGCGTCAAGTACATGAGCTACTTGATAAAGGTTATATACGCGAATCCCTTAGTCCTTGTGTTGTTCCTCGGATTTCCGCTAATTACGTTCTGTCGTCGGTGTCACGGACGTCCGGTGGCTTCCGGTCGTCCGGTTGTCTGGGAGTCGCCGGTCCTTCGGTGAACGTCGAACGTCTGGTGCCTGGGAGTGACCGGTCGTCTGGTAGGGGTCGGACGTCCGGTGCCTGTAGCGTCTTCAGCCGCACTTCGTCTTGTCCCAAGCACTTGTCGATCCCGCCGCCTTGTCCACTATGCAGAGCTGTCCCATGATCTTCATCCAAGTACATGAGTATGCATAGAGTTTCTGATGAGGGTAGAAGCCATGTCCCATGCGACTTGAGAGGAAATAGATAAAGGAACGAGTTCACCTCGGCTTCGAGAGCTCTTTCACGGGCTCGTGTCATTGGTCCTGTGGGCACTTGGTGAGTCGACGGTATGTTCATGGGGATGATCTTGGGATGCTCCGCATCATCTCCCCTGCCTTGGGAAAGATCCGACCTCGGATCGAAATCTTCATCACCATGGAAAGGAGATAGGTCCTTGATGTTGAAGGTATTGCTCATGTTGTACTTGTCTTGTGGAATATCGATCTTGTAGGCGTTGTTGTTGTAGCATGCTAGCACCTTGAAAGGTCCGTCGGCTCGAGGTAGTAGTTTGGACTTGCATTCGTTGGGGAAGCGGTCCTTTCGAAGATGAAGCCATACGAGATCTCCCAGTTGGAACACCATTGGTGTCTTGTTGATGTTGAGCTTGGTGGTGAGGCGATGGACTTGTCGCTCGATTGTTGCCCTTGTATCTTCATGCACCTTCTTGAGATAGCTTGCTCGAGCACTTGCGTCCATGTTGATGCGCTCTTGTAGAGGTAGAGGTAGGATGTCCAATGGGGACAATGGGTTGAAGCCGTAGATGACCTCGAAAGGGGACTTGCCGGTAGTCGAATGTCTTGCGCCGTTGTAGGCGTACTCGGCGATGGGCAAGCATTGCTCCCATTCCTTGATGTTCTTCTTGATCAACACGCGAAGAAGCATCGAAAGTGTGCAGTTCGTCACCTTCGTTTGGCCGTCGGTTTGTGGATGATATGCCGAAGAGAATAGGAGCTTGACGCCGAGCTTGGCGCATAGAGTCTTCCAAAAGTAGCTCAAGAACTTGACGTCCCGGTCCGGCATGATCGTCTTGGGTACTCCATGTAGACGAATGATTTCCCTACAAAAGGGATTTGCAACATGTGAATCATCATCGATCTTGTTACAAGGAATGAAGTGAGCCATTTTAGAGAATCTATCCACGACAACAAACACTAAATCTTTTCCATTTTGAGTCCTAGGCAATCCAAGTATAAAGTCCATGCTTATGTCTTCCCATGGATGGTATGGAATAGGAAGGGGCATGCAAAGACCATGAGTTTGAGCTTTTGACTTAGCTTTGCGGCATGTAGAACATCGGTTGGTGAGGCGTGAGATGTCACATAGCATCTTGGGCCAAAAGTAGTTCTTTGAGTGCGTAGCAAATGTCTTGTCGCGTCCAAAGTGTCCCATGAGTCCTCCTCCATGCGATTCCTGCAAAAGGAGCAAACGAAGCGAAGACCCGGGAATGCAAACTTTGTTAGCTCTCATAAGATATCCATCCTCTATATAGTAGCGTTCCCAAGAAGTGTGAGTCAAACACTTAGCATAAGGATGTGCAAAGAAATGATCATGCTCATATAAATCTTTTATGTGCTCAAAGCCAATAACATTTAACTCAAGTTGTGTAACAAGCATGCATTTGCGGGAAAGCGCATCGGCCACAACATTTTCTTTTCCTTTGATGTACTTGATGACGTAAGGAAAAGACTCGATGAACTCACTCCACTTAGCATGACGCTTGTTCAACTTAGTTTGACCCTTGAGATACTTGAGAGTCTCATGGTCCGTATGAAGAATGAATTCATGAGGTCTAAGGTAATGTTCCCAAACACGTAAAACTCGCACCAAGGCATAAAGCTCTTTATCGTCGATGGGGTAGTTATGTTGTGCTCCAGATAGCTTCTCGCTAAAGTACGAAATTGGGCGCTTTTCTTGCATTAGCACGCCACCTATGCCGGTACCGCTAGCGTCACAATGGATCTCAAACGGTTTGTCAAAGATCGGTAGGGCAAGAAGTGGTGCGTGGGTAAGCAAGCTTTTTAGCTCATTGAACGCGGTGTCTTGCGAAGGACCCCAAACGAAAGGTGCGTTCTTCTTGCTCAAGGCGTGTAGAGGCATAGCAATAGTGCTAAAGTCCTTCACAAAACGTCATAGAAACCGGCTAAACCAAGAAAGCTACGACTTGTTGGAGATTTGTTGTTTGTGGCCAAGTTTTAAT
This sequence comes from Secale cereale, assembly GCA_902687465.1. NCBI lineage: Eukaryota > Viridiplantae > Streptophyta > Magnoliopsida > Poales > Poaceae > Secale > Secale cereale. The sequence goes on from LR738712.1 coordinate 345,406,288, forward strand.
TGCTTAAATTTTAGTTTCATCAACATGAACACCTTGTGAAGAAACGACAAATCCTAGGAAGACGACCTTGTCAACTCCAAAAGTGCATTTTTCCATGTTAGCATATAAGCGCTCTCTCCGAAGGGTTTGTAAAACCATACGGATGTGTGTCACATGGTCCTCGAGCGACTTGCTAAAAACAAGGATGTCGTCGAAATAAACCACTACAAAGACGCCTATGTAGGGTCGGAGAACGAAATGCATAAGATGCATAAATGAACCGGGTGCTTCCGATAAACCCATTGGCATGACAAGCCACTCATATAACCCAAATTTGGTTTTGAAAGCCGTATTCCACTCATCACCCTCTTGAATGCGAATTTGGTAATAACCACTTTTAAGATCAATTTTCGAAAAGATGGTGGCACCACACAATTCATCAAGCATGTTGTCTAAGCGTGGGATAGGGTGACAGTATCTAACGGTGATAGCATTTATCGGACGACAATCGGAACACATGCGAAAACTTCCATCTTTCTTAGGCACTAGAATAACCGGAACGACACAAGGGCTCAAGCTTTCACATACATGACCTTTGTCGATGAGTTGTTGCACTTGCCGTTGTATTTCCTTGGTTTCCTCGGGATTGACGCGGTAAGTAGCCTTGTTTGGAAGTGGTGCGCCGGGTATGAGGTCGATGCGGTGTTCGATTCCGCGTAGAGGAGGGAGACCCGGAGGTAGCTCATCGGGAAAGACGTCCGAGAATTCCTGCAACAATTGAGACAACACTAAAGGTAGAGGTGGTGAAGTGTTAGTAGGTTTGGCTTCCCCTTTGCATAAAAGCACACGGTGAAAGACACTCGATGGGTTCTCACACACTTCTCTCATCTCACTTTTGGTGGCGAATAGCACTAGTTGCTTCTTGTCGCTCATCATGGAGTCGCTCATATTTGGCGTGTGGCTCTCACTCTCCTTTTGGTGGCTCACTCTCTCACCATTCTTTCCATGATGGTTGGTAGGTAAGTGTTTGTCGGCGGCTACTTGACTTGGTGACATAGGACGTAGCACAAATTCTTTTCCCTTCATCTTGAAGCTATAGTAGTTGGTCCGTCCATTGTGTGTGACTCCACGATCATATTGCCATGGTCGTCCAAGTAGAAGGTGGCACATGGACATAGGGACCACATCACACTCAAGTGTGTCCTCGTAGGCGCCTATCTTGAAGGAGACTTGCACGGTGTGCTCGACTTGAAGAATTCCAGTGTCGTTAAGCCATTGGACCTTGTAGGGATGAGGGTGCTTCGTCTTGACCAATTGTAGCTTGTCGCATAGCTCTTCACTTGCCAAGTTATGACAACTTCCGCTATCGATGATAACCTTGACGGAGCGTCCATTGATGCCGGCCTTGGTATGGAAGATATGACATCGTTGGTCGTCATATTGTTGATGTTTGAGTGTCACGACCTTGGAGACAAAGAGATTGGGACTCGAGTCATTGTCGCAAAACACTTGATGGTCTTCATCTTCATTTACTTGTCGATGCATAGCGACATGTTCAAGGGCTTCCATCTCATCATCGCTCATTTAGTCATAAGATCCGTCATCGTTGATGAACATGGTGCGAATGGTCTTGCACTCAAATGACTTGTGGCCTCGCCCTTGGCACTTGAAACATTTGATGGAACTCGTCTTGGAGTTGTCCTCAGTTGGAGTTGTAGACGATGAAGCTCTTGGTTTGAAGTTGCTCGTAGTAGGTGGACGACTTGATGTAGTCGCATTCTTGTAGCTTGACTTGTCATCGAAGTTTGTAGATGGCTTGGTAGAGGTAGGAGTAGCCGAAGTCGTTGAAGCTTGGTTGTAGGAGCCGAAGTTCTGGGAGTTGAACTTGGAGTACTTGTAGTCCTCTTGAACTTGTCGCTCCGCTTTGGTGGCTTGGTGTACTAGCTCGAGGAGATTGGTGTATGGCTGAAAGTCCACAATCTTCTTGATAGGATAGTTGAGTCCATTCAAGAATCTCGCCATTGTTTGTTCTTCATCTTCCATGATGTTTGCGCGTATCATGGCAGTCTCCTTTTCCTTGTAGTACTCTTCAACGAACTTGGTACCTTGCTTGAGGAGTTGTAGATTCTTGAACAAGTCATGGTTGTAGTGTGTTGGCACAAAGCGTGCTCTCATGACTTCCTTCATTTGAGCCCAAGTTGTGATAGGAGGTTCGCCTTTTGCTTCTCTTCTCTCAATGATTTTGATGCGGAGCATCCCAAGGTCATCCCCATGGACCTACCTTCGCCTCACCAAGTGCCAAGTGGTCCCATGACACGTGCTCGAGAACGAGCTCTTGAGACCGAGGTGACTTCACTCCTCTCTCCACATCACTTTGATTCACATGAGACATGGCTGCTACCCTCATCAGAGACTCTTTGCATACTCAAGCACCTCGGGAGCAACCATGGAGAAGTCAAGGGACAAGAAGAATCAAAGGAGGAAGAAGGAGGAGAAGAACAGCCAAGACTGAGCCTGCCCGGACTATCCGGACGAAGTCCCGGACGATCCGGCCGAGGCCCGGATGATCCGGACAAACGTGCGGACGATCCGGCAAATGTGCCCGAGGACACCCGAGAGCCCCAGCTGAAGCCGGATCATCCGGATCCCGGCCCGGATCATCCGGACGAACCCGGACGTCCGGACCAAGCCCCGGATATCCGGACCACCAGCTGTAGTTCAGACACGTCCGGATCATCCGGACGCCACCCCGGATCATCCGGACCCCACCCCGGATCATCCGGACCCCCAAAGCCCGAATCATGCGGACAAACGTCCGGATCATCCAGACAGTGCCTGCGTGCATGATGTTATGCCGAGGCCCTTGTACCCCTTCGCCCTCCTAGCCTATATATAGCACTCTACCTAAACTATCTAGGGTTAGCTTTGTGTTAGCTCACACCAAAACCTTATTGGTTCCTCTCCTACGAGACCGCGGCCTCTTCGGAGAAGATCCACCGGATTCAAGACCTCCTATACGGAGAAGAACATCAAGACCTCCTCACGGAGATGACTACCGCCACTTGTATCGTCCTTAGTTGATCGTGCATCATGTATCGCACTTTGTGTACCCGGATCTAGCATTTGTGTGACCTAAGTTGGTTGATTTGAGTGTTTTCTCCTTGTCTCTCTTGTGTTTCCCCTCGTGCCCCTCGTGTTCTTCCTCGGGATCCCTCCTTTTCGTGAAAGATCGACCACGTAGGGTTCCACCCTACATCATCTATGGTATCATGAGCCTTGGTTGATCACGAATTTGGAGCCCCACACCTTGTTTTCTAGCTTGTTTTTGTTGTTTTTCATCCAAATTCGAAAATCCCCACAAAAATAGCCCCACAATTTTTTTGTGATTTGTGTGTTTTGATAAGATTGTGTTGATTGTGATTCATGGTTGAGTTGTGTGACAAGTGGATCATCCTTTTACCCACCTCCCCCACCCTCAAAAACCACCGAAAATCAGAGAAAAATAATTTTTCCTCCTTTTCCCCAAGTTCTTCCCGAGTGGATTTGACAAACCCGGATCATCCGGACATCCACACGGATCTTCCGGCCGAACGTCCAGATCATCCGGCTCCGCCTGACGAAACTGCATTTTGCAGTATTTCGCACCCCGTTTCCGCCACCGCATAAACCCTAGACACCCTTCCGCTATACCCTCGACACATCCATCCCCACCACCATTACCTAATGTGACACCCCGAGACCGATGCGCCAGGTGTTAGTCAGTTATTCGTCATCGTTGCCATGTCATCTGCTTGCGTGTTGCATCTTTGCCTTGTCATCGTGTGCATTGCATCATCATGTTTTCAAAACTTGCATCCGTCTGAGTCCGCCCGTCCTTTCCGTTGTCCGTTCTGAGCCCAGACACACTTGCACGCGCCCGCGGCATCTCCGAATATTTATTTTATGAGTGGCCGAAAAATGTTCTCGGAATGGGATGAAACTTGGCGTGTGGTCTTATTGTAGTGTAGACAGTCCGCCTGCCAAATTTCATCGCATACAGAGCTCGTTTGATAGCCCAACCGTTAAATATAGCGATAGTAGTCGCCGGACAAAATGTCGGACGTCTCCGAAAACCTCTATGGGCCTCTCTCTCCCTCTTCTCTCCACATAGCCTAGCCCATCTACACAGCCCACTGGGCCCAGCCTACTCCCCCCTCTGCTGCGTTGCCGTTAGATCGAGATCCGATGGCTCAAAATGGCCTCAAAACCCCCAAACCCTAGCCCTTTCCCTATATAAACACCCCCATGTCCATTTTGGGCATCCCCTAGGCCTTCCCCTACCTCCAGCCACCTCCCTCGCATCAAAATCCGTACCTGGCCAGCCCATCGCCGCCACTTGTTGCCGGACAGCCAACCAGCCAGCACACCGCCGCCACTTGGCGTTGCCCGATTGGCCAGCCGCCGCCACCTCAGCCTCCCTCCACCACTCCCACGGCGGCACGTCGCCCGCAGCCCTCCTCCCACCGCGCAGCTCGCTTGGGCCCTGAGCAGGCCCGCCCGGGCCCAAGTTCCGCCGCTGCGGCCCGAGCCAGCCGCCCGCCAGCCCGCGTCTCTCTCGCGTCCGAGCTGGCTCCTGCTCGACCGCGCCTCTGGTGGCCTCGCCGCCGGCCACCGGAGCTACCTTGCCGGACCCCGCCGTCGGGGTCAGTCACCACCCCGACTGCGCCTCGTCGCCGCCTCCTAGCTTGCTTGCCTCCTTGCCCGCCGTCTGCGCCCCGCCCGGAGCCCCGCCGTTGGATTCCTCCTCGCCGATCCTGTCGGCCGTCGCGGCATCTCGCCGGAGTGCTCGACCCCGCCGCCTTTGCCTCGACCCCGCCGGCCGCCGTCGCGTCGCCTAGCCGCGGATCCGGTCGGGCCGGACCAGATCCGTCCGTCCCCGACCCCCTCCGGCCCGTTCCACCGCCCCTCGACCTTCCTGCCGCCGGTGGCAACGGCCGCCGCCGCCGCTGGTCTTGATCCGGACGAGCTCCAAATCGAGATGAGCCGGACATGTCCGGTTGGCGACGGACATGTCCGCCCCGCCCCCTCTGCCCATGTCACTGCCGATTGGCCCCGCGCGCGCCACCGACGGACACGTCCGCTCCAGCCCGGACACGTCCGCCCCTCCGAGGAGGTTTTTCTCTCTAAGTCCCAGAAAATCATAAATTTATGTGCATGTTTGAGTGGCTGTAATTTCTTGTGTGATGATCCAAATGATGCATATAATATGTCAAAATGATCGTTGTGATATGCTCTTCATTTTGTTCCATTGTGGCATGCTTGTTTGAGTTCATCTTGATGCCCTAATCATCGTTGCAAGAGTGCTATATGTTTAAAACTGCTGTTACCTGTAATTTTATTAGCATGTTTGAGATGTGATAACTTTGTGCATGTTTATCCAAATGGAGCATATGATATGTCAAAATGTTTGTTGTGAAGTGCTCTACATGTTGGTTGTTGTAGCATTCATGTTAGGTGCCATCTTGCCATGTTAATGTCTGTTGCAAAAGTGCAATTGGCTGTTAAGTGCTGAAACTTGTTATGAGATGCTGATTTGACTTGCTCATTCCTATTGATGTGTTTGTCTTCATGCCATATGTCTATATGTTTTAGAAGCACAATCATATGGTCTTTGCAATGGTGCAATCCATTTTTCATGATATGCCTTGAGGTGACTTAAACAAGCTTGTAAACATGCCATGCCAATGTTGCTGTTTTATAATTAGTGAAAAAACTGCTAAGTCTGGAATCTGTTAAACCTGATGCTATGTTTGCTTGATGCCTGTTGGTGTATTTGGATCGACACCTATGGGATCACAAGAATCTCTACTACGGTTGCGGGGCGCGTGGTTGAGAGAAGAGCGGATCTAACGGTCAGGACACAGTTCCTTTACCCAGGTTCGGGCCGCAAAGATGCGTAAAACCCTACTCCTACTTTGGTGGATTATATGTTGGTGTTCTTCAGCTAGTGAGGAGCTCCGAGAGAGTCGTGAGGAGTTCTAAAAAGCCGAATCCTCCTCCTGGTCGCCTCGGGCCTCCTTTTATAGGGAAAAGGGGTTGCCACAGTGGCACACAGGAGGTGGAAAGGGTACAGTGATGTGAAGTTATCCCTCGCATTACAGGACAAGGTGCATTTAATGCGCCCAGCTTAGGTGTCCTTGCTTTATCGGGGACGGGGGGGGGGGGAGACGCCCGTCTTGTCCGTCGCCGCCCCTCCTCGTGTTGACACGCGCCCTGGCCAGCGGCGCCTGAGGTTCCATGTAGGCAGACAGGCAGCTGAGGTGGCGCAATGGCGGGTCTCCACGAGGATCCGTGGGTTGCCAAGCAGGAGCCTGTCCAGCCGGTTGGGTCGGTAGCTGCGTGGGTCGGTGGGAACCCAGTTGGTGCGGGCCTGACGGTGGTCCCGCGGGTGTCTTCGGCAAGGGCCTTGCCGGGGGCCCCGGCAAGGGCCTTGCCGGGGGCCCCGGCAAGGGTCTTGCCGTGGTGCCTGCTGTCATCCCCGGCAAGGTGCTTGCTGGGGGCCTTCTAGTCCTCCTTGGCTGGGATCCCGCCAAGGGTCGTCATCTTCTTAACTTGCATCTGATCTTGAATGTCTTCACAAAGATCTGCATGCCACCACGGGGGTATCTCCCGAATCCTCGCCCCACGGGGGCGGTGGACTCAAGGGTGATTCACTCCGTAGGCGCGGGGCGAGCTGCCGCGGCAAGGGCCTTGCCGGGGCTGGCAGGGCTGGCCCCGGCAAGGATCTTGCCCGGGAGAGCCGCTTCGTCCCTTGGCTCTTTGTGGTCTTGTTCTTGGCGTCACTCTAGTCTCCATCGAGCTTCAGTCTTGCCCCGGCTTGCCTCCCTTGCCATGCTTGGTGTGGTGGCGCCGTGGCTCAGACTGCCCATGCACAGTCATAGGGGTATAAAAAGTGTACCCCTCTTTTTTTACACCGACAGGAGCCCCTGGGCCTGGGCCACACATAAGCGTGACACGTTGTTGGGCCAGGCCCAGAACGGTGCGCGGGCAGGCGGGGTGGTTTTCACCGTGGTAAAATTTTCCGCGCGTTGCGCCTCCCACGACCCGCGCGCGCGGCGCTGGGTGGAGGGGCGTGCGTGACGTGGGCGGCATGCGTGGGGCGGTTTCTGCAGGCATGCGTCACGTCGCAGTAATTGCGAAAGGAGGTGGCCCGCGCCTTCGAGGTGCGGGGGCGTGGCCCGCTGCCCGGATGGGGCCGAGTCGCGGTCTGCTATGCGTCCACTCCCCACAATCACGGGGTGGGGAGAGGTCGTCTCACCCGTCCCTTCGGTCCTGCGGGTTCGCCACGTGCCTCCCTTGGGTTCGAGGTGGCAAGCGGTGGAGGTGGGAAACCGAACCGTCGCTGGTTGGGGCGGCGGGTCAGTCCCAGCCGCCCTTCGCCTTCCGTGTCTTGATTGGCCGAGCGGGACGGTCGAGCTCCAGCCCCGCCCCTTTATAAAGGGCGGATGGAGGGGACGGCGCCCTGCACTCCTCCATCCTCTTTCTCCTTCAGCTTCTGCTCCTTTCTTCTGTCCGCCATGAAGAAGGAAAACCCCGGCTCCTCAACGGTGGCGGCGAGGGTCGCTGCTCGACAGCGCGTCCCCCTTCTCCTGCACCCGTAGTGGCTGAACCAGCCACGAGGGGAAGAGGGAGGGGGCGGGGCTGTGGGCGAGGCCGGGGTGCTCGGGGAAGAGGAGGACGGGGCGGCCCGCCGGCCTCGCCCCCGCCAGCAGCTCCTCCTCCAGTGGAAGGTCACGTTGGAGATGACCCCTGTGAATTCTACATTAGGATGCCGGGGTCGCTGTGCTGTTGCCTTCGTCTCCCGACTCCGTTTGCGTGGGAGATGGAGGCGAATCCGCCGGAGTCGCTGCGGTTGCACATGAGGGGTTGTGGGATCAGTGGCCCGCGGGCCCGCGTCGACTTCCCTGCCCCTCATGTGATGTATCTTCGCCAAGCATGGAAGGGGTTCGCTCGCATCCACAGCCTGACGGATGGGCTCACCCTCCACTTCAAGTTGATGGGGGATGGCCACCTCTCCGTCAAGGTCTTCAGGCATCTATTAAGTTTAAAACTTGTAATCTCCTTATTCATGTTTTTCATTCCCTATGGACTGTACCTGAATGGAATGTTTTTAATGAAAAAGGAATGTTTGCCGGGTCATTCGTTCGTAGGTAAAAACCCACAACAGGGAATAAATCCCTGATATCCTTAAGATAAACATTTTCTCGCCCGGCAACAGGCCCTGCCGTTTCCCTACTTCGCCCGACCTTTCTCATGCCCTTGGCGGAGGCAGGGATGAAGCGGGCTCAGGCTCCTCGTTTTATCCTTCTCTGCCGCGACTACGACCGAACCAAGCCCCAGGAACAAGCGTCAGGGCCTAGAGTTACGGGAGCACGGTAGCTTAAGGAAAAGAACGAGGTTTCACATACCTCAGTCCATAATGGAATGCACGATAAAGGATAAATGACTTATCTAAAGCTGCAGCCCCCGGCAACCCTGGCCTGCCGTGGGTGAATTCTTGCCCTTGCAGCCTCCGGCAATAATGGCTTGCCGGGGCCTAGGCACTGGTCCGTTCTTCTTTCCTTCCTCCAAGTGGCTTCGTCAAGGATGTCTGCGCATCCTGTGAACCAAGGAAGACAGAGGAAAGACAAAGACTCGACCTCTAAGCTAGGGGTTAGCCGCTGCTAAGAACTATCAACCCTAACCAAGGACGAGACTCGACTCAGCATGCATGCTAAAACTTAGGGCGCCAGTGCTTCATTTATTTATGCTCAGGGTCTGCGCCTGGCTTTGTACAAAGGGTTACATGCCTTGCCGGCAATGCTCGTACAAAAGGGTGGCTTGCCGGGAGGCCCGGCAAGCCGCGCCTTATGGGTAAAACTTGCGAAGATGCTCGATGTTCCAGGAGTTACTCACCAGAATGGCATCCTCGGTCTCCAGGCGGACTACGCCAGGCCTGGTGACTCGTATTACCCGATAAGGGCCCTCCCACTTTGGCGTCAACTTGTTCGTATTCCTGGCCGATTGAACGCGCCGGACAACAAGGTCGCCTTCCTCAAAGCTTCGGGCATGATTCTTGTGGCTATGGTAGCGGCACAAGGCTTCCTGGTAGCGCGCTGCTCTCACAGCCGCCCGAAGACGATCTTCCTCAAGGAGCATTGCGTCGTCTTGTCGCAATTGCTCTTGCTCAAGCTCATCACAAGCGAGCACTCGAGGCGACCCGTATATGAGTTACGTGGGGAAAACTGCTTCTGCCCCGTATATCAGGGCAAAGGGCGTCTGGCCGATGGCTCGATTTGGCGTCGTCCTGATCGACCTAAGAACCGCCGGCAATTCATCAATCCAGCGCCTCCCGCTCTTGTGCAGCCTGTCAAAGGTCTTTGTCCTTAGTCCTCGCAACACTTCAACATTTGCCCTCTCAGCTTGACCATTGCTCTGGGGTGAGCAACGGAAGCAAAACAGACCTTGCTGCCAAGGTCTCGCGTATATTGCATGAAGGTGCGGCTTGTAAACTGCGTGCCGTTGTCGGTGATGATCCTGTTGGGTACACCAAAACGGCACACTAGTACCTTGAAGAACTTGACGGCTGACTGAGCTGTGACCTTCCTCACTGCCTCCACTTCTGGCCACTTTGTGAACTTGTCGATTGCAACGTACAAGTACTCAAATCCCCCGACGGCGCGGGGGCAAGGGCCCAGTATGTCGAGCCCCCAGACCGAGAAGGGCCAGGAGAGAGGAATGGTTTGAAGGGCTTGAGCTGGTTGATGAAGTTTCTTTGAATGGAATTGTCACGCTTCACACCTGGTGACCAGCGCCGCCGCATCCTGGAGGGCAGTTGGCCAGAAGAAGCCTTGCCGGAATGCCTTGCCGGCAAGGGCTCTTGACCCTATGTGAGATCCACATATGCCTCCATGTATCTCTGCCAATAGCTCCAGTCCTTCCTCTCGAGGGATGCACTTCAATTTCACACCGTTCGGTCTCCTCCTGTACAGGACGTCATCGACGAACTGGTACATGGCGGACCGACAGGCTACTTTCTCCGCTTCTTCCTGCTCCTCAGGAAGTTCCCTAGTCTGAAGGAATCGGACGGTATGCTGCGCCCATGCTGGAGCCTGGGGCTCGACGGCGAGGACTAAAGGCATTTCCTCTGCCAAGGGAGTGGCCATCTCGATGGCAAAAGCTTGACGCTCCGCCGAAGTTAGCCCCCCGGTGGCGGGCTCAGTGTCTCCGGCAACATCTTTGCTGGCGGCTTCGGGGAGCTCGGCGGGGAAGTACTTGCCGGGCCCTGACTTCCTCCTCTTGTTCTGCTCTGTTGATGGATCAACGGATGACTGAGAAAGCTGAAGCACAAAGGTACCTGGTTCCACAGGTAGTTTGAGGGCAGCGCGCTTTGACAGGTAATCGGCGATGTCGTTCTCCGCTCGGGGAACGTGTTCTGCCTGTATACCGTCAAAGCGCTCTTCCAACTTTCTCACTTCATCGACGTAGGCCCTCATCAACGGGCTCTGGTAATCCTTGTTGACTTGTTTGACGACAAGCTGCGAGTCGCCCCTGACAATGAGCTTCTTGATTCCGAGGTCCGCCGTGATCCTAAGACAAGCAAGCAGCCCCTCGTACTCGGCAGTGTTGTTTGTTGATACCTCCCTAGGGAAGTGCATCTGGACCACGTACTTGAGGTGCTCTCCAGTGGGCGCGACCAGCAGTACGCCGGCCCCGGCGCCCTGCAAGGAGAAAGCCCCATCAAAGTACATGATCTAGTTGCAACTTGCCTCTTTGTCGGGGAGAGCAGTTTCTTGGACTTCTTCATCAGGCATTGCGGTCCATTCTGCGACGAACTCTGCCAGGACTCGGCTCTGAATTGTCGAGGTACTTTCAAACTTGAGGCCAAAGCTGGACAGCTCAAGTGCCCACTCCACAATTCTTCTCGTTGCATCTTGGTTGTGCAATATCCATTGCAGAGGGAGGCGAGTGACAACAGTGATCTCGTGTGCCTGGAAGTAGTGACACAGCTTCCTCGAGGCCATAAGAAGGTCGAAGAGCAATTTCTGCACACCGAAGTACCTTGACCTAGCCCCCTGCAAGAGGGAGCTAACAAAGTAGACCGGGTGCTGCATCATCTTCTTCTTCGGCTGCACTCCAATCGGCTGTGTCGCCTCTGCGCCAGTGGCACCAGGCTCCATTGCTGCTATCACCTCATCATCGATTTTTCTCTGCGCCACCAGTGCAGCGCTGACCACCTGGTTTGTTGCCGCTAAGTATAGCAACAACGGTTCCTGTGGTCGAGGCGCAACCAGTATTGGCGTGGAGGAAAGATACTTCTTCAGATCATGTAACGCTGCTTCGACTTCCAGCATCCACTCCATTGGGCCCGCCTTTTTCAAAATCTTGAAAAAGGGGAGGGTGTGCTCAGCAGACTTGGAAATGAATCAGCTCATGGCGGCAACGCAGCCAGCAAGCCGACGCACATCCTTGACCCGTTTGGGTGCTTCAATTTGCTCTATGGCTTTGATCTTGTCCGGATTGGCTTCTATCCCACGCTGCGACACAAAGAACCTGAGAAGCTTGCCAGACGGAACGCCGAAGACGCACTTCTCAGGGTTTAGCTTGAGGTTGATCTTGCGCAGGTTCACAAATGTTTCTTGCAAATCCGGTACAAGGGTTGCCTTGTTCTTGGTTTTGACCACTATATCATCCATATAAGCCTCCATATTCCTATGGAGCTGGGGTTCAAAACCAATCTGGACTGCCCTTGCAAACGTCGAGCCAGCACTCTTCAACCCGAAAGGCATTTGTACGAAACAGTACGTGCCACATGGGGTGATGAATGCTGTCTTCTCTTCGTCTTCTCTCGCCATGAAGATCTGGTGGTAGCCGGAGTAGGCATCGAGGAATGACAGCAGGTCACACCCTGCCGTGGAGTCGACAATCTGGTCTATGCGCAGCAATGGGAAGGGGTCCTTGGGACAAGCTTTATTGATATCTGTGTAATCAATACACAGCCTCCAGTTCCCATTTACCTTGCGCACTACCACTGGATTGGCCAACCACATTGGGTGGAGCACTCCTCTCACCAAACCCGCAGCTTCCAGTTTCCGGATCTCCTCGGTGATGAACTCTTTCCGTTCGAAAGCTTGCTTCCTGACCTTCTACTTGACGGGCCGCGCATGAGGGCAGACAGCAAGGTGGTGCTCAATCACCTCCCTGGGAACGCCGGGGATGTCGGATGCTTGCCAGGCAAACACGTCGACATTTGCCTGCAGGAAGGCGACGAGCGCGTCTTCCTATTTTTTATCAAGGGCGGAGCTTATGGTAAAAGCCCCTCCCGTGCCGTCGTCCTTGACAGAAACCTTCTTGGTTCCTGGCGGCGTAGCCCTGGATATCTTGTTTCTGCCGGTGGATCTCTCTGGCACGTCCTCGACGGGAGCACGACACTCCGAAAAGGTGCGCTTGCCGGAGTGGGTGTCTAAGGTCTCGCCGGTCTTCTTATTTCCGGTGGAGCTGTCAGGCACGTCCTCGACGGGAGCTTAGCACTCCGAAGAGGTGCGCTTGCCGGAGTGGGTGCCCGAGGTCTCGCCGGTCTTCTTCTTGGGCGCCATGACGATGCAGGAATGCCGAACTAACCGCTAAAGCCGATTCTCACAATTGCGCCCCCTACCTGGCGCGCCAAAGATGTCGGTGTATTTGGATCGACACCTATGGGATCACAAGAACCCCTACTACGGTTGCGGGGTGCGGGGTTGAGAAAAGAGCGGATCTAACGGTCAGGACACAGTTCCTTTACCCAGGTTCGGGCCGCAAAGATGCGTAAAACCCTACTCCTGCTTTGGTGGATTATATGTTGGTGTTCTTCAGCTAGTGAGGAGCTCCAAGAGAGTCGTGAGGAGTTCTAAAAAGCCGAATCCTCCTCCTGGTCGCCTCGGGGCTCCTTTTATAGGGAAAAGGGGTTGCCATAGTGGCACACAGGAGGTGGAAAGGGTACAGTGATGCGAGGTTATCCCTCGCATTACAGGACAAGGTGCATTTAATGCGCCCAGCTTAGGTGTCCTTGCTTTATCGGGGACGGGGGGGGGGAGACGCCCGTACGCCCGTCTTGTCCGTCGCCGCCCCTCCTCGTGTTGACACGTGCCCTGGCCAGCGGCGCCTGAGGTGCCATGTAGGCAGACAGGCAGCTGAGGTGGCGCAATGGCGGGTCTCCACGAGGATCTATGGGTTGCCACGCAGGAGCCTGTCCAGTCGGTTGGGTCGGCAGCTGCGTGGGTTGGTGGGAACCCAGTTGGTGTGGGCCTGACAGTGGTCCCGCGGGTGTCTTTGGCAAGGGCCTTGCCGGGGGCGCCGGCAAGGGTCTTGCCGTGGTGCCCGCTGTCATCCCCGGCAAGGTGCTTGCCGGGGGCCTTCTAGTCCTCCTTGGCTGGGATCCCGCCAAGGGTCATCGTCTTCTTAACTTGCATCTGATCTTGAATGTCTTCACAAAGATCTGCATGTCACCACACGGGGGTATCTCCCGAATCCTCGCCCCACGGGGGCAGTGGACTCAAGGGTGATTCACTCCGTAGGCGCGGGGCGAGCTGCTACAGCAAGGGCCTTGCCGGGGCTGCCAGGGCTGGCCCCGGCAAGGATCTTGCCGGGGAGAGCCGCTTCGTCCCTTGGCTCTTTGCGGTCTTGTTCTTGGCGTCACTCCAGTCTCCATCGAGCTTCAGTCTTGCCCCGGCTTGCCTCCCTTGCCATGCTTGGTGTGGTGGCGCTGTGGCTCAGACTGCCCGTGCACAGTCATAGGGGTATAAAAAGTGTACCCCTCTTTTTGTACACCGACAATGCCCCACTCTTATCCATGCTTGTTTTGGAGTGGCCAATGATCATGTCTTGTTGTCCATGTTATTGTCTATCCATCCATGTCCTTGTTTGCATATATGACCCGCTGTAGCTTATTTATTTCTTGCTCTCAAGTTGCTATAAATTTACCTGTCATGATTTTATCAGCATGTTCAATTTGGTGGAGCTTGTTGCTATTGATACATGCCTCCAATGGAGTTGCTCCAATGGAGTTGTTTGATGTATGCTATATTTATTACATGTCCGTGCTCTTTATATACTTCGTAGAGTTGATATGCTTGTGGTTTTGTGCCTCCAAAGGCAGCATCGTGATGATGTTTTTGCCTTCCCAGATTTTGGCTAAGTTTGGATAAATTTATAGCAACTTGCCATGCTTGGTTAATTGTGTTCCAGCAAGCTTTTGGGTGTGTTCTAAGTTCATACTTGTTAAGTATCATGTCTATTTCACATCCATGCCTCTTGTTATGATGTTTGGGTGCTGTATCATATATTTACCTTGCTCCAAAGTTGTTATGTGACTGATATGGACAGCTTGTTGTTATATCTTGTTTCATGTGTATGTGTTGAACCGTTGCTCCGTTTTGAGTGTGCCCTATATGAAACTTGTGTGATTTTGCATGTAGAATCATAATATCATGTTGTTTACATGTTTGGAGTGTGTTTGCTTGATGTTTGGGTGCATCTTGCACCGTTGATTTGATTGTCTTGTCTTGCTCATATCTTCTAGGCCGTAGCTCCGAATTAAACAAACTTTATATGAAACTTGACTAGAATTTCGTGTAGATCATCATTGTGCATGTTAACCTGATGTTTAACAACTTTAACTTAATGTTTGTTCAGATCTGTACCAATTTCAAAATGTGCATATGAGGACTTACCGGAATTGCTACATGTTGATTCCGGCATCATTTAAACTTGTTGGGTGATGTTGTTCTTGAGTGCTTCATCCCTTGCCATGAATTGCATCATATAGACTTGTCTTGCATCATGCTTGGTTGAGCATCTTGTCTTGTTCTTGTGTTGTGTGTTTACCTTGTGGTGTGTTTCTTCTCGCTAGTCTTTTCCATTGCGATCGTGAGGATTCGTTCGACTTCACGGGGTTCGTCTTCGAGGCTTCTTCTCCGTCTACTTCATGGACCCGTTCTTCTTCCTTGCGGGATCTCAGGCAAGATGACCATCACCTTGGATACCTTTACTATCATTGCCATGCTTAGTTGTCTCGATGCTATCGTTATATGTCACGATACCCATCTTTATTGTCAGCCCCTCTCCTTGTTGCCATGAAACCTCTAACCTTTGACACCTTCCTAGCAAACTGTTGTTTCGCTAGGTTACCCGCTTACTCAGCCCCTCTTATAGCATTGTTAGTTGCACGTGAAGATGAAGATTGTTCCATGTTGGAACTTGATGCTTTGGGAATATCACAATATCTATTATTATTATTTAACACACATATATACTTGGCAATGGGTGGAAGGCTTGGCCTTTTGCTCGGTGTTTTGTTCCACTCATGCCACCTTAGGAGCCGATAAACCGGCGTTATGTTCCTTGATTTTGCGTTCCTTACACGGTTGGGTATATGGGGACCCCTTGTCAGTTCGTCTTTGAATAAAACTCCTCCAGCAAGGCCCAACATTGGTTTTAATTTGCTCATAATAAAAACTTAATTAATTAATTAATTGCATAGGGAGTTAGCACTACCCGAGGATTCTTTCTACATAGCAGGGGGGCCAGTGCTGATGGTGTTGGTCCCAAACGGGGAGCCTGCGGGGCCACCTCGGGGAAACTCGAGGGCTGGTTTTACCTATAGCATCGCCCATCCGGTCGTGGCCTGAGACGAGATATGCGCGGCTACTATCAGGGTGTCGACACACTGGGAGGTCTTGCTGGACTTGTTTTACCATTGTCGAAATGTCTTGTGCACCGGGAATTCCGAGTCTGATCGGGCCTTCCCTAAGATAAGGGGTAATATTATTATTACTTCTGCTGATCGTGAGAGCTTGTGATGGGCTAAGTTGGGACACCCCTACAGGGTTATGATCTTTCGAAAGCCGTGCCCGCGGTTATGTGGCAGATTGGAATTTGTTAATGTCCGGTTGTAGAAAATTTGACAGAGGATCCGAAGTACACCACACAACTGTGTGAGTAACCGTGACTGTCTCTTTTCACTTTGAGAAGAGAACATGGTGGGGTTATGTTTGACTAGTAGGTAGTTCAGGATCTTTCGCGATCACTACTAGTATGCGACCGTTTGCGTAGATGCTCATCTTATTCTTGTACTCGTAAGTTAGCCACCATATATTGCTTAGCCGCTGCTGCAACCTCACCACTTAACCTCTTCCTACCCATTAAGCTTTGCTAGCATTGTTACCCATGGTTATGGGATTGCTGAGTCCTCGTGGCTCACAGATACTACAACAACAGTTGCAGGTGCAGGTTTCCGATGACTTGACGCGAGAGCGATGTCCTTTGTGTTGGAGTTCTTTCTTCTTCTTCTTCTTCTTCAGTCTTGGGTTAGGTTCCGGGTCGGCAGCCTTGGATAGCAGATGGATGTCGATGTGCTTTTCATGTTTGCATCCGTAGTCAGATGCTTTGTATTGATGTTCTTGTATTCATGTGACTTGTATATATTGTTGTATTCCCTATGTATTTATGTAATGGTACGATGTAATGATATCCATCTTGCTAAGCGCCCGAAATGCGGTTGTGCCCCAATCACGTAAGTGTCACGTGATCGGGATATAATCGCATCTTGGGCCTGACACCTAACCAACATCACTACGGTTTTACCTCTTTCTGTCTTGGATCGTTTGAGTTGTGATTTTCTACGTTTCCGTTTGTGTTTCAGCTATCTCGGAACGGCACGACATCGACAAGACCACCTCTCAACCTCGACAAGGATGGTAACATCAACGACACCTCGTTTACTACCTTGCAATTGCATTGATAAACCATCATCGACCATTTTGCGTAGCTTTCCTACCGAGACTAGCCATTTGAGTATTGCCGGGCCACGACACTTGTGCACATTAGTGATAGTCATAGACATTGCATACTACATCATCATATCTCCGGGTGACACAAGAGTGTTCCGCATACACAATAGCTACCTTGATCCGAGAAGCATGCATAAGTGGCCAAAGAAAGAGCTCACTACCTTTTAAGCAAAAGAGCCATCCAAAGCTTATATGCAAAAGCATAATAGCATTAAGCGCCTTGCATCCAAAGAGATCATATGAGATAGCAATACTCCATCTTGTGCTAAAGCAACGTCACATCATACACTCATAGCATACTTGTGATAGGAAGTCGTTACATTGATCTTATAGGTCATGCACAAGTGCGTATCCGCCTATTAAGAAATCGGTTAGCGTCTCTCTAGAATTGTGCAACACGAGCATTTTCCACGGACTCCCCATTTTCGCTCACTTTGGGTTGCACAACCACATTTATCTATCCGTGCGTGTGTTCCGTGTGCTACTTATCAATTGTGATCTACTTGTTGCATGGGCCAATTGTGAATCATTTTCAACATTATTGAATCTTACTCACTTTTTGCTTTGAATTTTTGCCACCATCCTAACCAAGCTCCTCTAAAAGCTTTACTTGTGTAGGTGTGAGAATCGACAAGACTTGGTACCAATAGTGCTATTTCCGGGTTACATTATTGAGTGATCATTGATCCATTGTCAACTTCGGCCAAGGTACATTTGGTATTGTCTTCTCCTTTCTCCCACTCACATACTTTCTTGTGACGATGGATAGGCCAAGTACATCTACGAACCCGCTTTTCGACGATCCTCAAGAATAGAACCACTACGTCACCAAACTACATCTCTTTGGTGTCCAACGAGCTCTCCATCAAGAAAGTGAAGCTATGCGCGAACACATTGAGCAAGTCGCCGCCGACGCGCGTCAATTTGAAGCAAGAACAAGAGAGCAATTCGACATCATCAACACCAACATGGCTACTCAATTCGATGCACCATGGACTTTGATAGTCAACCGACGCTGTTCTTCCACATCTTCTCAAAGAAGAAGCCGCTCAAGTCGACACATTGACTCCACGGATGGCTCAAGTACCCCTACGTTGAAGACTCTTCGTCAAGCCGCACATCAAGCTTGAAATGACAACCGGAATCCACTTCAGGACAAGAGCTCTCAAGACCTACTTGACGACCAAGAAAGTCGACATCGGCAAAACCGAGCTACACTTGAGCAAGCACAAGTATGGCAAAGACTACGCCAACAACAACAAGAGCGAGCACGTCAACACCAAGAAGAACAAGATGCCGAAGCTCAACGTCAAGCACAACACCGCCGAGAAGCTCGAGCTCTTGAGGCGCAACGAGCATTACGTGATGCACATCGCAATGTGGCAACTCGCAATCGCCACACTCGTCAAGAAGAGGATTTCCTTCGCGATGAGATGCAAGAGAGGCGACACCAAGCATGGATGCAACAAGAAGTTCCTCCTCAAGCACGACAAGAGCAACAACCTCAACAAGAAC
This sequence comes from Secale cereale, assembly GCA_902687465.1. Taxonomy (NCBI): domain Eukaryota; kingdom Viridiplantae; phylum Streptophyta; class Magnoliopsida; order Poales; family Poaceae; genus Secale; species Secale cereale. The sequence continues at coordinate 345,424,626 of LR738712.1, forward strand.
CACAAGCTCGGCAAGTACACCATGACAATGAAAAACTACTCCGCCAAGAGCAACATGAGGTTGACAACCGTCCAAATCACGAACGCCCTCCCAATAGGCAAGCAAACAATGAAGAGCATCGCTATGGCAAGCTTAAGTTCACCATGCCAAAGTTTTCCGGAAGCATTGATCTCGAAGACTATCTCTCATGGGCATTGAAAGTTGATAAGATCTTCCGTTTACACAACTTTGATGAAGACAAGAAAATTGCTATGGCCTCCCTCGATTTCCAAGACTATGTTCTCATTTGGTGGGAGCAAATCATTGAGAGAAGAGAAGCAAAGGGCGAACCTCCTATCACTACTTGGACTCAAATGAAGGAAGTCATGAGAGCACGCTCCGTGCCAACACACTACAACCGTGACTTGTTCAAGAAGCTACAACTCCTCAAGCAAGGTACCAAGTCCGTTGAAGAGTACTACAAGGAGATGGAGATTGCCATGAGCGCAAACATCACGGAAGATGAAGAACAAACGATGGCGAGATTCTTGAATGGACTCAACTACCCCATCAAGAAGATTGCGGACTTTCAACCATACACCAATCTCCTCGAGTTAGTACATCAAGCCACCAAAGCAGAGCGACAAGTTCAAGAGGACTACAAGTACTCCAAGTTCACCTCCAAGAACTTCGGCTCCTACAACCAAGCTTCAACGACTTCGGCTCCTCATACCTCTACCAAACCATCTACAAACTTCAGTGACAAGTCAAGTTACAAGAATGCGACTACAACAAGTCGGCCACCTTCTACCAACAACTTCAAGCCAAGAGCTTCATCATCTACAACTCCAACCGAGGACAACTCCAAGACGAGTTCCATCAAATGCTTTAAGTGCCAAGGGCAAGGCCACAAGTCATTTGAGTGCAAGACTGTTCGTACCATGATCATCAACGATGACAGATCTTATGACTGAATGAGCGACGATGAAATGGAAGCCCTCGAACATGTAGCTATGCATCGCCAAGTGAATGAAGACGAAGACCACCAAGTGTTTTGCGACAATCACTCGAGTCCCAATCTCGTTGTCTCCAAGGTCTTGACACTCCAACATCAACAAGATGACGAACAAAGATGTCATATCTTCCATACCAAGGCCGGCATCAATGGGCGCTCCGTCAAGGTTATCATCGATGGAGGAAGTTGTCACAACTTGGCAAGCGAAGAGCTATGCGACAAGCTCAACTTGGTGAAGTCAAAGCACCCTCATCCCTACAAGGTCCAATGGCTTAACGACGTCGGAACTCTTCGAGTCGAGCATACCGTGCAAGTATCCTTCAATATAGGCGCCTACGAGGACACACTTGAGTGTGATGTCATCCCCATGTCCGTGTGCCACCTTATTCTTGGACAACCATGGCAATATGATCGTGGAGCCACACACAATGGACGGACGAACCACTATAGCTTCAAGATGAAAGGAAAGGAGTTCGTGCTACGCCCAATGTCACCAAGTCAAGTAGCCGCCGACAAACACTTACCTACCAACCATCATGGAGAGAATGGTGAGAGAGTGATCCACCAAAAGGAGAGTGAGAGCCACAAGCCAAATAAGAGTGACTCCACGATGAGTGATAAGAAACAACTAGTGCTATTCGCCACCAAAAGTGAGATGAGAGAAGTGTGTGAGAACCCATCGAGTGTATTTCACCTTGTGCTTTTATGCGAAGGGGAAGCCAAACCTACTAACAGTGCACCACCTCCACCTTTATTGTTGTCTAAATTATTGCAGGAATTCTCGGACGTCTTTCCCGATGAGCTACCTCCGGGTCTACCTCCACTTCGCGGAATCGAACACCGCATCGAACCTCATTCCCGGTGCACCACTTCCAAACAAGGCTCCCTACCGCGTCAACCCTGAGGAAACCAAGGAGATACAATGGCAAGTACAACAACTCATCGACAAAGGCCATGTACGTGAAAGCTTGAGCCCTTGTGCCGCCCGGTTATTCTAGTGCCTAAGAAAGATGGAAGTTTTCTCATGTGCTCCGATTGTAGGCCGATAAATGCTATCACCGTTAGATACCGTCACCCTATCCAATGCTTAGACAACATGCTTGATGAATTATGTGGTGCCACCATGTTTTCGAAAATTGATCTTAAAAGTGGTTACTACCAAATTCGCATTCAAGAGGGAGATGAGTGGAAAACGGCTTTCAAAACCAAGTTTGAGTTATATGAGTGGCTTGTCATGCCAATGGGTTTATCGGAAGCACGCGGTTCTTTTATGCGTCTTATGCATTTTGTTCTACGACCCTACATAGGCGTATTTGTAGTGGTTTACTTTGACTACATCCTCGTTTTTAGCAAGTCGCTTGAGGACCATGTGACACACATCCGTATGGTTTTGCAAACCCTTCGAAAAGAGCGCGTATATGCTAACATAGAAAAATGCACTTTTTGCGTTGACAACGTCGTCTTGCTAGGATTTGTCGTTTCTTCCCAAGGTGTTCACGTTGATGAAACCAAAATTCAAGCAATTAAAATTTGGCCTCAACCAACGAATCTCCAACAAGTACTTAGCTTTCTTGGTTTAGCAGGTTTATATCGACGTTTTGTGAAGGACTTTAGCACAATTGCTATGCCTCTACACGCCTAGAGCAAGAAGAACGCACCCTTTGTTTGGGGTCCTTCGCAAGACACCGTGTTCATTAAGCTCAAAGACTTGCTCACGCACGCACCACTTCTTGCCCTACCGAACTTTGATAAACCTTTTGAGATTCATTGAGACGCTAGTGGTACCGGCATAGGTGGCGTGCTCATGCAAGAAAAGCGCCCAATTGCTTACTTTAGCGAGAAGCTATCCGGAGCGCAACTTAACTACCCCATCTATGATAAAGAGCTTTATGCTTTGGTGCGAGTTTTACGTGTTTGGGAACATTACCTTAGACCTCATGAATTCATTCTTCATACGTACCATGAGACTCTCAAGTATCTCAAGGGTCAAACTAAGTTGAACAAGCGTCATGCTAAGTGGAGTGAGTTCATCGAGTCTTTTCCCTACGTCATCAAGTGCATCAAAGGCAAAGAAAATGTTGTGGCGGATGCACTTTCCCGCAAATGCATGCTTGTCACAAAACTTGAGTTGAATGTTATTGGCTTTGAGCAAATAAAAGACTTATATGAGCATGATCCTTTCTTTGCAAATCCTTATGCTAAGTGCTTGACTCGCACTTCTTGGGAACATTACTACATCAAGGATGGATATCTTATGAGAGCTAACAAACTTTGCATTCCCGAGTCTTCGCTTCGTTTGCTCCTTTTGCGGGAATCTCATGGAGGAGGACTCATGGGACACTTTGGTCGCGACAAGACATTTGCTACGCTCTCCAAGAACTACTTTTGGCCCAAGATGCTACGTGACGTCTCACGCCTCACCAACCGATGCTCAACATGTCGCAAAGCTAAGTCAAAAGCTCAATCTCAGGGTCTTTACATGCCACTTCCTATTCCATTCCATCCATGGGAAGACATAAGCATGGACTTTGTACTTGGTTTTCCTAGGACTCAAAATGGAAAAAGATTCCGTGTTTGCTGTCGTGGATAGATTCTCTAAAATGTCTCATTTCATTCCTTGTATGAAGATCGACGATGCTTCACATGTGGCAAATCTCTTTTGTAGGGAAATCATTCGTCTACATGGAGTGCCCAAGACGATCGTGTTGGACTGGGACGTCAAGTTCTTGAGCTACTTTTGGAAGACTCTATGCGCCAAACTCGGCATCAAGCTCCTCTTCTCTTTGGCATATCATCCACAAACCGACGGCCAAACGGAAGTGACGAACCGCACGCTTTCGATGCTTCTTTGCATGTTGATCAAGAAGAACATCAAGGAATGGGAGCAAAGCTTGCCCATCACCGAGTATGCCTACAACGGCGCAAGACATTCGACTACCGACAAGTCCCCCTTCGAGGTCGTCTACCGCTTCAACCCGTTGTCGCCATTGGACATCCTACCTCTACCTCTACAAGAACGCATCAACTTGGACGCAAGTGCTCGAGCAAGCTATCTCAAGAAGGTGCATGAAGATACAAGGGCAACGATCGAGAGGCAAGTACATCGACTAGCGTCCAAGCTCAACGCCAACAAGAAGCCTCTGGTGTTCTAACCGGGAGATATCGTATGGCTACATCTTTGAAAGGACCGTTTCCCCTATGAGCGCAAGTCCAAACTACTACCTCGAGCCGACGGACCCGTCATGGTGCTAGCACGCTACAACAACAATGCATACAAGCTCGACCTTCCACGCAACAAGTACAACATGAGCGATGTCTTCAACGTCAAGGATCTCTCCACTTTCCATGGTGATGACGATTTCGATCCGAGGTCGGATCTTTCCCAAGGGAGGGGAGATGATGCGGAGCATCCCAAGGTCATCCCCATGGACCTACCTTCGCCTCACCAAGTGCCAAGTGGTCCCATGACACGTGCTCGAGCACGAGCTCTCGAGACCGAGGTGACTTCACTCCTCTCTCTACATCACTTTGATTCACATGAGACAAGGCTACTACCCTCATCAGAGACTCTTTGCATACTCAGGCACCTCGGGAGCAACCATGGAGAAGTCAAGGGACAAGAAGAATCGAAGGAGCAAGAAGGAGGAGAAGAACAACCAAGACTGAGCCTGCCCGGACGATCCGGCTGAGGCCCGAATGATCCAGACAAACGTCTGGACGATCTGGCAAATGTGCCCGAGGACACCCGAGAGCTCCAGCTAAAGCTGGATCATTCGGATCCCGGCCCGGATCATCCGGATGAACCCGGACGTCCGGACGAAGCCACAGATATCCAAACCACCCACTGCAGTTCAGACTCGTCCGGATCATCCGGACGCCGCCCCGGATCATCCGGACCCCCGAAGCCCGGATCATCCGGACAAACGTCCGGATCATCCGGACAGTGCCTGCGTGCACGATGTTGAGCCGAGGCCCGTGTACCCCTTCGCCCCTCCTAGCCTATATATAGCACTCTACCTAAGCTATCTAGGGTTAGATTTGTGTTAGCTCATACCAAAACCTTAGTGGTTCCTCTCCTACGAGACCGCGGCCTCTTCGAAGAAGATCCACCGGATTCAAGACCTCCTATATGGAGAAGAACATCAACACCTCCTCACGGAGATGACTACCGCCACTTGTATCGTCCTTAGTTGATCGTGCATCGTGTATCGCACTTTGTGTACCCGGATCTAGCATTTGTGTGACCTAAGTTGGTTGATTTGAGTGTTTTCTCCTTGTCTCTCTTGTGTTTCCCCTCGTGCCCCTCGTGTTCTTCCTCGGGATCCCTCCTTTTCGTGAAAGGTCGGCCACGTAGGGTTCCACCCTACATCAGATTTGCTCCCACCAAATGAGAACATAGTCTTGGAACTCAAGGGAGGCCATTGCAATCTTCTTTTCTTCATCAAAGCTGTGTAAGCGAAAGGGCCGTAGCGACTTTCAATGCCCATGAGAGGTAGTCTTCGGGGTCAATGCTTCCGGAAAACTTTGGCATGGTGAACTTAAGCTTGCTGTAGCGATGCTCTTCATTGTTTGCTTGCCTATTGGGGGGGGGGCGTTCTTGTTTGGGACGATTGGCAATTTCATGTTGCTCTTGTCGGAGTAGATGTCCATTGTCATGGTGTACTTGCCGAGCTTGTGGTTCTTGTTGAGGTTGTTGTTCTTGTCGCGCTTGAGGAGGAACTTCTTCTTGCATGCGTGCTTGATGGCGCCTCTCTTGTATCTCATCGCGAAGGAAATCTTATTCTTGACGAGTATGTCAATTGCGAGATGCCACATTGCGATGTGAATCACGTAATGCTCATTGCGCCTCAAGAGCTTGAGCTTCTCGGCGTTGTTGTGCTTGAAGATTAGCCTCTGCATCTTGTTCTTCTTGGTGTTGACGTGCTCGCTCTTGTTGTTGTTGGCGTAGTCGTTGCCGTTCTTGCGCTTGTTCAAGTGTAGCTTGGTTTTGACGATGTCGACTTTCTTGCTCTTCAACTAACTCTTGGGAGCTCTTTTCATGAAGTGGATTCCGGTTGTCATGTCGAGCTTGACGTGCGGCTTGACGAAGAGTGTTTGATGTAGGTGTACTTGATCCTTCCGTGGAATCGGTATGTCGACGTGAGCGGCTTCGTCTTTGAGAAGATGTGCAAGAAGAACGCCGGTTGACTATCAAAGTCCGTAGCTCGTTGAATTGGGTAGAAATGCTGGTGTTGATGATGTCCAATTGCTCTCTTGTTCTTGCTTCCAATTTTCGTGCATCGGCGGCTACTTGCTCAATGTGCTCGCACATAGCTTCACTTTCTTGATGTAGAGCTCATTTGACGCCGAAGATATGTAGTTTGGTGACGTAGTTGTTTGATTCTTGAGGATCATCGAAGAGCGGGTTCGAAGATGTACTTGGCCTATCCATCATTACATGCAAGAGTGTGAGTGGGATAAAGGAGAAGACAATACCAAATGTACCTTGACCGAAGTTGAAAATGGATCAATGATCACTCAATAATGTAACCCGGAAATAGCACTATTGGTACCACTTCGTGTCGATTCGCACACCTACACCAGTAAAGCTTTGAGAGGAGCTTGGTTAGGATGGTGGCACAAATTGAAAGCAATTGTCAAAGTGACTCAATGATGTTGAAAATGATTCACAATTTGCTCATGCAACAAGTAGATCACAAGCAATAAGTAGTACACGGAACACACACGCGGATAGATAAATGTGGTTGTGCAACCAAGGGTGAGCGAAAATGTTGAATCCACGGAAAATGCTCGTGTTGCACAACACTAGAGAGACGCTAACCGATTGCTTAATAGGCGGATACGCACTTGTACACGACCTATAAGAGGCAAAACACAACGACTTCCTATCACAAGTATGCTATGAGTGTATGATGTGCCGATGCTTGAGCACAAGATGATGTATTGCTATCTCATATGATCTCTTTTGATGCAAGGCGTATGATTTTATTGTCCTTTTGCTTATTAGCTTTGGTTGGCTCTTTTGCTTAAAAGCTTGTGATCTCTTTCTTTGGCGACTTATGCATGCTTCTCGGATCAAGGTAGCTATTGTGGATGCGGATCACTCTTGTGTCACACGAAGATATGATGATGTAGTATGCAATATCTATGACTATCACTAATGTGCACAAGTGTCGTGGCCCGACAATACTCAAATGGCTAGTCTCGATGGGAAAGCAACGCAAAATGGTCTATAGGGTGACAAAGCAATTGCAATGAAGAATAAAAAAGTGTCATCGATGTTACCGTCCTTGTCTAGGTTGAGCGGTGGTCTTGTCGATGTCGTACCGTTCCAAGATAGCCGAAACACACAAGGAAACGGGTAAAACCACAACTCAAATGATCCAAGACACAAAGAGGTAATACCGTAGTGATTTGGGTTATGCAATGGTGGTAATGGAAAGGTAAGTGGATGCGGAAGGTGGAAGAAAACTGAAAAAAATTCAGCTTCGTCAGGGTTCAGCGGACGTCCGGTGGATCGACGGTCGTCCGGTCGCCGGACGTCCGGTAAGTCTCGGAAATCCGATAAAAGCTTCTGTATATGTGCTGCCGGTCGTCCGGTGGGTGATGGACGTCCGGTGTTTCGCGGGGTTCCGGACGTCCGGTAAAACGCTGGTCGTCCTGTGAGTCTGGGCTAGGGTTTGAGGTACCCGTGGACAAATTGGTCAACTTGGGCGAATTTGTGGAAGAAAATTGGGGAAAAGGTGGGGAAAATCTAGATGCACTCATGGCACAGCAAATCCATGGTACAAATTCAACAAAATCTCGCCAAATCAATAGATCACAAAAATTTTGGGGGCTATTTTTGGTGGGGAATTTTCGAATTTGGGAAGAACACAACAAAAACAAGCTAGAAAATACGGGTAGGGGCTCCAATTTCGTGAGAAACCTTGGCTCTTGATACCATAATGATGTAAGGTGAAACCCAAAGTGGCTGATCTTTCACGAAAAAGGAGGGATCCTAAGGATTAACACATGAGGCACGAGGGAAAACACAAAAGGGACAAGAAGGAAACACTCAAATCAACACGTTCAGGTCACACAAATGCTAGATCCGGGTACACAAAGTGCGATACACGATACACAATCAACTAAGGACGATACAAGTGGCGGTAGTCATCTCCGTGAGGAGGTCTTGATGTTCTTCTCCGTGAAGGAGGTCTTGAATTGGGTGGATCTTCTCCAAGGAGGCCGCAGTCTCGTAGGAGAGGAACCACTAAGGTTTTGGATGAGCTATCACAAAGCTACCTAGCACGAAGGAAGTCATCGAGTATATATTACATGGGGTAAAGCCGTCGGGTCGGACATCCACTGGGTCACCGGACGTCCGGAGGCTCGGGAGGGACCGGACGTCCGGTAATCCTAGGATTTCCGCTAATTACGTTCTGTCGTCGGTGTCACGGACGTCCGGTGGCTTCCGGTCGTCCGGTCGTGTGGGAGTCACCGGTCGTCCGGTGAACGTCGGACGTCCGGTGCCTAGGAGTGACCGTTCGTCCGGTTGGGGTCGGACGTCCGGTGCCTGTAGCGTCTTCAGCCGCACTTCTTCTTGTCCCAAGTACTTGTCGATCCCGCTGCCTAGTCCACTATGCAGAGCTGTCCCGTGATCTTCATCCAAGTACCTGAGCATGCATAGAGTTTCTGATGAGGGTAGAAGCCATGTCCCATGCGACTCGAGAGGAAACAGATAAAGGAGTGAGTTCACCTCGGCTTCGAGACCTCTTGCACGGGCTCGTGGCATTGGTACTTTGGGCACTTGGTGAGTCGACGGTATGTCCATGTGGATGATCATGGGATGCTCCGCGTCAGGATACCATCAAATTCATATGAAATTGGGAGATGAATGGAAAACAACATTTAGAACTAAGTTTGGATTATATGAGTGGTTAGTCATGCCTTTCGGGTTAACTAATGCACCTAGTACTTTCATGAGATTAATGAATGAAGTTTTACGTGCTTTCATTGGACGATTTGTGGTAGTATACTTTGATGATATATTGATTTATAGCAGATCTTTGGAGGAACATTTGGAACATTTACGTCCTGTTTTGATTGCTGTACGTGATGCACGTTTGTTTGGTAACCTTGGAAAGTGCACCTTTTGCACCGACCGAGTATCTTTTCTTGGCTATGTTGTTACTCCATAGGGAATTGAGGTAAATAAAGCCAAGATTGAAGCTATTGAGAGTTGGCCGCAGCCTAAAACGGTCACACACGTGAGGAGTTTCCTTGTCCTCGCTGGATTCTATAGGCGTTTTGTGAGAGATTTCAGCACCATTGTTGCACCTCTCAATGAGCTTACAAAGAAGGATGTGCCTTTTGTTTGGGGTACTGCACAGGAAGAAGCATTCACGGCATTGAAAGATAAGTCGACACATGCTCCTTTACTCCAACTTCCTGATTTTAATAAGACTTTTGAGCTTGAATGTGATGCTAGTGGAATTGGGTTAGGAGGTGTGTTATTACAAGATGGTAAACCTGTTGCATATTTTTCTGAAAAGTTGAGTGGGCCTAATCTGAATTATTGTACTTATGATAAGGAATTATATGCTCTTTTTCGGACTTTGGAAACATGGCAACATTATTTATGGCCCAAAGAATTTGTTATACATTATGATCATGAATCTTTGAAGCATATTAAAAGTCAAGCAAAACTGAACCGTAGACATGCTAAATGGGTTGAATTCATAGAGACTTTCCCTTATGTTATTAAACACAAGAAGGGGAAAGAAAATGTTATTGCTGATGCATTGTCTCGTCGTTATACTATGCTTTCACAACTGGACTTTAAAATATTTGGTTTGGAGACCATCAAAGATCAATATGTGCATGATGCTGAATTTAAAGATGTATTGTAGAATTGTAAACAAGGAAGAACATGGAACAAGTTCGTCGTTAATGATGGATTTGTGTTTCGTGCTAACAAGCTATGCATTCTAGCTAGCTCTGCTCGTCTTTTGTTGTTGCAGGAGGCGCATGGAGGAGGATTAATGTGACACTTTGGCGTGAAGAAGACGGATGACGTACTTGCTACACATTTCTTTTGGCCAAAGATGAGACGGGATGTTGAGCGTTTTGTTGCTCGCTGCACTACATGTCAAAAAGCTAAGTCACGACTCAATCCTCATGGTTTATATATGCCTTTGCCTGTCCCTAGTGTTCCTTGGGAAGATATATCTATGGACTTTGTTTTAGGTTTACCTCTAACAAATAAGGGGAGGGATAGCATATTTGTTGTCGCGAATAGGTTCTCGAAGATGGCACACTTTATACCATGTCATAAAAGCAATGATGCTGCTAATGTTGCTGATTTATTCTTTCGTGAAATAATTCGCTTGCATGGTGTGCCAAATACTATTGTTTCCGATCGTGATACTAAATTTCTTAGCCACTTTTGGAGATGTTTATGGGCTAAGTTGGGGACGAAACTGCTTTGTAGTACTACTTGTCACCCCCAAACTGATGGACAAACTGAAGTAGTCAATAGAACTTTGTCTACTATGCTTTGGGCTGTTTTGAAGACTAACAAGAAAATGTGGGAAGAATGCTTGCGTCATATTGAATTTGCTTATAATCGTTCGTTGCATTCTACTACTAAGATGTGCCCTTTTGAAATTGTCTATGGTTTCCTACCTCGTGCACCTATTGATTTGTCGCCTCTTCCATCTTCGGAGAAGGTTAATTTTGATGCTAAACAACGTGCTAAATTGATCTTAAAAATGCATGGGTTAACTAAGGAAAATATTGAGCGCATGAATGCTAAATATAAACTTGTTGGAGATAAGGGTAGAAAACGTGTTGTCTTTGCACATGGAGATCTTGTTTGGTTACATTTGCCTAAGGATAGGTTTCCTAATTTGCGCAAGTCAAAGCTAATGCCACGTGCTGATGGTCCTTTCAAGGTGTTAGAGAAAATAAATGATAATGCATATAAACTTGAGTTGCCTGCAGATTTTGGGGTTAGTCCCACATTTAACATTGCAGATTTGAAGCCTTACTTGGGTGAGGAAGATGAGATTCCGTCGAGGACGACTTCAATTCAAGAAGGGGAGGATGATGAGCACATCATTAACAAGGTTACACCCATAGCCCCAACTGACACATATACATGACCAATTACTAGAGCTCGCGCACGCCAATTAAATTACCAGGTACTTTTGTTTCTTGGTAATGATTCTAATGTTCACGAGAATATGATGCTGCCTAAATTGGATACATTTGTCTTGCTTACAAATGAAGGGCCTAGCTTGGACAAGAAGGATGAACATTGGAGCAAGATCAAGCATGAAGATGATGGCATGCGCAAGGGGAACAAGATCAGAGTTACAAGTGATGATTTCAGGACTTTGAAGCCAGCATAATGAGTGCGTGAAGCCTTGGACGAAATATACAAGATGCCACTTCATAAATTTCGTCCAGAGGCTATTATAGGTGCCGCGTCACCTTATTATTGGGCCAGGCCCATGTAATTTAGAAATACTTGAGTATAGGCTATTTTTAGAGTCCGTATGTGTGGGGAAACAAGTGATAGGGTTGGTTTCGGACCCCTCCTCCAAGGGCCACGAAATTCCCCCCTCTTCCCCCATATATACAGCCCTTAGGGTGTCGTATAGACTTTGGGTTTTGTTTAGATTAAAGTTCGCCATAGCTGCAACTTCGCGTACTTCGTTTGTGTTCAACAACCAGACAAGGACGTCACAGAACCCCACTTGATCAATAAAGCTTTCCTCTTGAATTCGCAATATCCAAATTGCAATCTCAGTTTCTTGCTTGTTATTCGTTTGTCTGCAGGAAACAGACCTTTGTGGTCAGGTTGATCGTGCTCCGGCATGGTCAATAACCTCTCGGAGTTGGTTTAGCGATTGCTAAGGCGCGACGTCCTCGCAAGTTCATAGTCGGATCGTCAAAGTCGACTTCCTCCAAAACGATAGGCACCACCTCATCGAAAGACGGGACACCTTTGCCGTTATCACTAACCCTCTCTATCTTCTTTAATTCTTTGCCACATCAGCATACTTGCTGATGCGGAGCATCCCACAATCATTGCCATGTTCATTTCGACGAGAGCTCAACTACACACAATTGGACACAAGGTTAAATCGCTCCTCTCCGAACCTCCACTTTCTACATGTGAGACATGGCTACTACCTCAAATATATGTGATATGCATGACCAGGAACCAAGAGGGAGGCTATGGAACAACGAGGAGCATTGGACAAGCTGGTAGGATCGACAAGTCCAAGGACCAAGAAGGGAAGCTGCTGGAAAAGCTTCAGGCTCCGGACGTCCGGCCATCTCCGAACGACCGGCGCGTCCCAAGCGACCGGACGACTGGAGCCATCGGTCGTTCGTGACATCCACAACAGAACCAAAATAAAGGAAATTACAGGAAGTCCGGAAGATACCGGACGTCCGGTCCCTCCCGAGCCACCGAACGTCCGGTGTCTCAGTGGACGTCCGGCCCCATGCTGTCTGCGCACAGTTATCGGGCCAGAGGCCCATGTATCCCTCTCCCATTTACCCCTTCGTGGCCCTAGACTATATATACTCCTCCAACTCCTCCTAGTTAGGGTTTTGCTTAGGTTTAGCTCATTTGAGACAGAGCTTTGCTCATCGACTAGTGGTTCATCTCCTTGGGAGTGACTGTGGCGCCTCCACGGAGAAGATCCACACGGATTCAAGACCTCTGCGGAGAAGATCCTACGGGATACCCAGACCTCCTCACGGAGAAGACTATCGCTACTTGTATCGTCCCTTGTTGTTCATGGATCTTGTATCTCTTTGTGTTTCGAGGATCTAGCATATGTGTGACTTGTTCTTGTTGGTTTGAGTGATTCTCTCGTGTTTCTCCTCGTATTCCCCCTCGTGTTCTTCGTGTTCTTCATGGGATCCCCTCCATTTCGTGAAATATAGACCATCTAGGGTTCCACCCCACATCTTATGGTATCAAGAGCCACGGTTTCTCATGAATTTGGAGCCCCGCCACCATTTTCTATCCTTCTTTTGTGTGATTTCGTCCTTAAATTCGAGAATCCCCACCAAAAATAGCCCCAATTTTTTTTGTGATTTGTTGGTTTGATGATCTTTTGTTGATTTTGATCCATGGATTTGCTTGGTTTCAAGTGGATCTAGCATTTCCCCAAGTTTCACCACTTTCCATCCACGAAATCTCTTCAATTTTGACCCCAAAATCATCAAATTCCGCCCAAAATCGCGTTCCCGAGCTCAAATCTCGCGTGACGACCGGAACCACATATACAGAAGAAAATACAGGATTTTCGAGCCCGACCGGACGTCCGGTCACCGCTCGTCCGTCACTTTCCGGACGTCCGGTACCTATAGATTCCCTTTTCGACTGATTTTTTTTTGTCCATAACTAATTCATCCGAACTCCGATTTGGACGTTCTTTAGCTCGTTTTGAAGCTCCCGACATTCCCCATACCAGAAAAATACTACCATCATCATTTGACTCCATCAAATTTTGTCAAATTTGGCAAGTTTGTATAGGCCCTCCACCATATCACCCGCATAGCCACCATAGCTTTCCGCAACCTAACCCATTTAGTCCACCATAGCATTTGTGGTTGCTTGAGTAGTGATTTGAGTCTCCTAAGGTGTTTAAGCTACTTAGGGACAATCGCTTCTTCATCAACCACCACCACCACTTCCGCATAGCTTAGTCCACTATACATAGCCAACGAAACTTAACCCAATTTTGTTGAGCTTGTTTGAGTTGTGGCTCGTGTCTGGTGTTTCGGCTACTTAGGGACCGTGACTTCAACTCCGACATCGTGTATAGCCCATCATTCCACTTCCGCAACCACCACGGCATTGCCGCTACCACCATTTGACATTTGTCCTTGAGATTTTGAGTTGTGGTTTTTCCGTTTTCTAAGGTGTTTCGGCTAATTAGGAACGGGTCTACATCAAGAGCACCACCTCTCATCATCGACACAGACGGTAACTTCGACGACATCATTGTATATTCCCTTGCAATTGCATTGTTAACCCCTAGCCCATTTTTGTGTCACCTACCTATCGAGACTAGCCATTTGAGTATTGCCGGCAACGTTACTTGTGCACATTAGGGATCATACTTCCCATAACATACATACCATATCACCGTGGTGCATATCTTGGTATCATCTCTTGTGACACAAGGTTGTCATCGAATATACTCAATTGCTATCTTGGTTCATGAAGTTTGGCATGAGAAAATAGCTCAAAATAGAAAGAGCCAAACAAGCTTTTAAGCACAAAGAAAAAGATAAGCAAAGAGCTTTTAAGCGAGAACCATAGCATCATACTACCTTAAGATTGTCATACTCGGTCATTTTGGATCATACCACTGGAATACCATAAATATAGCATACTTGGGATAGAAGTCGTTGCATTTTGCTTAGTAGGTTGTGCACAAGTTCGTATGCGCCTATTGTGCAATCGCGCTAGCGTCTCTCTAGTGTTGTGCAACAAGAGCATTTTCGTGGATTCCGCATTTTGGCTCACCCCTTGGTTGCATGACCCCACTTATATATCCGTGTGTGTGTTTCCGTGTGCCACCCATATTTCTATTGGTCTACTTTTTGCATTTGCAAATTTGTGAATCTTTTTCAACATTGTTGACTCTTGCTAACATTTCACATCAATTTTTTGTGCCACTATCCTCATCGAGCTCCACCATAAGCTTTACTTGTGTAGGTGTGAGAACCCGAGAAGAATTGGTACCTATTGTGATATTTCCTTATTCCACATTTGAGTGATCATTGATCCATCTTCAACATCGGTCAAGGTACATTTGGTATAGTTCTTCTCTTTCTCCCACTCATACTTGCTAGCGTCTTGTAATGGATAGGCAAGGCATTTCATCTCCGGTCTTTGACATCGACGGCGCGAACAATGACATCCACGCGAAAACCATCGGACTACAACGAGCAATGAAAGAGCGCTTGGGCAACATCGCCATCGAACTACGACACTCCGAGACAAGGACAATGGCTTCCTTCGACGACATGTGCAACTCCTTCAACAAACAAATGGCGGAGCTCCGACACTTGGTGGTCGATTACAAGTCTTCTTCCCCTTCGTAATCCTCTCGGCGATGATGTTCAAGTCACAAGTCTTCGGAGCGCAAACATGATGCAAGTGCAAGTCTTCCACGTCCACACTGCCATGGCGACCATCGACATTGTCATGAAGGACAAGTCACCTCCAAGCATCATGTGCACGACGACGATGAACGACATCTACCAAGAGCTCAAGCACTACAACGACACCATCAAGATGAAGATGATCAACACGCGCAAACATACAAGTCCGAAGACGCTCTACTTCATGCCAAGCCAAAGCTTCAAGAGAACATAAGAAGACCGCGAGACAAGCACACCCAAGACGGAGCTACAGTTACAACCACCACTTCGGCATCTTCGCCAAGTGCTATCAAGGCATCTTCGCCTTTGGACGTACGGCATCTTCGCCTACATCCCATGAGTTCGCCTACATCAACGTCTTCATCATCAAGGCAATCATCTACGAGCGACAGCGACAAGACGGTCGAGCATGGGCCACCCCCTTCGACCAAGGCGTCGTGCATGAACCTCTTCGACACCATGAAGACGGCGCCCATATTGGACTACTACTCTGGGTCAAGCTACGCGAGCAAGCATGAGACCTTCTCTTTGACCTCGGAGGAGCGTGATGATTTGCCACATCCCACGGCATTCATCTTTGGAGGCATTACAGATGAGGAAGTTGAGCATGGAGACTATTGCACCTACACCTCTTCGACATCCACATATGACGAGATGCCCCAATTCCCATGTGAGGAGAGCCACCACCACATGAGCGATACAAGTGACTCCACCATATGTGACCTTGAGAGCATTTCCCTTGAGAGGATGAGTGTGCCCACCACTAGCCCCACACATGAGAGCATGCCACTTCTCCTATGTGAGGTTGAGAGACATTTGAGTGACTCACCAACCATACGAGTGAGAGCATCCACGAGGGAGTGAGTGAGCCACAACACTTAGTGAGTGAGGTAGTTGAGAGGGCATGTGAGGCCACTATGATTTCTAATGACTTAACCTCTACTCCGAGTTTGTTTTCTTTGGTGCTAGGTCTCCTACAAGAGGACATGCCTACCCTCGACGAGTCCGTCCCTCCAATGGACAACCCGATGGCCATGGTGGAAGAAGATGCACCACCCACATGGTTCAATCAAGATGAAGATAACAACGTTTGGATCTTGAACACCTCACCTACAATACACGAGCGATGCTCCAAAGGTAACATAGTTGATGGTGCTTCTCTCGTCCCACTAGTGGACTATCTTGCGAATGATTGCTTGCATGATGTTGACACACCTATTGCCATGCTTCATGCTAGTGCGACTTCCTCATGTCTTGACTTACCTATTTATGACGAATATGATGATGAGCATGTTGAGTTGCCTAGTTGTGATGCTATGCTCCATAGGATATCATGTGAAAATTCTATTGGTCACATCTTGTTTGATCATCCTTTAAACTTGACATATGCTATGAGTGAGATCTCCCATATTGCATCATTTCAATCTCAACATAGTAACTATGCATGCCCCATTAAAGTGAATCCTATTTGCACTTGTGGCATAGATGACAAGATGATGGTCATTGGAATGTGTTTCTCTTGCGATGATATTGCCATGCTTCCTTTACATGATTTGCGCAATTCATCTACTATGCCATGCCATGATAACATTGTTCCTAATATGCATTGTTTTGAATGTTATCAATATTCTCCGTGTGATGTTTCCATTAATGCTCATGAGGAGACCCCCATAGTTTCCTCATACATACTAGGAGATCTTGATGCATTCCATACCTTGCATGATTCCCATGATTGTGTGCACCATATGCATTACATGAATAACAATGCTCTACCTACTTGTCATGATGCATTACACCATGTGAGTCTCCATTATGCCATACATAACAACAAACCTCTCATGATGAATGACATGTTTCTATATCATGCATCTCATTTATTTGAGCATTGGCTATTTTGTGCTAACCAACACATGCACGTGCACATCATGATGGATGATGTGTACATATACCACACACATACAATTTTTCCTTTGCCTTTGTCTTGTGTAGGTACTTTTGCAAACTCATCAACCTGACAATCCCATGAGTTGACGAAAAGAGCTCTTGAGAGCAACGACAATTTGAGATTCCATGGAATCTCCTTACCACCATTCTCTTCGCGCAACCACTACGCGCGTCTCTTATACTTGGCTCTCACACGGCTATGGGTTATTTACCACTTGTCACCTTATGCCCATACTATCATGTTCACTTTGCATGTTATACCTCTTGCTATGACTTTTCCATGCAATTGTGACCCTTGCTTGCCTTTACACATGATTCACCATTATGCTACTTCTATGTGTATTTTCATGCTTGGAGGAGATACTAGTAGCTATTGCCAAGATTTCTTTGTGCCCCATGCTATTGATAATATTTTTCTCATATCTCGCTTTCATGCTTGTGCTATGCCATGTGCATTATTCATGCCTACAATTTGCACACATGACATGCTTGCCATGATTACCTCTAGTATGTTGCATCTTCGCACTACTAGCTTGTTTGACTTCATCGCTATGATTGCTTACAATGTTGCATCACCCATGTTCCACTCTTACTTGCTTTCTTGGGTTGATGACATATATATTCATGCCACTCACATGATATATCTTGATCATTGTCACTTGTCTCCATTAGTCGCATCTCTCATCACTTTTATTGAGTGCAACAATGCTATGTTTGTTGATCTTGGAGACTTTGACACCCTTCTTGAGATGCATACTTACTTGATTGAGCCTATTGCACTTGGTTGTTCTCGCATCTTATGCCTACATACCATGCACCACACCCTTGTACTTTCTTATGATAAGAATGATGCATGCACTTGTTGGGTATTTTCCCGCACGAATGCTAGGTTTTGCATTACGGCTAACCTCATTTGTTTTTCCGAGTGTTTGTCACGTTCTTTCATTTTGAAGGATTCACAAGGCGGTACCATCACGTGGCATCTTGGGCATGTGAAGGCATACACGTTGCACGACAACAACATCTTCGAGAACATACATAAGGTGCATTCCTTCTTTGTGAGCCATTCTCACATATGAATATTGGATAGGACATACTTCCATTGTTGTTTCCTTCTTGTTGTCTACATGATACATCTACGGAATGGAGGACCGAAATTGAAGATGGACCCTAGGCATGCACCATCGGCCTACCACTCTTGCGACGACATCGAGCATTGGTATATCAAAACTCCTTTGACACATTGCACCAAAACCTTCATATTTGTTGATTGTGTGCTCACATGCCATGCTCCATGGACATATCATTCCCATAACAAATTTGCATCTTGCGCATGGATTGACTCACATTATGATTGCCTTGTTGCATCTTGTATTCCCATGTCATCCATGATATATGAGCTTGTGCATTTCCTTAGCAAATTTGTTGTGATCTTTCTTGATGGCATATTCATACATCATGATCATCTTGTCCTCCATCAATTGCATAATAACATACACATATTGAGCATCTATTGCCATGTTCATGCTCTTGATAAACCATCACACTATGACATCATTTTGCGCAATGGTTGCATTGATCACATTCACAACACCTTTGTGTGCACCACAAATGCATTTGATCACATGAATGCTTTACATCTCATAATATATCATCTTGCTAAGCTTCATGTACCTTGTCACACGGACTCATTCTTACATGATGGACACTTTGTGTGCACTAACCATTGTATTTCCAAGTGTACTTTGTGTTTGCTCATTTTGCATGTACCACATACCGGAGACACCTTGGAGTACTGGGATTGTGACATGACCTCCACTTCGTCCAACTACAAGTCCGTTCACGACTACCATTTCCATGGTGATGAGGTTTTTGATCCGAGGTCAGATCTTTCCCAAGGGAGGGGAGATGATGCGGAGCATCCCACAATCATCCCCATGTTCATTTCGATGAGACCTCAACTACACACAATTGGACACAAGGTTAAATCGCTCCTCTCCGAACCTCCACTTTCTACATGTGAGACATGGCTACTACCTCAAATATATGTGCTATGCATGACCAGGAACCAAGAGGGAGGCCATGGAACAACGAGGAGCATTGGACAAGCTGGTAGGATCGACAAGTCCAAGGACCAAGAAGGGAAGCTGCTGGAAAAGCTTCAGGCTCCAGACGTCGGCCATCTCCGGACGACCGGCGCGTCCCAAGCGACCCGACGACCGGCAGCCACTGGACGTCCGTGACATCGGCAACAGAACCGAAATCAAGGAAATTACAGGAAGTCCGGAAGATACCACACGTCCGGTCCCTCACCAGCCACCGAACGTCCGGTGTCCCAGCGGACGTCCGGCCCCATGCCGTCTGCGCACAGTTATCGGGCCAGAGGCCCATGTATCCCTCTCCCACTTACCCCTTCATGGCCCTAGACTATATATACTCCTCCACCTCCTCCTAGTTAGGGTTTAGCTTAGGTTTAGCTCATTTGAGACAGAGCTTTGCTCATCCACTAGTGGTTCATCTCCTTGGGAGTGACTGTGGCGCCTCCACGGAGAAGATCCACACGTATTCAAGACCTCTGCGGAGAAGATCCTACGGGATACCAAGACCTCCTCACAGAGAAGACTATTGCTACTTGTATCATCCCTTGTTGATCATGGATCTTGTATCTCTTTGTGTTTCGAGGATCTAGCATATGTGTGACTTGTTCTTGTTGGTTTGAGTGATTCTCTCATGTTTCTCCTCGTATTCCCCCTCGTGTTCTTCGTGTTCTTCATGGGATCCCTTCCATTTCGTGAAAGATCGACCATCTAGGGTTCCACCCCACATCACTTGCTATATTCAAGTGCGTGAGGCTATGATACCACCACTATGGCCAGCCTTATAGTGGGGATTATCATATACTATAGTATCATGCATATGATACTAGTGTATGATACTACGTACGTACGTTCACAGTGCATAGTATCATAGATGACCGTATTTATCGCTATGCATGGCACAAAGTAGTATAGCATATTTATTATGTTACGGTATCTACCTATGTTACTTCATTGCCACATCTTCATATTTGCTATTCCGAGTGCATGATACCGGCTATGATACCCCCACTATGGCCAGCCTAAGGTTGGTCGTAATGGGAGTATCATAAGCGGTATCAGTACGCCAACTAGACTTTTTGGATGATGTGGCACACAGTTAAATGAGGAAAGAGAGGGTGTGGTATCATATCATGATACCATATCACATTAAATGTTGTACTACTTTGGGTCATGCCTGGCAATTAATAAGGTAACCTAAGGTACTAACTTAGGCTAGTCGTAATGGGAGTATCATAGGTAGTATCATGCATGTCAACTAAGCAATGTTGATGAGGTGGCATAGAATTAAATGAATTAAGAGAGGCTTGAGTATCATATCATGATACCGTATCATATTAAATGATGTGCTACTTTGTGTCATGCATGACAATAAATATAGCCCAATATGATATCAACATATGATACCATGCATTACGGATGTAGTATCATACACTAGTATCATATGCATGATACTAGTATATGATACTCTCCATTACAAACAACCTTATGATACTATGCGCGCATTACGGAGGTAGTATCATATACTGGTATCATATGCATGATACTAGTATATGATAAGGCTGATTGTAATTGGGAGTATCATATACTAGTATCATGCATATGATAATAGTATATGATACTACCTCCGTACTGCATGCATAGTATCATAAGTTAGTATCAAGTAGTATTTATTTATTGTCATGCATGACACGTAGTAGCATAACATTTATTATGATACAATATCATGATATGATACTTAACCCTCTCTTTCTTCATTTAATTCTATGATAACTCATCAAAATTGCCTAGTTGGCATGCATGATACTAGCTATGATACTGCCATTACGACCAGCCTAGCAAAGAAGGTGTACAAATCATTTGTGCGTCCTTTGCGAGTTTTCATCCGTTTGTTCGAGAAGCAGGGAGAAGTTTCAAACATTTCGGCCGCGAGGTGCGGCCACTAGCGTAGGCGTAGTTGGTATTTTAATTACAGGAAATTTAGATGGAGTCCAGACATCATCAAAATAGATGTGTGCCCATGGCGTGCTCTCACGACCCCGTGGCAAAAATTGGTAAAGTTTGGCACAAGTTTTGATGATTGCTCCTTCCAAACCGTAGGATCTCACATGAAGGATCATGGTTTCCAAAAGGAGACATGTCAATTAAAACTCCAGTGGCCGGTGACTTTGTCGTTTGGCCTCCTAAAACTTTCCATGGTACGCAATCACCATTATACCACGGGTTTGATTTTCTGGTGCATTTCAGACATCGTTAGCTATATTTAAGCATTTTTGAGTTTAACATGCATTTTGTGCATAAAATTAAAATTACAACCGGAACTGCATGTGCTGTCGAAAGGGATGAGGATCGCCGTTTGATCTGGGAGCATCCAACAGTGCAGACGTACGATTCGTGGGGTTTGGGTTCTGGCCAACTAGAAATCACGACTCAGATCACGGGCGGGGTTTGGTCAGCACACAGCTTTCATCAACGAACATGTGCTATTCGCAAACCAGATTGCATATTTTTGTGCACACATACTATAGTGAGATCAATTGAGTGTGCTACCTCTATGATATAATAATAATAATAATAACAAAAAGCAGTTCATATTCATTGCCTGAGCTGACATCATATCAAGGTCAACATATTAACAGTTCTTACATCAACAAAAAACTAGGCATAACTCACAAATTTAGTACACGCGACAATTCTAAATTGAACGAATTAAGTTGCAGGGTAGGCATAAATACTAGTATTACGGCTTAACTCCCATGTACATGGGAGAACTGGGATCATTACGTTGACCCCGAATGAACTTGGGTTTTCTGATGATTTTACGCTTCTCTGTTACACGGGTGCGTGATCCCTTGTCTGGCAACTCAGCAAATTCATCGTACTCGTCTTCATCAGCAACATCATTAACACCTAGTACCCTCCTCTTCCCATGCATCACTACATGGCAGTTCTTATGCAAGGGGTCTTCCGCAGAGAAAATCTGGGTAGCATCGCTCTCAAGAATGAATGGGTCCATGTTATATCCCATCGTTTTCCTGTTAACACAGGTCTTCATGTAATCCTCAACCTTTACATGACCAAGATGGATCCATGCACACCTGAATAATGCCACCTTAACTTTCGAGCTCCCAAATCTCTTTGATGATTCCATAGTATACCCTTTTATCAGCTTCATCTACAGTCATGCACTCTATTCTAACAAAGTTGTTCCTGATATGAGGTCTTCTCATCACGTTCCTCAGTGTAGAACGTGTATCCATTTATGTCATATGCTTGGTACATCAACACCGTAGGTGATGGCTTTTGTGCCAACCACGTAGAAATGTCATCATTGGATCCTTATGCCAAACGATTCTTCATCCATTCGGCGTAGTTCTTAGTGTGCTCCTTCATCTCCACATCTGATGAATGCACCATTGGTAAGAAGATTTGGCATATCTCCGCCAAGTGTTCTTCGGCATAAGCAATGAGAACTGGGTTGTTAAGTAGTACCGCCAAATGGGCTTTCTCTGCCAATTCTCCGGGTGTAGTCATTTGCGTGCCAGCAAGGACCAGCTTACCTTTCAGCCTTCCCTCGTGGCGAGAGAGGGGCAAACCTATAGGTCTTTGTTTCATGTATTCAGTGAAAAACTCAAGCACCTCCTCAGTGGTATAACCTTGTAGGATGCTTGCCTCTGGATGGCGTCGGTTCTGACAAAAGCGCTTCAGTATTCCCACGAACCGCTCGAAGGGATACATGTTGCGAAGAAACACAGGACCACAATACGTTATCTCATCGACAAGGTGCACAATGAGATGGACCATGACATCAAAGAATGACGGTGGGAAAAACATCTCTAGGTTGGATAATATTTGATGTGAACTGGGGTCCGATCTTTCGATGAGAGAGAGATAACTACGATTTTGGGTGGGACTTGACCCTCACGATTCGGCTACCAACCGTACAGGGAGAACCATACACGACTGATATCCACGGCAATCGCTAAACCAACTCCACGACGTTATCGACCGAGCCAACGACGCGATCGACCTATCCACGAAGGATTTTTCCTGCAAGCAAATCGAAGAACATGCAAGAAAATAATAGCCAAGAAATCTCAAAATTGTGAATATGCTAGATGAATAAATCTCACAAGATGGGGTTCCGATAGGATGTCTTGACGGTCGCACTAGCCGCTACGAGCATAGACAAATAAAAGTAGCAATAGCTAAACTTCTCTAAATAACACCCGAGTCTAAACCCTAATAGATAGACTGCTATTTATTAACAGAGACAACGACGAGACGTGTACATATGACCCGGCGGCAGCATCGGAATACTCGTGCTAGATGGCCTGGACAAGGCCCAACTCCTTGTTGAGCCCACACATGCAGTAGGGCCCACCAGATGATTGACCGGCTGGGTGTCTTGTTGTATATGGCGTGCACAATCCCAGCGAGCATGCATACGCGCCAACATGCATGCATCTGCAGGGCTGGACTCCAATTATTTGATGAACGTGCTGCTTCATGTTGCATGCATGATAACCATTTGACTTTCTTCAAAGAGCTATGCTTTTCTTTAACTTTCTTTCTTGCCATGAACAACATTCTTTTATTAATTCTGAATAAAATAAAATATGGTGTCATAATTTTGTCCTAGACAACAAAATAATATATTGTGTAATCTTTAATTGAGATCACCTGAAAAATATATCGTGTAATATTAGTAGATGTAACTATGATTCCTATGTCCACATCATCCTCCCTTTCTTGAAAACAAAGTCGTCCTCGGCTTTCACCTATCTGGAACACATTATAGAGCAAAGCGAAAACAGAGGCAACATATATATGATGTTCCAAAGTCGTTAGTTCACGAGGATATGGTAAATTTGTAATATCACCATTATGAATATCATGATAAATTTTATCCCACGAAGAGTATACATATGAATTATAGGGACG
The DNA here is from genome assembly GCA_902687465.1 of Secale cereale. NCBI lineage: Eukaryota > Viridiplantae > Streptophyta > Magnoliopsida > Poales > Poaceae > Secale > Secale cereale. The sequence goes on from LR738712.1 coordinate 345,448,788, forward strand.
CAGATGAATGACCTGAGCATGCAGTATGTCTAGTTCAGAAGATGAGACACTCAACGGAAATATTTCTGGATTGATAGCAAGCATACTATGCATAGTAGGATTCGTTGATTTAGCTTTCCCATCATTAATTATTTCATCAGGGGTCATAGGAAGCAAGGTAATGGTTTTTCCTTCAAACACGAGAGTATACAAATTGGTTCTACCATGATGAGTAACTGATGGGGACATCACTAACAAGGTTACACCCATAGCCCCAACTGACACATATACAGGACCAATTACTAGAGCTCGCGCACGCCAATTAAATTACAAGGTACTTTCGTTTCTTGGTAATGATTCTAATGTTCATGAGAATATGATGTTGCCTAAATTGGATACATTTGTTTTGCTTACAAATGAAGGGCCTAGCTTGGAGAAGGATGAACATTGGAGCAAGAACACGCATGGAGTTGATGACATGCACAAGGGGAACAAGAACGGAGTTCAAGTGATGATTTGAGGACTTTGAAGCCACCATAATGAGTGCGTGAAGCCTTGGACAAAATATACAAGATGCCACTTCATAAATTTCGTCCAGAGGCTATTATAGGTGCTACATCACCTTATTATTGGGCCAGGCCCATGTACTTTCGAAATACTTGAGTATATGCTGTTTTTGGAGTCCGTATATGTGGGGAAGCAAGAGTTAGGGTTGGTTTCGGACCCCTCCTCCAAGGGCCGCGAAATTCCCCCCTCTTCTCCCATATATACAGCCCTTAGGGCGTCGTTTAGACTTTGGGTTTTGTTTAGATTAAAAGTACGCCATAGCTGCAACTTCGCGTACTTAGTTTGTGTTCAACGACCAGACAAAGGCGTCACAGAACCCAACCTTGATCAATAAAGCTTTCCTCTTATATTCGCAATATCCAGATTGCAATCTTAGTTTTTGCTTGTTCTTCGTTTGCCTGCAGGAAATAGACATTCGTGGTCAGGTTGATCGTGCTCCCGTGTGGTCAATAACCTCTCAGAGTTGGTTTAGCGATTGCTAAGGCGTGACGTCCTCGCACGTTCGTAGTCGGATCGTCAAAGTCGACTTCCTCCAAAACGATAGCCACTGTCTCATCGAAAGACGGGACACCTTTGCCTCTATCAAGTGGAATCAGATTTCTAGGTTGCTCAGTGAGATTTTACAGTTTTTCGTAGTTTAGATCGAGTTTGTTCTTCATACCTATAGTCCACGAAAAAGCCAAAAAAAATTAGGGTTAGTTCATCCCATCCGAACCAATCTGAGCCTTTGTATAATCTTTTCTATATTTGCTTTGTTGAATTTGCGGTTGCATCATCGTGTCAAGTTGCTGGTCTTAGTGTCTAGTCCTTTAGAGTTTCGAGCTCTGTTCACAGGTTGTCACGTCGCCATTGCCATATATCACCACCGCATCATCATCATCGCTGCTGCCATATACCACCACCACATCAACTTCATCACCGCTGCCATATACCACCACCACATATTCATCGCCAATCCGAGTCCATATAGGCCACCACATATCCGCCGCCATCACGCCAATCCGAGTCCACCTGCAACATATATCTGCCACCAGTCCGAGTTCCACCAGATTCATCTCTGCCACCAGTCCTATTCCGAGTCCAGTATTTTGTTACTCTGTTTTGGATTTCCAGATCACGCCATACTCCGAGTCGTGACGGAGAAGGACTCCCAAACATCCGTGCTACCCGCAGTAGAAAAATAGTTCCAAACTAAAAAAAAACTAAGTCTGGAAAATTCTGGCTAGGCAGTTTTTAGACCATTTGTAGACTTTTTCAAAAAAAAAATTGTTGCGGAGCAGAAAAAATAATGAAAAAAAGTGCAAAAGAAAGAGAAAAAAAATTCAGAGTGTGCTCCTCCCTTGTTTACGTGCCGCGCCGTGATTTTGTTAGTGTTCTAGGCTCGCGTCTCTATCACGGTCTAGCCTAGGACCAACACAGTACTGTCGTTGAGCGTTTATTCAATTTTGCATCTCTGAATTGATTATTGCTGACCCTTTTTGCTACCATATTATAAGCCTTCCCAGCTCCACATACATCGACATCGTGCGTTTAACTCTCCCTGGTAATCGCTCTATCCAAGCTTTGATAGTTTTGACTACATCGGTTGCCGATCACCGCCTGCTGCTGGGTAAGAACTGGTAAGAATTTGAGATTTGCTTGACGGATTTGTGACACCCGCCACCACCACCACTTGTTAGTAGTCTGTAGGATCATATTCTTGTGTGTTTCTATTGCTACTAACCATGCCAGGATCACAAGCCGAAGAGACTGACTGGGAGAACTTGACGAACAAGGAGCTTCATGATAAGTTTTAGCAAATTATGAGTGGACAGGTGCACGATGTGCTAAACAGATTTGAAGAGGCCATGGAGAAGACGTCTGAAACAAAGCTCGATAACATGTTTGCTGAATTGCTTTCGTGTTTTCCACCACCACCGGCTGCTGCAGCTGTCGCACCTCTACAACAACAACAAACACAACATCGCCTTCCAAATCAAGTGGGACGAGCATAGCGCGTTCCCCTTGAGCCTGGTCAAACTTCCGGTGCCGCTGTTGATGCTTCTATAGCTCCTACTACTACTGCAGAGGTGGAGGACCATTATGAGGATGACGTTGACCAAAATCAGAACTACGTGCAACCACGAGCACCACCACCACCAGGTCGTCCTCATGCATATCATCGCAACGGTAGGGCTGCACCACCACCTAAGGTACATGACCATCTTCCTAAACTGAAATTGAATATTCCACCATTTGAGGGTAGATATGTTTCTGATATATATCTTACTTGGGAGTTAGAAACTGAACAACGTTTTACATGTTTACAATATCCCGAGGAGAGACGTGTTCCTGCTGCTGTTTGTGCTTTCACTAGTTTTGCATGTGTTTGGTGGTCTAAACATTGTAGATTATATCATATTCCAGCTACTTGGGCTGCTTTGAAAATTGCTATGCATACTCATTGGGTTCCACCATATTATCAACGTGAATTACTTCAAAAATTGCAGCGCTTAAGACAAGGAAGAAATTATGTAGAAGAATATTATCAGGAATTACAAACTGGCGTGATTAGATGTGGTATTGTTGAGGAGAATGAAGCTATGCTTACAGTTTTATGGGTGGATTAAATTGAGAGATTCAGACCATTCTAGAGTATAAGGATTATAATAATATCACTCGTTTATTCCATCTTGCTTGTAAAGCTGAACATGAAGTGCAGGATCGACATGCATTGGTGCATTCTAAAGTTTTCTGCAGGTCGACCTTCATCATGGACACCGCGTGCATCCTCTACTTCCACACATTCTACTGCACCGACACCTCCATCAGCTGTTACCTCCAGCCATGATACAAGGAAACAGGCACAACCACCATTATCTGCCAAGAGCACACCTATCGGGCCTGCTCAGAGTTCTTCTTCTTGCATGGCATCAACAGGGCACACCAGTGATATTATTTGTCGTCGTTGTATGGGAAGAGGACATTTTGTGAGAGAATGCAAATCTCAACGTGTGATGATTGCTACTGAGGATGGTGGGTATGAGTCCGCTAGTGACTATGATGAGGAGACTTTGGCTCTTATTACACGTGAAGAACACGGTGGAGATGATTCTGATCATGAGACGCAATACATGGCTCCTAAAGATGCTGACGGGTATGAATGTTTAGTTGCTCAACGTGTTTTGAGTGTGCAGGTTACACAAGCTGAGCAAAATCAGAGGCATAATTTGTTCCATACAAAGGGAGTTGTGAAGGAACGTTCTGTTCGCGTGATCATAGATGGAGGGAGTTGCAACAACTTGGCTAGCATGGAGATGGTGGAGAAGCTATCTCTCACCACAAGACCACGTCCACATCCTTACTACATCCAATAGTTCAACAACAGCGGCAAGGTTAAGGAAACACGTACTGTTCGTGTGCATTTTAGTATCTCTACATATGCTGATTATGTTGATTGTGATGTGGTACCTATGCAAGCATGTTCCTTATTACTTGGTAGACCATGGAAATGTGATAAAAATTCTGTACACCATGGTAGAAACAATCAGTATACTCTTGTTCATAAGGATAAAAATATTACTTTGCTTCCTATGACTCCTGATTCCATTTTGAAAGATGATATTAATAGAGTTAATAAAGCAAAACAGGAGAAAAATAAGTGTGAAAATCAGATTGTGGGAAAATAATTTGAGCAACATATGAAGCCTAATAATAAACTATTTACTGTTGCTTCAGAAATTAAATTGAAAAGTGCATGTTTACTTGCCACCAAATTTGATATTGATGAGCTAGAATTTAGCAAATCTGTTTGCTATGCTTTTGTGTGCAAAGAGGCATTATTTTCATTCAAGGACGTGCCTTCCTCTTTGCCCCCTACTGTTAATAACATTTTGCAGGAGTTCGTTGACGTCTTTCCACAAGACGTGCCATCGGGATTACCACCTATTCGAGGGATTGAGCATCAAATTGACTTAATTCCCGGTGCATCGCTACCCAACCATGCACCATACCGTACCAATCCAGAGGAGAAGAAAGAGATTATGCGTCAAGTACAGGAGCTGCTCGACAAAGGTTATATACGCGAATATCTTAGACCTTGTGCTGTTCCTATTATACTAGTGCCTAAAAAGGATGGTACGTCGCATATGTGTGTTGATTGTAGAGGCATTAATAATATTACTATTCGTTATCGTCATCCTTTTCCTAGGCTACATGATATGCTTGATGAATTGAATGGCTCTACAATATTCTCCAAAGTTGATTTGCGTAGTGGATACCATCAAATTCGTATGAAATTGGGAGATGAATGGAAAACAACATTTAAAACTAAGTTTGGTTTATATGAGTGGTTAGTCATACCTTTTGGGTTAACTAAAGCGCCTAGTACTTTCATGAGACTAATGAACGAAGTTTTACGTGCTTTCATTGGACGATTTGTGGTAGTTTATTTTGATGATATACTGATTTATAGCACATCTTTGGAAGAACATTTGGAACATTTACGTGTTATTTTTATTGCTCTACGTGATGCACGTGTGTTTGGTAAGCTTGGGAAGTGCACCTTTTGCACCGACCGAGTATCTTTTCTTGGCTATGTTGTTACTCCACAGGGAATTGAAGTTGATAAAGCCAAGATTGAAGCTATTGAGAGTTGGCCGCAGCACAAAACGGTCACACAAGTGAGGAGTTTCCTTGGCCTCGCTAGTTTCTATAGGTGTTTTGTGAGAGATTTCAACACCATTGCTGCACCTCTCAACGAGCTTACAAAGAAGGATGTGCCTTTTGTTTGGGGCACCGCACAAGAAGAAGCCTTCACGGTATTGAAAGATAACTTGACACATGCTCCTTTACTCAAACTTCCCGATTTTAATAAGACTTTTGAGCTTGAATGTGATGCTAGTGGAATTGGCTTAGGAGGTGTGTTATTACAAGATGGTAAACCTGTTGCATACTTTTATGAAAAATTGAGTGGGCCTAGTCTGAATTATTCTAGCTATGATAAGGAATTATATGCTCTTGTTCGGACTTTCGAAACATGTTAACATTATTTATGGCTCAAAGAATTTGTTATACATTCTGATCATGAATCTTTGAAGCACATTAAAAGTCAAGAAAAACTGAACCGTAGACATGCTAAATGGGTTGAATTCATAGAGACTTTCCCTTATGTTATTAAACAAAAGAAGGGAAAAGAAAATGTTATTGCCGATGCATTGTCTCGTCATTATACTATGCTTTCACAACTTGTGATAGAGGCAAAGGTTTCCCGTCTTTCGATGGGATGGTGGCTATCGTTTTGGAGGAAGTCGACTTTGACGATCGGACTACGAACGTGCGAGGACGTCGCGCCTTAGCAATCGCTAAACCAACTCTGAGAGGTTATTGACCACACCGGAGCACGATCAACCTGACCACGAAGGTGTGTTTCCTGCAGGCAAACGAAGAACAAGCAAGAAACTAAGATTGCCATCTGGATATTGAGAATATTAGAGGAAAGCTTTATTGATCAAGGTGGGGTTCTGTGACGCCTTTGTCTGGTCGTTGAACACAAATGAAGTACGCGAAGTTGCAGCTATGGCGAACTTTTAATATAAACAAAACCCAAAGTCTAAACGATGCCCTAAGGGCTGTATATATGGGGGAAGAGGGGGGAATTTCGTGGCCCTTGGAGGAGGGGTCCGAAACAAACCCTAACTCTTGTTTCCACACACATACAGACTCTAAAAACAGCCTATACTCAAGTATTTCGAAATTACATGGGCCTGGCCCAATAATAAGGTGACGCAGCACCTATAATAGCCTCTGGACGAAATTTATGAAGTGGCATGTATATTTCGTCCAAGGCTTCACGCACTCATTATGGTGGCTTCAAAGTCCTGAAATCATCACTTGTAACTCCGTTTTTGTTCCCCTTGCGCATGCCATCATCTTCATGCTTGATCTTGCTCCAATGTTCATCCTTATTGTCCAAGCTAGGCCCTTCATTTGTAAGCAAGACAAATGTATCCAATTTAGGCAGCATCATATTCTCATGAACATTAGAATCATTACCAAGAAACGAAAGTACCTGGTAATTTAATTAGCGTGCGCGAGCTCTAGTAATTGGTCCTGTATATGTGTCAGTTGGGGTTGTGGGTGTAACCTTGTTAGTGATGTTCTCATCATCCCCCCATCTTGAATTGAAGTCGTCCTCGACGGAAGCTCATCTTCCTCACCCAAGTAAGGCTTCAAATCTGCAATGTTAAATGTGGGACTAACCCCAAAATCTGCAGGCAACTCAAGTTTATATGCATTATCATTTATTTTCTCTAACACCTTAAAGGACCACCAACATGTGGCATTAGCTTTGACTTCCGCAAATTAGGAAACCTATCCTTACGCAAATGTAACCAAACAAGATCTCCAGGTGCAAAGACAACACGTTTTCTACCCTTATCTCCAACAAGTTTATATTTAGCATTCATGCGCTCAATATTTCCCTTAGTTAACTCATGTATTTTTAAGAGCAAATTAGCACGTTGTTTAGCATCAAAATTAACTTTCTCCGAAGATGGAAGAGGCAACAAATCAATAGGTGCACGAGGTAGGAAACCATAGACAATTTCAAAAGGGCACATCTTAGTAGTATAATGCAACGAACAATTATAAGCAAATTCAATATGAGGCAAGCATTCTTCCCACATTTTCTTGTTATTCTTCAAAACAGCCCTAAGCATAGTAGACAAAGTTCTATTGACTACTTCAGTTTGTCCATCGGTTTGGGGGTGACAAGTAGTACTAAAAAGCAGTTTAGTCCCCAACTTAGCCCATAAACATCTCCAAAAGTGGCTAAGAAATTTAGGATCACGATCTGAAACAATAGTATTTGGCACACCATGCAAGCGAATAATTTCACGAAAAAACAAATCAGCAACATTAGCAGCATCATCGCTTTTTTGACATGGTATAAAGTGTGCCATCTTCGAGAACCTATCCACGACAACAAATATGCTATCCCTCCCCTTCTTTGTTCAAGGTAAACCCAAAACAAAGTCCATAGACATATCTTCCCAAGGAACACTAGGGACAGGCAAAGGCATATATAAATCATGAGGAATGAGTAGTGACTTAGCTTTTTGACATGTAGTGCAGCGAGCAACAAAATGCTCAACATCCCGTCTCATCTTTGGCCAAAAGAAATGTGTAGCAAGTACGTCATCCGTCTTCTTCACGCCAAAGTGTCCCATTAATCCTCCTCCATGCGCCTCCCGCAACTACAAAAGATGAACAAAGCTAGCTGGAATGCATAGCTTGTTAGCACGAAACACAAATCCATCATTAATGACGAACTTTTTCCATGTTCTCCCTTCTTTGCAATTCTGCGATACATCTTTAAATTCAGCATCATGCACATATTGATCTTTGATGGTCTCCAAACCAAATATTTTGAAGTCAAGTTGTGAAAGCATAGTATAACGACGAGACAAAGCATCAGCAATAACATTTTCTTTTCCCTTCTTGTGTTTAATAACATAAGGGAAAGTATCTATGAATTCAACCCATTTAGCATGTCTACGGTTCAGTTTTGCTTGACTTTTAATGTGCTTCAAAGATTCATGATCAGAATGTATAACAAATTCTTTGGGCCATAAATAATATTGCCATGTTTCCAAAGTCCGAACAAGAGCATATAATTCCTTATCGTAAGTAGAATAATTCAGATTAGGCCCACTCAATTTTTCAGAAAAGTATGCAACAGGTTTACCATCTTGTAATAACACATCTCCTAACCCAATTCCACTAGCATCACATTCAAGCTCAAAAGTTTTATTAAAATCAAGAAGTTGGAGTAAAGGAGCATGTGTCAACTTATCTTTCAATACCGTGAATGCTTCTTCCTGTGCAGTACCCCAAGCAAAAGGCACATCCTTCTTTGTAAGCTCATTGAGAGGTGCAGCAATGGTAATGAAATCTCTCACAAAACGCCTATAGAATCCAGCGAGGCCAAGGAAACTCCTCACGTGTGTGACCGTTGTGGGCTGCGGCCAACTCTCAATAGCTTCAATCTTGGCTTTATCAACCTCAATTCCCTGTGGAGTAACAACATAGCCAAGAAAAGATACTCGGTCGGTGCAAAAGGTGCACTTTCCAAGGTTACCAAACAAACGTGCATGACCTAGAGCAATAAAAACAACACATAAATGTTCTAAATGTTCCTCCAAAGATCTGCTATAAATCAATATATCATCAAAGTAAACTACCACAAATCGTCCAATAAAAGCACGTAAAACTTCATTCATTCATCTCATGAAAGTACTAGGTGCATTAGTTAACCCAAAAGGCATGACTAACCACTCATATAATCCAAACTTAGTTTAAAATGATGTTTTCCATTCATGCCCCAATTTCATACGAATTTGATGGTATCCACTACGCAAATCAACTTTCGAGAATATTGTAGAGCCACTCAATTCATCAAGCATATCATCTAGCCTAGGAATAGGATGACGATAACGAATAGTAATATTATTAATGCCTCTACAATCAACACACATACGCGATGTACCAACCTTGTTAGGCACTAGTATAATAGGAACATCACAAGGACTAAGAGATTCGCGTATATAACCTTTGTCGAGCAGCTCCTGTACTTGACGCATAATTTCCTTCGTCTCCTCTGGATTGGTGCGGTATGGTGCACGGTTGGGTAGGGATGCACCAGGAATTAAGTCAATTTGATGCTCAATCCCTCGAATAGGTGGTAATCCCGGTGGCACGTCTTGTGGAAAGACGTCAGCGAACTCCTTAACCTTGCCGCTGTTGTTGAACCATTGGATGTAGTAAGGATGTGGATGTGGTCTTGTGGTGAGAGATAGCTTCTCCACCATCTCCATGATAGCCAAGTTGTTGCAACTCCCTCCATCTATGATCACGCGAACAGAACGTTCCTTCACAACTCCCTTTGTATGGAACAAATTATGCCTCTGATTTTGCTCAGCTTGTGTAACCTGCACACTCAAAACACGTTGAGCAGCTAAACATTCATACCTGTCAGCATCTTTAGGAGCCATGTATTGCGTCTCATGATCAGAATCGTCTCCACCGTGTTCTTCGCGTGTAATAAGAGCCAAAGTCTCCTCATCATAGTCACTAGCGGACTCATACCCACCATCCTCAGTAGCAATCATCACACGCTGAGATTTGCATTCTCTCGCAACATGTCCTCTTCCCTTACAACGACAACAAATAATATCACTGGTGTGCCCTGTTGATGCCATGGAAGAAGAAGAACTCTGTGCATGCCCGATAGGTGTGCTCTTGGCAGATAATGGTGGTTGTGCCTGCTTCCTTGTATCACGGCTGGAGGTAACAGCTGATGGAGGTGTCGGTGCAGTAGAATGTGTGGAAGTAGAGGATGCACACGGTGTCCATGATGAAGGTCGACCTGCAGAAAAGTTAGTCCGCGCCAATGCCTGTCGATCCTGCACTTCACGTTCAGCTTTACAAGCAAGATGGAATAAACGAGTGATATTATTATAATCCTTATACTCTAGAATGGTCTGAATCTCTCTATTTAATCCACCCATAAAACGTGCAAGCATAGCTTCATTCTCCTCAACAATACCACATCTAATCATGCCAGTTTGTAATTCCTGATAATATTCTTCTACAGAATTTTTTCCTTCTCTTAAGCGCTACAATTTTTGAAGTAATTCACGTTGATAATATGGTGGAACCCAACGAGTACGCATAGCAGTTTTCAAAGCAGCCCAAGTAGCTGGAATAGGATATAATCTACAATGTTCAGACCACCAAACACATGCAAAACTAGTGAAAGCATAAACAGCAGCAGGAACACGTCTCTCCTCGGGATATTGTAAACATGTAAAACGTTGTTCAGTTTCTAACTCCCAAGTAAGATATATATCAGGAACATATCTACCCTCAAATGGTGGAATATTCAATTTTAGTTTAGGAAGATGGTCATGTACCTCAGGTGGTGGTGCAGCCCTACCGTTGCGATGATATGCATGAGGACGACCTGGTGGTGGTGGTGCTGGTGGTTGCACGTAGTTCTGATTTTGGTCAACCTCATCCTCGTAACGGTCCTCCACCTCTGTAGTAGCAGCAGGAGCTACAGAAGCATCAATAGCGGCACCAGAAGTTTGACTAGGCTGAAGGGGAACGCGCTATGCTCGTCCCACTTGATTTGGAAGGCGATGTTGTTGTCGTTGTTGTAGAGGTGCCACAGCTGCAGCGGCCGGTGGTGGTGGAAAACGCGAAAGTAATTCAACAAACTTGTTATAGAGCTTTGTTTCAAACGTCTTCTCCATGCCATCTATCTTCTCCATGGCCTCTTCAAATCTGTTTAGCACATCTTGCACCTGTCCACTCATCATTTGCTGAAACTTATCATGAAGCTCCTTGATCGTCAAGTTCTCCCAGTCAGTCTCGTCGGCTTGTGATCCTGGCATGGTTAGCAGCAATAGAAACACACAAGAATATGATCCTACATACTACCAACAAGTGGTGGTGGTGGCGGGTGTCACAAATCCGTCAAGCAAATCTCAAATTCTTACCAGTTCTAACCCAGCAGCAGGCGGTGATCGGCAACCGATGTAGTCAAAACTCTCAAAGCTTGGATAGATCGATTACCAGGGAGAGTCAAACGCACGATGTAGATGCATGTGGAGCTGGGAAGGCCTATAATATGGTAGCAAAAGGGTCAGCAATAATCAATTCAGAGATGCAAAGTTGAATAAACGCTCAACGACGGTACTGTGCTGGTCCTAGGCTAGACCGTGCTGGAGACACGAGCCTAGAACACTAACAAAATCACAGTGCGGCACGTAAACAAGGGAGGAGCACACTCTGAATTTTTTTCTCCTTTTTCCTCTTTTTTTGCTCCGCAACAATATTTTTTCGAAAAAGTCTACAAATGGTCTAAAAACTGCCTAGCCAGATTTTTTTTGAGTTTGGAACTATTTTTCTACTGCGGATAGCATGGATGTTTGGGAGTCCTTCTCTGTCATGACTCGAAGTATGGCATGATCTGGAAATCCAAAACAGAGTAACAAAATACTGGACTCGGACTCGGACTGGTGGCGGAGATGAATCTGGTGGAACTCGGACTGGTGGCGGAGATGAATCTGGTGGAACTCGGACTGGTGGCGGATATATGTTGCAGGTGGACTCGGATTGGCGTGATGGCGGCGGATATGTGGTGACCTATATGGACTCGGATTGGCGGTGAATATGTGGTGGTGGTATATGGCAGCGATGATGAAGTTGGTGCGGTGGTGGTATATGGTAGCAGCGACGTGACAACCTATGAACAGAACACAAAACTCTAAAGGACTAGACGCTAAGACCGGCTACTTGACACAACGATGCAACCGCAAATTCAACAAAGCAAATACAGAAAAGATTATGCAAAGGCTCAGATTGGTTCTGATGGGATGAACTAACCCTAATTTATTTTGGCTTTTTCGTGGACTATAGGTATGAAGAACAGACTCGATCTAAACTAAGAAAAACTATAAAATCTCACCGAGCAACCTAGAAATCTGATAACACTTGATAGAGGCAAAGGTGTCCCGTCTTTCGATGAGATGGTGGCTATCGTTTTGGAGGAAGTCAACTTTGATGATCCGACTACGAACGTGCGAGGACGTCGCGCCTTAGCAATCGCTAAACCAACTCCGAGAGGTTATTGACCACACCGGAGCACGATCTACCTGACCACGAAGGTCTGTTTCTTGCAGGCAAACGAAGAATAAGCAAGAAACTAAGATTGCAATCTGGATATTGCGAATATAAGAGGAAAGCTTTATTGATCAAGGTGGGGTTCTATGACGCCTTTGTCTGGTCGTTCAACACAAACGAAGTACGCGAAGTTGCAGCTATGGCGAACTTTTAATCTAAACAAAACCCAAAGTCTAAACGACGCCCTAAGGGTTGTATATATGGGGGAAGAGGGGGGGGCATTTCGTGGCCCTTGGAGGAGGGGTCCGAAACCAACCCTAACTCTTGTTTCCCCACACATACGGACTCTAAAAACAGCTTATACTCAAGTATTTCGAAATTACATGGGCCTGGCCCAATAATAAGGTGACGCAGCACCTATAATAGCCTGTGGACGAAATTTATGAAGTGGCATCTTGTATACTTCGTCCAAGGCTTCATGCACTCATTATGGTGGCTTCAAAGTCCTGAAATCATCACTTGTAATTCCGTTCTTGTTCCCCTTGCGCATGCCATCATCTCCATGCTTGATCTTGCTCCAATGTTCATCCTTCTTGTCCAAGTTAGGCCCTTCATTTGTAAGCAAGACAAATGTATCCAATTTAGGCAGCATCATATTCTCATGAACATTAGAATCATCACCAAGAAACGAAAGTACCTGGTAATTTAATTGGCGTGCGCGAGCTCTAGTAATTGGTCCTATATATGTTTCAGTTGGGGCTATGGTTGTAACCTTGTTAGTGATGTCCTCATCAACTTGACTTTAACATATTTGGTTTGGAGACCATCAAAGATCAATATGTGCATGATGCTGAATTTAAAGATGTATTGCAGAATTGTAAAAAAGGGAGAACATGGAACAAGTTCTTCGTTAATGATGGATTTGTGTTTCGTGCTAACAAGCTATGCATTCCAGCCAGCTCTGTTCATCTTTTGTTGTTATAGGAGGCGCATGGAGGAGGATAAATGGGACACTTTGGCGTGAAGAAGATGGAGGACGTACTTGCTACACATTTCTTTTGGCCAAAGATGAGATGGGATGTTGAGCGTTTTGTTGCTCGCTGCACTACATGTCAAAAAGCTAAGTCACGACTCAATCCTCATGGTTTATATATGCCTTTGCCTGTCCCTAGTGTTCCTTGGGAAGATATATATATGGACTTTGTTTTGGGTTTACCTCAAACAAAGAAGTGGAGGGATAGCATACTTGTTGTTGTGGATAGTTTCTCGAAGATGGCACACTTTACACCATGTCGTAAAAGCGATGATGCTGTTAATGTTGTTGATTCGTTCTTTCGTGAAATTATTCGCTTGCATGGTGTGCCAAATACTATTGTTTCAGATCGCGATACTAAATTTCTTAGCCACTTTTGGAGATGTTTATGGGCTAAGTTGGGGACAAAACTGTTTTTTAGTACTACTTGTCACCCCCAAACTGATGGACAAACTGAAGTAGTCAATAGAACTTTGTCTACTATGCTTAGGGCTGTTTTGAAGAATAACAAGAAAATGTGGGAAGAATGCTTGCCTCATATTGAATTTGCTTATAATCGTTCGTTGCATTCTACTACTAAGATGTGCCCTTTTGAAATTGTCTATGGTTTCCTACCTCGTGCACCTATTGATTTGTTGCCTCTTCCATCTTCAGAGAAGGTTAATTTTGATGCTAAACAACGTGCTGAATTGATCTTAAAAATGCATGAGTTAACTAAGGAAAATATTGAGCGCATGAATGCTAAATATAAACTTGTTGGAGATAAGGGTAGAAAACGTGTTGTTTTTGCACCTGGAGATCTTGTTTGGTTACATTTGCGTAAGGATAGGTTTCCTGATTTGCACAAGTCAAAGCTAATGCCACGTGCTGATGGTCCTTTCAAGGTGTTAGAGAAAATAAATGATAATGCATATAAACTTGAGTTGCCTACAGATTTTGGGGTTAGTCCCACATTTAACATTGCAGATTTGAAGCCTTACTTGGGTGAGGAAGATGAGATTCCGTCGAGGACGACTTCAATTCAAGAAGGGGAGGAAGATGAGGACATCACTAACAAGGTTACACCCACTACCCCAACTGACACATATACATGACCAATTACTAGAGCTCACGCACCCCAATTAAATTACCAGGTACTTTCGTTTCTTGGTAATGATTCTAATGTTCATGAGAATATGATGCTGCCTAAATTGGATACATTTGTTTTGCTTACAAATGAAAGGCCTAGCTTGGAGAAGGATGAACATTGGAGCAATAACACGCATGGAGTTAATGGCATGCACAAGGGGAACAAGAACGGAGTTACAAATGATGATTTCAGGACTTTGAAGCCACCATAATGAGTGCGTGAAGCCTTGGACGAAATATATAAGATACCACTTCATAAATTTCGTCCAGAGGCTATTATAGGTGTTGCGTCACCTTATTATTGTGCCAGTGTCAGGTCCAAGATGCGATTCTATCCCGATCACGTGACATACGTGATTGGGGCACAACCACATCTCAGGCTCTTAGCAAGATGGATATCATTACATCGTACCATTACATAAATACATGGGGATACAACAATACATACAAGTGACATGAATACAAGTCATCAATACAAGACATCCGACTACGGATGCAAACAGGAAAAGCACAATGACATCCATCTGCTATCCCAGGTTGGCGACCAGGAACCTAGCCCAAGACTGACGAAGAAGAAGAAGAAAGGAACTCCAACAAAAGGTAACATCGCTCTCACGTCAAGTCATCGGAAACCTGCACCTGCAACTGTTGTTGTAGTATCTGTGAGCCACGAGGACTCAACAATCCTATAACCGTGGGTAACAAGACTAACAAAGCTTAACTTGGTAGGAAGAGGTTAAGGTGGTGAGGTTGCAGCAGCGGCTAAGCATAAATATGGTGGCTAACTTACGAGTACAAGAATAAGAAGAGCATCTACGCAAACGATCACAAACTAGTAATGATCCCTAAAGATCCTGAACTACCTACGAGTGAAACATAACCCCACCGTCTTCTCTTCTCAAAGTGAAAAGAGACAATAACGGTTACTCACACAGTTGTGTGTTTTACTTCGGATCCTCTGTCAAGTTTTCTACAACCAGACACTAACAAATTCCAATCTGCCACATATCCGCGAGCACGGCTTTTGAAAGATCATAACCCTGCAGGGGTGTCCCAACTTAGCCCATCACAAGCTCTCACGATCAGCAGAAGTAATAATAATATTACCCCTTATCTTAGGGAAGGCCCGATCAGACTCGAAATTCCCGGTGCACAAGACATTTCGACAATGGTAAAACAAGTCCAGCAAGACCTCCCGGTGTGCCGACACCCTGATAGTAGCCGCGTTTATCTCCTCTGAGGCCATAACCGGATAGGTGATCCTACGGGAGCCAGATACCTCGAGTTTCCCCATGGCGGCCCCACAGTCTCTCCGTTTGGGACCAACACCATACGTACTGGCCCCCCTGATATGTAGAAAGAATCCTCGGCGACGCACCCCCCTATGCAATTTAATTAATTAATTAAGTTGTTATTATGAGGCAAATTAAAACCAATGTTGGGCCTTGCTAGAGGAGTTTATTCAAAGACGAACTGTCAAGGGGTCCCCATATACCCAACCGTGTAAGGAACGCAAAATCAAGGAACATAACGCCGGTTTATCAGTTCCTAAGGTGGCATGAGTGGAACAAAACACCGAGCAAAAGGCCAAGACTTCCACCCATTGCCAAGTATATATGTGTGTTAAGATATATAAGGTATATTGTGATATTCCCACAGCAAGATCCGACATGGATCAATCTTCATCTTCACCCGCAACTAACAATGCTATAAGAGGGGCTGAGCAAGCGGGTAACATAGCCAAACAATGGTTTTCTAGGAAGGTGTCAAAGGTTAGAGGTTTCATGGCGACAAGGAGAGGCTGGCAACAAAAGATAGGTAGCGCGACATATAGCGATAGCATCGAGACATCTAGCATAGCAATTATAGTAAATGTATCTAAGGAGACGGTCATCTTGCCTGAGATCCCGCACGGAAGAAGAATGAATCCGTGAAGAAGACGAAGAAGAAGCCTGCAGACGAACCAAGGGTAGCCGAACGAATCCCCACGATCGCTATGGAAAAGAACTAGCGAGAAGAAAGCACACCACACGGTAAACATACCTCTCAAGAACATGACAAGAAGCTCAACTAAGTATGATGCAAGACAAGTCTATATGATGCAAAACATGGCAAGGGATGAAGCACACAAGAACAACACAAACCAAAAAGTTTAAATGGGGCCGGAATCAACATATAACAATTCCGGTAAGTCCTCATATGCACATTTTGAAATTGGTCCAGATCTGAGCAAACCTTAAGTTAAAGTTGTTAAACAGCAAGTTAACATGCACCATGATGATCTACATGAAATTCTAGTCAAGTTACATATCAAGTTTATTTAATTCGGAGCTACGGCCTAGAAGATATGAGCAAAACAAGTCAAGCATGTCAAATAAGCAAGATGCATCCAAACAACAAGCAAACATACTCCAAACATGAAAACAACATCATATTATGCTTCTACATGCAAAACCACACAAGTTTCATATAGGACACGCTCAAAACGGAGCAACAGATCAACACATACACACGAAACAAGATATAACAACAAGCTGTCCAAAATCAGCAACATAGCAACTTTGGAGCAAGGTATATATATGCTACAGCACCCAAACATGATAACAAGAAGCATGGATGTGAATTAGACATGTTACTTAACAAGCATGAACTTATAACACACCCAAAAACTTGCTGGAACACAATTAACCAAGCATGGCAAGTTGCAATAAATTTATCCAGACTTGGTCAAAATCTGGGAGGGCAAAAACATCATCACGATGCTGCCTTCGGAGGCACAAAACAACAAGCATATCAACTCTACTAAGTATATAAAGATCATGGACATGTAATAGACATGGCATACATCAAACAACTCCATTGGAGCAACTCCATAGGAGGCATGGATCAATAACAACAGGCTTCACCAAATTGATCATGATGATAAACAGGCTAACATGTAAATTTATAGCAACTTGAGAGCAAGAAATAAATAAGCTACAATAGGCTATATAGGCAAACTAAGGCATGGATGGATAGAGCATAACATGGACAACAAGACATGATCATTAGCCAACCCAAAACATGCAAGGATTTGAGTGAGGCATCAAGCAAACATAGCATCAGGTTTAATAGATTCCAGACTTAGCAGTTTTTTTCACTAAGTATAAAACAGCAACATTGGCATGGCATGTTTACAAGCTTGTTTAAGTCACCTCAAGGCATATCATGGAAAGTGGACTGCACCACAACAAAGACCATATGACTGTGCTTCTAAAACATATAGACATGTGGCATGAAGACAAACACATCAATAGCAATGAGCAAGTCAAATCAGCATCTCAAAACGAGTTTCAGCACTTAACAGCCACAAGCACTTTTGCAACAGAGATTAACATGGCAATATGGCAGCTAACAAGAATGCTCCAGCAACCATCATGTAGAGCACTCCACAATGAACATTTTGACATATCATATGCTTCATTTCGATCAACGTGCACAAAGTTATCATCACCACAAGCATGCAACAAATTTACAGTTAGCAGCAATTTTAAACAATTAGCACTCTTGGAACGAGGATTAGAGCATCAAGATGAACTCAAACAAGCATACCACAATGGAACAAAATGAAGAGCATATCACAACGACCATTTTGACATATAATTCACTCAAATTTACAGTCATGCAAACATGCATATATGAGATGGTTTTTCTGGGACTTAGTCAAAATTGCAGACAGCGAAAAAAAACTACAAGGGCCTAAATTACAATTGCAACCGGCCCAACAGCAAGGGAAAAAAAGGAGGCGCGCTGGGGCCTCACCATGGGCCTCGGCCCAGGACGCGCAGGGGAGCAGCCGAGGGAGATGCAGAGCTGGGCCTCGCGGGCGTCGGTCGGCCCAGGCACCTGAGGAGGACGGTCGAGGCAGGGCGCGGGAGCGCGTCCATGGCCGCGGGGCTCGCAGTCTTGTCGATTCTCGCACCTATACAAATAAAGCTTTTGAGAGGAGTTTGGTTAGGATGGTGGCAAAATTCAATGCGAAAAGTGAGTAAGATTCAATGATGTTGAAAATGATTCACAATTGACTCATGCAACAAGTAGATCACAATCGATAAGTAGCACACGGAACATACGCACGGATAGATAAATGTGGTTGTGCAACCAAAAGTGAGCGAAAATGGGGAGTCCGCGGAAAATGCTCGTGTTGTACAACTCTAGAGAGACGCTAACCAATTGCTTTATAGGCGGATACACACTTGTGCACGACCTATAAGAGCAATGTAACGACTTCCTATCACAAGTATGCTATGAGTGTATGATGTGCCGTTGCTTTAGCACAAGATGGAGTATTTCTATCTCATATGATCTCTTTGGATGCAAGGCGCTTGATGCTATTATGCTTTTGCGTATAAGCTTTGGATGGCTCTTTTGCTTAAAAGGTAGTGAGCTCTTTCTTTGGCCACTTATGCATGCTTCTCGGATCAAGGTAGCTATTGTGTATGTGGAACACTCTTGTGTCACACGGAGATATGATGATGTAGTATGCAATGTCTATGACTATCACTAATGGGCACAAGTGTCGTGGCCCGGCAATACTCAAATGGCTAGTCTCGGTAGGAAAGATACACAAAATGGTCGATGATGGTTTATCAATGCAATTGCAAGGTAGTAAACGAGGTGTCGTTGATGTTACCGTCCTTGTCGAGGTTGAGAGGTGGTCTTGTCTATGTCGTTCCGTTCCGAGATAGCCGAAACACAAACTGAAACGGAGAAAACCATAACTCAAATGATCCAAGACACAAAGAGGTAAGACCGTAGTGATGTTGGTTAGGCAATGGTGGTGGTGGAGGTAGGTTATATGTCGTGGTGTAGTGGAAGGGGGGTCAAGGGTAGTTGCGGTGGCGGAAATGGTGTCACGAAAAACTGCAGAATGCAGTTTCGTCATGGTTGGCCGGATGATCCGGGCTCTGGCCGGATGATCCGGATGATCCGGGTTTGTCAATCCGCTCGGGATAAGCTCGGGGAAGAGGGAAAAAAGGTGGAATAGAAATTTTTCTCGGATTTTCTGTGGTTTTTGAGGTTGGGGGAGGTGGGCAATAGGATAATCGGTTTGTTACACAACCCTATCACGAATCACAATCAACAAAATCTCATCAAAACACACAAATCACAAAAAAAATTGTGGGGTTATTTTTGTGGGGATTTTCGAATTTGGACGAAAAACAACAAAAACAAGCTAGAAAACAAGGTGTGGGGCCCCAAATTCGTGATCAACCAAGGCTCATGATACCAAAGATGATGTAGGGTGGGACCCTACGTGGCCGATCTTTCACGAAAAGGAGGGATCCCGAGGAAGAACACGAGGGGCACGAGGAAAAACACAAGAGAGACAGGGAGAAAACACTCAAATCAACCAATTTAGATCACACAAGTGCTAGATCCAGGTACACAAAGTGCAATACACGATACACGATCAACTAAGGACGATACAGGTAGCGGTAGTCATCTCCGTGAGGAGGTCTTGATATTCTTCTCCATATAGGAGGTCTTGAATCCGGTGGATCTTCTCCGAAGAAGCCCCGGTCTCGTAGGAGAGGAACCACTAAGGTTTTGGTATGAGCTAACACAAAGCTAACTCTAGATAGTTTAGGTAGAGTGCTATATAGGCTAGGAGGGGCGAAGGGGTACATGGGCCTCGGCCCAACATCATGCACGCACGTACTGTCCGGATGATCCGGGCTTCGGGGGTCCGGATGATCCGGGGCGGCGTCCGGATGATCCGGACGTGTCTGAACTGCCGCGGGTGGTCCGGATATCCGGTACTTGGTTCGGACATCCGGGTTCGTCCGGATGATCCGGGCTGAGGTCCGGATGATCCGGCTTCAGCTTGAGCTCTCGGGTGTCCTCGGGCACATTTTCCGGATCGTCCGAACGTTTGTCCGGATCATCCGGGCCTCCGCCAGATCGTTCGGGACATCGTCCGGATCGTCCGGGCTAGCTGAGTTTCGGCCGATTTTCTCCTCCTTCTTCCTCCTTCGATTCTTCTTGTTCCTTGGCTTCTCCATGGTTGCTCCTGAGGTGCGTGATTATGTAAAGAGTCTCTGATGAGGGTAGCAGCCATGTCTCATGTGAATCAAAGTGACGTAGAGAGAGGAGCGAAGTCACCTCGGCCTCGAGAGCTCGTGCTCGAGCACGTGTCATGGGTCCACTTGGCATTTGGTGAGACGATGGTAGGTCCATGGGGGTGACCTTGGGATGCTCCGCATCATCTCCCCTCCCTTGGGAAAGATCCGACCTCGGATCGAAATCTTCATCACCATGGAAAGTGGAGAGATCCTTGACATTGAAGACATCGCTCATGTTGTACTTGTCGCATGGAAGGTCGAGCTTGTATGCATTGTTGTTGTAGCGTGCTAGCACCTTGAAGGGTCCGTCGGCCCGAGGTAGTAGTTTGGACTTTCGCTCGTGGGGGAAACGGTCCTTGCGAAGATGTAGCCATACGAGATCTCCCGGTTGGAACACCATAGGCTTCTTGTTGGCATTGAGCTTGGACGCTAGTCAATGTACTTGCCTCTCGATTGTTGCCCTTGTATCTTCATGCACCTTCTTGAGATAGCTTGCTCGGGCACTTGCGTCCAAGTTGATGCGTTCTAGTAGAGGTAGAGGTAGGATGTCCAATGGAGACAACGGGTTGAAGCCGTAGACGACCTCAAAAGGGGACTTGCTGGTAGTCGAATGTCTTGCGCGGTTGTAGGCGTACTCGGCGATGGGCAAGCATTGCTCCCATTCCTTGATGTTCTTCTTGATCAACACGCGAAGAAGCATCGAAAGCGTGCGGTTCGTCACCTCCGTTTGGCCGAAGGTTTGCGGATGATATGCCGAAGAGAAGAGGAGCTTGATGCCTAGTTTGGCGCATAGAGTCTTCCAAAAGTAGCTCAAGAACTTGACGTCCCGGTCCGACACGATCGTCTTGGGCACTCCATGTAGACGAATGATTTCCCTACAAAAGAGATTTGCCACATGTGAAGCATCGTCGATCTTGTTACAAGGAATGAAATGAGCCATTTTAGATAATCTTTCCACGACAACAAACACGAAATCTTTTCCATTTTGAGTCCTAGGAAATCCAAGTACAAAGTCCATGCTTATGTCTTCCCATGGATGGAATGGAATAGGAAGTGGCATGTAAAGACCATGAGATTGAGCTTTTGACTTAGCTTTGCGACATGTAGAGCATCGGTTGGTGAGGCGTGAGACGTCATGTAGCATCTTGGGCCAAAATTAGTTCTTGGAGAGCATAGCAAATGTCTTGTCGCGACCAAAGTGTCCCATGAGTCCTCCTCCGTGAGATTCCTGCAAAATGACAAAACGAAGCGAAGACTTGGGAATGCAAAGTTTGTTAGCTCTCATAAGATATCCGTCCTTGATGTAGTAATGGTCCCAAGAAGTGTGAGTCAAAAACTTAGCATAAGGATTTGCAAAGAAAGGATCATGCTCATATAAGTCTTTAGTATGCTCAAAGCCAATAACATTCAACTCAAGTTTTGTGACAAGCATGCATTTGCAGGAAAGCGCATCCGCCACAACATTTTCTTTGCCTTTGATGTACTTGATGACGTATGGGAAAGACTCAATGAACTCACTCCACTTAGCATGACGCTTGTTCAACTTAGTTTCACCCTTGAGATACTTGAGAGTCTCATGGTCCGTATGAAGAATGAATTCATGAGGTCTAAGATAGTGTTACCAAACACGCAAAACTCTCACCAAGGCATATAGATCTTTATCATAGATGGGGTAGTTTAGTTGCGCTCCGGATAGCTTTTCGCTAAAGTAGGCAATTGGGCGCTTTTCTTGCATGAGCACGCCACCTATGCCGGTACCACCAGCGTCACCATGGATCTCAAAAGGTTTGTCAAAATTTGGTAGGGCAAGAAGTGGTGCGTGTGTGAGCAAGTCTTTGAGCTTAATGAACGCGTTGTCTTGCGATGGACCCCAAACAAAGGGTGTGTTCTTCTTGCTCAAGGCGTGTAGAGGCATAGCAATGGTGCTAAAGTCCTTCACAAAACGTCGATAGAAACCGGCTAAACCAAGAAAGCTACGCACTTGTTGGAGATTCGTTGGTTGAGGCCAAGTTTTAATTGCTTCAATTTTAGTTTCATCAACGTGAACACCTTGTGAAGAAATGACAAATCCTAGGAAGACGACCTTGTCAACACCAAAAGTGCATTTTTTCCATGTTAGAATATAAGCACTCTTTCTGAAGGGTTTATAAACCATACAGATGTGTGTCACATGGTCCTCAAGCGACTTGCTAAAAACGAGGATGTCATCGAAGTAAACCACTACAAAGATGCCAATGTAGGGTCGTAAAACAAAATGCATAAGACGAATAAATGAACCGGGTGCTTCCGATAAACCCATTGGCATGACAAGCCACTCATATAACCCAAACTTGGTTTTGAAAGCCATTTTCCACTCATCACCCTCTTGAATGCGAATTTGGTAGTGACCACTTTTAAGATCAATTTTCGAAAAGATGGTGGCACCACATAATTCAGCAAGCATGTCGTCTAAGTGTGGGAAAGGGTGACGGTATCTAATGGTGATAGCATTTATCGTCCTACAATCGGAGCACATGCAAAAACTTCCATCTTTCTTAGGCACGAGAATAACCGGAATGGCACAAGGGCTCAAGCTTTCATGTACATGACCTTTGTCGATGAGTTGTTGTACTTGCCGTTGTATCTCCTTGGTTTCCTCGGGGTTGACGCGGTAGGGAGCCTTGTTCGGAAGTGGTGCGCCTGGTATGAGGTCGATGCGGTGTTTGATTCTGCAAAGTGGAGGTAGGCCCGGAGGGAGCTCATCGGGAAAGACGTCCGAGAATTCCTGCAACAATTTAGACAACACTAAAGGTGGAGGTGGTGAAGTGGTAGTAGGCTTTGCTTCCCCTTTGCATAAGAGCACAAGGTGAAAGACACTTGACGGGTTCTCATACACTTCTCTCATCTCACTTTTGGTAGCAAATAGCACTAGTTGCTTCTTTTCGCTCATCGTGGAGTCGCTCATATTTGGTTTGTGGCTCTCACTCTCCTTTTGGTGGCTCACTCTCTCACCATTCTCTCCATGATGGTTGGTAAATAAGTGTTTGTCGGTGGCTACTTGGGTTGGAGACATTGGGCGTAGCACGAACTCCTTTCCTTTCATCTTGAAGCTATAGTGGTTCGTCCGTCCATTGTGTGTGACTCCACGATCATATTGCCATGGTCGTCCAAGAATAAGGTGGCACACGGACATGGGAATCACATCACACTCGAGTGTGTCCTCGTAGGCGCCTATCTTGAAGGAGACTTGCATGGTATGCTCGACTCGAAGAGTTGCGGCATCGTTAAGCCATTGGACCTTGTATGGGTGAGGGTGCTTTGACTTCACCAAGTTGAGCTTGTCACATAGCTCTTCGCTTGCCAAGTTGTTACAACTTCCTCCATTGATGATAACCTTGACGGAGCGTCCATTGATGCTGGCCTTGGTATGGAAGATATGACATCTTTGATCGTCATCTTGTTGATGTTGTAGTGTCAAGACCTTGGAGACAACGAGATTGGGACTCGAGTCATTGTCGCAAAACACTTGATGATCTTCATCTTCATTCACTTGGCGATTCATACCGACATGTTCAAGTGCTTCCATTTCGTCATCGCTCATGGAGTCATAAGAACCGTCATCATTGATGATCATGGTACGAACGGTCTTGCACTCAAATGACTTGTGGCCTCGCCCTTGGCACTTGAAGCATTTGATGGAACTCGTCTTGGAGTTGTCCTCAGTTGGAGTTGTAGATGATGAAGCTTTTGGCTTGAAGTTGTTTGTAGAAGGTGGCCGACTTGATGTAGTCGCATTCTTGTAGTTGGACTTGTCACCGAAGTTTGTAGATGGCTTGGTAGAGGTAGGAGGGACCGCAGTCGTTGAAGCTTGGTTGTAGGAGCCGAAGTTCTTGGATGTGAACTTGGAGTACTTGTAATCCTCTTGAACTTGTCGCTCCGCTTTGGTGGCTTGGTGTACTAGCTCTATGAGATTGGTGTATGGTTGAAAGTCCGCAATCTTCTTGATAGGATAATTGAGTCCATTCAAGAATCTCGCCATCGTTTGTTCTTCATCTTCCGTGATGTTTGCTCGTATCATGGCAATCTCCATCTCCTTGTAGTACTCATGACTTCCTTCATTTGAGTCCAAGTAGTGATGGGAGGTTCGCCTTTTGCTTCTCTTCTCTCAATGATTTGCTCCCACCAAATGAGAACATAGTCTTGGAACTCAAGGGAGGCCATAGAAATTTTCTTCTCTTCATTGAAGTTGTGTAAGCGGAATATCCTATCGACTTTCAATGCCCATGAGAGGTAGTCTTTGGGATCAATGCTTCCGGAAAACTTTGGCATGGTGAATTTAAGCTTGCCATAGCGATGCTCATCATTGTTTGCTTGCCTATTGGGAGGGTGTTCTTGATTTTGACAGTTGTCAACCTCATTTTGCTCTTGGTGGAGTAGATGTGCATTGTCATGTTCTACTTGCCGAGCTTGTGGCTCTTGGTGAGGTTGTTTCTCTTGTCGCGCTTGAGGAGGAACTTGTTGCATTCGAACTTGGTGGCGCCTCTCTTGCATCTCCTCGCGAAGGAAATCCTCTTCTTGACGAGTGTGTCGATTGCGAGTTGCCACATTGTGATGTGCATCACATAATGCTCGTTGCGCCTCAAGAGCTTGAGCGTGTCGGCGGTGTTGTGCTTGACGTTGAGCTTCGGCATCTTGTTCTTCTTGGTGTTGACGTGCTCGCTCTTGTTGTTGTTGGGGAAGTCTTTGCCGTTCTTGTGCTTGCTCAAGTGTAGCTTGGTTTTGACGATGTTGACTTTCTTGCTCGTCAAGTAGGTCTTGGGAGCTCTTGTCATGAAGTGGATTCCGGTTGTCGTGTCGAGCTTGACGTGCGGCTTGACTAAGAGTATTTGATGTAGGGGTACTTGAGCCGTCCGTTCAGTCGATGTGGGAACTTGAGCGGCTTCGTCTTTGAGAGGATGTGGAAGAAGAATGTCGGTTGACTATCAAAGTCCGTAGCGCATCGAATTGAGTAGCCATGTTGGTGTTGATGATGTCGAATTGCTCTCTTGTTCTTGCTTCAAATTGACGCGCGTCGACGGCGACTTGCTCAATGTGCTCTCGCATAGCTTCACTTTCTTGATGTAGAGCTCGTTGGACACCGAATTGATGTAGTTTGGTGACATAGTTGTTCGATTCTTGAGGATCATCGAAGAGCGGGTTCGTAGATGTACTTGGCCTATCCATCGTCACAATCAAGTATGTGAGTGGGAGAAAGGAGAAGACAATACCAAATGTATCTTGACCGAAGTTGACAATGGATCAATGATCACTCAATAATGTAACCCGGAAATAGCACTATTGGTACCAAGTCTTGTCGATTCTCACACCTATACATGTAAAGATTTTGAGAGGAGCTTGGTTAGGATGGTGGCAAAATTCAATGCGAAAAGTGAGTAAGATTCAATGATGTTGAGAATGATTCACAATTGGCTCATGCAACAAGTAGATCACAATCGATAAGTAGCACACGGAACACACGCGCGGATAGATAAATGTGGTTGTGCAACCAAAAGTGAGCGAAAATAGGGAGTCCATGGAAAATGCTCGTATTGCACAACTCTAGAGAGACGCTAACCGATTGCTTAATAGGCGGATACGCACTTGTGCACGACCTATAAGAGCAGTGTAACGACTTCCTATCACATGTATGCTATGAGTGTATGATGTGCCGTAGCTTTAGCACAAGATGGAGTATTGCTATCTCATATGATCTCTTTGGATGCAAGGCGCTTGATGCTATTATGCTTTTGCGTATAAGCTTTGGATGGCTCTTTTGCTTAAAAGGTAGTGAGCTCTTTCTTTGGCCCCTTATGCATGCTTCTCAGATCAAGGTAGCTATTGTGTATGCGGAACACTCTTGTGTCACACGGAGATATGATGATGTAGTATGCAATGTCTATGACTATCACTAATGTGCACAAGTGTCGTGGCCCGGCAATACTCAAATGGCTAGTCTCGGTAGGAAAGCTGCGCAAAATGGTCGATGATGGTTTATCAATGCAATTGCAAGGTAGTAAACGAGGTGTCGTCGATGTTACCATCCTTGTCGAGGTTGAGAGGTGGTCTTATCGATGTCGTTCCGTTCCGAGATAGCTGAAACACAAACGGAAACGGAGAAAACCACAACTCAAATGATCCAAGACACAAAGAGGTAAGACCGTAGTGATGTTGGTTAGGCAATGGTGGTAGGTTATATGTCGTGGTGTAGGAGAAGGGGGTTCTAGGGTAGTTGCGGTGGCGGAAACGGTGTCGCGAAAAACTGCTGAATGCAGTTTCGTCAGGGTTTGCCGGATGATCCGTACGTCTGGCCGGATGATCCGGGCTCTGGCCGGATGATCCGGGTTTGTCAATCTTCTCGGGATAAGCTCGGGGAAGAGGGGAAAAAAGGTGGGATAGAAATTTTCTCGGATTTTCTGTGGTTTTTGAGGGTGGGGGAGGTGGGAAAAGGATAATCCACTTGTTACACAACCCTACCACGGATCACAATCAACAAAATCTCATCAAAACACACAAATCACAAAAACAATTGTGGGGCTATTTTTGTGGGGATTTTCGAATTTGGACGAAAAACAACAAAAACAAGCTAGAAAACAAGGTGTGGGTCTCCAAATTCGTGATCAACCAAGGCTCATGATACCAAAGATGATGTAGGGTGGGACCCTACATGGCCGATCTTTCACGAAAAGGAGGGATCCCGAGGAAGAAGACGAGGGGCACGAGGAAAAACACAAGAGAGACAAGGAGAAAACACTCAAATCAACCAACTTAGGTCACACAAGTGCTAGATCCGGGTACACAAAGTGCGATACACAATACACGATCAACTAAGGACGATACAGGTAGCGGTAGTCATCTCCGTAAGGAGGTGTTGATGTTCTTCTCCGTATAGGAGGTCTTGAATCCGGTGGATCTTCTCCGAAGAGGCCGCGGTCTCGTAGGAGAGGAACCACTAAGGTTTGGGTATGAGCTAACACAAAGCTAACCCTAGATAGTTTAGGTAGAGTGCTATATATAGGCTAGGAGGGGCGAAGGGGTACATGGGCCTCGGCCCAACATCATGCACGCAGGCATTGTCCGGATGATCCGGATGTTTGTCCGGATGATCCGGGCTTCGAGGTTCCGGATGATCCGGCGCGGCGTCCGGATGATCCAAACGTGTCTGAACTGCCACGGGTGGTCCGGATATCCAGGACTTGGTCTGGACGTCCGGGTTCATCCGGATGATCCGGGCTGGGGTGCGGATGATCCGGCTTCAGCTTGAGCTCTCGGGTGTCCTCGAGCACATTTGCCGGATCATCTGGACATTTGTCCGGATCATCCGGGCCTCGACCGGATCGTCCGGGACATCGCCCGGGCTGGCTGAGTTTCGGCCGATTTTCTCCTCCTTCTTCCTCCTTCGATTCTTCTTGTTCCTTGGCTTCTCCATGGTTTCTCCTGAGGTGCCTGAGTATGCAAAGAGTCTCTGATGAGGGTAGCAGCCATGTCTCATGCGAATCAAAGTAACGTAGAGTGAGGAGCGAAGTCACCTCGGTCTCGAGAGCTCGTGCTCGAGCACGTGTCATGGGTCCACTTGGCACTTGGTGAGACGATGGTAGGTCCATGGGTATGTCCTTGGGATGCTCCGCATCACTAGGGCTAGGTTTCCAAATTTGGAGGGGAGGGTGTCCATATATAGCAGGGAAGGCTAGGGGTGATGGTTTTAATCCATTTTCGGACCGTTAGATCCCGATCGGACGGTCCGCAACGGAGGGGTAGTGTAGGTGGGCTAGATGGGCTGTGTTGGAGGCCTTGGGATGAGAAGAGAGAGATGAAGTGCGGCCCAGCACGCATTTCAGAGACCGAAACGTCCGACGTTTAACCGGCTATATTGCCACTATAGTTAACGGTTGGGCTATCAAACGAGCTCCGAATGCGATGAAATTTGACAGGCGGCCTACCTATGCTATAATAAGACCACACGCCAAGTATCAACCCATTCCGAGAACATTTTCCGGCCACTCATAAAATAAATAACCAGAGGTGCCGCGGGCGCGTGCAAGTGTCTTAGGGCTCAGAACGGACAACGGAAAGGACGAGGGGGCTCGGACGGATGCAAGTTTTGAAAACTTGTCGATGCAATGCACACAATGACATGGCAAAATGCAACAGGCAAGAAGATGACATGCCAACGACGACGAATAACTAGCTGACACCTGGCGCATCGGTCTCGGGGTGTCACAACACTCCCCTACTAACAAGAGATCTCGTCCCGAGATCTTAGGAATGAGACGGAAGAGAAAAAGGACGAAGGTGAAATCAAAGAACCTGAAAGGTTGAGCCACCTGAAAGGAAGAATGCAACAGAGATGAACGAAGTTGCAAAGACTTCGTTAAACAATAGGAACAAGGAATACGATGAGAATCAAGGAGGTTGAAAGGCACAAAAACAAGAGCTGAAGGAACAAGAATTTATTCGATAGCACTCCAGTTAATAACAAATAGAAAGGAATTCGAACGAAGTACTTTGGGCAACACTCCGGCTGAACTGGAAGAAATAGCACACTGGTTGAACATGAATGGAAAGGAACAAGAACTTGAAAAGATGGAACGATCCATGACGAGATGAACAAGAAAATTTAGCTAGCACTCCGGTTGAATATGAATTGAACGAAGAATAACTTGAGAGATGGAATAATATATGACGAGAGGAACAACACAATGCCTCCGGAAAGAATTGAAAGAATGGAATGAAAAGAACAGATAGGAGAACAACAAGTTCTACCATGAATGAATTCAAAGCATCCTTGCGAAGAAAGGATGAGCAGAGTTGTTGAAAAATCAACAACGAAAAGAATAAGCTTGTTGTCGACTTATTTAAACATCTCAAAACTTGAGGTGAATGATGCCGCAACCAAAAGATTGCAGAGATGAGATGAAGGAAGAAATGCAAAACTCCACTTCAAAAGAATACGGAGAATTAATTGCACTTCAAGATGCAAGAAGAATAATGCTTGAGCTGCTCCATAAGAATTAGGTGAATGTTTGAAGAATGAATTATCTCATGAAGAACCACCATGAGGAACTCCGGCAACAAAAGGACGATGAAGGATGAAAAAGAATAAGAATAAAGCCTTGCGATGATTAGTCGGGGTTCCGACGAGATAGTCGAGAAACTATGAACTCCGGAAAGAGAAGATTAAAGCACTCGGAACAAGAATTTATTCATCAAGAATAAACTCCGAAGGAAGGGATAAATCACCTTGATGAGAATGGATAAGAATTATGTTATGCTTATCCTCCATCAACTAAATTGATGAGATTAATTGATGAGAAGCAATGGATTTGCAAATCACTTATTCATGTTGAAAAGGATTAAAGAGAGGTATATCGCGAACTCGAGAAAGTCTAGATGAAACACTGGTAGGATTGGAATAAAAAATGAATTGATATGACAGCACCGGAAGAGAACTGTTGAGCGAACCACCATAAAGAATTAAAGCCGAGTGAAGAAAATTAATGAACCACCGGGAAGAATCGAGTGATGAAGAGGACAAACCACCATAAAGAATTAAAATTGGACGAAGAAAAGAGAATGAATCGCCTGGAAGAATAAGCACTTGGGGAATTTAGATACAAGAGAACAAAGAGATCGCGAACTTATTAAAGAAGACTTGAACGAAGCACCGGAAGAGTGTGAGACGAACGAAGAGGAATCAATGAAGAATATTTGGAGGACGAAGTTGAATACTGGGAACGAAGAAATCTTCTGAAATGATGGCCTTCGGAGGAACACAATAGAAAGAACTCATGAAATACTTCGGATGGGTAAGGAAAAGAATTTGACACGATCGGAACAAGGATGAGATTGATAGAGGCAAAGGTGTCCCGTCTTTCGATGAGATGCTGGCTATCGTTTTTGGTGCACTAGACTTTGACGATCCGACTACGAATGTGCGAGGACGTCGAGCCTTAGCAATCGCTAAACCAACTCCGAGAGGTTATTGACCACGCCGGAGCACGATCAACCTGACCACGAGGGTCTATTTCCTGCAAGCAAATGAAGAACAAGCAAGAAACTAAGATTGCAATCTGGATATTGCGAATATAAGAGGAAAGCTTTATTGATCAAGGTGGGGTTCTGTGACACCTTTGTCTGGTCGTTGAACACAAACGAAGTACGCAAAGTTACAGCATATGGCGAACTTTTAATCTAAACAAAACCCAAAGTCTAAACAATGCCCTAAGGGCTCTATATATGGAGGAAGAGGGGGGGCGGGGATTTCGTGGCCCTTGGAGGAGGGGTCCGAAACCAACCCTAACTCTTGTTTCCCCACACATACAGACTCTCAAAATAGCCTATACTCAAGTATTTCGAAATTACATGGGCCTGGCCCAATAATAAGGTGACGCAGCACCTATAATAGCCTCTAGACGAAATTTATGAAGTGGCATCTTGTATATTTCGTCCAAGGCTTCACACACTCATTATGCTAGCTTCAAAGTCCTGCAATCATCACTTGTAACTCCGTTCTTGTTCCCCTTGCGCATGCCATCATCTCCATGCTAGATCTTGCTCCAATGTTCATCCTTCTTGTCCAAGCTAGGCCCTTCATTTGTAAGCAAGACAAATGTATCCAATTTAGGCAGCATCATATTCTCATGAACATTAGAATCATTACCAAGAAACGAAAGTACCTGGTAATTTAATTGGCGTGCGCGAGCTCTAGTAATTGGTCATGTATATGTATCAGTTGGGGCTGTGGGTGTAACCTGGTTAGTGATGTCCTCATCATCCTCCCCTTCTTGAATTGAAGTCGTCCTCGACGGAAGCTCATCTTCCTCACCCAAGTAAGGCTTCAAATCTGCAATGTTAAATGTGGGACTAACCCCAAAATCTGCAGGCAACTCAAGTTTATATGCATTATCATTTATTTTCTCTAACGCCTTAAAAGGACCATCAGCACATGGCATTAGATTTGACTTGCGCAAATTAGGAAACCTATCCTTACGCAAATGTAACCAAACAAGATCTCTAGGTGCAAAGACAACACGTTTTCTACCCTTATCTCCAACAAGTTTATATTTAGCATTCATGCGCTCAATATTTTCCTTAGTTAACTCATGCATTTTTAAGATCAATTCAACATGTTGTTTAGCATCAAAATGAACCTTCTCCGAAGATGGAAGAGGCAACAAATCAATAGGTGCACGAGGTAGGAAACCATAGACAATTTCAAAAGGGCACATCTTAGTAGTAGGATGCAACGAACGATTATAAGCAAATTCAATATGAGGCAAGCATTCTTCCCACATATTCTTGTTATTCTTCAAAATAGTCCTAAGCATAGTAGACAAAGTTCTATTGACTACTTCAGTTTGTCCATCAGTTTGGGGTTGACAAGTAGTACTAAAAAGCAGTTTAGTCCCCAACTTAGCCCATAAACATCTCCAAAAGTGGCTAAGAAATTTAATATCACGATCTGAAACAATAGTATTTGGCACACCATGCAAGCGAATAATTTCAGGAAAGAACAAATCAGCAACATTAGCAGCATCATCGCTTTTATGACATGGTATAAAGTGTGCCATCTTCGAGAACCTATCCACGACAACAAATATGCTATCCCTCCCCTTCTTTGTTCGAGGTAAACCCAAAACAAAGTCCATAGATATATCTTCCCAAGGAACACTAGGGACAGGCAAAGGCATATATAAACCATGAGGGTTGAGTCGTGACTTAGCTTTTGGACATGTAGTGCAGCGAGCAACAAAACGCTCAACATCCCGTCTCATCTTTGGCCAAAAGAAATGTGTAGCAAGTATGTCCTCCATCTTCTTCATGCCAAAGTGTCCCATTAATCCTCCTCCATGCGCCTCCTGCAACAATAAAAGACGAACAGAGCTAGCTGGAATGCATAGCTTGTTAGCACGAAACACAAATCCATCATTAACGACGAACTTGTTCCATGTTCTCCCTTCTTTACAATTCTGCAATACATCTTTAAATTCAGCATCATGCACATATTGATCTTTGATGGTCTCCAAACCAAATATTTTAGAGTCAAGTTGTTAAAGCATAGTATAATGACGAGACAATGCATCAGGAATAACATTTTCTTTTCCCTTCTTGTGTTTAATAACATAAGGGAAAGTCTCTATGAATTCAACCCATTTAGCATGTCTACGGTTCTGTTTTTCTTGACTTTTAATGTGCTTCAAAGATTCATGATCAGAATGTATAACAAATTCTTTGGGACATAAATAATGTTGCCATGTTTCCAAAGTCCGAACAAGAGCATATAATTCCTTATCATAAGTAGAATAATTCAGACTAGGCCCACTCAATTTTTCAAAAAAGTACGCAACAGGTTTACCATCTTGTAATAACACACCTCCTAACCCAATTCCACTAGCATCACATTCAAGCTCAAAAGTCTTATTAAAATCGGGAAGTTGGAGTAAAGGAGCATGTGTCAACTTATCTTTCAATACCGTGAATGCTTCTTCCTGTGGAGTACCCCAAACAAAAGGCACATCCTTCTTTGTAAGCTCGTTGAGAGGTGCAGCAATGGTGCTGAAATCTCTCACTAAACGCCTATAGAAACCAGCGAGGCCAAGGAAACTCCTCACTTGTGTGACCATTTTGGGCTGCGGCCAACTCTCAATAGCTTCAATCTTGGCTTTATCAACTTCAATTCCCTGTGGAGTTACAACATAGCCAAGAAAAGATACTCGGTCGATGCAAAAGGTGCACTTCCCAAGGTTACCAAACAAACGTGCATCACGTAGAGCAATAAAAATAGCACGTAAATGCTCCAAATGTTCTTCCAAAGATTTGCTATAAATCAGGATATCATCAAAATAGACTACCACAAATCGTCCAATGAAAGCACGTAAACTTCGTTCATTAGTCTCATGAAAGTACTAGGCGCATTAGTTTACCCAAAAGGCATGACTAACCACTCTTATAAACCAAACTTAGTTTTAAATGTTGTTTTCCATTCATCTCCCAATTTCATACGAATTTGATGGTAACCGCTACGCAAATCAACTTTGGAGAATATTGTAGAGCCACTCAATTCATCAAACATATCATCTAGCCTAGGAATAGGATGACGATAACGAATAGTAATATTATTAATGCCTCTACAATCAACACACATACGTGACGTACCATCGTTTTTAGGCACTAGTATAATAGGAACAGCACAAGCACTAAGAGATTCACGTATATAACCTTTGTCGAGCAGCTCCTGTACTTGACGCATAATCTCCTTCGTCTCCTCTGGATTGGTACGGTATGGTGCACAGTTGGGTAGCGATGCACCGGGAATTAAGTCAATTTGATGCTCAATCCCTCGAATAGGTGGTAATCCCGGTGGCACGTCTTGTGGAAATACGTCAACGAACTCCTGCAAAATGTTATTGACAGCAGGGGCAAAGAGGAAGGCACGTCCTCGAATGAAATAATGCCTCTTTGCACACAAAAGCATAGCAAACAGATTTGCTAAAATCTAGCTCATCAATATCAGATTTGGTGGCAAGTAAACATGCACTTTTCAATTTAATTTCAGATGCAACAGTAGATGGTTTATTATTAGGCTTCATTTGTTGCTCAAATTATTTTGCCACAATCTGATTTTCACTCTTATTTTTCTCCTGTTTTGCTTTCTTAGCTCTATTAATATCATCTTTCAAAATGGAATCAGGAGTCATAGGAAGCAAAGTAATACTTTTATCCTTATGAACAAGAGTATACTGATTGTTTCTACCATGGTGTACAGAATTTGTATCAAATTGCCATGGTCTACCAAGTAATAAGGAACATGCTTGCATAGGTACCACATCACAATCAACATAATCAGCATATGTAGAGATACTAAAATGCACACGAACAGTACGTGTTACCTTAACCTTGTCGCTGCTGTTGAACCATTGGATGTAGTAAGGATGTGGATGTGCTCTTGTGGTGGGAGATAGCTTCTCCACCATCTCCGTGCTAGCTAAGTTGTTGCAACTCCCTCCATCTATGATCACGGGAATAGAACGTTCCTTCACAACTCCCTTTGTACGGAACAAATTATGCCTCTGATTTTGCTCAGCTTGTGTAACCTGCACACTCAAAACACGTTGAGCAACTAAACATTCATACATGTCAGCATCTTAAGGAGCCATGTATTGCGTCTCATGATCAGAATCGTCTCCACCATGTTCTTCACGTGTAATAAGAGCCCAAGTCTCCTCATCATAGTCACTAGCGGACTCATACCCACAATCCTCAGTAGCAATCATCACACGCTGAGATTTGCATTCTCTCGCAAAATGTCCTCTTCCCTTACAACGACGACAAATAATATCACTGGTGTGCCCTGTTGATGCCATGGAAGAAGAAGAATTCTGTGCAGGCCCGATAGGTGTGCTCTTGGCAGATAATGGTGGTTGTGTCTGCTTCCTTGTATCATGGCTGGAGGTAATAGCTGATGGAGGTGTCGGTGCAGTAGAATGTGTGGAAGTAGAGGATGCACGCGGTGTCCATGATGAAGGTCGACCTGCAGAAAAGTTAGTCCGCGCAAATGCCTGTCGATCCTGCACTTCACGTTCAGCTTTACAAGCAAGATGGAATAAATGAGTGATATTATTATAATCCTTATACTCTAGAATGGTTTGAAACTCTCTATTTAATCCACCCATAAAACGTGCAAGCATAGCTTCATTCTCCTCAACAATACCACATCTAATCATGCCAGTTTGTAATTCCTGATAATATTCTTCTATAGAATTTTCCTTGTCTTAAGCGCTGCAATTTTTGAAGTAATTCACGTTGATAATATGGTGGAACCCAACGAGTACGCATAACAGTTTTCAAAGCAGCCCAACTAGCTGGAATAGGATATAATCTACAATGTTCAGACCACCAAACACATGCAAAACTAGTGAAAGCACAAACAACAGCATGAACACGTCTCTCCTCAGGATATTGTAAACATGTAAAACGTTGTTCAGTTTCTAACTCCCAAGTAAGATATATATCAGGAACATATCTACCCTCAAATGGTGGAATATTCAACTTCAGTTTAGGAAGATGGTCATGTACCTTAGGTGGGGGTGCATCCCTACCGTTGCGATGATATGCATGAGGACGACCTGGTGGTGGTGGTGCTGGTGGTCGCACGTAGTTCTGATTTTGGTCAACCTCATCCTCGTAATGGTCCTCCACCTCTGCAGTAGCAGCAGGAGCTAAAGAGGCATCAACAGCGACACCAAAAGTTTGACCTGGCTCAAGGGGAACGCGTTGTGCTCGTCCCACTTGATTTGGAAGGCGATGTTGTTGTAGAGGTGCGACAGCTGCAGCGGCCGGTGGTGGTGGAAAACGCGAAAGCAATTCAACAAACTTGTTATCGAGCTTTGTTTCAAACGTCTTCTCCATGCCATCTATCTTCTCCATGGCCTCTTCATATCTGTTTAGCACATCTTGCACCTGTCCTTTCATCATTTGCTGAAACTTATCATGAAGCTCCTTGTTCGTCAAGTACTCCCAGTCAGTCTCGTCGGCTTGTGATCCTGGCATGGTTAGCAGCAATAGAAACACACAAGAATATGATCCTACAGACTACTAACAAGTGGTGGTGGTGGCGGGTGTCACAAATCCGTCGAGCAAATCTCAAATTCTTACGAGTTCTTACCCAGCAGCAGGCGGTGATCGGCAACCGATGTAGTCAAAACTCTCAAAGCTTGGACAGAGCGATTACCAGGGAGAGTCAAACGCACGATGTAGATGTATGTGGAGCTGGGAAGGTTTATAATATGGTAGCAAAAAGGGTCAGTAATAATCAATACAGAGATGCAAAGTTGAATAAACGCTCAACGACGGTACTGTGCTCGTCCTAGGCTAGACCGTGCTAGAGACGCGAGCCTAGAACATTAACAAAATCACGGCGCGGCACGTAAACTAGGGAGGAGCATAGTCTGAATGTTTTTTCTCTTTTTTTGCACTTTTTTTCCTCTTTTTTTTTTTGCTCCGCAACAATTTTTTTTCGAAAAAGTCTACAAATGGTCTAAAAATTGCCTAGCCAGGATTATCCAGACTTAGTTTTTTTTTGAGTTTGGAACTATTTTTCCACTGCGGGTAGCAGGGATGTTTGGGAGTCCTTCTCTGTCATGAATCGGAGTATGGCGTGATCTGGAAATCCAAAACAGAGTAACAAAATACTGGACTCGGATAGGACTGGTGGCGGAGATGAATCTCGTGCAACTCGAACTGGTCGCGGAGATGAATCTGGTGGAACTCGGACTGGTGGCAGATATATGTTGCAGGTGGACTCGGATTGGCGTGATGGCGGCGGATATGTGGTGGCCTATATGGACTCAGATTGGCGGTGAATATGTGGTGGTGGTATATGGCAGCGGTGATGAAGTTGGTGCGGTGGTGGTATATGGCAGCGGTGATGATGCGGTGGTGATATATGGCAACGACGACGTGAGAACCTGTGAACAGAACTCAAAACTCTAAAGGACTAGACGCTAAGACCAGCAACTTGACATGACGATGCAACCGCAAATTCAACAAAGCAAATACAGAAAAGATTATGCAAAGGCTCAGATTGGTTCGGATGGGATGAACTAACCCTATTTTTTTGGCTTTTTCGTGGACTATAGGTATGAATAACAGACTCGATCTAAACAACAAAAAACTGTAAAATCTCACTGAGCAACCTGGAAATATGATGCCACTTGATAGAGGCAAAGGTGTCCCATCTTTCGATGAGATGGTGCCTATCATTTTCGGTGGAGTAGACTTTGACGATCCGGCTACGAACGTGCGAGGACGTCGCGCCTTAGCAATCGCTAAACCAACTCCGAGAGGTTATTGACCACGCCGGACCACGATCAACCTGACCACGAGGGTCTATTTCCTGCAAGCAAACGAAGAACAACCAAGAAACTAAGATTACAATCTGGATATTGCGAATATAAGAGGAAAGTTTTATTGATCAAGGTGGGGTTCTGTGACGCCTTTGTCTGGTCGTTGAACACAAACGAAGTACGCGAAGTTGCAACTATGGCAAACTTTTAATCTAAACAAAACCCAAAGTCTGAACGATGCCCTAAGGGTTGTATATATGGAGGAAGAGGGTGGGGGGAATTTCGTGGCCCTTGGAGGAGGGGTCCGAAACCAACCCTAACTCTTGTTTCCCCACACATACGGACTCTAAAAAGAGCCTATACTCAAGTATTTCGAAATTACATGGGCCTGGCCAAATAATAAGGTGACGCAGCACCTATAATAGCCTCTAGACGAAATTTATGAAGTGGCATCTTGTATATTTCGCCCAAGGCTTCACACACGCATTATGGTGGCTTCAAAGTCCTGAAATCATCACTTGTAACTATGTTCTTGTTCCCCTTGCGCATGCCATCATCTCCATGCTTGATCTTGCTCCAATGTTCATCCTTCTTGTCCAAGCTAGGCCCTTCATTTGTAAGCAAGACAAATGTATCCAATTTAGGCAGCATCATATTCTCATGAACATTAGAATCATTACCAAGAAACTAAAGTACCTGGTAATTTAATTGGCGTGCGCGAGCTCTAGTAATTGGTCCTGTATATGTATCAGTTGGGGCTGTGGGCGTAACCTTGTTAGTGATGTCCTCGTCGGAGATACACCAAAAGAATGAACAGAGGAAGGTTGAGCCAACACGAAAGATTTTGAAAGTGATCTAGAAGAGGACATGTGACTGATGGAGTCCGTACTTACGTCACACTTGAAAAGAATTTGGGAACACTCCGGGAAATTAAAGGAGTCAGGTAAGATCCTGGGAAAAGACTTTTGTGGGTTATGAGCCCACCGAAGAGAAGAACACCGTTGGAAAAGATTGAAAGGAGATGATGCACCGGAAAGATTAAAAGACATGAAGGAGGTGGCAACCTCGAGTTAATTGGAAGACAGACGGATCCCCTGAGATGTCTTCAGAACTCCGGAATAATTAAATGGCTTGAGGCCAATGAGCAAGGGGAAAATATCTGAGCAAGGGGAAAGAATATGATCAACACCAAAAACTTGAACTGAATCCACCGGAGAAGAATAGAGGTGAAGAATATCGAATCGAGAGGAGAATTCATCGGAGAATAAAGGAGATGAATGATTACGAACTAGACGAGAATTCACCAGTTGAAATAACCGGGGAAAGAATGCAAAGGATTCGCACAAGTAGGATAGATACTCGATTAAGGACTCCAGCTCCGAGAAGAAAAAGGATGGGCGGTTGGGAAAAAGAAAGACAACTTCGGAAGGGGAAACAACATCGGTTGAAGAACCTAGGGTTGAACTTGCAAAGAAGAAGAGGGTCGAATCCACTTGACGAGAGAGGCACCAGATGAAAGAACTCACAATGCAACGAACGAAAACTAACCGCTTGATCCTAAAAAAATTGAAGGGGAAGAGGAGCAATTCAAAACACCTACGTCAAGATTCCTCACCAGAGCGACGAAGGGACTGAGGAGTAAAAAGAATTCCTACTCTCCGATATAACTAGACTCTGAAAAAGTTTTCTGCTAGACACGACAACGGCCAAGCTACGATCAATCAAGGGGGCTCCTATGGTCGGTCGAGGCTCTGATACCAACTTGTCAGGCCCAAGATGCGATTCTATCCCGATCACGTGACATACGTGATTGGGGCACAACCGCATATCGGGCTCTTAGCAAGATGGATATCATTACATCGTACCATTACATAAATACATGGGGATACAACAATACATACAAGTCACATGAATACAACGTCATCAATACAAGACATCCGACTACGGATGCAAACATGAAAAGCACAACAACATCCATCTGCTATCCCAGGCTGCCGACCAGGAACCTAGCCCAGGACTGACGAAGAAGAAGAAGAAAGGAACTCCAACAAAAGGTAACATCGCTCTCACCTCAAGTCATCGGAAACCTGCACCTGCAACTGTTGTAGTATCTATGAGCCACGAGGACTCAGCAATCCCATAACCATGGGTAACAAGACTAGCAAAGCTTAACTGGGTAGGAAGAGGTTAAGGTGGTGAGGTTGCAGCAGCGGGTAAGCATAAATATGGTGGCTAACTTACGAGTACAAGAATAAGAAGAGCATCTACGCAAACGGTCGCAAACTAGTAATGATCGCTAAAGATCCAGAACTACCTATGAGTCAAACATAACCCCACCTGTTCTCTTCTCAAAGTGAAAAGAGACAGTCACGGTTACTCACACAGTTGTGTGTTTTACTTTGGATCCTCTGTCAAGTTTTCTACAACCGAACATTAACAAATTCCAATCTTCCACATAACTGCGGGCACGGCTTTCGAAAGATCATAACCCTGCAGGGGTATCCCAACTTAGCCCATCACAAGCTCTCATGATCAGTAGAAGTAATAATAATATTACCCCTTATCTTAGGGAAGGCCCGATCAGACTCAGAATTCCCGGTGCACAAGACATTTCGACAATGCTAAAACAAGTCCAGCAAGACCTCTCGGTGTGCCGACACCCTGATAGTAGCCGCGCGTATCTCGTCTCAGGCCACAACCGGATAGGTGATCCTACGGGAGCCTGATACCTCGAGTTTCCCCGTGGCGGCCCCGCAGTCTCCCCGTTTGGGACCAACACCATCAGCACTGGCCCCCTGCTATGTAGAAAGAATCCTCGGGGACGCGACCCCCTATGCAATTTAATTAATTAATTAAGTTGTTATTATGAGGCAAATTAAAACCTATGTTGGGCCTTGCTGGAGGAGTTTTATTCAAAGACGAACTGTCAAGGGGTCCCCATATACCCAACCGTGTAAGGAACGCAAAATCAAGGAACATAAAGCCGGTTTATCGGCTCCTAAGGTGGCATGAGTGGAACAAAACACCGAGCAAAAGGCCAAGCCTTCCACCCATTGCCAAGTATATAGGTGTGTTAAGATATATAAGGTATATTGTGATATTCCCACAACAAGATCCGACATGGATAAATCTTCATCTTCACCCGCAACTAACAACGCTATAAGAGGGGCTGAGCAAGCGGGTAACATAGCCAAACAATGGTTTCCTAGGAAGGTGTCAAATGTTAGAGGTTTCATGGCGACAAGGAGAGGTGACAACATAAGATAGGTAGCGCGACATATAGCGATAGCATCCAGACATCTAGCATAGCAATGATAGTAAAGGTATTCAAGGATACGGTCATCTTGCCTAAGATCCCACACGGAAGAAGAACGAATCCATGAAGAAGACGCAGAAGAAGCCTGGAAGACGAACCAAGGGTAGCCGAACGAATCCTCACGATCGCAACGGAAAAGAACTAGCGAGAAGAAAGCACACCACATGGTAAACATACCACTCAAGAACATGACAAGATGCTCAACCAAGTATGATGCAAGACAAGTATATATGATGCAAAACATGGCAAGGGATGAAGCACACAAGAACAACAGAAACCAACAAGTTTAAATGGGGCCGGAATCAACATATAACAATTCCGGTAAGTCCTCATATGCACATTTTGAAATTGGTCCAGATCTGAACAAACCTTAAGTTAAAGTTTTTAAACAGCAAGTTAACATGCACCATGATGATCTACATGAAATTCTAGTCAAGTTATATATCAAGTTTATTTAATTCGGAGCTACGGCCTAGAAGATATGAGCAAAACAAGTCAAGCATGTCAAATAAGCAAGATGCATCCAAACAACAAGCAAACATACTCCAAACATGAAAACAACATGATATTATTCTTCTACATGCAAAACCACACAAGTTTCATATAGGACACGCTCAAAACGGAGCAACGGATCAACACATACACACGAAACAAGATATAACAACAAGCTGTCCAAAATCAGCAACATAGCAACTTTGGAGCAAGGTATATATATGCTACAGCACCCAAACATGATAACAAGAAGCATGTATGTGAAGTAGACATGTTACTTAATAAGAATGAACTTAGAACACACCCAAAAACTTGCTGGAATACAATTAACCAAGCATGGCAAGTTGCAATAAATTTATCCAGACTTAGTCAAAATCTGGGAAGGCAAAAACATCATCACGATGCTGCCTCCGGAGGCACAAAACAACAAGCATATCAACTCTACTAAGTATATAAAGATCATGGACATGTAATAGACATGGCATACATCAAATAACTCCATTGTAGCAACTCCATAGGAGGCATGGATCAATAACAACAAGCTTCACCAAATTGATCATGATGATAAACAGGCTGACAGGTAAATTTATAGCAACTTGAGAGCAAGAAATAAATAAGCTACATCAGGCTATATAGGAAAACTAAGGCATGGATGGATAGATCATAAAATGGACAACAAGACATGATCATTAGCCAACCCAAAATATGCAAGGATTTGAGTGAGGCATCAAGCAAACATAGCATCAGGTTTAACAGATTCCAGACTTAGCAGTTTTTTTCACTAAGTATAAAACAACAACATTGGCATGTCATGTTTACAAGCTTGTTTAAGTCACCTCAAGGCATATCATGGAAAGTGGATTGCACCACAGCAAAGACCATATGATTGTGCTTCTAAAACATATAGACATGTGCCATGAAGACAAACACATCAATAGCAATGAGCAAGTCAAATCAGCATCTCAAAACGAGTTTCAGCACATAACAACCACAAGCACTTTTTCAACAGAGATTAACATGGCAATATGGCACCTAACAAGATTGCTACAACAACCATCATGTAGAGCACTCCACAATGAACATTTTGACATATCATATGCTTCATTTGGATCAACATGCACAAAGTTATCATCACCACAAGCATGCAACAAGTTTACAGCTAGCAGCAGTTTTAAACAAGTAGCACTCTTGCAACGAGGATTAGAGCATCAAGATGAACTCAAACAAGCATGCCACAATGGAACAAAATGAAGAGCAAATCACAACGATCATTTTGACATATAATTCACTCAAATTCGATAAGCACTCAAAAAGTTACAGTCATGCAAACATGCATATATAAGATGGTTTTTCTGGGACTTAGTCAAAATTGCAGACAGCGAAAAAAAAAACTACACAGGCCTAAACTACAATTGCAACCGGCCCAACAGCAAGGGAAAAAAAGGAGGCGCGCTGGGGCCTCACCATGGGCCTCGGCCCAGGACGCGGAGGGGAGCGACCGAGGGAGAGGCGGAGCTGGGCCTTGGCGCGGCTGGGCCTCGCAGGCGTCGGCCGGCCCAGGCACCTGAGGAGGCCGGTCGAGGAAGGCGCTGGGTCGCGTCCATGGCCGCGTGGCTCGCAGCAGCGCGCGATACGGCGCGGAGGGCGGTGGGGCAGCGACGCAGGGGCACTAGGGAAGGCCG
The DNA here is from genome assembly GCA_902687465.1 of Secale cereale. Taxonomy (NCBI): domain Eukaryota; kingdom Viridiplantae; phylum Streptophyta; class Magnoliopsida; order Poales; family Poaceae; genus Secale; species Secale cereale. Next base: position 345,491,615 of record LR738712.1, read on the forward strand.
GTGATGAGCTGGACCGGGCGGCGCCGGCCAGATCTAGTCGGAGCGGACGCCGGGGCGAAGACGACGACGATGTGTAGAGGGAGAGAGCTCGGGGCTCGGGCAACGATGGAGGCGACGGGCGGCGGCTATCGACGGCGATGGAGCTCGCCGGTGGGAGCGGGAGGCGGCCGGAGCGAAGGGCGGCGATGGTTGGCGAAGGCGGCGTGCGGGTCGCGGCCCAGGTGTGCCTTGTGGCAGCGGCGTAACAGAACGGCGGTGGGGACGAAGCAGCTCGAGCGCGCAGGCATGCAGTGCATGGTCATGCGGACATTGTCCGGGTGGCGGCGGACAATGTCCGGTGGGGCTTGGAGACGAAATCTGGGCCCCTGATTTTGGATCTGAGGGCTGATAAATGAGAGGGAGGAGTGGATCTCAGGACAGGGAGGCTAGGTGGCGGCTGGAGGTTGGAGGGGCACGGAAATTGAGGAGGCTAGGGCTAGGTTTCCAAAATTGGAGGGGAGGGTGTCCATATATAGCAGGGAAGGCTAGGGGTGAGGGTTTTAATCCGATTTCGGACCATTACATCCCGATCGGACAGTCCGCAATGGAGGGGTAGTGTAGGTGGGATAGATGTGCTGTGTTGGAGGCCCTGGGATGAGAAGAGAGAGATGAAGTGCGGCCCGGCACGCGTTTCAGAGACCGAAACGTCTGACATTTAACTGGCTATATTGCCGCTATAGTTAACGGTTGGGCTATCAAACGAGCTCCGAATGCGATGAAATTTGACAGGCGGCCTACCAATGCTATAATAAGACCACACGGCAAGTATCAACCCATTCCGAGAACATTTTCTGGCCACTCATAAAATAAATAACCGGAGGTGCCGCTGGCGCGTGCAAGTGTGTCTGGGCTCAGAACGGACAACGGATAGGACGAGGGGGCTCGGACGGATGCAAGTTTTGAAAACATGCTGATGCAATGCACACAATGACATGGCAAAATGCAAAACGCAAGCAGATGACATGGCAACGACAACGAATAACTAGCTGACACCTGGCGCATCGGTCTCGGGGTGTCACAGCCAGGCCCATGTAATTTCGAAATACTTGAGTATAGGCTGTTTTTAGAGTCCGTATGTGTGGGGAAACAAGAGTTAGGGTTGGTTTTGGACCCCTCTCCAAGGGCCACGAAATTCCCCCCTCTTCTCCCATATATACAGCCCTTAGGGCGTCGTTTAGACTTTGGGTTTTGTTTAGATTAAAAGTTCGCCATAGCTGCAACTTCGCGTACTTCTTTGTGTTCAATGACCAGACAAAGGCGTCACAGAACCCCACCTTGATCAATAAAGCTTTCCTCTTATATTCGCAATATCCAGATTGCAATCTTAGTTTCTTGCTTGTTCTTTGTTTGCCTGCAGGAAACAGACCTTCGTGGTCAGGTTAATCGTGCTCCGGTGTGGTCAATAACCTCTCAGAGTTGGTTTAGCGATTGCTAAGGCGCGACGTCCTCGCACGTTTGTAGTCTGATCATCAAAGGAAACTTCCTCCAAAACGATAGCCACCATCTCATCGAAAGACGGGACACCTTTGCCTCTATTAGTAACACTATTATCAAATTGCCAAGGTCGACCTAACAATAAATAACACGCTTGCATAGGTACGACATCACAGTCAACTTGACCATGATAGGAACCAAGTGTAAAATGTACTCTCACACAACGTGTGACCTTCAACTTACCACAGGCATTGAACCATTGGATGTTATATGGATGGGGGTGTCTCGTAGTGGTCAGGCAAAGTTTCTCGACCATCTCTATACTCGCCAAATTATTGCAGCTTCCACCATCAATGATCACACGAACGGAATGCCCTTTGACAACAAACTTAGTTTGAAAAAGATTATGACGTTGATGCATCTCAGCACGCCCCACCTGGGCACTAAGTACTTGCATGGTTACAAGGCTTGGGAATTTATCTGCCATTGCAGCATTAACATGTATCTCCTCCGTGTCCTCCTCCTTAGTGTCACCTGCATTATTAGTAACAAGCAGAGCACATGTATCTTCATCCAAATCACTAGCAAAAGAGTACTCATCATCTTCCCGCACAATGAATGTACGCTTGTTTGGGCAGTCCTTCATCAAGTGCCCGCCACCTTTGCATATATGACACTTCATGTCCCTTGTGCGTCCAGACGAAGTGGTGGCTGCTTGAGAAATTGCTCTCGATGCTGCAGAGGATTGTGGAGCTGATTTTGAACTTATTGGGAGTGCACCACTATTCAAAATATGTGGTGTTGCCTCGGTAGTGGGTGGGATAGTTGGAGAGTGTGTCCATGATGAGTGACGACCTGCAGAAAAGTTACCTCGTCCCTTGTTGTGTCGTCCCTGTACTTCCCTTTCAGTTTTACAAGAAAACTGAAACAAACGAGTAATAGAATTGTACTCCTTATAGTCCAATATATCCTGAATATCACAATTCAAACCACCTAAAAATCTAGCCATCATAGCATCTTTGGTTTCATCTAAACCACATCGCACTTAGCCAGTTTGTAATTCTTGATAATAATCCTCTACAGAATTGCTACCTTGTTTTAAACGTTGTAATTCATTTAGTTTATGACGAGCATAATATGAAGGAACATAACATTGTCGCATAGCTCGTTTTAAAGCATCCCAAGTAGCAGGTATATTATTTGCATTAATACGATAATATTCACTCCACCACATAGAAGCAAAGTTTGTGAATTCACTAGTGGCTGCCCTAACTCTTTGGTTCTCGGGAATATCATGACATGCAAATTTTTGTTCAACAGAAAGTTCCCAGTCAAGATAAACATCTGGATTATATTTACCATTGAAAGCAGGCATAGTAAATTTCATTTTGGCACTAGAGTGTTCATAATCTCTAACATCATACCTGGGTGGACCTCGTGCCATGCCTTGACGGTTGAAACATAGTTGTCGATGGGCACGGTCATTGTGGCGGTTGACCGCTTGGTCGTCCTCGGTGTCACCGGAATAATCCTCTTAGTTGTCCCCATATTCATCGTTAACACGAGGAGGAATGCGTTGGTGCTGGTTTATGGTGGCGGCATCAGTGGCTGTAGCTGGGTGTTGTGGATGACCCATGGGCACACGTCGAGCCCGCGAAGTAGCGGCAACACCCGTGGAATTGTGAGGAATAACATTGTTGTTGACGGGGGGTGCAGTCCGTAACTTGTCCAAACGTGATAAGATTTCCTGTAATTGTGTGTTTGCAACACCTTGTGCATCCTCGATGGCCTTGAGCCTCTCTTCAGGGACAATCTGATCACCCTCAAGTTGAGCGAGCCGCTCGCTGGTGACTTTCACATCCACGGTGAGGCCCTGAAGTGTGGGTTGATCCTGTGCCATTGTTAGCGAAAGAGGAAAAAAACACAATTTATAATCCCTATCAACTAACAGGATGTGGTGGACAAAATTCACTCACACTCAAACTTAGTATCAAATTCTTACTTGTTCTTACCAATGCAACAGGTGGTGATCGGCGCGTTGGTGTTGGCGTCAAACTACCGATGAAGATTGGATAGAGCGATAACCATGAATCAGTAGATCCGGAACCTGTACTTATTGGTAGAAAAAGTGTAGCTTGGCAAAGGCTTCTCAACTCACAATATCAGTGGCACAATTTAGCAAAAAGCAATGCATGATGAATAATTGCTCAAACTCTTAATTAGTGAATATGCTAGATGAATAAATCTCACAAGATGGGGTTCCGATAGGATGTCTTGACGGTCGCACTAGCCGCTACGAGCATAGACAAATAAAAGTAGCAATAGCTAAACTTCTCTAAACAAAACCCGAGTCTAAACCCTAATAGATAGTCTGCTATTTATTAACGGAGACAACGACGAGACGTGTACAGATGACCCGGCGGCAGCATGGGAATACTCGTGCTGGATGGCCTGGACACGGCCCAACTCCTTGTTGAGCCCACGCATGTAGTAGGGCCCACCAGATGATTGACCAGCTGGGTGTCTTGTTCTACATGGCGTGCAAAATCCCAGCGAGCATGCATACACGCCAACATGCATGCATGTGCAGGGCTGGACTCCAATTATTTGATGAACGTGCTGCTTCATATTGCATGCATGATAACCATTTGACTTTCTTCAAAGAGCTATGCTTTTCCTTAACTTTCTTTCTTGCCGTGAACAACATTCTTTTATTAAATCTGAAAAAATAAAACACGGTGTCGTAATTTTGTCCTGGACAACAAAATAATATATTGTGTAATCTTTAATTGAGATCACCTGAAAAATATATCGTGTAATATTTGTAGATGTAACTATGATGCCTATGTCCACATCAATATTCTTGCAATATCATCTTGTATATGATCCAACTCTTCAATATCTACAACTTTCTACCATAGTTGGTCGAAGAAATCACAGAGCTCAATGAGTGTGTTTCTTATATCTTTGCCCATCAGATTCCTCATGGCCACTGATAACCCACAAGTATAGGGGATCCCAACAGTTTTTGAGGGTGGAGTATTCAACCCAAATTTATTGATTCGACACAAGGGGAGCCAAAGAATATTCTCAAGTATTAGCAGCTGAGTTGTCAATTCAAACACACCTAGAAAACTTAATATCTACATCTAAGTATTTAGTAGCAAAGTAATATGGAAGTAACGGTAAAAGTGGCAAAAGTAACAGTAGCAGTTTTGTAGTGATGGTGAAAGCAGCAGTAACAAAAGTAACTGTCGGATCATGGGTTCCGGCAAAACCCTTAAGGTTTGAACTCTGGGGAGCGCAGGAAGATCTCTACTTCCGCCCTAGCTCGTCTACTCACCGATCCCTAAGCCTAGCTCGTCAGATCCGAAGAACAAGGGACACAAAGTTTATACTGGTTCGGGCCACCGTTGTGGTGTAATACCCTAATCCAGTGTGGTGTGGTGGATTGCCTTGTAGGCTGATAAGGAATTAGTACATGGATGAACTGCCTCATGAGGAGAGGTGATGTAGGGTGGAACCCTATGTGGCCGATCTTTCACGAAAAGGAGGGATCCCGAGGAAGAACATGAGGGGCAGGAGGGAAAACACACGAGAGACAAGAGGGAAAACAATCAAATCAACCAACTTAGGTCACACAAATGCTAGATCCGGGTACACAAAGTGTGATACACGATACACGATCAACTAAGGACGATACAAGTAGCGGTAGTCATCTCCGTGAGCAGGTCTTGATGTTATTCTCCGTATAGGAGGTCTTGAATCCGGTGGATCTTCTCCGAAGAGGCCGTGGTCTCGTAGGAGAGGAACCACTAAGGTTTTGGTATGAGCTAACACAAAGCTAACCCTAGATAGCTTAGGGAGAGTGCTATATATAGGCTAGGAGGGGCGAAGGGGTACATGGGCCTTGGCCCAACATCATGCATGCAGGCACTGTCCGGATGATCCGGGCTTCGGGGGTCTGGATGATCCGGGGCAGCGTCCGGATGATCCGGACGTGTCTGAACTGCCGCGGGTGGTCCGGATATCCGGGACTTGGTCCGGACGTCCGGGTTCGTCCGGATGATCCGGGCTGGCGTCCGGATGATCCGGCTCCAGCTTAAGCTCTCGGGTGTCCTCGGGCACATTTGCCGGATCGTCCGGACATTTCTCCGGATCATCCGGGCCTCGGCCGGATCGTCCGGGACATCGGCCGGATCGTCTGGGCTGGCTGGGTTTCGGCCGATTTTCTCCTCCTTCTTCCTCCTTCGATTCTTCTTGTTCCTTGGCTTCTCAATGGTTGCTCCCGAGGTGCCTGAGTATGCAAAGAGTCTCTGATGAGGGTAGCAGCCTTGTCTCATGTGAATCAAAGTGACGTAGAGAGAGGAGCAAAGTCACCTCGGTCTCAAGAGCTCGTGCTCGAGCACGTGTGATGGGTCCGTTTTTCACTTGGTGAGACGATGGTAGGTCCATGGGGATGACCTTGGGATGCTCCGCATCATCTCCCCTCCCTTGGGAAAGATCCGACCTCGGATCGAAATCTTCATCACCATGGAAAGTGGAGAGATCCTTGACGTTGAATACATCGCTCACGTTGTACTTGTCGCGTGGAATGTCAAGCTTGTATGCATTGTTGTTGTAGCGTGCTAGCACCTTGAATGGTCCATCGGCCCGAGGTAGTAGTTTGGATTTGCGCTCGTGGGGGAAACGGTCCTTGCGAAGATGTAGCCATACGAGATCTCCTGGTTGGAACACCATAGGCTTCTTGTTGGCGTTGAGCTTGGACGCTAGTCGATGTACCCGCCTCTCGATTGTTGCCCTTGTATCTTCATGCACCTTCTTGAGATAGCTTGCTCGAGCACTTGCGTCCAAGTTGATGCGTTATTGTAGAGGAAGAGGTAGGATGTCCAATGGAGACAACAGGTTGAAGCCGTAGACGACCTCGAAAGGGGACTTGCCGGTAGTCGAATGTCTTGCGCGGTTGTAGGCGTACTCGGCGATGGGCAAGCATTGCTCCCATTCCTTGATGTTCTTCTGGATCAACACGCGAAGAAGCGTCGAAAGCGTGCGGTTCATCACCTCCGTTTGGCCGTCGGTTTGCGGATGATATGCCGAAAAGAAGAGGAGCTTGATGCCGAGTTTGGCGCTTAGAGTCTTCCAAAACTAGCTCAAGAACTTGACGTCCCGGTCCGACACGATCGTCTTGGGCACTCCATGTAGACAAATGATTTTCCTACAAAAGAGATTTGCCACATGTGAAGCATCATCGATCTTGTTACAAGGAATGAAATGAGCCATTTTAGAGAATCTATCCACGACAACAAACACGAAATCTTTTCCATTTTGAGTCCTAGGCAATCCAAGTACAAAGTCCATGCTTATGTCTTCCCATGGATGGAATGGAATAGGAAGTGGCATGTAAAGACCATGAGATTGAGCTTTTGACTTAGCTTTGCGACATGTAGAGCATCGGTTGGTGAGGCGTGAGACGTCACGCAGCATCTTGGGCCAAAAGTAGTTCTTGGAGAGCGTAGCAAATGTCTTGTCGTGACCAAAGTGTCCCATGAGTCCTCCTCCATGAGATTCCTGCAAAAGGAGCAAACGAAGCGAAGACTCGGGAATGCAAAGTTTGTTAGCTCTCATAAGATATCCGTCCTTGATGTAGTAATGTTCCCAAGAAGTGTGAGTCAAACACTTAGCATAAGGATTTGCAAAGAAAGGATCATGCTCATATAAGTCTTTAATATGCTCAAAGCCAATAACATTCAACTCAAGTTTTGTGACAAGCATGCATTTGCGGGAAAGCACATCCTTCACAACATTTTCTTTGCCTTTGATGTACTTGATGACGTAGGGAAAATACTCTATGAACTCACTCCACTTAGCATGACGCTTGTTCAACTTAGTTTGACCCTTGAGATACTTCATAGTCTCATGGTCCGTATGAAGAATGAATTCATGAGGTCTAAGGTAATGTTCCCAAACACGCAAAACTCTCACCACGGCATATAGCTCTTTATCATAGATGTGGTAGTTAAGTTGTGCTCCGGATAGCTTCTCGCTAAAGTAGGCAATTGGGTGCTTTACTTGCATGAGCACGCCACCTATGCAGGTACCACTAGTGTCACAATAAATCTCAAAAGGTTTATCAAAGTTTGATAGGGCAAGAAGTGGTGCATGCATGAGGAAGTCTTTTAGCTTAATGAACGCGGTGTCTTGCGAGGGACCCCAAACAAAGGGTGCATTCTTCTTGCTCAAGGCGTGTAGAGGCATAGCAATTCTGCTAAAATCCTTCAGAAAACGTCGATAGAAACCGGCTAAACCAAGAAAGCTACGCACTTGTTGGAGATTCGTTGGTTGAGGCCAAGTTTTAATTGCTTCAATTTTAGTTTCATCTATGTGAACACCTTGGGAAGAAACGACAAATCCTAGGAAGAGGACCTTGTCAACGCCAAAAGTGCATTTTTCCATGTTAGCATATAAACGCTCTTTCCGAAGGGTTTGCAAAACCATACGGTTGTGTGTCACATGGTCCTCAAGTGACTTGCTAAAAACGAGGATGTCATCAAAGTAAACCACTAAAGAGACGCCTATGTAGGGTCGTAGCACAAAATGCATGAGACGCATAAATGAACCGGGTGCTTCCGATAAACCCATTGGCATGACAAGCCACTCATATAACCCAAACTTGGTTTTGAAAGCCGTTTTCACTCATCACCCTCTTGAATGCGAATTTGGTAGTAGCCACTTTTAAGATCAATTTCCGAAAAGATGGTGGCACCACATAATTCATCAAGCATGTCGTCTAAGCGTGGGATAGGATGATGGTATCTAATGGTGATAGCATCTATCGGCCTACAATCGGAGCACATGCGAAAACTTCCATCTTTCTTAGGCACGAGAATAACAGGAACGGCACAAGGGCTCAGGCTTTCACGTACATGAACTTTGTCGATGAGTTGTTGTACTTGCCATTGTATCTCCTTGGTTTCCTCGGGGTTGACTCGGTAGGGAGCCTTGTTCGGAAGTGGTGCGCCGGGTATGAGGCCGATGCGGTGTTCGATTCCATGAAGTGGAGGTAGACCCGGAGGTAGCTCATCGGGAAAGACGTCCGAGAATTCCTGCAACAATTTAGACAACACTAAAGGTGGAGGTGGTGAAGTGTTAGTAGGTTTGGCTTCCCCTTTGCATAAAAGCACAAGGTGAAATACACTCGAGGGGTTCTCACACACTCCCCTCATCTCACTTTTGGTGGCAAATAGCACTAGTTGCTTCTTGTCGCTCATCATGGAGTCGCTCATATTTGGCTTGTGGCTCTCACACTCCTTTTGGTGGCTCAGTCTCTCACCATTCTCTCCACGATGGTTGGTAGGTAAGTGTTTGTCGGCGTCTACTTGAGTTGGAGACATTGGGCGTAGCACAAACTCCTTTCCTTTCATCTTGAAGCTATAGTGGTTCGTCCGTCCATTGTGTGTGACTCCACGATCATATTGCCGTGGTCGTCCAATAATAAGGTGGCACACGGACATGGGGATCACATCACACTCAAGTGTTTCCTCGTAGGCGCCTATCTTGAAGGAATCTTGCACGGTGTGCTCGACTCAAAGAGTTCCGGCGTCGTTAAGCCATTGGACCTTGTAGGGATGAGGGTGCTTTGACCTCACCAAGTTGAACTTGTTGCATAGCTCTTCGCTTGCCAAGTTGTGACAACTTCCTCCATCGATGATGACCTTGACGGAGCATCCATTGATGCCGGCCTTGGTATGGAAGATATGACATCCTTAATCGTCATATTGTTGATGTTGGAGTGTCAATACCTTGGAGACAACGAGATTGGGACTCGAGTCATTGTCGCAAAACACTTGATGGTCTTCATCTTCATTCACTTGGCGATGCATAGCTACATGTTCGAGGGCTTCCATTTCATCGTTGCTCATTGAGTCATAAGAACCGTCATTGTTCATGATCATGGTACGAATGGTCTTGCACTCAAATTACTTGTGGCCTCACCCTTGGCACTTGAAGCATTTGATGGAACTCGTCTTGGAGTTATCCTCGGCTAAAGTTGTAGATGATGAAGTTCTTGGCTTGAAGTTGTTTGTGGAGGGTGGCCGACTTGATGTAGTCACATTCTTGTAGTTGGACTTGTCGCCAAAGTTTGTAGATGGCTTGGTAGAGGTAGGAGGAGCCGAAGTCGTTGAAGCTTGGTTGTAGGAGCCGAAGTTCTTGGAGGTAAACTTGGAGTACTTGTAGTCCTCTTGAACTTGTCGCTCCGCTTTGGTGGCTTGATGTACTAGCTCGAGGAGATTGGTGTATGGTTGAAAGTCCGCAATCTTCTTGATAGGATAGTTGAGTCCATTCAAGAATCTCGCCATCGTTTGTTCTTCATCTTACGTGATGTTTGCTCGTATCATGGAAATCTCCATCTCCTTGTAGTACTCTTCAACGTATTTGGTACCTTGCTTGAGGAGTTGTAGCTTCTTGAACAAGTCACGGTTGTAGTGTGTTGGCACGAAGCGTGCTCTCATGACTTCCTTCATTTGAGTCCAAGTAGTGATGGGAGGTTCGCCTTTTGCTTCTCTTCTCTCAATGATTTGCTCCCACCAAATGAGAACATAGTCTTGGAACTCAAGGGAGGACATAGCAATTTTCTTCTCTTCATCAAAGTTGTGTAAGCGGAAGATCTTATCGACTTTCAATGCCCATGAGAGGTAGTCTTCGGGATCAATGCTTCCGGAAAACTTTGGCATGGTGAACTTAAGCTTGCCATAGCGATGCTCTTCATTGTTTGCTTGCCTATTGGGAGGGCGTTCTTTATTGGGATGGTTGTCAATCTCATGTTGCTCTTGGCGGTGTAGATGTTCATTGTCATGGTGCACTTGCCAAGCTTGCGGTTCTTGTTTATGTTGTTGCTCTTGTCGTGCTTGAGGAGGAACTTCTTGTTGCATTCGTGCTTGATGTCGCCTCTCTTGCTTCTCATCGCAAAGGAAATCCTCTTCTTGACGAGTGTGTCGATTGCGAGTTGCCACATTGCGATGTGAATCACGTAATGCTCGTTGCACCTCAAGAGCTTGAGCTTCTCGGCGGTGTTGTGCTTGACATTGAGCTTCGGCATCTTGTTCTTCTTGGAGTTGACGTGCTCGCTCTTGTTGTTGTTGGCGTAGTCTTTGCCGTTCTTGTGCTTGCTCAAGTGTAGCTTGGTTTTGACAATGTCGACTTTCTTGCTCATCAAGTAGGTCTTGAGAGCTCTTGTCATGAAGTGGATTCCAGTTTTCGTGTTGAGCTTGACGTGCGGTTTGACGAAGAGTGTTCGATGTAGGGGTACTTGAGCCGGCCGTGGAGTCAATGTGTCGACTTGAGCGGCTTCGTCTTTGAGAGGATGTGGAAGAAGAGCGTCGGTTGACTATCAAAGTCCGTAGCGCATCGAATTGTGTAGCCATGTTGGTGTTGATGATATCGAATTGCTCTCTTGTTCTTGCTTCAAATTGGCGCGCGTCGGCGGCGACTTGCTCAATATGCTCTCGCATAGCTTCACTCTCTTGATGTAGAGCTCGTTGGACCTCGAAGAAATGTAGTTTGGTGACGTAGTTATTCGATTCTTGAGAATCATCGAAGAGCGGGTTCATAGATGTACTTGGCCTATCCATCGTCACAAGCAAGTATGTGAGTGGGTGATATGGACATGACTACCTTGGATACGACCAAAAATATTGCATACATGTATATTTGTGAGGTGATTTCTAATTCAAACTATGCAACAATTTATTTATGTCATCGAGGACAAAAATACATCACAGACTTTTGTGCCATGTCTAATTCCAGATGTATGGGACATTTGTACAAGCCACATATGAAGATAAGGGAAAAAGAGAAGTTTAGTTGCTGTTCAGAAAGTTCTCTCACGTCACTTTTGGGCCAAGAGAAGATAGAGTCCAAGTCTCTCACGTTCTGCATCCAGATTCGGACTGCATACACACATACCTGACTCAAAACGGCAAGAACTCCTTTTTTTTGTTGGAAACTAGATTTCATACACTTTCCAACCCAATTGATTTCACCTTCAAATTTGTTCGAAGCGTTGAGATACCGACGAAACAATCTGACACTACAGCAGAATCCGTGTCAAACTACAAGTCCAAAGGTGTTGCATCACCTCCACTTGGGCCCATGAACCTTGTACGACCTAGGGTTAGTTTTAGGCTGCCTTGGGACGTCCTTCCACCTCCTTGCCCGCCACCCCTTGCTCCTATGTAATTCGATCTATCTAGTAGCTTTTTCTTTGGGGATTTGTTTAGTCAAAAGTTAGCCATTGCAACTTCGTGTACTTCGTTTGTGTCCAACGACCAGACCAAGACCGCTTACGGATCCCCATATTTATCAATACTTCATCTATATTTGCAATATTCAGATTGCTTTATCATATTCTTGCTTGTTCTTCGATTGCATACAGGAATAGACCTTCGTGGTCAGGCTGATCGTGCTTCTGGCATCGTCAGTTACCCCTGGAGATTGGTTTAGCGATTGCTAAGGTGCAACGTCGTGCACATTTGTAGTCGGATCGTCAAAGTCATCTCCACCAAATCGATAGTTACCTTCTCATTGAAAGATCGGGACACACTCACCTCTGATTGTGAGCGTGACATCATCTAAAGTGTATGGTACATTGTCATCATCTGTACCTACATTAGCTACGTCTTTGCGACAAGGTAACAGTAAAATCAATGATGATAACTTCACATGAGGATGATGCATATCTAGTTAACTTTAATACATCATGTATTGAATTACCTGTTGATTTGAGCACACCACCTAGTTTAGATAATCATGTTACTGTCATGAATGGGTCATGTGATCAAACAACTAAAATACCAACAATTTTGAGTGCACCCATTGAATTAACTGTTGATGCAAAGAATCATGTGAATCGGACAATAAATCAGATTTGGATAAAATACATTTGAAAATAATTGTGCCAATGTTTAATCATTTTTATATGACATCTAATCTTGGTGACGATTCTATGTCAAATGACTTATTGCATGTTTGCTTATTTAAGCATGTTGTAGCCTGTGAATTTCATGCAAGTAAGGTTTATTCACCAATTTTGGGATGGTTTAATGATGAACATTGTCAATCTTTTGATATGAATAAGAGCTTCACTTATTTGTGCAAACTGAGTTGCAATATTTTCATGCCTTCTACTTCTTGTGATAATATTTTGGCTTTATATTTTATGAACTACGAAAGTTACTCAACTATACATGTGTCATATGTGCAAAAATTAGGGGAAGTAAAAATGGATGACATATACATATACAACATGTACACCTTGTCTATTTTCTTACCCAAATTTCAGATTAAGCAACTCCAAGGACGGCTTTATTTTCAAGAAAGGGAGGATGATGAGGACATTACTACCTTGGATACGACCAAAAATATTGCATACATGTATATTTGTGAGGTGATTTTTAATGCAAACTATGCAACAATTTATTTATGTCATCCAGGACAAAAATACTTCACAGACTTTTGTGCCATGTCTAATTCCAGGTGTATGGGACATTTGTACAATCCACATATGAAGATAAGGGAAAAAGAGAAGTTTAGATGCTGTTCAAAAAGTTCTCTCACGTCACTTTTGGGCCAAGAGAATATAGAGTCCAAGTCTCTCACGTTCTGCATCCAGATTCGGACTGCACAGACATACCTGACTCAAAATGGCAAGAACTCCTTCATACAGACACCAAATTGGGTGTTTCTTTTTTTGTTGGAAACTAGATTTCGTACACTTTCCAACCCAATGGGATTCACCTTCAAATTCGTTCGGAGCGTTGAGATATCGACGAAAGAATATGATGCTGCAGTAGAATCCGAGTCAAACTACAAGTCCAAAGGTGTTGCATCACCTCCACTTGGGCTCATGAGCCTTGTACGACCTAGGGTTAGTTTTAGGCTGCCTTGGGACGTCCTTCCACCTCCTTGGCCACCACACCTTGCTCCTATATAAGTAGATATATCTAGTAGCTTTTTCTTTGGGGATTTGTTTAGTCAAAAGTTATCCATTGCAACTTCGTGTACTTCGTTTGTGTCCAACGACCAGACCAAGACCGCTTACGGATCCCCATCTTTATCAATACTTCATCTATATTTGCAATATTCAGATTACTTTATCATATTCTTGCTTGTTCTTCGATTGCATGCAGGAATATACCTTTGTGGTCAGGCTGATCGTTGATGCGGGGTCAACCCGTTCTAGGCCGATCTTTCATGAAAAGGAGGGATCCCGCGAGGAACGCGATGAACACGGGGACGAACAAAGAGAAATCACAAGGGAAAACACTCAAGAACAAGTCCAATCACACATCCACTAGACAATCAAACACACAAGATCACAAGGTACATGAACAATAAAGGGAAAGATACAAGGTAAAGTTCATCTCCGTGAGGAGGTCTTGAATCCGCGAAGGATCTTCCGGTTTAGGGGTCTTGAATCCATCGTGGATCTTCTCCGTAGAGGGTCCGCAGTCTCTCCTAGGAGTAGAACCACTAAGATGAGCAAATCTCTAGTCTAAAATGAGCTATCACATTTGCTAACCCTAAAATGGTGGAGGTGGAGGAGTTGTTGGGGAACGTAGCAGAATTCAAAAATTTCTACGCTTCACCAAGATCAATCTAAGGAGTTCATCTAGCAACGAGCATAAAGGAGTGCATCTACATACCCTTCGTAGATCACGAGCGGAAGCGTTCAAGGGAACGTGGATGATGGAGTCGTACTCGTCGTGATCCTCGTCACCGATGATCCCAGCGCTGAACGGATGGCACCTCCGCGTTCAACACACGCACGGTACAGCGACGTCTCCTCCTTCTTGATCCAACAAGGGGAGAGGAGAGGTTGATGGAGATCAAGCAGCACGACGGCGTGGTGGTGGATGCAACGGAAAAAGCTGCAGGGCTTCGCCGAGACCCTGCGGGAGGAGTAGGAGATGTAACGGGGGGGGGGGAGGCGCCAGGGGCTGAGGTGCGGTTGCCCTCTCTCCCCCCACTATATATAGGGGGCCAGGGGGGCACCGGTCCTAGGAGATCCAACCTCCTAGGGGGGGCGGCGGCCAAGGGGGTGGCTTGCCCCCCAAGCCTAAGGGGGACACCCCCATCCCTAGGGTTTCAACCCTAGGCGCATGGGGGGAGGCCCATGTGGGGTGCGCCAGCCCACTAGGGGCTGGTCCCCCTCCCCCTACGGCCCACGGGGCCCTCCGGGATGGGTGGCCCCACTCGGTGGACCCCCGGGACCCTTCCGGTGGTCCCGGTACACTACCGGTGACCCCCGGAACTCTCCCGATGGCCGAAACTGGACTTCCTATATATCATTCTTTACCTCCGGACCATTCCGGAACTCCTCGTGACGTCCTAGATCTCATTCGGGACTCCGAACAACATTCGGGTTACCGTGTGCATATATCTCTACAACCCTAGCGTCACCGAGCCTTAAGTGTGTAGACCCTACGGGTTCGGGAGACACGCAGACATGACCGAGATGACTCTCCGGTCAATAACCAACAGCGGGATCTGGATACCCATGTTGGTTCCCACGTGTTCCTCGATGATCTCATCGTATGAACCACGATGTCAAGGATTCACTTAATCCCATATGTTATTCCCTTTGTCTATCGGTACGGTACTTGCCCGAGATTCGATCGTCGGTATACCGATACCTTGTTCAATCTCGTCATGGCAAGTCTCTTTACTCGTTCCGTAATCCATCATCCCGTGACTAACTCCTTGGTCACATTGTGCTCATTATGATGATGTCTTACCGAGTGGGCCCAGAGATACCTCTCCGTCATACGGAGTGACAAATCCCAGTCTCGGTTCGTGCCAACCCAACAGACAGTTTCGGAGATACCCGTTGTGTACCTTTATAGCCACCCAGTTACGTTGTGACGTTTGGCACACCCAAAGTATTCCTACGGTATCCGGGAGTTGCACAACCTCATGGTCTAAGGAACAGATACTTGACACTGGAAAAGGTTAAGCATTACGAACTACACGATCTCGTGATAGGCTTAGGATTGGGTCTTGTCCATCACATCATTCTCCTAATGATGTGATCCCGTTATCAATGACATCCAATGTCCATGGTCAGGAAACCGTGACCATCTGTTGATGAACGAGTCAGTAACTAGAGGCTTACCAGGGACACGTTGTGGTCTATGTATTCACACATGTATCGCTGTTTCCGTACAATACAATTCAAGCATGAACAACAGACAATTATCATGAACAAGGAAATATAATAATAATCCTTTTATTATTGCCTCTAGGGCATATTTCCAACGGTCTCCCACTTGCACTAGATTCGATAATCCAGTTACATTGTGATGAATCGAACACCCATAGAGTTCTGGTGTTGATCATGTTTTGCCCGCGGAAGAGGTTTAGTCAACGGATCTGCGGCATTCAGATCCGTATGCACTTTACAAATATCTATGTCTCCATCTTGAACATAATTCCTGATGGAGTTGAAACGGCGCTTGATGTGCTTGGTCTTCTTGTGAAACATGGGCTCCTTGGCAATGGCAATAGCTCCAGTGTTGCCACAGAAGAGAGTCATCGGGCTTGACGCGCTTGGTATGACTCCTAGGTCGGTGATGAACTCCTTCATCCAGACTCGTTCTTGCGCTGCTTCGCAAGCAGCTATGTACTCCGCTTCACATGTAGAATGCGCCACGATGATCTGCTTGCAACTGCACTAGCTGACTGGTCCACCATTCAAAATATACACGTATCCGGTTTGTGAGTTGGAGTCATCCAGATCTGTGTCGAAGCTAGCATCGACGTAACCCTTTACGACGAGCCCTTCCTCACCTCCATAAACGAGAAATATATCCTTAGTCCTCTTCAGGTACTTCAGGATGTTCTTGACCGCTGTCCAGTGTTCCATACCGGGATCACTTTGATACCTCCCTACAAAACTTATGGCAAGGTTCACATCAGGTCTGGTACACAGCATGGCATACATAATAGAACCTATGGCTAAGGCATAGGGGATGACACTCATCTTTTCTCTATCTTCTTCCGTGGTCGGGGACTGAGCCGTGCTCAATCTCATACCTTGCAAAACAGGCAAGAACCCCTTCTTGGACTGATCCATATTGAACTTCTTCAATATCTTGTCAAGGTATGTGCTTTGTGAAAGACCAATGAGGCGTCTTGATCTATCTCTTTAGATTTTGATGCCTAATATGTAAGCAGCTTCTCCAAGGTCCTTCATTGAAAAACTATTATTCAAGTAGGCCTTTATGCTCTACAAGAATTCTATATCATTTCCCATCAGCAATATGTCATCCACATATAATATGAGAAATGCTACAGAGCTCCCACTCACTTTCTTGTAGATACAGGCTTCTCCCCAAGTCTGTATAAAGCCAAATGCTTTGATCACATCATTAAAGCGAATATTCCAACTCCGAGATGCTTGCACCAGCCCGTAGATCGAGCGCTGGAGCTTGCATACCTTGTTAGCATTCTCTGGATCGACAAAACCTTCCGGCTGCATCATATACAGTTCTTCCTTGAGGAAGCCATTAAGGAATGATGTTTTGACGTCCATTTGCCATATCTCATAATCATAGAACGCGGCAATTGCTAACATGATTTGGACGGACTTTAGCATCGCTACAGGAGAGAAAGTCTCATCGTAGTCAATCCCTTGAACTTGTCGATAACCCTTAGCGACAAGCCGATCCTTATAGATGGTCACATTACCATCCGCGTCTGTCTTCTTCTTAAATATCCATTTCTTTTCTATGGAGTGCCGATCATCGTGCAAGTCCACCAAAGTCCATACTTTGTTTTCATACATGGATCCTATCTCGGATTTCATGGCTTCAAGCCATTTCTTGGAATCCGGGCCCGCCATCGCTTCTTCATAGTTCGAAGGTTCACCGTTGTCTAACAACATGATTTCCATGACAGGGTTGCCGTACCACTCTGGTGTGGAATGTGTCCTTGTGGACCTTCGAAGATTAGTAGTAACTTGATCTGTTTCTTCATGATCATCATCATTAACTTCCTCCCTTGTCGGTGCAGGCACCTCAGGAACAATTTCCTGCGCTGCGCTACTTTACAGTTCGGGAGGGGTGACTGTCACCTCATCAAGTTCGACTTTCCTCCCACTCACTTCTTTCGAGAGAAACTCTTTCTCTAGAAAGGATCCACTCTTGGCAACAAAGACCTTGCCTTCGGATCTGAGGTAGAAGGTGTACCCAATCGTTTCCTTTGGGTATCCTATGAAGACGCATTTTTCCGATTTGGGTTCGAGCTTCTCAGGTTGAAGTTTCTTGACATAAGCATCGCAACCCCAAACTTTCAGAAACGACAGCTTAGGTTTCTTGCCAAACCAAAGTTCATACGGTGCCGTCTCAACGGATTTCGACGAGCCCTATTTAAAGTGAATGCGACAGTCTCTAAAGCATAACCCCAAAAAGATAACGGTAAGTTGGTGAGAGACATCATAGATCGCACCATGTCCAACAGAGTACGATTTCGACGTTCGGACACACCATTACGCTGAGGTGTTCCGGGCGGTGTCAATTGTGAAACAATTCCACAGTTCCTTAGGTGCGTGCCAAATTCATGACTTAAATATTCACCCCACGATCTGATCGTAAGAACTTTATTTTTTTGTCACGTTGATTCTCAACCTCATTCTGAAATTCCTTGAACTTTTCAAAGGTCTCAGACTTGTGTTTCATTAAGAAGACATTACCCATATCTACTCAAGTCATCTGTGAGGGTGAGTACATAACGATAGCCTCCGCGAGCTTCAACACTCATTGGACCGCACACATCGGTATGTATGATTTCCAATAAGTCGGTCGCTCGCTCCATTGTTCCGGAGAACGGAGTCTTGGTCATCTTGCCCAAGAGGCATGGTTCGCACGTGTCAAATGATTCATAATCAAGAGACTCTAGAAGTCCATCTGGATGGAGCTTCTTCATACGTTTGACACCAATATGACCAAGGCGGCAATGCCACAAGTATGTGGGACTATCATTGTCAACTTTACATCTTTTGGCATTCACACTATGAATATGTGTATCATCACGTTTGAGATTCATCAAAAATAAACCATTGACCAGCGTGGCATGACCATAAAACATATCTCTCAAATAAATAGAACAACCATTATTCTCGGATTTAAATGAGTAGCCATCTCGCATCAAACGAGATCCAGATACAATGTTCATGCTCAAAGCTGGTACTAAATAACAATTATTAAGGTTTAAAACTAATCCAGAGGGTAGATGTAGAGGTAGCGTGCCGAAGGCGATCACATCAACCTTGGAACCATTCCCGACGCGCATCGTCACCTCGTCGTTCGCCAGTCTCCGCTTATTCTGCAGCTCCTGCTTTGAGTTACAAATGTGAGCAACTGCACCATTATCAAATACCCAGGAGCTACTACGAGCGCTGGTAAGGTACACATCAATAACATGTATATCACATATACCTTTGACATTGCCGGCCTTCTTGTCTGCTAAGTATTTGGGGCAGTTCCGCTTCCAATGACCCGTTCCCTTGCAATAAAAGCACTCAGTCTCAGGCTTGGTTCCATTCTTTGGCTTCTTCCCAGCAACTAGTTTACTTTGTCGTCCTTCTTGAAGTTCTTCTTACCCTTGCCCTTCTTGAACTTAGTGGTTTTATTCACCATCAACACTTGATGCTCTTTCTTGATCTCCACCTCCGCTGATTTCAGCATTGAATACACCTCGGGAATGGACTTCTCCATCCCTTGCATATTGAAGTTCAACACGAAGCTCTTGTAGCTA
This sequence comes from Secale cereale, assembly GCA_902687465.1. Lineage (NCBI taxonomy): Eukaryota > Viridiplantae > Streptophyta > Magnoliopsida > Poales > Poaceae > Secale > Secale cereale. Next base: position 345,510,899 of record LR738712.1, read on the forward strand.
GGTGGGAGCGACTGAAGGATTCTGTCAACGACCGCTTCGTCAGGGAGATTCATTCCCAACTGAGACAAGCGGTTGTGCAACCTAGAAAACTTGAGTATGTGCTTGCTGACAGAACTGTTTTCCTCCATCTTACAGCTGTAGAATGCGTTGGAGACATCATATCTCTCAACTCGGGCATGAGCCTGGAAAACCATTTTCAGCTCTTGGAACATCTCATATGCTCCATGGTGCTCGAAACGCTTTTGGAGCCCCGATTCTAAGCTATAGAGCATGTCGCACTTAACCAGGGAGTAATCATCACAACGCGACTGCCAAGCATTCATAACATCTTGGTTTGCCGGGCGGGAGCGTCACCTAGCGGTGCTTCTAGGACATAAGTTTTCTTGGCAGCTATGAGGATGATCCTCGGGTTACGGACCCAGTTCGTATAGTTGCTACCATCGTCTTTCAGCTTGGATTTCTCTAGGAACGCGTTGAAGTTGAGGGTAACATGAGCGTGGGCCATTTGATCTACAAGACATATTGTAAAGAATTTAGACTAAGTTCATGACAATTAAGTTCATCTAATCAAATTTAATGAACTCCCACTCAGATTGACATCTCTCTAGTCATCTAAGTGATACATGATCCGAATCGACTAGCCCGTGTCCGATCATCACGTGAGACGGACTAGTCATCAACGGTGAACATCTTCATGTTGATCGTATCTTCTATACGACTCATGTTCGACCTTTCGGTCTTCCGTGTTCCGAGGCCATGTCCGTACATGCTAGGCTTGTCAAGTGAACCCTAAGTGTATTGCTTGTGTAAATCTGGCTTACACCCGTTGTATGCGAATGTTAGAGCCTATCACACCCGATCATCACGTGGTGCTTCGGAACAACGATCCTTAGCAACGGTGCACAGTTAGGGGACACACAATTCACTACTAGAAAAAAGCTTATTAGTGGCGCACCACTTTTGGGTATTAGTGGCGCACCTCTGGTGCGCCACTATTACCACGCCACTAGTAATGGGTATTAGTGGCGCACCAGAGGTGCGCCATTACTAATCCAGATATCAGTGGCGCACCACCTGGTGCGCCACTACTAAGTATAAGGGTGCGCCACTGATATTTTTTCAAATTTTTTTTTCAATTTTTTTTTCAATTTTTTTTTCAGAATTGCTACAGGTGCGCCACTGATATTGCTACAGGTGCGCCACTAGTAACAATTTTATTTTTCAAATTTTTTTCCAGAATTTTTTTTTTCAAAATTTTTTTCCTTAATCTCGGGTCACTATGGCTTAATCTCGGGTCAAATCGCACTCCGTGGTCAAACTTCCCAGAAGGTCACCCATCCTACACTACTCCAGCCCAAGCACGCTTAACTTCTGAGTTCTATCCAACCCCAGCACCAGCTCACTTAGCAGGCACTTGTTGATATATCTATCATATCAATCCTATTAAACCTTGTTAATGTCTGGGAGTTTGTTCATGTTCATGAGTGTGATAAAATTTTGAAAAAATATTTCAAACTTCCCGGTCATTTTACATATCATATTTTTCAAAAAAACTATTTTTTTTCAAAAAAACATTTTTTCAAAATAAACATTTTAAAAAAAAACCATTTTTTTCCAAAAAAAAATATTAGTGGCGCACCACACCCACGGTGCGCCACTACTATTTTTTTGAATTTTTTCAAAAAATATTTATTCCAAAAAAAATAGTTTTTCAAAAAAAAAACTATATTAGTGGCGCACCACACCCACGGTGCGCCACTACTATTTTTGAAATTTTTTTAATTTTTTTGAATTTTTTCAAAAAATATTTATTCCAAAAAAAAAACTATATTAGTGGCGCACCACACCCACGGTGCGCCACTACTATTTTTGAATTTTTTTGAATTTTTTTTCCTGTAGATCTTAAAAGCCCCGTAACTTTTTTTCTGTTAGGTTTTTGGGGATTTAGAAAATGTTTAACGGGGTTCCCCTAGTTAAATTCGGATGTAACTTTTCGAGTAGATGCTTTTTCATATAAAAAACTTTTTCATCGGAGTTCGTATGCAAAAGTTATGCCCATTTTACAAATTCTCGAGAGATTTTGCAAAAAAAGTCGAAATTCATGTTTGTAAATTTTGCTAAAAACTAGACCACAAATCACATTGGAATCTTATTTTTTTTATTTTTTTGACATTTCTATCATTTTCTTTTATTTTTTTTTAA
>LR738712.1:345514923-345575440 GCA_902687465.1 Secale cereale
TGCCCTCTCTCCCCCCACTATATATAGGGGGCCAGGGGGGCGCCGGCCCTAGGAGATCCAATCTCCTAGGAGGGGCGGGGGCCAAGGGGGTGGCTTGCCCCCCAAGCCTAAGGGGGGCGCCCCACCCCTAGGGTTTCAACCCTAGGCGCATGGGGGGGGCCCATGGGGGGTGCGCTAGCCCACTAGGGGCTGGCCCCCTCCCCCTAAGGCCCACGAGGCCCTCCGGGGCCCCACCCGGTGGACCCCCGGGACCCTTCCGGTGGTCCCGGTACACTACCGGTGACCCCCGGAACTCTCCCGATGGCCGAAACTGGACTTCCTATATATCATTCTTTACCTTCGGACCATTCCAGAACTCCTCGTGACGTCCGGGATCTCATGCGGGACTCCGAACAACATTCGGGTTACCGTGTGCATATATCTCTACAATCCTAGCGTCACCGAACCTTAAGTGTGTAGACCCTACGGGTTCGGGAGACACGCAGACATGACTGAGACGACTCTCCGGTCAATAACCAACAGCGGGATCTGGATACCCATGTTGGTTCATACGTGTTCCTCGATGATCTCATTGGATGAACCACGATGTCAATGATTCACTTAATCCCATATGTTATCCCCTTTGTCTATCGGTATGGTACTTGCCCGAGATTCGATCGTCGGTATACTAATACCTTGTTCAATCTCCTCATGGCAAGTCTCTTTACTTGTTCCATAATCCATCATCCCATGACTAAATCCTTAGTCACATTGAGCTCATTATGATGATGTCTTACCGAGTGGGCCCAGAGATACCTCTCCGTCATACGGAGTGACAAATCCCAGTCTCGGTTCGTGCCAACCCAACAGACACTTTCGGAGATACCCGTTGCGTACCTTTATAGCCACCCAATTACGTTGTGACGTTTGGCATACCCAAAGTATTCCTACGGTATTCCGGAGTTGCACAACCTCATGGTCTAAGGAACAGATACTTGACACTGGAAAAGCTTAAGCATTACGAACTACACGATCTCGTGATAGGCTTAGGATTGGGTCTTGTCCATCACATCATTCTCCTAATGATGTGATCCCGTTATCAATGACATCCAATGTCCATGGTCAGGAAACCGTGACCATCTGTTGATCAACGAGCCAGTAACTAGAGGCTTACCAGGGACACATTGTGGTCTACGTATTCACACATGTATCGCTGTTTCCGTACAATACAATTCAAGCTTGAACAACAGACAATTATCATGAACAAGGAAATATAATAATAATCCTTTTATTATTGCCTCTAAGGCATAGTTCCAACAGGAGTATATATAGTTCTAGTGCAAGTGGGGGCAAAGGGAAAGGGATACATGGGCCTCTGGCCCGGTTAGGCACGCGCAGGTGCCGGACGTCCGGGTTGGCGGCCGGATGTCCGGGCTGGCTCGGTCCAGCTTCTATGAAGGAGGGTCCGGATTTCCGGGCCGAAGGCCAGATGTCCGGGATTTGGCAAAGCGCCGGATGTCCGGCGTTTGGCCCGGATGTCCGACTGCTGTAGCTTGCATAGCTCCGTCTTCTTCCGTCGTCTCTTCCAAGCTTCCCTCGCGGATGGTGTAGTTGTTCCTTGGCGCTTGCACTCCTCGTCGTCGTCCGTGAAGCTCCGACAATACCTATGCAAGCACACGAGTGGAGTGTCAAGTAGTATACCATCCTCGAAGGGGTCAAGTGAACACGTGTAAAGGAGATGATTCACCTTTATGTATGAGAAGTAGAGGTCGCACATGTCACTTGCCAAACGGACTCTTGACATGGTGATGTCCTTAGGATGCTCCGCATCAAGCGTGCTTCTGGCATCGTCAGTAACCCCTGGAGATTGGTTTAGCGATTGCTAAGGCGCAACGTCGTGCATGTTTGTAGTCGGATCGTCAAAGTCGTCTCCACCAAATCGATAGTTACCATCTCATCGAAAGATCGGGACACCCTCGCCTCTATCAGTGGGAGAAAGGAGAAGACAATACTAAATGTACCTTGACCGAACTTGATAATGGATCAATGATCACTCAATAATGTAACCCGAAAATAGCACTATTGGTACCAAGTCTTGTCGATTCTCACACCTACACAAGTAAAGCTTTTAGAGGAGCTTTGGTTAGTATGGTGGCAAAATTCAATGCAAAAAGTGAGTAAGATTAAATGATGTTGAAAATGATTCACACTTGGCTCATGCAACAAGTAGATCACAAACAAAAGGAAGCACACGGAACACACGCACAGATAGATAAATATGGTTGTGCAACCAAAAGGGAGTGAAAATGTGGAATCCACGGAAAATGCTCGTGTTGCACAACGCTAGAGAGACGCTAACCGATTGCTTAATAGGCAGATACGCACTTGTGCATGACCTATAAGAGCAATGTAACGACTTCCTATCACAAGTATGCTATGAGTGTATGATGTGCCGTTGCTTTTATCACAAGGTGAAATATTGCTATCTCATATGATCTCTTTGGATGCAAGGCGTTTGATGCTATTTATGCTTTTGCTGATAAGCTTTGGATGGCTCTTTTGCTTAAAAGCTTTTGAGCTCTTTCTTTGGCCACTTATGCATGCTTCTCGGATCAAGATAGCTATTGTGTATGCGGAACACTCTTGTGTCACACGGAGATATGATGATGTAGTATGCAATGTCTATGACTATCACTAATGTGCACAAGTGTCGTGGCCCGACAATACTCAAATGGCTAGTCTCGGTAGGAAAGCTACGCAAAATGGTCGATGAGGGTCTATCAATGCAATTACAAGGTAGTAAGCGAAGTGTTGTCGATGTTACCGTCCTTGTCGAGGTTGAGAGGTGGTCTTATCGATGTCGTTCCGCTCCGAGATAGCCAAAACACAAACATAAACGGAGAAAACCACAACTCAAATGATCCAAGACACAAAAAGGTAATACCGTAGTGATGTTGGTTAGGCGATGGTGTTGGGGGGGTGGATATGTCGTGGGTATGGCCGAAGGGGGGTCTAGGGTAGTTGCGGTGGCGGAAACGGTGTCGCGAAAAACTGCCGAATGCAGTTTCGTCAGACGAAGCCGGATCATCCGGACGTTCGGCCGGATGATCCGGGCGTTGGCCGGATGATCCGGGTGATCAGCCGGATGATCCAGGGGGGGGGGGCGGTCAAACCGGTCGGGATGAGCTAGAAAACAAGGTGTGGGGCTCCAAATTCATGATCAACCAAGGCTCATGATACCATAGATGATGTAGGGTGGAACCCTACGTGGCCGATCTTTCACGAAAAGGAGGGATCCCGAGGAAGAACACGAGGGGCACGAGGGAAAACACAAGAGAGACAAGAGGGAAAACACTCAAATCAACCAACTTAGGTCACACAAATGCTAGATCCAGGTACACAAAGTGTGATAGACGATAGGCGATCAACTAAGGACGATACAAGTAGTGGTAATCATCTCCGTCAGGAGGTCTTGATGTTCTTCTCTGTATAGGAGGTCTTGAATCTGGTGGATCTTCTCCGAAGAGGCCGCGGTCTCGTAGGACAGGAACCACTAAGATTTTGGTATGAGCTAACACACAGCTAACCCTATATAGCTTAGGAAGAGTGCTATATATAGTCTAGGATGGGCGAAGGGGTACATGGGCCTTTGTCCAACATCATGCACGCAGGCACTATCCGGATGATCCGGACGTTTGTCCAGATGATCCGGACTTCGGGGGTCCGGATGATCCGGGGCGGCGTCCGGATGATCCGGACGTGGCTGAACTGCCGCGGGTGGTCCGGATATCCAGGACTTGGTCTGGACATTCGGGTTCGTCCGGATGATCTGGGCCGGGGTCCGTATGATCTGGCTCCAGCTTGAGCTCTCGGGTGTCCTCGAGCACATTTGCCGAATCGTCCGGACGTTTGTCCGAATCATCCGGGCCTCGGTCGGATCGTCTGGGACATCGTCCGGATCGTCCGGGCTGGCTGAGTTTCGGCCGATTTTCTCCACCATCTTCCTCCGTCGATAATTCTTGTTCCTTGGCTTATCCATGGTTGCTCCCGAGGTGCCTGAGTATGCAAAGAGTCTCTGATGAGGGTAGCAGACATGTCTCATGTGAATCAAAGTGACGTAGAGAGAGGAGCGAAGTCACCTCGGTCTCGAGAGCTCGTGCTCGAGCACGTGTCATGGGTCCGCTTGGCACTTGGTGAGACGATGGTAGGTCCATGGGGATGACCTTGGGATGCTCCGCATCAAGAGGTGTTCTTGTGCTTGGGTGAGCTTGCGGTGTGTAGCCTACTGACCGATCAACTCAAGATGAGATGATCCCAGTGGTGGTGGCTATCCCTATTTATAGTGGCTCGGGTCCTCTTCCCAAATATTGAGCGAGAAGGGATCCCACAATGGCCAAATTTGAAGGGGACAGCTAGTACAAGCAATCCTAACAAAAGGTGGTCTTCGCGTGCCAAAGGCTCTGGTGGTGATGCCGTCGTGGGCTCCATGGTGACCTCCGTTCTGTTGTCTTGCTGGTCTTGGTCTTGTTGCACCTATATGGAAACCTTTGCCTGACGCCTCGGGATTCTTTGTCTGCACTTGATTCTTCAGCACCAAAGAGGAAACTGGCCCTCTGCTCCCACTGGCGCCTGCCTGGCCTTGGTCGTCACTACTCACGTCACGAGGACCTTGCGAGGTGTCCCTCGCCTCGACATCTCCCATCCTCATGAGCCGGCCTAGTGAGGCCGCCCCAGGGGATGTCTTGCGTCATCCACCTCACGAGGCTTGGCCCCTCGCGAGGGTCTTGAGTGGTTGCCGAAGATGATGGGCCATACCATGCGCCTGGTAAGCCACACCTTGGGCCGCAGGCAGGCAAGTCTGGGTACCCCTATTCCCAGAACGCCGACAGTAGCCCCCGGGCTCAAGGTGCGCTCGGGCTAGGCTTCGCGGTGAAGCCAAGGGTCAAGTGCAGAGCGCCGGGGGCCCCAAAAGCCTACGGCCTTGACTAACGCGTGGCGATTGGCGAGACATGGGCGTCTGCGCTACCACGCTGCCTCGGCAAGTGCACGGCTGACAAAAGGCAAGTGTATGCCGCTGTGCGTTCTTTGCTAGCCCTTGCCTTGCTCTAGATCCCCTTTCTTGTTTCTCTCCTCTGCAAGGCTCTAGATCTTCACCGCCTTCCTTCCAAGCTCGTACTGATGGCGTCTGGCAAGTCGAAGGCCATCGCTCCTCCCGCCTAGTACGAGCCGGCTTTGAGGGCGCCCACCGTGTCGGAGACGAACCATACCGCCTTGCTCCTGATGACCGCGGAGGACACCAATGAGAAGGGGAAACCGTTGTCCAAGCCGCCTCCGCCGTGCCGGAGGACCCCAAAAGTACCTTCTATCCCTTATTTATGAGCAGTATTGTTGCGGGGCTCATCCCGCCTTTCTCTGACTTCTTTTTCGCCGTCCTTAGCCTATAAGCTTCATGCCCTTCATCTTCATCCCAACTCCGTCCTTCTTCTGTCTATCTTCGCCTTCTACTGCGAGGCATTCGCAGGGGTGATGCCGTCCGTGGCGCTGCTTCGCCACTTCTTTTACCTCCGGATCAAAGAGGGCCATTGCTCGGGGTGCGCCCACCTTGTTGCGGCCAACGGGACCAATGCAATCTCGAGAGCCGGGAAGAAGGCCGAGAACTTTAGGAACAAGTGGGTCTTCATGGACGCCAAGTGCTCCCATCCTCGGCTGGTGCTCCCGGCCACGGCGCCCGAGTCGAGCGATAGGTGGCTCAGCGCGAAGCTCACCGATCCTCGGGCAGAGAAGGTGTTGGAAAAGATGACTGCGGACCTGAAGCCTGATGACCCTGAGGCGGCAAAGCTGATGGGGGCCATGATCGTCAAGGAATTCTTGACATGCCTTGTGGCTCCACTTCAGGCTCGCTCGTGCCCCTTGTGGACGCTTGGGGACGAGACGGAAAACCTCTGGCTGCGCTATGATGCCCTGTCCGCTGAGCAGCTTGGTGCAACTCTCCGTCTCCTGGTCGGGGTCGACCTGGGATATCCACCTGCTTCCCATGTCCCCTAGTACCGCCGCCAGGACGGGGCGACGGCGGCGGCCTCCATGCCCACCTTTGACGCGCACGGGCTCGTGCCTCCGGCGCGCCCTGAAGCTCAAGTGGAAGCCGCACCGGTGGAGGTGTCTTTGGGCGACTCCAGCGAGGAAGACAACTCGGAGGCAATCGTGGAGGGGACTGGAGAGTCCTCCCCTCCACGTAAGGCGGACCTCCTTCGCACCTTGCCTGACAACGACGACAACGACGACCACCCGGTGGAGGAGGTGCCGCCCCCGGCTGGAGCTGTCGCGAGGTCCAAGCACACCCCCTCGAAAAAGCCGCCAGCTGGGGTCCCGACGAAGAGTCGGTCGACGCTGATCCCCCGAGGTAGCGCCTCAGCCTGGCACCGCCATACGCGACTGATGTGCCCGCAGCTACGGCCCCGCCTCTCTTGGGGGCCCACGTTCCCGCGGCGCAGGCTGCGGGGCCCTTGGGCTCCATGGTTCTGAAGAGGCCTCGGAGTTTTGTCGCCGTGGACCAGTAAGTACCTTGGCCTGGATTTGTTTTCGTTCTCAATTCTGTTGTTGATTCACAACATCTTGCCCTATGTTGCTAGGTCAGCATCGTCGACAAAGAATATGAAGGGAGAGGCGATCGCACCGGAGGTCCAGCGGCCTGGCTAGGCCTCGTCCCACCTGGCTCAGACAGGTGGTGGAGGAGCCTCCGCCTCTGCTGCACGGTTGCCACCGCAAGGCCCAGGGGACCTACCTCAGGTGGGGGTCGCAACCTTGGTCGAGCAGGCTTCGGGGGGCCCCGCCTTCGACTCTGCTGCCGGTGTTGTCAGGGCTCAGGAAGTCTTGGCTGCGCCACAGTCCTCTACTGTGATCATGCCGCCAGCTCGCGGCCTCTGGCATTGCCCGACGCCCTGAAGGAGGCCTTTTCTGCATTGATGCAACTCCAAGATGACCTTCAAGGTGCTGATCGTCGCCTGGTGGCTGGGCGCCTAGAGCAGGTTTCCGACTGGCTGAGTTCCAGCACGTCTGTCCGGGAGGTGCTAAGCCAGGTCGTGGCGGCCTCCGATGAGGACAAGCAGGCCGCCGACCAGGCCGCAGCTGTTCGCGAGGTGGCACTCATGGACGCTCGGACTGCCCAGGAGCGCCGCCAGTCGGTGGAGACCGAGCCGCGGGACTTGCATGGCAAGTGCAAGGCGGACGAGGAGACGATGAAGGCCCGAGAAGATGTCGTAGCCAGTCGCGACGCCGAGTTGGAGCAGCTGGCGAAGGAGCTGTCTGCGGAGCGCAGTCGCCTGGAGGAGCTGAAGTGGGCGACGGAAGCACATGAAGCCCAGCTGGAAACCAAAGTGAAGGTTCTGGCCGAGGATCGTGCGGACTTCAAGTCCCTCGAGGAGAGGTCCCACCAGGCGCTGACGACGCTCTATGAGAAAGGCTTGGAGAAACCGCTGGCGATGGATGATGAAGGCCCCGCCCAACTGCTTCCTTATCTTGTCTTGGTGCTTGAGGATGTCGTCCGCGAAATCAGTCCCCTGGTGGAGGAGGAAGCTCGCGTGCTTTATTCTTCCGCCTTGACGTGCGTCCATAGCCACCTTCACCTTCGCGACCCCTACGCCGACCTCGGGGTACTGCTCGAGCCCGTGGAGGCGGAGCACTGCGAGGCCGCCGCTGAAGCCATGAAGGACCATGTGGAGGCCTTGATGAAGAAGTTCATCATCGTCAACTCTCCTCCTCCAGCCGATGGCGCCATCGATCCTGCGGCCAATGATGTAGGGTGGAACCCTAATCAGCGGATCTTTCACATTTTGGAGAGTGTCCCACGATGAACACGGAGAACACAAGGAGGAAGACGGGGAAAACACAAGAGGAAACACTCAAATCAACAAGAAGATAATCACACAAGCGCTAGATCCACGATAAATAGTGCGATACATGATCCATAGTCAACGACGGTGGTACAAGGGTAGTCTTCTCCGTGAGGAGGTCTTGATTATCCCGTAGGATCTTCCCCGATGTGGAGGCCTTGAATCCGTAGTGGATCTTCTCTGTAGAGGCGCACGGTCTCGTGGGAGAGAATCCACACAAGTCTGAGAAATGAGCTATCCAACAGCTAACCCTAAACGGAATGGGGAAAGGAGTATATATAGTGTACGGAGTGAATGGGTACACGGGCCTCGGCCCAAGTGTTGCACGCAGGCATATCAGGGGCCGGACGTCCGGGCGACGGGCCGGATGTCCGGGGCTTCGCCGGGCGCCGGATGTCCGGGGCGAGGGGCCGGATGTCCGGGCTGGAGGGGTTGAGCCACGGGTGTCTTCTGGACGTTGGTGCCGGATTTCCGGGCCTGAGGCCGGATGTCCGGGCCATGCCTGGCCGGATGTCCGGGCCATGCCTGGCCGGATGTCCGGGCCCTGGCCGGATGTCCGAGCCCTATAGCTCCTGTGGCTGGTGGCTTTCTGTAGCTGCTCGTCCAGCGGCCGGATGTCCGGGCCAGGGGGCCGGATGTCCGGGGCCTGGAGCTTCCTTCTGCCCTTCTTGATGCATCACCTCGTCCGTGAACTTGGGGACTTGTCCATCTTCACGTCCTTCTCCAATGTGGTCTTCCTCACACCTGAGCACACAAAGCACATCCGTCTGAGGTAGCAGCCATGTCTCGCAAGATTCGTATGGAAGTAGGGTTAGGAGCGACGTCACCTCGGTCTCAAGAGCTCTTGCCCGGGCTCGAGTCATTGGTCCTTTGGGCACTTGATGAGGCGATGAAGCGTCCATGGGGATGACCTCGGGATGCTCCGCATCATCTCCCCTCCCTTGGGAAAGATCCGACCTCGGATCGAAATCTTCATCACCATGGAAAGGAGATAGATCCTTGAAGGGTCCGTCGGCGCGATGTAGTAGTTTGGACTTGCGCTCTTGTGGGAAACGGTCCTTGCGAAGGTGGAGCCAAACAAGATCTCCCGGTTGGAACACCATTGGTGCCTTGTTGACGTTGAGCTTGGTGGTGAGGCGATGTACTTGTCGCTCGATTGTTGCCCTTGTATCTTCGTGCACCTTCTTGAGATAGCTTGCCCGTGCACTTGCGTCCATGTTCGTGCGCTCTTGAAGAGGTAGAGGTAGCATGTCCAATGGGGACAATGGGCTGAAACCGTAGACGAATGTCTTGTCGCGTCCAAAGTGTCCCATGAGTCCTCCTTCATGAGATTCCTGCAAAAAGAGCAAACGAAGCGAAGACTCGGGAATGCAAAGTTTGTTATCTCTCATAAGATATCCATCCTTGATGTAGTAACGTTCCCAAGAAGTGAGATTCAAGCACTTAGCATAAGGATTTGCAAACAAAGGATCATGCTCATATAAATCTTTTAGGTGCTCAAAGCCAATCACATTCAACTCAAGTTGGGTAACAAGTAAGCATTTGCGTAACAAGCATGCATTTGCGTGAAAACTTCCATGTTTCGTAGGCAAGAGAATAACCGGAGCGGCACAAGTGCTTAAGCTGTCACGTACATGACCTTTGTCGATGAGTTTGGGCACTTGCCGTTGTATCTCTTTGGTTGCCTCGTGGTTGACACGGTAGAGAGCCTTGTAGGGAAATGGTGCGCCGGGTATGAGGTCGATGCGGTGTTCTATTCCGCAAAGTGGAGGTAGACCCGGAGGTAGCTCATCGGGAAAAACATCCAAGAATTCCTGTAACAATTTAGACAACACTAAAGGTAGAGGTGGTGAAGTGTTAGTAGGTTTGGCTTCCCTTTTGCAAAGCACAAGGTGAAAGACACTCGATGGGTTCTCACACACTTCTCTCATCTCACTTTTGGTGGCAAATAGCACTAGTTGCTTCTTGTCGCTCATCGTGGAGTCGCTCATATTTGGCTTGTGGCTCTCACTCTCCTTTTGGTGGCTCACTCTCTCACCATTCTCTCCACGATGGTTGGTAGGTAAAAGCTTGTCGACGGCTACTTGACTTGGAGTCATTGGTCGGAGTACGAATTCCTTGCCCTTCATCTTGAAATGATAGTGATTTGTCCGTCCATTGTGTGTGACTCCACGATCATATTGCCATGGACGTCCAAGAATAAGGTGGCACACGGACATGGGTATTACATCACATTCAAGAGTGTCCTCGTAGGCGCCAATCTTGAAAGAGACTTGCACGGTGTGCTCGACTCGAAGAATTCCGGCGTCGTTGAGCCACTGGACCTTGTAGGGTTGAGGATGCTTCGTCTTGACCAAATAAAGCTTGTCGCATAGCTCTTCGCTTGCCAAGTTGTGACAACTTCCTCCGTCGATAATGATGTTGACGGAACGTCCGTTGATGCCAACCTTTGTGTGGAAGATATGGCATCGTGTGTCTTCGACTTGGCGATGTTTGAGGTTCAAGACCTTGGATATTACTAGAGATGGACTTGGATCGTTGTCACAAAACACTTGATGGTCTTCATCTTTGTTGAGACGCCTGTGCATGACCACGTGGTCGATGGCTTCCACTTCGTCGTCGCTCATCGAGTCATATGTGCCGTCATCGTTGAAGATCATGGTTCTTTTGTTGGTGCACTCGAATGACTTGTGACCGCGGCCACCACATGTGAAACATTTGATGGAGCTCGTCTTGGGGTTGTCTTCGTTTGGAGTTGTAGATGATGAAGCTCTAGGCTTGAAGTTGTTGGTAGAAGGTGGATGACTCGATGTAGTCGCATTCTTGTAGCTTGGCTTGTCGCCTAAGTTTGTAGATGGTTTGGTAGAGGTAGGAGGAGTAGCCGAAGTCGTTGAAGCTTGGTCGTAGGAGCCGAAGTTCTTGGAGTTGAACTTGGAGTACTTGTAGTCCTCTTGAACTTGTCGCTCCGCTTTGGTTGCTTGATGCACGAGCTCGAGGAGATTGTTGTATGGTTGGAAGTCCGCAATCTTCTTGATAGGATAGTTGAGTCCATTCAAGAATCTCGCCATAGTTTGCTCTTCATCTTCCGTGATGTTTGCTCATATCATAGCAATCTCCATCTCCTTGTAGTACTCTTCAACGGACTTGGTACCTTGCTTGAGGAGTTGTAGCTTCTTGAACAAGTCACGATTGTAGTGGGTAGGCACAAAGCGCGCTCTCATGACTTCCTTCATTTGAGCCCAAGTGGTGATAGGAGGTTCTCCTTTGGCTTCTCTTCTCTCTATAATTTGCTCCCACCAAATGAGAACATAGTCTTGGAACTCAAGGGATGCCATTGCGATCTTCTTCTCTTTATCGAAGTTGTGAAGGCGAAAGATCTTGTCAACCTTCAATGCCCATGAGAGATAGTCTTCGGGATCAATGCTTCCGGAGAACTTTGGCATGGTGAACTTGAGCTTGCCATAGCGATGCTCATCTTTGTTTCCTTGCCTATTGGGAGGGCGATCTCGATTTTGGCGGTTTGCCATATCTTGTTGCTCTTGTGGATGTAGATGTTCTTGTTGGGGTTGTTGCTCTTGCCGCGCTTGAGGAGGAGCTTCTTCTTGCATTCTTGGTTGATGTCGCCTCTCTTGTAACTCATCGCGAAGGAAATCCTCTTCTTGACGAGTGTGTCGAGTGTGGGCTGCCACATTGCGATGTGCATCTTGTAAAGCACGTTGCGCCTCCATAGCTTGAGCTTCTCGACGTTGTTGTGCTTGGCGGTTAGCCTCGGCGTCTTGTTCTTCTTGATATTGACGTGCTCGCTCTTGTTGTTGTTGGCGTAGTCATTGCCGTTCTTGTGCTTGCTCAAGTGTAGCTTGGTTTTGACGACGTCGGCTTTCTTGCTCGTCGAATAGCTCTTGTGAACTCTTGTCATGTAGAGGATGCCGGTGGTCATGTCGAGGTTGACGTGCGGCTTGACGAAGAGTGTTGGACGTAGGTGTACTTGAGTCTTGCGTGGAGTCGGAGTGTCGACTTGAGCGGCTTCGTCTTTGAGAAGATGTTGAGGAAGAATGTCGGTTGATTATCAATGTCCGGAGCTCGTTGTATTGGGTAGTCATGTTGGTGTTGATGGTGTCGAATTGTTCTTTTGTCCTTGCTTCAAATTGGCGCGCGTCCTCGGCGACTTGACCAATGTATTCACGCATAGCTTCACTCTCTTGATGTAGAGCTCGTTGGACACCGAAAAGATGTAGTTTGGTGACGTAGTTGTTCGCTTCTTGAGGATCGTCGATGATCGGGTTGGAAGATGTACTTGGCCTATCCATCATCACAAGCAAGTATGTGAGTGGGAGAAAGGAGAAGACAATATCAATGTACCTTAACCAAGGTTGAAAATGGATCAATGATCACTCAATAATGTAACCCGGAAATAGCACTATTGGTATCACTTCGTGTCGATTCTCACACCTACACAAGTAAAGCTTTGAGAGGAGCTTGGTTAGGATGTGGCACAAATTCAATGCAATCGTCAAAATGACTCAATGATGTTGAAAATGGTTCCCAATTTGCTCATGCAACATGTAGATCACTAGCAAAGTGTAGCACACGGAACACACGCACGGATAGATAAATGTGGTTGTGCAACCAAGGGTGAGCGAAAATGTGGAAATCCATGGAAAATGCTCGTGTTGCACAACACTAGAGAGACGCTAACCGATTGCTTAATAGGCGGATACGCACTTGTGCACGACCTATAAGAGGCAAAACGTAACGACTATCTATCACAAGTATGCTATGAGTGTATGATGTGCCGATGCTTGAGCACAAGATGAAGTTGCTATGATGTATGATCTCTTTTGATGCAAGGCGTATGATTCTATTATCTTTTGCTTTGGTTGGCTCGTTTGCTTAGAAGCTTGTGAGCTCTTTCTTTGGGTACTTATGCATGCTTTGCGGATCGAGGTAGCTATTGTGTATGCGGGACACTCTTGTGTCACACGGAGATATGCAAATACCAAGATGATGTGGTGTTACTCACAATGATGTAGTATGCAATATCTATGACTATCACTAATGTGCACAAGTGTCGTGGCCCGGCAATACTCAAATGGCTAGTCTCAATGGGAAAGCTACGCAAAGATGGTTCATAGGGTGACAATGCAATTGCAAGGTAGAATGAGCGAAGTGTCGTCGATGTTACCGTCCTTGCCGAAGTTGAGCGGTGGTGTTGTAGAAGTCTTGCCGTTCCAAGGTAGCCTAAACATCCAAGGAAACGGTGAAACCACAACTCAAGTATCCAAGGCAAATGGAGACAAACTTTTCAAACTCGGAGCGGGTAAGCGATGGTGGTTGCGGAAGTGGTGGTGGTATGCGGAAGGATGGGTGGGTTACCGAACGAAAATGGCGGTGGAGGAGTGCAAGGTGTGGTGTGGTGGTGGAAAAGTGGCTGCGGGAGGCCGGATGTCCGGGACAGGGGCCGGATGTCCGGGCCGGGCCGGATGTCCGGGGCACGGGCCGGATGTCCGGGGTGCCCGAGGCCAGGAAGAACTCCTTGCAATCGGTGATTTTGGGGCCAAAATTCGTCTGATTTTGCGGATGAAAATTGGGGAAAAGTGGAGGAAAAGCTAGATCCACACGTGGCACAGCAAATCCATGGAACAAAGTCAACAAAATCTTGCCAAATCAACAGATCACAAAAAAAAATTTGGGGCTCTTTTTGTGGGGAATTTTTCGAAATTGGGAAGAACACAACAAAAACAAGTTAGAAGACAGGGTATGGGGCTCCAAAATCGTGATCAACCTTGCTCTTGATACCAAGATGATGTAGGGTGGAACCCTAATCAGCGGATCTTTCACGTTTTGGAGAGTGTCCCACGATAAACACGGAGAACACAAGGAGGAAGACGGGGAAAACACAAGAGGAAACACTCAAATCAACACGAAGATAATCACACAAGCGCTAGATCCACGATACATAGTGCGATACATGATCCATAGTCAACGACGGTGGTACAAGGGTAGTCTTCTCCGTGAGGAGGTCTTGATTATCCCGTAGGATCTTCCCCGATGTGGAGGCCTTGAATTCGTAGTGGATCTTCTCCGTAGAGGCGCACGGTCTCGTGGGAGAGAATCCACACAAGTCTGAGAAATGAGCTATCCAAGAGCTAACCCTAAACGGAATGGGGAAAGGAGTATATATAGTGTACGGAGCGAATGGATACACGGGCCTCAGCCCAAGTGTTGCGCGCAGGCATATCAGGGGCCGGACGTCCGGGCGACGGGCCGGATGTCCGGGGCTTCGCCGGGCGCCGGATGTCCGAGGCGAGGGGCCGGATGTCCGGGCTGGAGGGGTTGAGCCACGGGTGTCTTCTGGACGTTGGTGCCGGATTTCCGGGCCATGCCTGGCCGGATGTCCGGGCCCTGGCCGGATGTCCGGGCCCTGTAGCTCCTGTGGCTGGTGGCTTTCTGTAGCTGCTCGTCCAGGGGCCGGATGTCCGGGCCAGGGGGCCGGATGTCCGGGGCCTGGAGCTTCCTTCTGCCCTTCTTGATGCATCACCTCGTCCGTGAACTTGGGGACTTGTCCATCTTCACGTCCTTCTCCAATGTGGTCTTCCTCACACCTGAGCACACAAAGCACATCCGTCTGAGGTAGCAGCCATGTCTCGCAAGATTCGTATGGAAGTAGGGTTAGGAGCGACGTCACCTCGGTCTCGAGAGCTCTTGCCCGGGCTCGAGTCATTGGTCCTTTGGGCACTTGATGAGGCGATGAAGGGTCCATGGGGATGACCTCGGGATGCTCCGCATCAGCCAAGACCGAGTCCTCAGGGTGCGGTGATGCCGCTGGTGAGGAGGCGCTTCCTGGCGGCAGCGCCCTGGGCCGAGGGAAGGGCTTGCTGGTGAGTGCCCGTGCTCCTCCTTATGTTCGTTCCCTGCGATATGTATGAGCCTTGTGGAGGCATTAAAACTTCTGTTTGATGTTTGAAGAACAATTTGGCTTGTAATACTTGCTAGATATTCATGCTTCACTTCCTATTTGTCGTTCTACGTTGGCAGCGCCCGGCCCCGCACATACCTCAGCCGCCACTGGCTTGTCCAGATCACTGGGCCAAGGCCAGGGAGTGAGGGGCTAGGTGGCAGTTAGGATCTTGAGTCACCATGCTTAGGAGTCCCCCTTGACGTGCAAACGGTCCCTAGGTAGGAAGCTCTAGGCAGGGCTTTGGTGTTCTGCGTTGGCAGGGCCCGGCCTCGTGTGTACCTCAGCCGCCGCTGGCCCTGACCAGAAATCAGGACAAGACCAGGGAGTGAGGGGCTACGGGACCAGTTAGGCCCCTGGGTCGCGATGCCCAAGGGCCCCCTTGACGTACGAACATCCCTGAGGGAAGGGAATGCTAGACTCAGGCCTTGATGTTCTGCATCGGCAGGGCCCGGCCCCACGCGTACCTCAGCCGTGGCTGGCCTTGACCCGAAACTAGGACAAGACGAGGGAGTGAGGGGCTACGGAACCAGTTAGGACCTTGGGTCGTGGTGCCCAAGGGTCCCCCTTGACGTATGAACAGACCTCATATCTGTCCTCACCGGGCTTGCGCCCGGGAGGGTTGCGCATCGACCAGGCCCTGGGGACCTCGTGGGGGCGTACTGTAGGTGTGACCTGAGCGTAGCCCCCGTGCCCAGCCCCCTCGCGCTACCCTCCCGAGGGGAGTGCAGTGCGGTGGGGCTGGGCACTAAGCCGAGGGGCTCGCTGAGGTTAATGCGGCCGTGAGGCCACCCCTAGTTGTTTATCACAAGCGCGGAGCATGGCGCTACCGTCCTTGCACAGGCATAGCCACTCTTCGACCGTGTCATCTGCCAGCGCGGAGCATGGTGCTTCCACTGGACTATGGGAGGGGACTCCCTACTGCGGAGAGCCCCCGGGCGTATACAAGCCCGCTCGAACATGTGGCTGGCACGGTGGGGCAAGACGAGGTGTATCTTGGCACCCGTGAGCCAGCGCAGGACTCACGAGGCCCTACCTCAAGGCGGGTTGCGCCTGGTCTTGAATGACAGCGCTAGAGGTGACCCTGCAAGATGGTCAGGCAACCTGCACAGAGTGAATCCCTCGAGACCGCCATATGAGAAGGTCGGACACCAATGACCCCAGGAGATGACGTGAATCGGGCCGGCCCGCCAAACAGAGCTTAGCCGTTGGATTTGTCGACGCTGCAGGGACGGGCCCGAGCACAGACGTCATGCCTAGTTTCCTCATGTGGACGTCCTAAGAAAAGACAACCGGCGCATGGCTCCCGCAACGGCGGGGCACAGTATCATGCGCCCCAACTCACCTGCTAGCATCCGGCTCGAGCGTGGGCGAGGCACCAAGGGCCATGGGAGGTGACGTACACGGGGCTGGCCCGCGAGCTAGAGCTCAGCCACTTGGATTTGGCGATGCTGCAGGGACGGACCCGAGCACAGACGCCGTGCCCGCCCACAATCATAAGACGGATGCAAGCAAGCTTGCAAGGGCGCAAGATGTTCATGGTGTAGGAGTGACGGGCAGATAGATGAGTGATCCTAATGCAGCTGATAGAGATGGTAACACTAGATCAGGTAAAATGCAAGGGAGATACATGCCACAAGGACGGACCTATGCAGCCTGGGGATGATGCGGCCTGAGGGGCGCCCCCAACAAGGTGAGCTAAGATGCAAAAGGATACTCGTCATAGCGACAGGCCCGCGTGACCTGGGAATGATGCAGCCCAAGGGGCGCTCCCAGTTGAACAAAAACTAGAAAATGTCACCTGGCACGGTTGCTGAAGTGGTGTTGGTGTAGCTGAAGATGCTCGATGCAGATGCTGATCCTTACGCGCCGCCTGGCTCCGGCGCCTCATGAAGCTCTGGGGTTCCCCAGATCTCGCGGAGGGCCGAGTCCATCTCCGCTTGGATCTCCTTATGCCTGGCCTCGCGAGTCGCCCGGACTTCCTGATGCAGAGCATCCCAAGGTCAACCCCATGGACCTACCATCGTCTCACCAAGTGCCAAGAGGACCCATGACACGTGCTCGAGCACGAGCTCTCGAGACCGAGGTGACTTCACTCCTCTCTCAACTTCATTTCGATTCACATGAGACATGGCTACTACCCTCATCGAAAACTCTATGCATACTCAGGCACCTTGAGAACGACCATGGAGAAACTAGGGAACAAGAGGAATCGAAGAAGGGAGACGGAGGAGAAATCTGCCAAGTCCCAGACTGGTCGGATGATCCGGGCAGAGCCCGGATGATCCGGACCCCAGCCCGGATGATCCGGATAATGCGCACACCTACACCCGAAGCTCCTTCACCGAAGCCGGATCATCCGGACCCTAGCCGGATCATCCCGCCGCGCCCGGACATCCGGCCGCGCCCGGACATCCGGACTTGGACCCGGACATCCGGACCTCCCGCTGCAGAAAAGACCCGGCCGGATCATCCGTACGCTGTCCCGGATCATCCGGAACCCCGAAGCCCGGATCATCCGGACCAACATCCGGATCATCCGAACCGTGCATGCGTGCATGACTTTAGTCCGAGGCCCCTGTACCCCTTCGCCCCTCCTAGCTTATATATAGTACTCCACCCATACTTTCTAGGGTTAGCTTTGTGTTAGCTCACTTGATACCTAGAGCTTTGCTCATTTAGTGGTTCATCTCCTCGAGAGTGACTGCGGCCCCTCTTCGGAGAAGATCCACACGGATTCAAGACCTCCGCTACGGAGAAGATCCTACGGGATACCCCCAAGACCTCCCTCCGGAGAAGACTACCATGTATCGTCCGTTGTTGACCATGGATCGTGTATATCGTTATGTATCGTGGATCTAGCACTTGTGTGACCATCTTCATGTTGATTTGAGTGTTCCTCTTGTGTTTTTCCCCGTGTTTCCCCTTGTGTTTTTCGTGGGATCCTCTCCATTTCGTGAAAGAACGGCCTTGATCGGGTTGACCCCGCATCGTATGATATCAAGAGCCATGGTTTCTCACGAAATTGGAGCACCCCACCTAGTTAAGTGATCATATGGTATCATGAGCCTAGTTTGAGCACGAATTTGGAGCCCCACACCTTGTTTTCTAGCTTATTTTTGTAGTTTTTCGTCCAAATTCGTACATTCCCACAAAAATAGCCATACATTTTTTTTGTGATTTGTGTGTTTTGATGAGATTTTGTTGATTGTGATCCGTGGATAAGCTGTGTGGTAAGTGGATTTACCTCTCCCCACCTTCCCCACCCTCAAATCAGCCCAAAATCCCCGAAAATTTCGTTTTCCTGCAATTTTTCAGCTCCTCCCCGAGTTCATCCCGAGCAAGTTGACCCACCCGAATCATCCGGATCACCACCCGGATCATCCGGCCGATCATCCGGATCATCCGGACTACTCTGTCGAAACTACGTTCTATAGTTCTTCACAACCACCGTTTCCGCTACATCAACAACCTCTATCTCCCCCTTCCGCTACACCATCGACGTATAACCCACCACCACCACCATTGCTTACCCGCCATCAATACGATTTTGCCTCATTTTGTGTTGGACATATTTGAGTTGTGGTTTATCCGTTTCCGTGTGTGTTTCGGCTATCTTGGAACGGAACGACATCGACAAGACCACCTCTCAACCTCGACAAGGACGGTAACATTGACGACACTTTGTAACCTACCTTGCAATTGCATTGATAAACCCTCATCGACCATTTTGCGTAGCTTTCCCACCGAGACTAGCCCTTTGAGTATTGCCGGGCCACGACACTTGTGCACATTAGTGATAGTCATAGATATTGCATACTACATCATCATATCTCCGTGGGACACAAGAGTATTCCGCATACACAATAGCTATCTTGATACGAGAAGCATGCATAAGTGGCCAAAGAAAGAGCTCACAAGCTTTTAAGCAAAAGAGCCATCCAAAGCTTATAAGCAAAAGAAGAATAGCATCAAACGCCTTGCATCAAAAGAGATCATATGAGATAGCAATACATCATCTTGTGCTCAAGAATCGGCACATCATACACTCATAGCATACTTGTGATAGGAAGTCGTTATGTTTGCCTCAATAGGTTGTGCACAAGTGCGTATCCGCCTATTAAGCAATCGGTTAGCGTCTCTCTAGCGTTCTGCAAAGAGCATTTCCCATGGATTCCACATTTTCGTAACCTTTGGTTGCACAACCACATTTATCTATCCGTGCGTGTGTCCCGTGTGTTACCTATTGCTTGTGATCAACTTGTTGCATGAGCAAATCATGAATCATTTTCAACATCATTGAGTCTTACTCACCTTTTACATAAAATTTGTGCCTCTATGCTCACCGAGCTCCACTAAAAGCTTTATTTGTGTAGGTGTGAGAATCTACAAGAAGTAGTACCAATAGTGTTATTTCCAGGTTACGTAATTGAGTGATCATTGATCCATCTTCAACTTCGGTCAAGGTACATTTGGTATTGTCTTCTCGTTTCTCCCACTCACACTCTTGGTTGTAATCATCGAAAGGCCAAGTACAACTATAAACCCACTCTTCGATGATCCTCAAGAATCGAACAACTACGTCACCAAACTACATCTCTTCGGTGTCCAACGAGCTCTACATCAAGAGAGTGAAGCTATGCAAGAACGAATTGAGAAAGTCGCCGCTGACGCATGACAATTTGAAGCACGAACAAGAGAGCAATTCAGCATCATCAACACCAACATGTCTACTCAATTCGATGAGCTATGGACTTTGATAGTCAACCGACGCTCCTCATCCACATCTTCTCAAAGACGAAGCCGCTCAAGTCATCATACCGACTACACATCCGGCTCAAGTACACCTACATCGAACACTATTCGTCAAGCCGCACGTCAAGATCGACATGACAACCGGAACCCCCTTCATGACAAGAGTTCACAAGATCTATCTGAAGAGCAAGAAAGTCGACATCGTCACAATCAAGCTACACTTGAGCAAGCACAAGAACGACAACAACTACGCCAACAACAACAAGAGCGAGCACGTCAACACCAAGAAGAACAAGATGTCGAGGCTCAACGTCAAGAACAACAACGCCGAGAAGCTCAAGCTCTTGAGGCGCAACGAGCATTACGTGATTCACATTGCAATGTGGTAGCTCGCAATCGACACACTCGTCAAGAAGAGGAGTTCCATCGAGATGAGATGCAAGAGAGGCTCCACCAAGCAAGAATGCAACAAGAAGTTGCTCCTCAAGCGCGACAAGAGCAACAAGCTCACCAAGAACCACAAGCTCGACAAGAACAATATGACAATGTACATCAACCCCGCCAAGAGCAACATGAGGTTGACAATCGTCCAAATCAAGATCGCCCTCACAATAGGCAAACAAACAACGAAGAGCATCATTATGGCAAGCTTAAATTCACCATGCCAAAGATATCCGGAAGCATTGATGCCGAAGACTACCTCTCATGGGCATTGAAAGTTGACAAGATCTTTCGCCTACACAATTTTGATGAAGAAAAGAAGATTGCAATGGCGTCACTTGAGTAACAAGATTATGTTCTCATTTGGTGGGAGCAAATCATCGAGAGAATAGAAGCAAAACGCGAACCGCATATCACTACTTGGACTCAAATGAAGGAAGTCATGAGAGCATTTTTGTGCCAACACACTACAACCGCGACTTGTTCAAGAAGTTGCAACTCCTCAAGCAAGTAACCAAGTCCGTTGAAGAGTACTACAAGGAGATGGAGATTGCCATGATAAGAGCCAACATCACGGAAGATGAAGAGCAAATGATGGCGAGATTCTTGAATGGACTCAACTATCAACCATACACAAACCTCCTCGAGCTAGTACACCAAGCAACCCAAGCGGAGTGAAAAGTTCAAGAGGACTACAAGTACTCCAAGTTCAACTCCAAGAAATACGGCTCCTACAACCAAGCCTCAATGACTTCGGCTCCTCCTACCTCTTCCAAGCCATCTACAAGCTTCAGTGACAAGCCAAGTTACAAGAATGCGACTACATCAAGTCGTCCACCTTCTACAAATAACTTCAAGCCAAGAGCTTCATCATCTACAACTCCAAACGAGGACAACACCAAGACGAGTTCCATCAAGTGTTTCAAATGCCAAGGGCGAGGCCACAAGTCATTTGAGTGCAAGACCGTTCGCACCATGATCATCAATGATGACGGATCCTATGACTCAATGAGCGACGATGAGATGGAAGCCCTTGAACATGTAGCTATGCATCGCCAAGTGAATGAAGATGAAGACCATCAAGTGTTTTGCGACAATGAATCGAGTCCCAATCTCGTTGTTTCCAAGGTCTTGACACTCCAACATCAACAAGATGAAGATCAACGATGTCACATCTTCCATACCAAGGCCGGCATCAATGGACGCTCCGTCAAGGTTATCATCGATGGAGGAAGTTGTCATAACTTGGCAAGTGAAGAGTTATGCGACAAGCTACAATTGGTCAAGACGAAGCACACTCATCCCTACAAGGTCCAATGGCTTAGCGACGCCGGAACTCTTCGAGTCGAGCACACCGTGCAAGTATACTTCAAGATAGGCGCCTACGAGGACACGCTTGAGTGTGATGTGGTCCCTATGTCCGTGAGCCACCTTCTTCTTGGACGACCATGGCAATACGATCGTGGAGTCACACACAATAGACAGACCAACCATTATAGCTTCAAGATGAAGGGCAAAGAGTTCGTGCTACGTCCAATTTCACCAAGTCAAGTAGCCGCCGACAAACACATACCTACCAACCATCATGGAGAGAAGGGTGAGAGAGTGAACCACCAAAAGGAGAGTGAGAGCCACAAGCCAAATATGAGCGACTCCACGATGAGCGACAAGAAACAACTAGTGCTATTTGCCACCAAAAGTGAAATGAGAGAAGTGTGTGAGAACCCCTCGAGTGTCTTTCACCTTGTGCTTTTATGCAAAGGGGAAGCAAAACCTACTAACACTTCACTACCTCTACCTTTAGTGTTGTCTCAATTGTTGCAGCAATTCTCGGACGTCTTTCCCGATGAGCTACCATCGGGTCTACCTCCAATTCGCGGAATCGAACACCGCATCGACCTCATACCTGGCGCGCCACATCCGAACAAGGCTCCTTACCGCATCAACCCTGAGGAAACCAAGGAGATACAATGGCAAGTACAAAAACTCATCGACAAATGTCATGTACGTGAAAGCTTGAGCCCTTGTGCCATTCCGGTTATTCTCGTGCCTAAGAAAGATGGAATGATGTAGGGTGGAACCCTAGTCGGCAGATCTTTCATGAAAGGAGGTTATCCCACGATGAACACGGAGAACACAAGGATGATACGGAGGAAAATCACGAGGGGAAACACTCAAATCAACACAAACACGGTCACACAGGTGCTAGATCCACGATACACATCAAGATAAACGATCCATAGTCAACCACGGTGGTACAAAGATAGTCTTCTTCCAGAGGAGGTCTTGGGTATCCCTTGAGATCTTCTCCGGTGTGGAGGCCTTGAATCCGAGGTGGATCTTCTCCGAAGAGGCCGCGGTCTCGTAGGAGAGGAACCACAAAGGTCTATGATGACCTATCCAAAAGCTGACCCTAAAAGATGTGGGGAAAGGAGTATATATAGAGTACGGAGCGAAGGGATACACAGGCCACGGCCCAAAGGATGCGCGCAGGCAATCAGGGGCCGGACGTCCGGGCGACGGGCCGGATGTCTGGGGCTTCGCGAGACGCCGGATGTCCGGGGCGAGGGGCCGGATGTCCGAGCTGGAGGGATTGAGTCTCGGGTGGCTTCTGTAGAGTGGCGCCGGATTTCCGGGCCCGAGGCCCGATGTCCGGGACTTGCTTGGCCGGATGTCCGGGCCCTGTAGCCTCGACCGCTGGTGGCCTTCTGTAGTGGTTTGCCCAGGGGCCGGATGTCCGGGGCCTGGATCCTTCTTCAGCCCTCCTCGATGCAAAGCCTCGTCCGTGAGCTTGGGGACTTGTCCATCTTCACGCGCATCTCCAATGTGGTCTTCTTCACACCTGAGTACACAAAACACATCCGTCTGAGGTAGTAACCATGTCTCGCAAGATTCATATGGAAGTTGAGCTAAGTGTGACGTCACCTCGGTCTCGAGAGCTCTAGCACGAGCACGTGTCATTGGTCCTTGAGGCACTTGGTGAGGCGATGGAGGGTCCATGGGGATGACCTTGGGATGCTCCACATCATCTCCCCTCCCTTGGGAAAGATCCGACCTCGGATCGAAATCTTCATCACCATGGAAAGGAGATAGGTCCTTGATGTTGAAAGTATCGCTCACGGAGTACTTGTCTCGTGGGATGTCGATCTTGTAGGCGTTGTTGTTGTAGCATGCTAGCACCTTGAAGGGTCTGTCGGCGCGAGGTAGTATTTTGGACTTGCGCTCGTGGGGGAAACGGTCCTTGCGAAGATGAAGCCAAACAAGTTCTCCCGGTTGGAACACCATTGGTGCCTTGTTGACGTTGATCTTTGTGGCGAGACGATGGACTTGTCGCTCGATCATTGCCCTTGTATCTTCATGCACCTTCTTGAGATAGCTTGCTCGTGCACTTGCGTCCATGTTCGTGCGCTCTTGGAGAGGTAGAGGTAGGATGTCCAATGGGGACAGCGGGTTGAAGCTGTAGACGACCTCGAACGGGGACTTGCCAGTAGTCGAATGTCTTGCGCGGTTGTAGGCATACTCGTCGATGGGCAAGCATTGCTCCCATTCCTTGATGTTCTTCTTGATCAACAAGCGAAGTAGCGTCGAATGTGTGCGGCTTGTCACCTCCGTTTGGCCGTCGGTTCGTGGATGGTATGCCGAAGAGAAGAGTAGCTTGATTCCTAGTTTGGCGCATAGAGTTTTCCAAAAGTAGCTCAAGAACTTGACGTCCCGGTCCGACACGATTGTCTTGGGCACTCCATGTAGACGAAGGATCTACCTACAAAAGAGATTTGCAACATGTGAAGCATCGTCGATCTTGTTACAAGGAATGAAATGAGCCATTTTAGAGAATCTATTCACGACAACAAACACGGAATTTTTGCCATTTTGAGTCCTATGCAATCAAAGTCCAAAGTCCATGCTTATGTCTTCCCATGGATGGTATGGAATAGGAAGTGGCATGTAAAGACCATGAGATTGAGCTTTGGACTTAGCTTTACGGCATGTAGAACATTGGTTGGTGAGGCGTGAGACGTCACGGAGCATCTTGGGCCAAAAGTAGTTCTTTGAGAGCGTAGCAAATGTCTTGTCGCGTCCAAAGTGTCCCATGAGTCCTCCTCCATGAGATTCCTGCAAAAGTAGCAAACGAAGCAAAGACTCGGGAATGCAAAGTTTGTTAGCTCTCATAAGATATCCATCCTTTAGGTAGTAACATTCCCAAGAAGTGTGAGTCAAGCATTTGCAAAGAAAGGATCATGCTCATATAAATCTTTTATGTGCTCAAAGCCAATCACATTCAACTCAAGTTGTGTAACAAGCATGCATTTGCGGGAAAGCGCATCTGCCACAACATTTTCTTTGCCTTTGATGTATTTGATGACATAGGGAAAAGACTCAATGAACTCACTCCACTTAGCATGACGCTTGTTCAACTTAGTTTGACCCTTGAGATACTTGAGAGTCTCATGGTCCCTATGAAGAATGAATTCATGAGGTCTAAGATAATGTTCCCAAACACGTAAAACTCTCACCAAGGCATAAAGCTCTTTGTCATAAATAGGGTAGTTAAGTTGCACTCCGGATAGCTTCTCGCTAAAGTATGCAATTGGGCACTTTTCTTGCATGAGCACGCCACCTATGCCGGTACCACTAGCATCATAATGGATCTCAAATGGTTTGTCAAAGTTTGGTAGGGCTAGAAGTGGTGCGTGTGTAAGTAAGCTTTTAAGCTCATTGAACGCGGTGTCTTGCGAAGGACCCCAAATGAAGGGTGTGTTCTTCTTTCTCAAAGCGTGTAGAGGCATATCAATAGTGCTAAAATCCTTCACAAAACGTCGGTAGAAACCGGCTAGACCAAGGAAACTACGCACTTGCATGAGATTCGTTGGTTGAGGCCAAGTTTTAATTGCTTCAATTTTAGTTTCATCAACATGAACACCTTGTGAAGACACGACAAATCCTAGGAAGACGACCTTGTCAACGCCAAAAGTGCATTTCTCCATATTAGCATATAAGCGCTCTTTACGAAGGGTTTGTAAAACCATACGGATGTGTGTCACATGGTCCTCAAGCGACTTGCTAAAAACGAGGATATCATCAAAGTAGACCACTACAAAGACACCTATGTAGGGTCGAAGACAAAAATGCATAAGACGCATAAATGTACCGGGTGATTCCGATAGACCCATTGGCATAACAAGCCACTCATATAACCCAAACTTGGTTTTGAAAGCCGTTTTCCACTCATCACCCTCTTGAATTTGAATTTGGTAGTAACCACTTTTAAGATCAATTTTTAAAAAGATGGTGGCACCACATAATTCATCAAGCATGTCGTCTAAGCGTGGGATAGGATAACGGTATCTAACGGTGATAGCATTTATAGGTCGACAATCGGAGCACATGCGAAAACTTCCATCTTTCTTAGGCACAAGAATAACCGGAACGGCACAAGGGCTTAAGCTTTCACTTACATGACCTTTGTCAATGAGTTGTTGCATTTGCCGTTGTATCTCCTTGGTTTCCTCGGGATTGACGTGGTAAGGAGCCTTGTTTGGAAGTGGTGCACCGGGTATGAGGTCGATGCGGTGTTAGATTCCGTAAAGTGGAGGTAGACCCGGAGGTAGTTCATTGGGGAAGACGTCCGGGAATTCCTGCAACAATTGAGACAACACTAAGGGTAGAGGTGGTGAAGTGTTAGTAGGTTTGGCTTCCCCTTTGCATAAAAGCACAAGGTGAAAGACACTCGATGGGTTCTCACACACTTCTCTCATCTCACTTTTGGTGGCAAATAGCACTAGTTGCTTCTTCTCGCTCATCGTGGAGTCGCTCATATTTGGCTTATGGCTCTCATTCTCCTTTTGGTGGTTCACTCTCTCACCATTCTCTCCACGATGGTTTGTAGATAAGTGCTTGTCGGCGGCTACTTGACTTGGAGACATTGGTCGTAGCACAAATTCCTTGCCCTTCATCTTGAAACTATAGTGATTGGTCCGTCCATTGTGTGTTACTGCACGATCGTATTGCCATGGTCGTCCAAGAATAAGGTGGCACACGGTCATGGGGACGACCATGGCAATACGATCGTGGAGTAACACACAATGGTCGTCCATTGTGTGTCCTCGTAGGCACCTATCTTGAAAGAGACTTGCACGGTGTGCTCGACTCAAATAGTTCCGGCGTCGTTGAGCCATTGGACCTTGTAGGGGTGAAGATGCTTTGTATTGACCAAATGTAGCTTGTCGCATAGCTCTTCGCTTGCCAAGTTGTGACAACTTCCGCCATCGATGATAACCTTGACGGAGCGTCCATTGATGCCGGCCTTGGTATGGAAAATATGACATCGTTGGTCGTCATCTTGTTGATGTTGGAGTGTCAAGACCTTGGAGACAACAAGGTTGGGACTTGAGTCATTGTCGCAAAACACTTGCTGGTCTTCATCTTCATTCACTTGGCGAAGCATAGCTACATGCTCAAGGGCTTCCATCTCATCGTCGCTCATTGAGTCATAAGATCCGTCATCATTGATGATCATGGTGCGAACGGTCTTGCACTCAAATGATTTGTGGCCTCGCCCTTGGCACTTAAAACATTTGATGGAACTCGTCTTGGAGTTGTCCTCGGGTGGAGTTGTAGATGAAGAAGCTCTTGGCTTGAAGTTGTTGGTAGAAGGGGGCCGACTTGATGTAGTCGCATTCTTGTAGCTTGACTTGTCGCCGAAGTTTGTAGATAGCTTGGTGGAGGTAGGAGGAGTAGTCGAAGTCATTGAAGCTTGGTTGTAGGAGCCGAAATTCTTAGAGGTGAACTTGGAGTACTTGTAATCCTCTTGAACTTGTCGCTCCGCTTTGGTTGCTTGATGTACAAGCTCGAGGAGATTGGTGTATGGCTGGAAGTCCGCAATCTTCTTCATAGGATAGTTGAGTCCATTCAAGAATCTCGCCATCGTTTGCTCTTCATCTTCCGTGATGTTTGCTCGTATCATGGCAATCTCCATCTCCTTGTAGTACTCTTCAACCGACTTGGTACCTTGCTTGAGGAGTTGTAGCTTCTTGAACAAGTCATGGTTGTAGTGCGTTCGCACAAAGCGTGCTCTCATGACTTCCTTCATTTGAGCCCAAGTAGTGATAGGAGGTTCGCCTTTTGCTTCTCTTCTCTCAATGATTTGCTCCCACCATATGAGAACATAGTCTTGGAACTCAAGGGAGGCCATGCGATCTTATTCTCTTCATCGAAGTTGTGAAGGCGAAAGATCTTATCAACCTTCAATGCCCATGAGAGGTAGTCTTCGGGATCAATGCTTCTGGAAAACTTTGGCATGGTGAACCTGAGCTTGCCATAGGGATGCTCTTCATTGTTGCCTTGTCTATTGGGAGGGCGGTCTTGATTAGGACGATTAGCAATCTCATGTTGCTCTTGTCGGAGTAGATGTCCATTGTCATGGTGTACTTGCCGAACTTGATGTTCTTGTTGAGGTTGTTGCTCTTGCCGCGCTTGAGGAGGAACTTCTTCTTGCATTCGTGCTTGGTGGCGCCTCTCTTGCATCTCATCGCGAAGGAAATCCTCTTCTTGACGAGTGTGTCGAGTGCGAGCTGCTACATTGCGATGTGCATCACGTAATGCTCGTTGCATCTCAAGAGCTTGAGCTTCTCGATGTTGTTGTGCTTGACGATGAGCTTTAGCATCTTGTTCTTCTTGGTATTGACGTGCTCGCTCTTGTTGTAGTTGGCGTAGGCGTTGCCGTTCTTGTGCTTGCTCAAGTGTAGCTTGGTTTTGACGATGTCGACTTTCTTGCTCTTCAAATAGCTCTTGTGAACTCTTGTCAGGAAGTTGATTCCGATTGTCATGTCGAGCTTGACGTGCGGCTTGACGAAGAGTGTTTGATGTAGGGGTACTTGAGCCTTGCGTGGAGTCGGTATGTCGACTTGAGCGGCTTCGTCTTTGAGAGGATGTGGAAGAAGAACGTCGATTGACTATCAAAGTCCGTAGCTCATCAAATTGTGTAGACATGTTGGTGTTGATGGTGTCGAATTGCTCTCTTGTTCTTGCTTCAAATTGGCGTGCGTCCTCGGCGACTTGCCCAATATACTCGCGCATAGCTTCACTTTCTTGATGGAGAGCTCGTTGGACACCGAAGAGATGTAGTTTGGTGACGTAGTTGTTCGCCTCTTGAGGATCGTCGAAAGGCGGGTTCAAAGATGTACTTGGCCTATCCATCATCACAAGCAAGTATGTGAGTGGGAGAAAGAAGAAGACAATACCAAATGTACCTGAACCGAAGTTGAAAATGGATCAGTGATCACTCAATAATGTAACCCGGAAATAGCACTATTGGTACCACTTCGTGTCGATTCTCACACCTACACAAGTAAAGCTTTGAGAGGAGCTTGGTTAGGATGTGGCACAAATTCAATGCAATCGTCAAAGTGACTCGATGATGTTGAAAATGGTTCACAATTTGCTCATGCAACAAGTAGATCACTAGCAAAGTAGCACACGGAACACACGCACGGATAGATAAATGTGGTTGTGCAACCAAGGGTGAGCGAAAATGTGGAAACCACGGAAAATGCTCGTGTTGCACAACACTAGAGAGACACTAACCGATTCCTTAATAGGCGGATACGCACTTGTGCATGACCTATAAGAGGCATAACATAACGACTATCTATCACAAGTATGCTATGAGTGTATGATGTGCCGATGCTTTAGCACAAGATTGTATTGCTATGATACATGATCTCTTTTGATGCAAGGCGTATGATTCTATTTTCCTTTTGCTTATAAGCTTTGGTTGGCTCTTTTGCTTAAAAGCTTGTGAGCTCTTTCTTTGGGCACTTATGCATGCTTCTCGTATCAAGGTAGCTATTGTGTATGCGGATCACTCTTGTGGCACACGGAGATATAATGATATGGTATGCAATATCTATGGCTATCACTAATGTGCACAAGTATCGTGGCCCTGCAATACTCAGATGGCTAGTCTCAATGGGAAAGCTACGCAAAGATGGTCCATAGGGTGACAATGCAATTGCAAGGTAGAATGAACAAGGTGTCGTTGATGTTACCGTCCTTGCCAAAGTCGAGCGGTGGTGTTGTCGACGTGTTGCCGTTCCAAGGTAGCCTAAATGTCCAAGGAAACGGTGAAACCACAACTTAAGTATGCAAGACAAATGGGAGACAAACTTTTCAAACTCGGAGCGGTTAAGGGATGGTGGTTGCGGAAGTGGTGGTATGCGAAAGGTTGTGTGGGATACCGAACGGAAATGGCGGTGGAGAGTGCAAGGTGTGGTGTATCGGGGGTTTTGTGGCTGTGGGAGGCCGGATATCCGGGCCAGGGGCTGGATGTCCGGGCCAGGCCGGATGTCCGGGGCACGGGCCGGATGTTCGGGGTGCCCGAGGCCGTGATGAACTCCTTGCACACGGTGACTTTGGGGCCAAAAATCGTCCGATTTTGCGGAGAAAAATCCGGGGAAAGGTGAGGAAAATCTAGATCCACTCATGGCACAGCAAATCCACGGAACAAATTCAACAAAATCTTGCCAAATCAATAGATCACAAAAAAAATTTGGGGCTATTTTTATGGGGAATTTTCGAAATTAGGAAGAACACAACAAAAACAAGCTAGAAAACAGGGTGTCGGCTCCAAATTCGTGATCAACCTATGCTCATGATACCATAATATGACGTAGGGTGGAACCCTAGTCGGCAGATCTTTCACGAAAGGAGGTTATCCCACGATGAACACGGAGAACACAAGGATGATACAGAGGAAAATCACGAGGGGAAACACTCAAATCAACACAAACACGGTCACACAGGTGCTAGATCCACGATACACATCAAGATACACTATCCATAGTCAACCACGGTGGTACAAAGATAGTATTCTCCCGGAGGAGGTTTTGGGTATCCCTTGGGATCTTCTCCGGTGTGGAGGCCTTGAATCCGAGGTGGATCTTCTCCGAAGAGGCCGCGGTCTCGTAGGAGAGGAACCACAAAGGTCTATGATGAGCTATCCAAAAGCTGACCCTAAAAGATGTGGGGGGAAGGAGTATATATAGAGTACAGAGCGAAGGGATACACGGGCCATGGCCCAAAGGATGCGCGCAGGCAATCAGGGGCCGGACATCCGGGCGACGGGCCGGATGTCCGGGGCTTCGCGGGACGCCGGATGTCCGGGGCGAGGGGCCGGATGTCCGGGCTGGAGGGGTTGAGTCTCGGGTGGCTTCTGTAGAGTGGCGCCGGATTTCCGGGCCCGAGGCCGGATGTCCGGGGCCTGGCCGGATGTCCGGGCCCTGTAGCCTCGACCGCTGGTGGCCTTCTATAGTGGTTTGTCCAGGGGCCGGATGTTCGGGCCAGGGGGCCGGATGTCCGGGGCCTGGAGCTTTCTTCAACCCTCCTCGATGCAAAGCCTCGTCCGTGAGCTTGGGGACTTGTCCATCTTCACGCGCATCTCCAGTGTGGTCTTCTTCACACCTGAGTACACAAAACACATCCGTCTGAGGTAGTAACCATGTCTCACAAGATTCATATGGAAGTTGAGCTAGGAGTGACGTCACCTCGGTCTCGAGAGCTCTAGCACGAGCACGTGTCATTGGTCCTTGAGGCACTTGGTGAGGCGATGGAGGGTCCATGGGGATGAGCTTGGGATGCTCCGCATCATCTCCCCTCCCTTGGGAACGATCCGACCTCGGATCGAAATCTTCATCACCATGGAAAGGAGATAGGTCCTTGATGTTGAAAGTATCGCTCACAGAGTACTTGTCTCGTGGGATGTTGATCTTGTAGGCGTTGTTGTTGTAGCGTGCAAGCACCTTGAAGGGTCCGTCGGCGCGAGGTAGTAGTTTGGACTTGCGCTCGTGGGGTAAACGGTCCTTGCGAAGATGAAGCCAAACAAGATCTCCCGGTTGGAACACCATTGGTGCCTTGTTGACGTTGATCTTTGTGGTGAGACGATGGACTTGTCGCTCGATCATTGCCCTTGTATCTTCGTGCACCTTCTTGAGATAGCTTGCTCGTGCACTTGCGTCCATGTTCGTGCGCTCTTAGAGAGGTAGAGGTAGGATGTCCAATGTGGACAACGGGTTGAAGCCGTAGACGACCTCAAACGAGGACTTGCCGGTAGTCGAATGTCTTGCGCGGTTGTAGGCGTACTTGGCGATGGGCAAGCATTGCTCCCATTCCTTGATGTTCTTCTTGATCAACACGCGAAGAAGCGTCGAAAGTGTGCGGTTTGTCACCTCCGTTTGGCCGTCGGTTTGTGGATGGTATGCCGAAGAGAAGAGTAGCTTGATTCCTAGTTTGGCGCATAGAGTTTTCCAAAAGTAGCTCAAGAACTTGACGTCCCGGTCCGACACGATCGTCTTGGGCACTCCATGTAGACGAAGGATCTCCCTACAAAAGAGATTTGCAACATGTAAAGCATCGTCGATCTTGTTACAAGGAATGAAATGAGCCATTTTAGAGAATCTATCCACGACAACAAACACGGAATCTTTGCCATTTTGAGTCCTAGGCAATCAAAGTACAAAGTCCATGCTTATGTCTTCCCATGGATGGTATGGAATAGGAAGTGGCATGTAAAGACCATGAGATTGAGCTTAGGACTTAGCTTTGCGGCATGTAGAACATCGGTTGGTGAGGCGTGAGACGTCACGGAGCATCTTGGGACAAAAGTAGTTCTTTGAGAGCGTAGAAAATGTCTTATCGCGTCCAAACTGTCCCATGAGTCCTCCTCCATGAGATTCCTGCAAAAGGAGCAAACGAAGCGAAGACTCGGGAATGCAAAGTTTGTTAGCTCTCATAAAATATCCATCCTTTAGGTAGTAACGTTCCCAAGAAGTGTGAGTCAAGCACTTAGCATAAGCATTTGCAAAGAAAGGATCATGCTCATATAAATATTTTATGTGCTCAAAGCCAATCACATTCAACTCAAGTTGGGTAACAAGCATGCATTTGCGGGAAAGCGCATCCGCCACAACATTTTCTTTGCCTTTGATGTATTTGATGACATAGGGAAAAGACTCAATGAACTCACTCCACTTAGCATGACGCTTGTTCAACTTAGTTTTACCCTTGAGATACTTGAGAGTCTCATGGTCCGTATGAAGAATGAATTCATGAGGTCTAAGATAATGTTCCCAAACACATAAAACTCTCACCAAGGCATAAAGCTCTTTGTCATAAATAGGGTAGTTAAGTTGCGCTCCGGATAGCTTCGCGCTAAAGTATGCAATTGGGCGCTTTTCTTGCAGGAGCACGCCAACTATGCCGGTACCACTAGCGTCACAATGGATCTCAAATGGTTTGTCAAAGTTTGGTAGGGCTAGAAGTGGTGCGTGTGTAAGTAAGCTTTTAAGCTCGTTGAACGCGGTGTCTTGCGAAGGACCCCAAATGAAGGGTGCGTTCTTCTTGCTCAAAGCGTGTAGAGGCATAGCAATAGTGCCAAAATCCTTCACAAAACATCGGTAGAAACCGGCTAGACCAAGGAAACTACGCACTTGCATGAGATTCGTTGGTTGAGGCCAAGTTTTAATTGCTTCAATTTTAGTTTCATCAACGTGAACACCTTGTGAAGAAAGGACAAATCCTAGAAAGACGACCTTGTCAACACCAAAAGTGCATTTCTCCATATTAGCATATAAGCGCTCTTTCCGAAGGGTTTGTAAAACCATACGGATGTGTGTCACATGGTCCTCAAGCGACTTGCTAAAGACGAGGATATCATCAAAGTAGACCACTACAAAGACACCTATGTAGGGTCGAAGACAAAAATGCATAAGACGCATAAATGAACCGGGTGCTTCCGATAGACCCATTGGCATAACAAGCCACTCATATAACCAAAACTTGGTTTTGAAAGCCGTTTTCCACTCATCACCCTCTTGAATGCGAATTTGGTAGTAACCACTTTTAAGATCAATTTCGAAAAGATAGTGGCACCACATAATTCATCAAGCATGTCGTCTAAGCATGGGATAGGATAACGGCATCTAACGGTGATATCATTTATAGGTCGACAGTTGGAGCACATGCGAAAACTTCCATCTTTCTTAGGCACGAGAATAACCGAAACGGCACAAGGGCTTAAGCTTTCACGTACATGACCTTTGTCGATGAGTTGTTTCACTTGCCGTTGTATCTCCTTGGTTTCCTCGGAATTGACGCGGTAAGGAGCCTTGTTTGGAAGTGGTGCGCCGGGTATGAGGTCGATGCGGTGTTCGATTCCGCGAAGTGGAGGTAGACCCGGAGGTAGTTCATCATGGAAGACGTCCGAGAATTCCTGCAACAATTGAGACAACACTAAGGGTAGAGGTGGTGAAGTGTTAGTAGGTTTGGCTTCCCCTTTGCATAAAAGCACAAGGTGAAAGACACTCGATGGGTTCTCACACACTTCTCTCATCGCACTTTTTGTGGCAAATAGCACTAGTTGCTTCTTGTCGCTCATCGTGGAGTTGCTCATATTTGGCTTATGGCTCTCACTCTCCTTTTGGTGGTTCACTCTCTCACCATTCTCTCCACGATGGTTTGTAGATAAGTGCTTGTCGGCGGCTACCTGACTTGGAGACATTGGTCGTAGCACAAATTCCTCGCCCTTCATCTTGAAACTGTAGTGATTGGTCCGTCCATTGTGTGTTACTCCACGATCGTATTGCCATGGTCGTCCAAGAATAAGGTGGCACACGGACATGGGGATCACATCACATTCAAGAGTGTCCTCATAGGCGCCTATCTTGAAAGAGACTTGCACGGTGTGCTCGACCCGAAGAGTTCCGGCGTCGTTGAGCCATTGGACCTTGTAGAGGTGAGGATGCTTTGTCTTGACCAAATGTAGCTTGTCGCATAGCTCTTCGCTTGCCAAGTTGTGGCAACTTCCACCATCAATGATAACCTTGACGAAGCGTCCATTGATGCCGGCCTTGGTATGGAAAATATGACATCATTGGTCATCATCTTGTTGATGTTGGAGTGTCAAGACCTTGGAAACAACAAGGTTGGGACTTTAGTCATTGTCGCAAAACACTTGATGGTCTTCATCTTCGTTCACTTGGCGATGCATAGCTACATGCTCAAGGGCTTCCATCTCATCGTTGCTCATTGAGTCATAAGATCCGTCATCGTTGATGATCATGGTGCGAATGGTCTTGCACTCAAATGATTTGTGGCCTCGCCCTTGGCACTTAAAACATTTGATGGAACTCGTCTTGGAGTTGTCCTCGGGTGGAGTTGTAGATGAAGAAGCTCTTGGCTTGAAGTTGTTGGTAGAAGGGGGCCGACTTGATGTAGTCACATTCTTGTAGCTTGACTTGTCGCCGAAGTTTGTAGATGGCTTGGTGGAGGTAGGAGGAGTAGCCGAAGTCATTGAAGCTTGGTTGTAGGAGCCGAAATTCTTGGAGGTGAACTTGGAGTACTTGTAATCCTCTTGAACTTGTCGCTTCGCTTCGTTTGCTCCTTTTGCAGGAATCTCATGGAGGACTCATGGGACACTTTGGACACGACAAGACATTTGCTATGCTCTCCAAGAACTACTTTTGGCCCAAGATGTTCCGTGACGTCTCACGCCTAACCAACCAATGCTCTACATGCCGCAAAGCTAAGTCAAAAGCTCAATCTTGGACTTTACTTGCCACTTCGTATTCCATACCAACCTTGGGAAGACATAAGCATGGACTTTATACTTGGATTGCCTAGGACTCAAAATGGAAAGTGATGAGGACATCACTAACAAGGATACACCCACAGCCCCAACTGACACATATACATGACCAATTACTAGAGCTTGCACACGCCAATTAAATTATCAGGTACTTTCCTTTCTTGGTAATGATTCTAATGTTCATGAGAATATGATGCTGCCTAAATTGGATACATTTGTCTTGCTTACAAATGAAGGGCCTAGCTTGGACAAGAAGGATGAACATTGGAGCACGATCAAGCATGGAGATGATGCCATGCGCAAGGGAAACAAGAACGGAGTTACAAGTGATGATTTTAGGACTTTGAAGCCACCATAATCAGTGTGTGAAGCCTTGGACGAAATATACAAGATGCCACTTCATAAATTTCGTCCAGAGGCTATTATAGGTGCTGCGTCACCTTATTATTCGGCCAGGCCCATGCAATTTCGAAATACTTGAGTATGGGATGTTTTTAGAGTCCGTATGTGTGGGGAAACAAGAGTTACGGTTGGTTTCGGACCCCTCCTCCAAGGGCCACGAAATTCCCCCCCTCTTCCACCATATATACAGCCCTTAGGGCATCGTTTAGACTTTGGGTTTTGTTTAGATTAAAGTTCGCCATAGCTGCAACTTCGCGTACTTCGTTTGTGTTCAACGACCAGACCAAGACGTCACAGAACCCCACCTTGATCAATAAAGCTTTCCTCATATATCTGCAATATCCAGATTGCAATCTTAGTTTCTTGCTTGTTCTTCGTTTGCTTGCAGGAAATAGACCCTCGTGGTCAGGTTGATCGTGCTCCGGAGTTGGTTTAGCGATTGCTAAGGCGCAACGTCCTCGCACGTTCGTAGTCGGATCATGATGTAGGGTGGAACCCTTGATGGCCTATCTTTCACGAAATGGAGGGGATCCCACGAAGAACATGAGGGGGAACACGAGGGCAAACACGAGAGAAACAAGAAGAAGACACTCAAACCAACACGTTTAGGTCACACAAATGCTAGATCCGGGTACCCAAAGTGCGATAGACGATGCACGATCAACTAAGGACGATACAAGTAGCGGTAGTCATCTCCATGAGGAGGTCTTGATGTTCTTCTCCGTGAAGGAGGTCTTGAATCCGGTGGATCTTCTTCGAAGAGGCTGCGGTCTCGTAGGAGAGGAACCACTCAGGTGTAAAATGAGTTATCCCAAAGCTAAACCCTAACTAGGATGAGGTGGAGGAGTATATATAGTCTAGGGCCACGAAGGGGTAAGTGGGAGAGGGATACATGGGCCTCTGGCCCGATAAATGTGCGCAGACAACATGGGACCGGACGTCCGCTGGGACACCGGACGTCCCGTGGCTCGGGAGGGACCAGACGTCCGGTAGCTTCCGGACTTCCGGTAATTTCCTTGATTTCGGTTCTGTTGCCGATGTCACAGACGTCCGATGGCTGCCGATCGTCCGGTCGCTTGGGACGCGCCGGTCGTCCGGGAGATGGCCGGACGTCCAGAGCCTGAAGCTTTTCCAGCAGCTTCCCTTCTTGGTCCTTGGACTTGTCGACCCCACCAGCTTGTCCAATGCTCCTCGCTGTTCCATGGCCTCCCTCTTGGTTCCTGGTCATGCATAGCACATATATTTGAGGTAGTAGCCATGTCTCACATGTAGAAAGTGGAGGTTCGGAGAGGAGCGAGTTAACCTTGTGTCCATTTGTGTGTAGTTGAGGTCTCGTCAAAGTGAACATGGGGATGATCGTGGGATGCTCCGCATCATCTCCCCACCCTTGGGAAAGATCCGACCTCGGATCAAAAACCTCATCACCATGGAAATGGTAGTCGTGAACGGACTTGTAGTTGGACGAAGTTGAGGTCATGTCGCAATCCAAGTAATCCAAGGTGTCTTTGGTATGTGGTACATGCAAAATGAGCAAACACAAAGTACACTTGGAAATACAATGGTTAGCACACACAAAGTGTCCATCATGTAAGAATGAGTCCGTATGACAAGGTGCATGAAGCTTAGCAAGATGATATAGTATGAGATGTAAAGCATTCATGTGATCAAATGTATTTGTGGTGCACACAAAGGTGTTGCGAATGGGATCAATGCAACCATTGTGCAAAATGATGTCATAGTGTGATGGTTTATCAAGAGCATGAACATGGCAATGGATGCTCAATATGTGTATGCTATCATGCAATTGATGGAGGACAAGATGATCATGATGTATGAATATGCCATCAAGAAATATCACAACAAAGTTGCTAAGGAAATGCACAAGCTCATATATCATGGATGACATGGGAATACAAGATGCAACAAGGCAATCATAATATGAGTCAATCCATGCATAAGATGCAAATTTTTCATGGGTATGATAAGTCCATGGAGCATGGCATGTGAGCACACAATTAACAAATATGAAGGTCTTGGTGCAATGTGTCAAAGGGGTGTCGATATACCAATGATCAATGTCATGGAATGAGTGGAGTTTCGAAGGGTCATCCAATAAGTCTGAGCACTCCTCAACTTGAAGGTACAAAGGGTCCATCTCCAAGCCGGTCCTCCATCCCGTATATGTATCATGTAGACAACAACAAGGAAACAACAATCAAAGTATGGCCCATCCAATATGCATGGATGGCTCACAAAGAAGGAAATCACCTTACGAATGTTCTTGCAAATGTTGGTGTTGCACATCGTGTATGCCTTCGCATGATCAAGCTGCCGCATGACGACACCGCCTTGTGAATCCTTCACCATGAAAGAACATGACAAACACTCGGAAAAACAAATGAGGTTAGCGGACTTGCAAAACCTATCATTCGTATGGTAAGATACCCAACAAGTGTAGTCATGATGCTTATCATAATAAAGGACAAGGTAAAGTGGCATGACATGTAAGGATATGATGCGATAACAACCAAAGGCATTAGGCTCAAACAAGCAAGCATGCATCACAAGTATGTTGTCCAAGTCTCCAAGATCAACAAACATAGCATTGTTGCACTCAATACAAGT
Source organism: Secale cereale (assembly GCA_902687465.1). NCBI lineage: Eukaryota > Viridiplantae > Streptophyta > Magnoliopsida > Poales > Poaceae > Secale > Secale cereale. The sequence goes on from LR738712.1 coordinate 345,552,608, forward strand.
GATGAGAGATGCAACTATTGGAGACAAGTAATGATCAATGTATATCATGTGAGAGGCATGAGCATATATGTCATCAACCCAAGAAAGCAAATAATAGTGGAACATGGGTGATGCAACATAGCAAGCAATCATAGCGATCAAGTCAAGAAAGCTAGCAGTGCGAAGGTGCAACGTACTAGAGGTTATCATGGCAAGAATGTCATGTGTGCAAATAGTAGGCATGAATAATGCACATGGCATAGCACAAGCATGAAAGCAAGATATGAGAAAAATAGGATCAATGTATTGGCGAGAGGTCATATGTAAATAGCAATGGAACCTCATGACTCTCCCAACACAACAAACATCACTAGCATGGGGCACAAAGAAGTCGTGGCTATAGCTACAAGTTTCTCCACCAAGCATGCAAATACACATAGAAGTAGCATAATGGTGAAGCATGGGTAGATGCAAGCAAGGGTCACAATTACATGGCAAAGTCCTAGCAAGAGGCATAACATGCAAAGTGAACATGATAGAATGGGCATAAGATGACAAGTGGTAAATAGCCCATAGTCATGTGAGAGACAAGTAGAAGAGATGCGCGTAGTGATTGCGCGAAGTGAACGGTGTAAAGGACAATCCATGGAATCTCGAATCGTCGTTGCTCTCAAGAGCTCATTTTGTCAACTCATGGGATTGTGAAGTTGACAAGTATTGGTGAGTACCTACACAAAACAAAGACAAAGGAAAAATTGTGTGTGCGTGGTATATGTACACATCATCCATCATGATGCGCACGTGCATGTGTTGGTTAGCACAAAATACCCAATGCTCAAATAAATGAGATGCATGATATAGAAACATGTCATCCATCATGAGAGGTTTGTTGTTATGTATGGCATAATGGAGACTCAAATTGTTCAATGCATCATGAGAAGTATGTAGAGCATTGTTATTCATGGAATACATATGGTGCACATAATCATGGTAATCATGCATGGTATGGAATGCATCAAGATCTCCTAGTATGTATGAGGAAACTATGGGGGTCTCCTCATGAGCATTAGTGGAAACATCACATGGAGAATATTGATAACATTCAAAACAATGCATATTAGGAACAATGTGATCATGGCATGGCATAGTAGATGAATTGCGCAAATCATGTAAAGGAAGCATGGCAATATTATCGCAAGAGAAACACAAGCCAATGACCATCATCTTGTCATATATGCCACAAGTTCAAATAGGATTTACTTTAATTTGGCATGCATAGGTACTATGTTGAGATTGAAATGACACAATATGTGAGATCTCACTCATAGCATATGACAAGTTTAAAGGGTTGTCGAACATGATGTGACCAAAAGAATTTTCACTTGATATCCTATAGAGCATAGCATCACAACTAGGCAACTCGACATGGTCATCATCATATTCATCATAAATAGGTAAGTCAAGACATGAGGAAGTCGCACTGGAATGAAGCATGGCAATAGGTGTGTCAACATCATGCAAGCAATCATTGGTGAGGTAGTCCACTAGTGGGACATGAGCATCACCTTCACCTATTTTACCTTTGGAGCGTCGCTCATGCGTTGTAGGTGAGGTGTTCATGATCCAATCGTACTCATCTTCATCATGATGGAACCATGTGGGTGGTGCATCTTCTTCCACCATGGCCATCGGGTTGTCCATTGGAGGGACGGACTCGTCGAGGGTAGGCAATTCCTCTTGTAGGAGACCTAGCACCAAAGAAAACACACTCGGAGTAGAGGTTAAGTCGTTAGAAATCATAGTGCCCTCACATGCCCTATCGACTACCTCACTAACTAAGTGTTGTGGCTCACTCAGTCCCTCGTGGATGCTCTCACTCGTATGGTTGGTGGAGTCACTCAAATGGCTCTCAACCTCACATAGGAGAAGTGGCATGCTCTCATGTGTGGGGCTAGTGGTGGGAACACTCATCCTCTGAAGGGAAATGCTCTCAAGGTCACATATGGTGGAGTCACTCGTATCACTCATGTGGTGGTGGCTCTCCTCACATTGGAATTGGGGCATCTCGTCATATGTAGATGTCGAAGAGGTGTAGGTGCAATAGTCTCCATGCTCAACTTCCTCATCCGTAATGCCTCCAAAGATGAATGTCGTGGGATGTGGCAAATCATCACGCTCCTCCGAGGTCAAAGAGAAGGTCTCATGCTTGCTCGCGTAGCTTGACCCGGAGTACTAGTCCAATATGGGCGCCGTCTTTATGGTGTCGAAAAGGTTCATGCACGATGCCTTGGTCGAAGGGGATGGCCCATGCTCGACCGTCTTGTCGCCGTTGCTCGTAGATGATCGCCTTGATGATGAAGACGTCGATGTAGGTGAACTCATGGGAAGTAGGCAAAGATGACGTACGTCCAAAGGCGAAGATGCCTTGATAGCACTTGGCGAAGATGCCGAAGTGGTGGTGCTAGCCATAGCTCTATCTTGGGTGTGCTTGTCTCGCGGTCTTCTTATGTGCTCTTGAAGCTTGGGCTTGGCGTGAAGTAGAGTGTCTTCAGACTTGTATGTTTGTGCGTGTCGAGCATCTTCATCTTGATGGTGTCATTGTAGTGCTTGAGCTCTTGGTAGATGTCGTTCGTCGTCGTCGTGCACATGATGCTTGGAGGTGACTTTCCCTTCATGATGATGTCGATGGTCGCCATGGCGGTGTGGACGTGGAAGACTTGCACTTGCATCATGTTTGCGCTCCGAAGACTTGTGACTTGAACCTAGCCACCGAGAGGATGACGAAGGGGAAGAAGACTTGTAATCGACCACCAAGTGTCGGAGCTCCGCCATTTGTTTGTTGAAGGAGTCGCACATGTCGTCGAAGGAAGCCATTGTCCTTGTCTCGGAGTGTCATAGTTCGATGGCGATGTTGCCCAAGTGCTCTTGCATTGCTCGTTGTAGTCCGATGGTTTTCGCGTGGATGTCATTGTTCGCGTCGTCGATGTCGAAGACCGGAGATGAAATGCCTTGCCTATCCATCACAAGAGGCTAGCAAGTATGAGTGGGAGAAAGAGAAGAACTATACGAAATATACCTTGACTGATGTTGAAGATGGATCAATGATCACTCAAATGTGGAACAAGGAAATAGCACAATTTGTACCAATTCTTGTCGGTTTCTCACACCTACCCAAGTAAAGCTTATGGTGGAGCTCGGTGAGGATAGTGGCACAAAAAATTGATGTGAAATGTTAGCAAGAGTCAATAATGTTGAAAAAGATTCACAAATTTGCAAATGCAACAAGTAGACCAATAGCAATATGGGTGGCACACAGAAACACACCCATGGATAGATAAGTGGGGTCGTGCAACCAAGGGGTGAGCCAAAATGTGGAATCCACGAAAATGCTCTTGTTGCACAACACTAGAGAGACGCTAGCGCGATTGCACAATAGGCGGATACGGACTTGTGCACAACCTACTAAGCAAAATGCAACGACTTCTATCCCAAGTATGCTATATGTATGGTATTCCTGTGGTATGATCCAAAATGATCGAGTATGACAATCTTAATGTAGTACGATGCTATGGTTCTCACTTAAAAGCTCTTTGCTCATCTTTTTCTTTGTACTTAAAAGCTTGTTTGGCTCTTTCTCTTTTGAGCTCTTTTCTCATGCAAAACTTCATGAACCAAGATAGCAATTGAGTATATGCGATGACAACCTTGTGTCACAAGAGATGATACAAAGATATGAACCACGGTGATATGGTATGTATGATATGGGAAGTATGATCACTAATGTGCACAAGTCATGTTGCCGGCAATACTCAAATGGCTAGTCTCGATAGGTAGGTGACGCAAAAATGGGCTAGGGGTTAACAATGCAATTGCAAGGGAATATACAATGATGTCGTCGAAGTTACCGTCCGTGTCGATGATGAGAGGTGGTGCTCTTGATGCAGACCCGTTCCTAATTAGCCGAAACACCTTAGGAAACGAAAAAACCACAACTCAAAATCTCAAGGACAAATGTCAAATGATGGTAGCGGCAATGCCGTGGTGGTTGCGGAAGTGGAATGATGGTCTATACACGATGTCGGAGTTGAAGTCACGGTCCCTAAGTAGCCGAAACACCTTAGGAGACACGAGCCACAACTCAAACAAGCTCAACAAAATTGGGTTAAGTTTCGTTGGCTATGTATAGTGGACTAAGCTATGCGGAAGTGGTGGTGGTGGTTGATGAAGAAGCGATTGTCCCTGAGTAGCATAAACACCTTAGGAGACTCAAATCACTACTCAAGCAACCACAAATGCTATGGTGGACTAAATGGGTTAGGTTGCGGAAAGCTATGGTGGCTATGCGGGTGATATGATGGAGGGCCTATACAAACTTGCCAAATTTGACAAACTTTGATGGATTGAAATGATTATGGTAGTATTTTTCCGTTATGGGGAATGTCAAGAGCTTCAAAACGAGCTAAAGAACGTCCAAATCGGAGTTCGGATGAATTAGTTATGACCAAAACACAAATCAGCCGAAGTCTGAAACTACAGGTACCAGAGGCCCGGAAAGTGACGGACGACCGGTGACCGGACGTCCGGTCGGGCTCGGAAATCCGTTATTTTCTTCCATATAGGTGGTTCCGGTCGTCCGGTAGATGGAGGACATCCGGTGCTCCGTGAGAGTCCGGACGTTCGGTAAAACACCGGTCGTCCGGTGGGTCGGGATCAACGCGAGATTTGAGCTCGAGAAGACGATTTTGGGCGGAATTTGATGATTTTGGGGTAAAAATTCATGAGATTTCGTGGATGGAAAGTGGTGAAACTTTGGGAAATGCTAGATTCACTTGAAACCAAGCAAAACCATGGATCAAAATCAACAAAAGATCATCAAACCAACAAATCACAAAAACATTTGGGGCTATTTTAGGTGGGGATTTTCGAATTTAATGACGAAATCACACAAAAGAAGGATACAAAATGGTGGAGGGGGTCCAAATTCGTGAGAAACCATGGCTCTTGATACCATATGATGTAGGGTGGAACCCTAGATGGTCGATCTTTCACGAAATGGAGGGGATCCCACGAAGAACACGAGGGGGAACACGAGGGGAAACACGAGAGGAACAAGAAGAAGGCACTCAATCCAACACGTTTAGGTCACACAAATGCTAGATCCGGGTACACAAAGTGCGATACACGATACACGATCAACTAAGGACGATACAAGTAGCGGTAGTCATCTCCGTGAGGAGGTCTTGATGTTCTTCTCCATGAAGGAGGTCTTGAATCCGGTGGATCTTCTCCGAAGAGGCCGCGGTCTCGTAGGAGAGGAACCACTCAGGTCTAAAATGAGCTATCCCAAAGCTAAACCCTAACTAAGAGGAGGTGGAGGAGTATATATAGTCTAGGGCCACAAAGGGGTAAGTGGGAGAGGGATACATGGGCCTCTAGCCCGATAACTGTGCGCAGACAGCATGGGGCCAGACGTCCGCTGGGACACCGGACGTCCGGTGGCTCGGGAGGGACCAGACATCCGGTAGCTTCTGGACTTCCGGTAATTTCCTTGATTTCAGTTCTATTGCCGATGTCACGGACGTCCGGTGGCTGTCGGTCGTCCCGTCGCTTGGGAAGCGCCGGTCGTCCGGAGATGGCCGGACGTCCGGAGCCTGAAGCTTTTCCAACAGCTTCCCTTCTTGGTCCTTGGACTTGTCGATCCCACCAGCTTGTCCAATGCTCCTCGCTGTTCCATGGCCTCCCTCTTGGTTCCTGGTCATGCATAGCACATATATTTGAGGTAGTAGCCATGTCTCACATGTAGAAAGTGGAGGTTCGGAGAGGAGCGAGTTAACCTTGTGTCCAATTGTGTGTAGTTGAGGTCTCGTCGAAGTGAACATGGGGATGATCGTGGGATGCTCCGCATCTTATCGTCAAAGTCTACTCCACCGAAAACGATAGCCACCATCTCATCGAAAGACGGGACACCTTCGCCTCTATCAGAAAGGATTCCGTGTTTGTTGTCGTGGATGGATTCTCTAAAATGGCTCATTTCATTCATTGTAACAAGATCGATGATGCTTCACATGTGGCAAATCTCTTTTGTAGGGAAATAATTCTTCTACATGGAGTACCCAAGACTATTGTGTCGGATCGAGACGTCAAGTTCTTGAGCTACTTTTGAAAGACTCTATGCGTCAAACTCGGCATCAAGCTCCTTTTCTCTTCGGCATATCATCCACAAACCGACGGTCAAATGGAGATGATGAACCACACACTTTGGACGCTTCTTCACGTGTTGATCAAGAAGAACATCTAGGAATGAGAGCAATGCTTGCCCATAACCGAGTATGCCTACAACTGCGCACGACATTCGACTACCGGCAAGTCCCCCTTCGAGGTCGTCTACGGCTTCAACCCGTTGTCCCCATTGGACATCCTACCTCTACCTCTACAAGAGTGCATCAATATTGACGCAAGTGCACGAGCAAGCTATCTCAAGAAGGTGCATGAAGATACAATGGCAACGATCGAGCGGCAAGTACATCGCCTCGCCTCCAAGCTCAACGCTAACAAGACACCAATGGTGTTCCAGTCGGGAGATCTCGTATGGATGTATCTTCGCAAGGACCGTTTCCCCAACGAGCGCAAGTCCAAACTGCTACCTCGAGCTGACGGACCCTTCAAGGTGCTAGCACGCTACAACAACAATGCCTACAAGATCGACTTTCCACGTGACAAGTAGAACGTGAGCGATGCCTTCAACGTCAAGGATCTCTCTCCTTTCCAAAGTGAAGATTACGATCCGTGGTCGGATCTTTACCAAGGGAGGGGAGATGATGCGGAGCATCCCAAGGTCATCCCCATGGACCTACCATCGTCTCACCAAGCGCCAAGCGGACCCATGACACGTGCTCGAGCACGATCTCTCGAGACCGAGGTGACTTCACTCCTCTCTCAACTTCATTTCGATTCACATGAGACATGGCTATCACCCTCATTGGAAACTCTATGCATACTGAGGCACCTTGAGAACGACCATGGAGAAACTAAGGAACAAGAGGAATCGAAGAAGGGAGACGGAGGAGAAATCTGCCAAGTCCCAGACTGGCCGGATGATCCGGACAGAGCCCGGACGATCCGGATAATGCGCACCCTGACACCCGAAGCTCCTTCAGCGAAGCCGGATCATCCGGACCCCAGCCCGGATCATCCGGACCCCAGCCCGGATCATCCGGCCGTGCCCAGACATCCGGACCTCCCGCTGCAGAAAAGACCCAGTCGGATCATCCGGACTCCACCCGGGATCATCCGGACCACCGAAGCCCGGATCATCCGGACCATGCCTGCGTGCATGACTTTGGGCCGTGGCCCATGTACCCCTTCGCCCCTCCTAGGTTATATATAGTACTCCACCCATACTTTCTAGGGTTAGCTTTGTGTTAGCTCACTTGATACCTAGAGCTTTGCTCATCTAGTGGTTCATCTCCTCGAGAGTGACTGCGGCCCCTCTTCGGAGAAGATCCACACGGATTCAAGACCTCCGCTACGGAGAAGATCCTACGAGATACCCCCAAGACCTCCCTCCGGAGAAGAATACTTTGTATCGTCCGTTGCTGACCATGGATCATGTATCTCGTTATGTATCGTGGATCTAGCACTTGTGTGACCATCTTCATGTTGATTTGAGTGTTCCTCTTCTGTTTTTCCCCGTGTTTCCCTTTGTGTGCTTTGTGTTCTTCGTGGGATCCTCTCCATTTCGTGAAAAATAGGCCTAGATCAGGTTGACCCCGCATCACTTCCCGCATGTGGTGCTCGTGCAGGGTCGCTTGGTTCGGCAGGCCGAAGGGCATGCACACGTAGCTGTGAGGGGGACCCTAGCACCGGCCCACCTGGGAAGGCTAGTAGAGCTCTTGAGATGCGATCCTGTTGAGTGCGGGGACATTGACGCAGACACGCAGCTCGTCTCCTGAGGCTGGGCCGACAGTTGTACTCAGAGGAGCCGGGAGGCGCTCGCCCCGCATTGCCATTGGCACCTGTTGATCTTCAAAGGTCTGGCTGATGAACTCCTGAGTGCTTGGTGCCTCACGCCTCAAGGCCTCTGAGGGAAGCGTGCGGCAAAGCACTCCTGCTCATGGTGCCGGAGTGCCTCCCTCGTGACATTGGCTAAGTCAGAGGCCCTCTAGAGAAGAGCCCTCGAGCCCAGCCTAAGGGGGGCGCCGGGCATGCCTTCCTATGCGAGAGAGGGAGGCAGCCCCTCCCTTGGTGTAGGTCCCAAGGTGCTGCCGCCTGGTGCTGCATCCCCATGAGGCTCCAGGGCGAGCAACTGCTTATTCTTCTTGGGGACAACCTCAGGTGGGTAGATGGTGTTGTCGTTGTCTGGATCCTCGAGTGCTGCCTCTTGGTAAGCTCGCTTGAGTGAGCAGACCGCGTCCTTCTCCTCACAGGCGATGGTAATGACGCTGCCGCTTCCCGGCATCTTGAGGGCATTGTAGCCGTGGTGAGTCACTGCCATGAACTTGGCTAGGGCTGGGTACCCGAGGTTGGCGTTGTAAGGGAGATGGATGTGGGCGACATCGAAGTCGATGAGCTCAGTGTGGTAGTTGTCACGCTTGCCAAAGGTGACAGGCAGGCGGACCTGCCCTACGGGGATGGTAAAGCCATCAGTCACTCCGAAGAAGGGCTTGGTAGGTAGCATGTAATCGTAGGGTACTTGGAGGCTGTCGAATGTCTCGATGGACATGACGTTGAGCCCTGTGCCATCGTCGATGAGGGTCTTGGTAACTTGGACGTTGCTGATGATGGGAGAACAAAGCATCGGGAGGGCGCTGGCCGTAGCCACGCACTTGAGCTGGTCTGCTGAACTAAAGGTGATGGGGCACCTGGACCACCTAAGTGGGCGAGTAGCCTTGAGCTTGGGGAGAGCCGCGTTTACTTCACGGGCGAACTGCTTGAAGAGGCGCTGAGAAGCTGGGGACTGTGCTCCGCCCAAGATGCAGGCGATGCACGTGGCTCCTGGAGGCCACCAGCTCCCTCATCCTGGTCGTCATTTCTCCTTGGCGGTGGCAGAGGCGGAAGGCCGGCCCTGACCTGAGGGCGGTCCTCCCGAGGCTGGTCCCTCCAAGCGTACTCGCGGGGCTGGCCGTACCAACGGTCCTCCCAAGGTTGATCACGCCACTCCTGGCAGGGCCGCGGTCGTCCCAGCGTCCCCAGTCTGACTTCCCCCGCGGCCGTAGCCACGGTTGCCGCGCTTGGGGCGTTGGATGACGATTCCTTCGCGGAGGGCCCTGAGCTCTTGACAATCGTGAGTGTTGTGGTTGTGCACGTTGTGGAAGGCTCAAAATGCCCGGTTGTTCTTGGGTGGTTCTGGGTAGTCGCGGCCGCGCTTCATCACTAGTTCAGCTGCGAGCACTACTGGTCCCTTGTGCTTTATGTCCTTGCTCTTGGCCTTCTTGTCTTCGGGTTCGGCAGCGGGGAGCTCGACGAGGGAGAGGCGCCCCTCCTCAGCTCTGGCGCACTTGGTCGCAAGGTTGAACAACTCCAGGGACATGCACAAATCTTCGTGGATGGCAAGCGCCTCCTTCATCTTGGCGTCACGCACGCCATCTGAGAACGCCGAAATGATGGCATCATCCATGACCTTGGGGATCTTGACGCAGACACTGTTAAAGCGTTGGATGAACTTCTGTAGGGTTTCTCCTGATTGTTGCTTGTTACGTCGCAGGTCACCTGCGGCCGGGGGGCGGTCTCGGGTGCCCTGGAAGTTGGCGGTGAACCGCTCGCGCATCTCGTTCTAGGTGGAGATCGATCCCGCGGGCAGGTTCAAGAGCCACGAGCGCGCGCCATCTTTGAGGGCCATGGGGAACCAGTTCGCCATGATCTTCTCGTTACCGCCGGACGCTTCGATGCTCAGCTCCGTAGGGTCGGGGGTGCCGTCGTAGCGTGGAGGTAGGTCGGGCCTGAACTTCCCAGGCCAGTTGACGTTGCGCAGCTCGGGGGCGAGGGCCTTGCAGCCTGTTGTCGATACCGGAGCTTGTTGGGAAGGTGGAACTTGGTCTTGGTCCTCGCGTGCCATCACGGCGGGGGGCACGCGGTCTCGGCGCAGCGATGGAGGGAGTGCTGGCGCTCCCCCGCGGGGCCGCTGGATCTCTTGACAGCTTCCTTCTTCGTGCACTGGCGCCGTGCATGGGCGGTCACACCGCGGGGCCACATGCCTTGGGTCTTGGACGACGCCTTGATGCGGGGGTAGTAGTGGAGCTTCATGGGCCTCGTCATACGCATGGGGAGGCGGACGAGGCAGGGAGAGGGACGGCGCTGGAGAGCCCCCAGCGGCGGTGACGATCTCGGCGATGCGGTCAAGCCATTCTTCGTAGAAGTTGTCGACGGGGCGGTAGCGCAGGAGCTCGCGTGCCATGAGCAACGCAGCCTGCACGTCCGCGGGTTCGCGATGAGCATGGGATGAAGAGACCGCTAGAGTTAGTGACGGGGTAGCGGTGCGTCCGTCACACCGCAAGGAGGGGGTGCAGAGACGATGCCTGCTGTTCATGCCACGTCGGGCCGGTGGCGGCGTTGGCGGTAGGCGATGGAGAACGGCGGGGTGGTCCGCCGGTAGGAGCAGTCTGAGCGACACGGGAAGCAAGGGCAGCCCGTCGCTTAGCACGGGCTCTGCGAGCGTCGGCCATGGAACTGGTGGGACGATGGAGCGCGGATCGACGGAAGGGAAGTTTCGGCACGCCTCTACCTAGCGCGCCAAATGTCGGATCTCGGGTTTCGGCAAAACCCTTCAGGTTCGAACTCTGGGGTGCGCACGGAGATCTCTCCTTCCACCCTAGCTCATCTACTCACCGATCCCTAAGCCTAGCTCGTCAGATCCGAAGAACAAGGGACACAAAGTTTATACTGGTTCGGGCCACCGTTGTGGTGTAATACCATAATCCAGTGTGGTGTGGTGGATTGCCTTGTAGGCTGATGAGGAACTAGTGCATGGATGAACTGCCTCCTAAGGAGAGGGGTTCTTGTGCTTGGGTGAGCTTGTGGTGTGTAGCCTACTGGCCGATCAACTCAAGATGAGATGATCCCAATGGTGTTGGCTAGCCCTATTTATAGTGGCTCGGGTCCTCTTCCCAAATATTGAGTGGGAAGGGATCCCACAATGGCCAAATTTAAAGGGGGACAGCTAGTACCAGCTATCATGACAAAAGGTGGTCTTCGCCTGCCAAAGGCTCTGGTGGTGACGCCGCCGTGGGCTCCGCGGTGACCTTCGTTCTGCTCTCCTATTGGTCTTGGTCTTGTTGCACCGATATGGAAACCTTTTCCTGACGCCTCGGGACTCTTTGTCTACACTTGCTTCTTTAGCACCAAAGAGGAAACTGGCACTCTGTGCCCGCTGGCGCCCGCGTGGCCTTGGTCGTCACTGCCCAAATCATGAGGACCTCGCGAGGTGTCCCTCACCTCGATATCTCTGAACCTCATGAGCCGACCTGATGAGGCCGCCCCAGGGGATGTCTTGCATCGTCCGCCTCGCGAGGGTCTTGAGTGGTTGCCGAAGATGTTGGGCCATACCAGGCCGCCTGGTGAGCCACGCCCTAGGCCGCAGGCAGGCAAGTCTGGGTACCCCTGTTCCCAGAACGCTAACAGTAACAAAGCAAGAATCAATATGTAACGAACTCGTAGGCAATTGATCGACAATGATTGGTGTGAGATAATATTCATCTTGTAGCAGTTATAACTTAGGGTGACACATAACTAGCTCTAATTCATCAATGTAATATTGGCATGTATTTCGAATATAGTCATACGTGCTTATGGAAATGAACTTGCATGACATCTTTTGTCCTACCCTCCCGTGGCAGCGGGGTCCTAATGGAAACTAAGGGTATTAAGGCCTCCTTTTAATAGAGTACCAGACCAAAGCATTAACACTTAATGAGTACATGAACTTCTCAAACTATGGTCATCACCGGGAAGTGTCCCGGCTACTGTCACTCCAGGGTTGCCGGATCATAACTGATAGAGGCAAAGGTGTCCCGTCTTTCGTTGATATGGTGGCTATCGTTTTCGGTGGAATAGAATTTTACTATCCGACTACGAACGTGCAAGGACGTCACGCCTTAGCAATTGCTAAACCAACTCCGAGAGGTTATTGACCATGCTGGAGCATGATCAACCTGACCACGAGGGTCTATTTCCTGCAAGCAAACGAAGAACAAGCAAGAAACTAAGATTGCAATTTGGATATTGCGAATATAAGAGGAAAGCTTTATTGATCAAGGTGGGGTTCTGTGACGTCCCCGTCTGGTCGTTGAACACAAACGAAGTACGAGAAGTTGCAGCTATGGCGAACTTTAATCTAAACAAAACCCAAAGTCTAAACGACGCCCTAAGGGCTGTATATATGGAGGAAGAGGGGGGAATTTCGTGGCCCTTGGAGGAGGGGTCCGAAAGCAACCCTAACTCTTGTTTCCCCACACATACGGACTCTAAAAACAGCCTATACTCAAGTATTTAGAAATTACATGGGCCAGGCCCAATAGTAAGGTGACGCAGCACCTCTAATAGCCTCTGGACGAAATTTATGAGGTGGCATCTTGTATATTTCGTCCAAGGCTTCACACACTCATTATGGTGGCTTCGAAGTCCTGAAATCATCACTTGTAACTCCGTTCTTGTTCCCCTTGCGCATGCCATCATCTCCATGCTTGATCTTGCTCCAATGTTCATCCTTCTTGTCCAAGCTAGGCCCTTCATTTGTAAGCAAGACAAATGTATCCAATTTAGGCAGCATCATATTCTCATGAACATTAGAATCATTACCAAGAAATGAAAGTACCAGGTAATTTAATTGGCGTGCACGAGCTCTAGGAATTGGTCCTGTATATGTGTCAGTTGGGGCTGTGGGTGTAACCTTGTTAGTGATGTCCTCATCATCCTCCCCTTCTTGAATTGAAGTCGTCCTCGACGGAAGCTCATCTTCCTCACCCAAGTAAGGCTTCAAATCTGCAATGTTAAATGTGGGACTAACCCTAAAATCTGCAGGCAACTCAGGTTTATACACATTATCATTTATTTTCTCTAACACCTTGAAAGGACCATCAGCACGTGGCATTAGCTTTGAGTTGCGCAAATTAGGAAACCTATCCTTACGCAAATGTAACCAAACAAGATCTCGGGGTGCAAAGACAACACATTTTCTACCCTTATCTCCAACAAGTTTATATTTAGCATTCATGCGTGATAGAGGCGAGGGGCCCGATCTTTTGATGAGATGGTAACTATCGATTTGGTGGAATCGACTTTGACGATCCGACTACAAACGTGACGACGTTGCGCCTTAGCAATCGCTAAACCAATTTCTAGGGGTTACAGACAATGCCAGAAGCACGATCAGCCTGACCACGAAGGTCTATTCCTGCATGCAATCGAAGAACAAGCAAGAATATGATAAAGCAATCTGAATATTGCAAATATAGATGAAGTATTGATAAAGGTGGGGATCCGTAAGCGGTCTCGGTCTGGTCGTTGGACACAAACGAAGTACACGAAGTTGCAATGGCTAACTTTTGACTAAAAAAATCCCAAAGTCTAAACGACGCCCTAAGGGCTGTATATATGGGAGAAAGAGGGGGGAATTTCGTGGCCCTTGGTGGAGGGGTCCGAAAGCAACCCTAACTCTTGTTTCCCCACACATACGGACTCTAAAAACAGCCTATACTCAAGTATTTCGAAATTACATGGGCCTGGCCCAATAATAAGGTGACGCAGCACCTATAATAGCCTATGGACGAAATTTATGAAGTGTCATCTTGTATATTTCGTCCAAGGCTTCACGCACTCATTATGGTGGCTTCAAAGTCCTGAAATCATCACTTGTAACTCCATTCTTGTTCCCCTTGCGCATGCCATCATCTCCATGCTTGATCTTGCTCCAATGTTCATCCTTCTTGTCCAAGCTAGGCCCTTCATTTGTAAGCAAGACAAATGTATCCAATTTAGGTAGCATCATATTCTCATGAACATTAGATTCATTACCAAGAAATGAAAGTACGTGGTAATTTAATTGGTGTGCGCGAGCTCTAGTAATTGGTCATGTATATGTGTCAGTTGGAGCTGTGGGTGTAACCTTGTTAGTGATGTCCTCATCATCCTCCCCTTCTTGAATTGAAGTCGTCCTCGACGGAAGCTCATCTTCCTCACCCAAGTAAGGCTTCAAATCTGCAATGTTAAATGTGGGACTAACCCCAAAATCTGCAGGCAGCTCAAGTTTATATGCATTATCATTTATTTTCTCTAACACCTTGAAAGGACCATCAACACGTGGCATTAGCTTTGACTTGCGCAAATTAGGAAACCTATCCTTACGCAAATGTAACCAAACAAGATCTCCATGTGCAAAGACAACACGTTTTCTACCCTTATCTCCAACAAGTTTATATTTAGCATTCATGCGCTCAATATTTTCCTTAGTTAACTCAGGCATTTTTAAGATCAATTCAGCACGTTGCTTAGCATCAAAATTAACATTCTCCGAAGATTGGAAGAGGCACGAGGTAGGAAACCATAGACAATTTCAAAAGGGCACATCTTAGTAGTAGAATGCAACGAACGATTATAAGCAAATTCAATATGAGGCAAGCATTCTTCCCACATTTTCTTATTATTCTTCAAAACAGCCCTAAGCAAAGTAGACAAAGTTCTGTTGACTACTTCAGTTTGTCCATGAGTTTGGGGGTGACAAGTAGTACTAAAAAGTAGTTTAGTCCCCAACTTAGCCCATAAACATCTCCAAAAGTGGCTAAGAAATTTAGTATCACGATCTGAAACAATAGTATTTGGCACACCATGCAAGCGAATAATTTCACGAAAGAACAAATCAGCAACATTAGCAGCATCATCGCTTTTATGACATGGTATAAAGTGTGCCATCTTCGAGAACCTATCCACGACAACAAATATGCTATCCCTCCCCTTCTTTGTTCGAGGTAAACCCAAAACAAAGTGCATAGATATATCTTCCCAAGGAACACTAGGGACAGGCAAAGGCATATATAAGCCATGAGGATTGAGTCGTGACTTAGCTTTTTGACATGTAGTGCAGCGACCAACAAAACACTCAACATCCCATCGCATCTTTGGCCAAAAGAAATGTGTAGCAAGTACGTCCTCCGTCTTCTTCACGCCAAAGTGTCCCATTAATCCTCCTCCATGCGCCTCCTGCAACAACAAAAGACGAACAGAGCTAGCTGGAATGCATAGCTTGTTAGCACGAAACACAAATCCATCATTAACGACGAACTTGTTCCATGTTCTCCCTTCTTTATAATTCTGCAATACATATTTAAATTCAGCATCATGCACATATTGATCTTTGATGGTCTCCAAACCAAATATTTTAAAGTCAAGTTGTGAAAGCATTGTATAACGACAAGACAATGCATCAGCAATAACATTTTCTTTTCCCTTCTTGTGTTTAATAACATAAGGGAAAGTCTCTATGAATTCAACCCATTTAGCATGTCTACGGTTCAGTTTTGCTTGACTTTTAATGTGCTTCAAAGATTCATGATCAGAATGTATAACAAATTCTTTGGGCCATAAATAATGTTGCCATGTCTCCAAAGTCTGAACAAGAGCATATAATTCCTTATCATAAGTAGAATAATTCAGACTAGGCCCACTCATAAGTAGAATAACACACCTCCTAACCCAATTCCACTAGCAACACATTCAAGCTCAAAAGTCTTATTAAAATCAGGAAGTTGGAGTAAAGGAGCATGTGTCAACTTATCTTTCAATATCGTGAATGCTTCTTCCTGTGCAGTACCCCAAATAAAAGGCACATCCTTCTTTGTAAGCTCATTGAGAGGTGCAGCAATGGTGCTGAAATCTCTCACAAAACGCCGATAGAATCCAGCGAGGCCAAGGAAACTCCTCACGTGAGTGACCGTTTTGGGCTGCGGCCAACTCTCAATAGCTTCAATCTTGGCTTTATCAACCTCAATTCCATGTGGATTAACAACATAGCCAAGGAAAGATACTCGGTCGGTGCAAAAGGTGCACTTTCCAAGGTTACCAAACAAACGTGCATCACGTAGAGCAAAAAAAACAGCACGTAAATGTTCCAAATGTTCCTCCGAAGATCTGCTAAAAATCAATATATCATCAAAGTAAACTACCACAAATCGTCCAATGAAATCACGTAAAACTTCATTCATTAATCTCATGAAAGTACTAGGTGCATTAGTTAACCCAAAAGGCATGACTAACCACTCATATAATCCAAACTTAGTTTTAAATGTTGTTTTCCATTCATCTCCCAATTTTATACGAATTTGATGGTATCCACTACGAAAATCAACTTTGGGGAATATTGTAGAGCCACTCAATTCATCAAGCATATCATCGAGCCTAGGAATAGGATGACGATAACGAATAGTAATGTTATTAATGCCTCTACAATCAACACACATACGCGATGTACCATCCTTTTTCGACACTAGAATAATAGGAACAACACAAGGACTGAGGGATTCGCGTATATAACATTTGCCGAGTAGCTCCTGTACTTGACGCATAATCTCCTTCGTCTCTTCTGGATTGGTACGGTATGGTGCGCGGTTGGGTAGCGATGCACCGGGAATTAAGTCAATCTGATGCTCAATCCCTCGAATAGGTGGTAATCCCGGCGGCACGTCTTGTGGAAAAACGTCGGCGAACTCCTGCAAAATGTTAGTGACAGCAGGAGGCAAAGAGGAAGGCACGTCCTCAAATGAAAATAATGCCTCTTTGCACACAAAAGCATAGCAAACAGATTTGCTAAAATCTAGCTCATCAATATCAGATTTGGTGGCAAATAAACATGCACTTTTCAATTTAATTTCAGAAGCAACAATAGATGGTTTATTATTAGGCTTCATTTGTTGCTCAAATTCTTTTGCCACAATCTGATTTTCACTCTTATTTTTCTCCTGTTTTGCTTTATTAGCTCTATTAATATCATCTTTCAAAATGGAATCAGGAGTCATAGGAAGCAAAGTAATATTTTTATCCTTATGAACAAGAGTATACTGATTGTTTCTACCATGGTGTACATAATTTTTATCAAATTGCCATGGTCTACCAAGTAATAAGGAACATGCTTTCATAGGTACCACATCACAGTCAACATAATCAGCATACGTAGAGATACTAAAATGCACACGAACAGTATGTGTTACCTTAACCTTGCCGCTGTTGTTGAACCATTAGATGTAGTAACAATGTGGATGTGGTCTTGTGGTGAGAGATAGCTTCTCCACCATCTCCATGCTAGCCAAGTTGTTGCAACTCCCTCCATCTATGATCACGCGAACAGAACGTTCCTTCACATCTCCCTTTGTATGGAACAAATTATGCCTCTGATTTTGCTCAGCTTGTGTAACCTGCACACTCAAAACACGTTGACCAACTAAACATTCATACATGTCAGCATCTTCAGGAGCCATGTATTGCGTCTCATGATCAGAATCGTCTCCACCGTATTCTTCATGTGTAATAAGAGCCAAAGTCTCCTCATCATAGTCACTAGCGGACTCATATCCACCATCCTTAGTAGCAATCATCACACACTGAGATTTGCATTCTCTCGCAAAATGTCCTCTTCCCTTACAACGATGACAAATAATATCACTGGTGTGCCCTGTTGATGCCATGGAAGAAGAAGAACTCTGTGCAGGCCCAATAGGTGTGCTCTTGGCAGATAATGGTGGTTGTGCCTGCTTCCTTGTATCACGGTTGGAGGTAACAGCTGATGGAGGTGTCGGTGCAGTAGAATGTGTGGAAGTAGAGGATACACGCGGTGTCCATGATGAAGGTCGACCTGCAGAAAAGTTAGTCCGCGCCAATGCTTGTCGATCCTGCACTTCACGTTCAGCTTTACAAGCAAGATGGAATAAACGAGTGATATTATTATAATCCTTATACTCTAGAATGGTCTGAATCTCTCTATTTAATCTACCCATAAAACGTGCAAGCATAGCTTCATTCTCCTCAACTATACCACATCTAATCAGGCCAGTTTGTAATTGCTGATAATATTATTCTACAGAATCTTGACTTAAGCGCTGTAATTTTTGAAGTAATTCACGTTGATAATATGGTGGAACCAAACGAGTACGCATAGCAGTTTTCAAAGCAGCCCAAGTAGCTGGAATAGGATATAATCTACAATGTTCAGACCACCAAACACATGCAAAACTAGTGAAAGCACAAACAGCAGCAGGAACACGTCTCTCCTTGGGATTGTTTAAACATGTAAAGCGTTGTTCAGTTTCTAACTCCCAAGTAAGATATATATCAGAAAAATATCTACCCTCAAATGGTGGAATATTCAATTTTAGTTTAGGAAGATGGTCATGTACCTCAGGTGGTGGTGCAGCCCTACGGTTGCGATGATATGCATGAGGACGACCTGGTGGTGGTGGTGGTGGTTGCACGTAGTTCTGATTTTGGTCAACCTCATCCTCGTAATGGTCCTCCACCTCTGCAGTAGCAGCATGGGCTACAGAAACATCAACAGCGGCACCAGAAGTTTGACCAGGCTCAAGGGGAACGCGCTGTGCTTGTCCCACTTGATTTGGAAGGTGATGTTGTTGTTGTTGTTGTTGTGGTAGAGGTGGGATAGCTGCAGTAGCTGGTGGTGGTGGAAAACGCGAAAGCAATTCACCGAACTTGTTATCGAGCTTTGTTTCAAACGTCTTCTCCATGCCATCTATCTCCTCCATGGCCTCGTCAAATCTGTTTAGCACATCTTGCACCTGTACACTCATCATGTGCTGAAACTTATCATGAAGCTCCCTGTTCGTCAATTTCTCCCAGTCAGTCTCATCGACTTGTGATCCTGGCATGGTTAGCAGCAATAGAAACAGACAAGAATATGATCCTACAGACTACTAATAAGTGGTGGTGGTGGCGGCTGTCATAAATCCGACAAGCAAATCTCAAATTCTTACCAGTTCTTACCCAGCAGCAGGTGGTGATCGGCAACCGTGGTAGTCAAAACTCTCAAAGCTTGGATAAAGCGATTACCAGGGAGAGTCAAACGCACGACGTAGATGTATGTGGAGCTGGGAAGGCTTATAAGATGGTAGCAAAAGGGGTCAGCAATAATCAATTCAGAGATGCAAAGTTGAATAAACGCTCAACGACGATACTGTGCTGGTCCTAGGCTAGACCGTACTAGAGACGCGAGCCTAGAACACTAACCAAATCACGGCGCTGCATGTAATAAAGGGAAAAGCACACTCTGAATTTTATTTTTTCGCCTCTTTTTTTTGCGCTGTTTTTTTGCCGAAAATCACTATAATGGTGAGTGTCTCAAAACACTTCCCAAGTCAAACTAAGATGACAGGCACGAAATTTTTTTGGCGATTTTTTTTCGGAATCAGGGCAGCGACGACGAAAAAGTGCGGTAAAAAAACAGTATGGTTGCACGTGTCTCAAAAGACTCAGAAAAGCCCAAAAATAGGATAGGAAAAAAATATTTTCACCTGTCGAAATTTTGGCCTAAAAACTGCCCGGGGGTCTCCAGACTTTTTTTTCCCGAGACCTTCGCAGGCAAGGAAACACAAATCCGAAACCTAGATGGATCTCGAGAACAAACCTAATATGAAAAGAACTCGGATTGGTGGTGGATATCTGATGGTAGGATATGGCAGCGGTGGTAGGTTATGGCAGCAGTGGTAGGTTATGGCAGCGGTGGTTGTAATGCCCAGGATGGCACTATATGGACTATATCTCCTACGTGTCGAGGCACGACTTAAAGATATAAGCCCATTCTGGAATGATCGCAAGTTTGGTACCTTTGCACATCTCATGTAAAAATAGGGATGGAAAACTGAAAAGATAGTTGGCTTACACTCGCCACGTCACACAAATTCATTACATATCCAAACATCATTCAAATAAACATCACAGCCCATCTAAGGGTAAAGATCCAAATAACAAGATACCAAACATAACATTAAACCACATGTCTAGATCGAATCCTAGTAGAAGCTCTACTGATCAACCGGATAGTTCACATAGTAACGGCTACACTCCTCGTCATACTCCCAGTCTAGCTCAGTGCCATCGCCTGTGTAGCTCACCATCGTGCCTGCATCTGGTGTGTTGAAGTAACTGTGAGCCACAGAGGACTCAGCAATCCCGTTCCCGGGTAACACGACTATTTAAGCCTTGGGTGAGGAACAAGGCTGAAGAAAGAACAAGAGTCTGCAGCAGCACTAGCCTAGCTTACGTAAAAGAGAGCGAGAAGAGAAGGTGCCTCGGTCGAGAGATGATCACGAAGTGATCCTAACTAAAGCAAGTCAAACATAACCCCACCGTGTTCACTTCTCGAATCCCTTTCGGAAAATGACTGTCACGGTACTCACGCTGGTAGTGTATTGGAACATGGTGTCAAGTTTTCTACAACCGGATATTAACAAGCTCCCATCTGCCACATAACCGCGGGCACAGCTTTCGGAAGTTCATAACCCTGCAGGGGTGTTCCAACTTGGCCCATGACAAGCCCACGATCCGCGGAGTCGCAACTCCAAGGTGGGAAGGCCCGAGTATCCTCGGAATCCCGTGCTCAAGATACTCCGACTAAGGTAAGGCTAATCCAGGAAATCCTCCCGGCGTGCCGACACCCTGACAATAGCCGCGCGTATCTAGTCTCAGGCCATGACCGGATGGGACAAGCTACGGGTTTATACCAATCCTCGAGTTCCCTCGTGGTGGCCCCGCGGGTTGCCCAGTTCGAACCAACACTCATGTGGAGCACTGGCCCGAGGTTGTTGATTAAGAACTCGGGTTTGCAAGACCCTATGCAAGTTTTTAGTTATTAGGCGAATAGTACCAATGTTGGGACTTGCTGGAAAAGACTTAGCACTTAGCGGTTTATCGAGGGGGTCCCATAACCCCAACCGTGTGAGGAACGCATAATCAAGGAACATAACACCGGTTTATACGGTTCCTAGCGGCATGAGTGGAACAAAACACCAAGCAAAAGGCTTAGCCTTCCACCCATTACCAATATATAGATGATTTCATTTAATAATTAATATAGTGTGATATCCCAACAAGCTTCAACAAGAAGCAAGAATCTTCAATCTTCACCTGCAACTAACAATGCTATAAGAGGGGCTGAGCGAAGCCTACGTATAGCCAATCAATGGTTTGCATAGGTAGGGTGGTTAGACAGGTTCATGGTTACAATAGGAGGCTGACAGGAAAACATGGGCATCGAGGCAAAACTATAGATCGAGACTTCTAGCAATAGGCAAAGATAATAATGGTATCCGCGTTCGGTCATCTTGCCTGAAGAGTTGACAATGGGATCGTAAGAGGGGTCCTCGTTCTCAACCTCAGTAGTAACCTCGTGCTCGTACTCGTACTCGGTCTCAGCTTCCGACTCTACTCAAACACAAGAACACAAGGCAACGAATCAAACAAGATGCAATGCGCAGAAAAAATTACTGGATGCATGACTGATGCACTACGGAAGCAACACAGATGCACTATAGAAGCACAGAAAGTCTACTTAGGAAGCACACTGTTACAACACAAAAATATGCATCAAGCAAAATGCTTCAAAACATGCTAACAATAGGATATTATGAATCTACATGCAAAATCACACAAGTTTCATATAGAACTTGCTCAAAACAGAGCAACGGGCTAAAAGTTACACCAGAAACAATAAACATGCACAAGCTGAAAATAACAGCCACATAGCAACTTCGGGGCAATAAATAAATAGCCTACAGCACTCAAACATCATGGCAATGAGCATGGACATAAACTAGACATATCCTACAGCAAACAAATCCATTGGAGCATCCCCAAAGGAGCCATGGATCAATAGCAACAAGCTAAGACATATTGAACTTGACAACAAAATCCTGACATCAGTAATTTGTTGCAACTTGGGAGCAAGAGTTAAATATGCTACAGCCACCCAAATAAGCATGTGAGAGCATGAATGGATAGCCAACAATATATACAACAAGGAATCATCAAGAGTCACCCCAAAACTATCATGGATTGGCCTAGAACAACAAGCAAACATGGCATCTGGAAATTACAGATTCCAGACTTAGTGAAATTTCAATAAGTGTTAAAACAGCAGTTTCATCATGGCATCTTTGAGAGCAAGTTTAAGTCACCTCAAAGCAAAGCATGGCAAGTGGTAAGCACCACAGCAAAGTACACATGATGGTGAATCCAAAAACATCTAAGCATGCATCAAGGGGACAAACACAATGATAGCAACGAGTTCCTCTACGAGGCATCTCGTAACAAGTTTAACGACATAACAGCCACATAGCACTTTGCAAAGCAGATAAGCATGGCAAGATGAAATCTATCATGCAAGCTAAGGTAGCCAACATGTAGAGCACTTCATGACGAACACGTGGACATATCATTTGCATCATTTGGATAAACATGCACCAAGTTATCACATTGCAAAGATGGCATGAAAACAACTACAAACAGCAGTTTATAACAAGTAGCACTCTTCCCACAGATATTTAAGCATCTATATGACCTCAAACATGCATGGCACAATGGAACAAAACGTAGTACAAGTCTCCACGATCATTTTGACATATCATTTGCTCAAATCGGACCATCACACAAAAAGTTATCCTCATTGCAAAACTGCATCAGAAACTAGAAATCTGGGGACTTAGGAGCTTTTGACTAGGAAAAAAAAACACGCGGGCGCAAAATAGTTAAACAGTGCACAGGGGCGAAGAATAGGGGGGCTGCTCACCACTGGCCCGGCCCAAAGAAGAGGGAGGCGAACTGGGCCCGGAACGGCTGCGGTTCAACGGCGCGGCCCACCGGGGGGGG